>CATKUP010000218.1:0-698000 GCA_949786385.1 Onychomys leucogaster | reverse complement strand
CAAGTGAATTTTCGGCTCAAATGCTTTTTAGCATTTCACAAACCAAAATGCGATTCTCACTATTAACTAAAGAGCATTTATGTAAGAGGAGCCGTGGTTTGTATCAATTTCATAAGCAGAGTTAAACTAAACATGGTCCGTATGAGTAGGAAACACAGTTATTTTTTTCCGGGCATGCTCATGTTTCTTGTTGTATTTTAGACTCTGGAAGGATGAGCTTGCTTCTTGCATTAAAACAGGGTGTGATTCATGGATGAGAACTCTGGTCTGAATTTCCCTTCAGAAACGGAGTTAAACCCCAGGATCTGTGTCTTCCTACAAGCAAGAGTTCAGTTCTGGTAAACCCAGTGAATGTTGGGCTCAACTGATTTTTTGCAGTTCAGGACCCCAACGCGATTCTCACTATTAACAAAAGAGGATTTATGTAAGAGGAGCTGTGGTTTGTATCAGTTTCATAATAGGAGTTGAACTACATATGGTCTGTATGATTAGGAAACACAGTTCTTTTTTCTGGGCATGCTCATGGTTCTTACTGTATTGGAGAAGCTGGAAAGAAGAGGATCTTTCTTGCCTAAAACAGAGTGTTTATCAGGGATGAGAATTCTGGTCTGAATTTGCCTTCAGAAACGGAGTTAAACCCCAGGATCAGTGTCTTCCTACAAGCAAGAGTTCATTTCTGGTAAACCCAGTGAATTTTGGGCTCAAATGATTTTTCACAATTCAAGAACCAAAACGCAATTCTCACTATTAACTAAAGAGCACTTATGTAAGAGGAGCTGTGGTTTGTATGAGTTTCATAAGCAGAGTTGAACT
This sequence comes from Onychomys leucogaster, assembly GCA_949786385.1. Classification (NCBI taxonomy): domain Eukaryota; kingdom Metazoa; phylum Chordata; class Mammalia; order Rodentia; family Cricetidae; genus Onychomys; species Onychomys leucogaster. The sequence continues at coordinate 697,187 of CATKUP010000218.1, read as the reverse complement.
ACATATGGTCCGCATGAGTAGGAAACACAGTTCTTTTTTTCAGGGAATGCTCATGGTTCCTGCTGTATAGAAGACGCTGGAAAGAAGAGCTTGCTTCTTGCTTTAAAACAGAGTGTGTTTCATGGATGAGAACTCTGGTCTGAATTTCCCTTCAGAAACGGAGTTAAATGCCAGGATATGTGTCTTCCTACAAGCAAGATTTCTTTTCTGGTAAACTCATTGAATTTGCGTCTCAAATGATTTTTCGCAGTTCACGAACCTAAACGCGATTCTCACTATTAATTAAAGACGATTTATGTAAGAGGAGCTGTGGTTTGTATCAGGTTCATAACAGGAGTTAAACTACATGTGGCCTGTATGATTAGGGAACACAGTTCTTTTTTTGAGGGCATGCTCACGGTTCATGCTGTATTTTAGAATCTGGAAGGAAGAGCTTGCTTCTTGCATTAAAACAGGGTGTGTTTCATGGATGAGAACTCTTGTCTGAATTTCCCTTTACATATGGAGTTAAATACCATGATCTGTGTCTTCCTACCAGCAAGAGTTCATTTCTGGTAAACCAAGTGAATTTTCGGCTCAAATGATTTTCTGCATTTCACGAATCAAATCGCGATTCTCACTATTAACTAAAGAGCATTTATGTAAGAGGAGCTGTGTGTTGTATCAGTTTCATAACAGGAGTTGAACTACATATGGTCTGTATGAATAGGAAACACAGTTCTTTTTTTCAGGGAATGTTCATGGTTCCTGCTGTATTGGAGACCCTGGAAAGAAGAGCTTGCTTCTTGCTTTAAAACAGAGTGTTTTTCAGGGATGAGAATTCTGGTCTGAATTTCCCTTCAGAAACGGAGTTAAACACCATGATCTGTGTCTTCCTACCAGCAAGAGTTCATTTCTGGTAAACAAAGTGAATTTTCGGCTCAAATGACTTTATACAGTTCTAGAACCCAACGAGATTATCACTATTAACTAAAGAGCATTTATGTAAGAGGAGCTGTGGTCTGTACACTTTCATAAGCAGAGTTGGACTACATATGGTCTGTATGAGTAGGAAACACAGTTCTTTTTTTCAGGGCATGCTCATAGTTCTTGCTGTATTTTAGACTCTGGAAATGAGAGCTTGCTTCTTGCATTAAAACAGGGTGTGTTTCATGGATGAGAACTCTGGTCTGAATTTCCCTTTACATACGGAGTTAAATACCATGATCTGTGTCTTCCTACCAGCAAGAGTTCATTTCTGGTAAACCAAGTGAATTTTCGGCTCAAATGATTTTTCGCAGTTCAGGAACCCAACGCGATTCTCACTATTAACTAAAGAGCATTTATATAAGAGGAGCTGTCGTTTGTATCAGTTTCATAAGCAGAGTTGAACTACATATGGTCAGCATTAGTAGGGAACACAGTTCTTTTTTTGAGGGCATGCTCACGGTTCATGCTGTATTTTATATTCTGGAAGGAAGAGCTTGCTTCTTGCATTAAAACAGGGTGTGTTTCATGGATGAGAACACTGGTCTGAATTTCCCTTTATATACGGAGTTAAACACCATGATCTGTGTCTTCCTACCAGCAAGAGTTCATTTCTGGTAAACTCATTGAATTTTCGGCTCAAATGATTTTTCGCAGTTCACGAACCAAAACGCGATTCTCACTATTAACTAAAGACGATTTATGTAAGAGGAGCTGTGGTTTGTATCAGTTTCATAACAGGAGTTAAACTACATATGGTCTGTATGAATAGGAAACACAGTTCTTTTTTCTGGGCATGCTCATGGTTCTTATTTAATTGGAGAAGCTGGCAAGAAGAGGATCTTTCTTGCCTTAAAACAGAGTGTTTTTCAGGGATGAGAATTCTGGTCTGAATTTGCCTTCAGAAACGGAGTTGAACCCCAGGATCAGTGTCTTCCTACAAGCAAGAGTTCATTTCTGGTAAACCTAGTGAATTTTGGGCTCAAATGATTTTTCGCAGTTCAGGAACCCAATGCGATTCTCACTATTAACTAAAGAGCATTTATGTAAGAGGAGCTGTGGGTTGTATCAGTTTCATAACAGGAGTTGAACTAAATATGGTCTGTATGAATAGGAAACACAGTTCTTTTTTTCAGGGAATGCTCTGGTTCCTGCTGTATTGGAGACGCTGGAAATAAGAGCTTGCTTCTTGCTTTAAAACAGAGTGTGTTTCATGGATGAGAACTCTGGTCTGAATTTCCCTTCAGAAACTCTGTTAAACGCCAGGATCTGTGTCTTCCTACAAGCAAGATTTCTTTTCTGATAAACTCATTGAATTTTCGGCTCAAATGCTTTTTCGCAATTCTAGAACCAAAACGCGATTCTCACTATTAACTAAAGACGATTTATGTAAGAGGAGCTGTGGTTTGTATCAGTTTCAGAAGCAGAGTTGAACTAAATATGGTCGGTATGAGTAGGAAACACAGTTCTTCTTTTCAGGGCATGCTCATGGTTCTTGCTGTATTTTAGACTCTTGAAAAAAGAGCTTGCTTCTTGCATTAAAACAGGGTGTGTTTCATGTATGAGAACTATGGTCTGAATTTCCCTTCAGAAACGGAGTTAAACGCCAGGATCAGTGTCTTCCTACAAGCAAGAGTTCAGTTCCTGTAAACCCAGTGAATTTTGGGCTCAAATGATTTTTCACAGTTCAGGAACCCAACGCGATTCTCACTATGAACCAAAGAGCATTTATGTAAGAGGAGCTGTGGTTTGTATCAGTTTCATAAGCAGAGTTGAACTACATATGGTCCGTCTGAGTAGGAAACACAGTTCTTTTTTTCAGGGCATGCTCATGGTTCTTGCTGTATTTTAGACTCTTGAAAAAATAGCTTGCTTCTTGCATTAAAACAGTGTGTGTTTCAAGGATGAGAACTCTGGTCTGAATTTACCTTCAGAAACGGAGTTAAACCCCAGGATCTGTGTCTTCCTACAAGCAAGAGTTCTTTTCTGGTAAACTCTCTGAATTTTCGGCTCAAATGATATTTCGCAGTTCTAGAAACAAAACTCGATTCTCACTATTAACTCAAGACGATTTATGTAAGAGGAGCTGTGGTTTGTATCAGTTTCATAATAGGAGTTGAACTACATAGGGTCTGTATGAATAGAAAACACAGTTCTTTTTTCTGGGCATGCTCATGGTTCTTACTGTATTGGAGAAGCTGGAAAGAAGAGGATCTATCTTGCCTTAAAACAGAGTGGGATGAGAATTTTGGTTAATTTGCCTTCAGAAACGGAGTTATACCCCAGGATCAGTGTCTTCCTACAAGTAAGAGTTCATTTCTGGTAATACAAGTGAATTTTGGCCTCAAATGATTTTTCGCATTTCAGGCACCCAAGAAGATTCTCACTATTAACTAAAGAGCATTTATGTAAGAGGAGCTGTGGGTTGTATCAGTTTCATAACAGGAGTTGAACTACATATGGTCTGTATGAATAGGAAACTCAGTTCTTTTTTTCAGGGAATGCTCATGGTTCCTGCTGTATTGGAGACGCTGGAAATAAGAGCTTGCTTCTTGCTTTAAAACAGAGTGTGTTTCATGGATGAGAACTCTGGTCTGAATTTCCCTTCAGAAACGGAGTTAAACGCCAGGATCTGTGTCTTCCTACAAGCAAGATTTCTTTTCTGATAAACTCATTGAATTTTCGGCTCAAATGCTTTTTAGCAATTCTAGAACCAAAACACGATTCTCACTATTAACTAAAGACGATTTATGTAAGAGGAGCTGTGGTTTGTATCAGTTTCAAAAGCAGAGTTGAACTAAATATGGTCCGTCTGAGTAGGAAACACAGTTCTTTTTTTCAGGGCATGCTCATGTTTCTTGCTGTATTTTAGACTCTGGAAGGAAGAGCTTGCTTCTTGCATTAAAACAGGGTGTGTTTCATGGATGAGAACTCTGGTCTGAATTTCCCTTCAGAAACGGATCTGTGTCTTCCTACAAGCAAGAGTTCAGTTCTGGTAAACCCAGTGAATTTTGGGCTCAAATGATTTTTCGCAGTTCAGGAACCCAACGCGATTCTCACTATTAACTAAAGAGGATTTATGTAAGAGGAGCTGTGGTTTGTATCAGTTTCATAACAGGAGTTGAACTACATATGGTCTGTATGAATAGGAAACCCAGTTCTTTTTTCTGGGCATGCTCATGGTTCTTACTCTATTGGATAAGCTGGAAAGAAGAGGATCTTTCTTGCCTTAAAACAGAGTGTTTTTCAGGGATGAGAATTCTGGTCTGAATTTGCATTCATAAACGGAGTTGAACCCCAGGATCAGTGTCCTCCTACAAGCAAGAGTTCAGTTCCTGTAAACCCAGTGAATTTTGGGCTCAAATGATTTTTCACAGTTCAGGAACCCAACGCGATTCTCACTATTAACTAAAGACGATTTTTGTAAGAGGAGCTGTGGTTTGTATCAGTTTCATATGCAGAGTTGAACTACATATGGTCCGTCTGAGTAGGAAACACAGTTCTTTTTTTCAGGGCATGCTCATGGTTCTTGCTGTATTTTAGACTCTTGAAAAAATAGCTTGCTTCTTGCATTAAAACAGTGTGTGTTTCAAGGATGAGAACTCTGGTCTGAATTTACCTTCAGAAACGGAGTTAAACACCAGGATCTGTGTCTTCCTAAAAGCAAGAGTTCTTTTCTGGTAAACTCTCTGAATTTTCGGCTCAAATGATATTTCGCAGTTCTAGAAACAAAACTCGATTCTCACTATTAACTCAAGACGATTTATGTAAGAGGAGCTGTGGTTTGTATCAGTTTCATAATAGGAGTTGAACTACATAGGGTCTGTATGAATAGAAAACAGAGTTCTTTTTTCTGGGATTGCTCATGGTTCTTACTGTATTGGAGAAGCTGGAAAGAAGATGATCTATCTTGCCTTAAAACAGAGTGTTTTTCAGGGATGAGAATTTTGGTCTGAATTTGCCTTCACAAACGGAGTTAAACCCCAGGATCCGTGTCTTCCTACAAGTAAGAGTTCATTTCTGGTAAAACAAGTGAATTTTGGCCTCAAATGATTTTTCGCAGTTCAGGCACCCAAGAAGATTCTCACTATTAACTAAAGAGCATTTATGTAAGAGGAGCTGTGGGTTTTATCAGTTTCATAACAGGAGTTGAACTACATATGGTCTGTATGAATAGGAAACACAGTTCTTTTTTTCAGGGAATGCTCATGGTTCCTGCTGTATTGGAGACCCTGGAAATAAGAGCTTGCAACTTGCTTTAAAACAGAGTGTGTTTCATGGATGAGAACTCTGGTCTGAATTTCCCTTCAGAAACGGAATTAAACGCCAGGATCTGTGTCTTCCTATAAGCAAGATTTCTTTTCTGATAAACTCATTGAATTTTCGGCTCAAATGCTTTTTCGCAATTCTAGAACCAAAACGCGATTCTCACTATTAACTAAAGACGATTTATGTAAGAGGAGCTGTGGTTAGTATCAGTTTCATAAGCAGAGTTGAAATATGGTCCGTATGAGTAGGAAATACAGTTCTTCTTTTCAGGGCATGCTCATGGTTCTTGCTGTATTTTAGACTCTTGAAAAAAGAGCTTGCTTCTTGCATTAAAACAGGGTGTGTTTCATGTATGAGAACTATGGTCTGAATTTCCCTTCAGAAACGGAGTTAAACCCAAGAATCAGTGTCTTCCTACAAGCAAGAGTTCATTTCTGGTAAAACCCGTAAATTTTGGGCTCAAATGATTTTTCGCAGTTCTCGAACCCAACATGATTCTCACTATTAACTAAAGAGCATTTATGTAAGAGGAGCCGTGGTTTGTATCAATTTCATAAGCAGAGTTAAACTACATATGGTCTGTATGAGTAGGAAACACAGTTATTTTTTTCCAGGCATGCTCATGTTTCTTGCTGTATTTTAGAATCTGGAGGAAGAGCTTGCTTCTGCATTAAAACAGGGTGTGTTTCATGGATGAGAACTTTGGTCTGAATTTCCCTTCAGAAACGGAATTAAACCCCAGGATCTGTGTCTTCCTACAAGCAAGAGTTCAGTTCTGGTAAACCCAGTGAATTTTGGGCTCAAATGATTTTTCGCAGTTCAGGAACCCAACGCGATTCTCACTATTAACTAAAGAGGATTTATGTAAGAGAAGCTGTGGTTTGTATCAGTTTCATAACAGGAGTTGAACTACATATGGTCTGTATGAATAGGAAACACAGTTCTTTTTTCTGGGCTTGCTCATGGTTCTTACTGTATTGGATAAGCTGGAAAGAAGAGGATCTTTCTTGCCTTAAAACAGAGTGTTTTTCAGGGATGAGAATTCTGGTCTGAATTTGCCTTCAGAAACCGAGTTAAACCCCAGGATCAGTGTCTTCCTGCAAGCAAGAGTTCAGTTCCTGTAAACCCAGTGAATTTTGGGACCAAATGATTTTTCGCAGTTCAGGAACCCAACGCGATTCTCACTATTAACTAAAGAGCATTTATGTAAGAGGAGCTGTGGTTTGTATCAGTTTCATAAGCAGAGTTGAACTACATATGGTCTGTCTGAGTAGGAAACACAGTTCTTTTTTTCAGGGCATGCTCATGGTTCTTGCTCTTTTTAGACTCTTGAAAAAATAGCTTGCTTCTTACATTAAAACAGGGTGTGTTTCAAGGATGAGAACTCTGGTCTGAATTTACATTCAGAAACGGAGTAAAACCCCAGGGTCTGTGTCTTCCTACAAGCAAGAGTTCTTTTCTGGTAAACTCTCTGAATTTTCGGCTCAAATGATATTTTGCAGTTCTTGAAACAAAACTCGATTCTCACTATTAACTCAAGACGATTTATGTAAGAGGAGCTGTGGTTTGTATCAGTTTCATAATAGGAGTTGAACTACATAGGGTCTGTATGAATAGAAAACACAGTTCTTTTTTCTGGGCATGCAGATGGTTCTTACTGTATTGGAGAAGCTGGAAAGAAGAGGATCTATCTTGCCTTAAAACAGAGTGTTTTTCAGGGATGAGAATTTTGGTCTGAATTTGCCTTCAGAAAGGGAGTTCAACCCCAGGATCAGTGTCTTCCTACAAGCAAGAGTTCATTTCTGGTAAAACCAGTAAATTTTGGGCTCAAATGATTTTTCGCATTTCAGGCATCCAAGAAGATTCTCACTATTAACTAAAGAGCATTTATGTAAGAGGAGCTGTGGTTTGTATCAGTTTCATAAGCAGAGTTGAACTACATATGGTCTGCATGAGTAGGAAACACAGTTCTTTTTTTGAGGGCATGCTCACGGTTCATGCTGTATTTTAGACTCTGGAAGGAAGAGCTTGCTTCTTGCATTAAAACAGGGTGTGTTTCATGGATGAGAACTCTGGTCTGAATTTCCCTTTACATACTGAGTTAAATACCATGATCTGTGTCTTCCTACCAGCAAGAGTTCATTTCTGGTAAACCAAGTGAATTTTCGGCTCAAATGATTTTTTGCATTTCACGAAACAAAACGCGATTCTCACTTTTAACTAAAGAGCATTTATGTAAGAGGAGCTGTGTGTTGTATCAGCTTCATAACAGGAGTTGAACTACATATGGTCTGTATGAATAGGAAACACAGTTCTTTTTTTCAGGGAATGCTCATGGTTCCTGCTGTATTGGAGACGCTGGAAATAAGAGCTTGCTTCTTGCTTTAAAACAGAGTGTGTTTCATGGATGAGAACACTGGACTGAATTTCCCTTCAGAAACGGAGTTAAACGCCAGGATCTGTGTCTTCCTACAAGCAAGATTTCTTTTCTGATAAACTCATTGAATTTTCGGCTCAAATGCTTTTTCGCAATTCTAGAACCAAAACGCGATTCTCACTATTAACTAAAGACGATTTATGAAGGAGGAGCCGTGGTTTGTATCAGTTTCATAAGCAGAGCTGAACTAAATATGGTCCGTATGAGTAGGAAACACAGTTCTCCTTTTCTGGGCATGCTCATGGTTCTTGCTGTATTTTAGACTCTTGAAAAAAGAGCTTGCTTCTTGCATTAAAACAGGGTGTGTTTCATGTATGAGAACTATGGTCTGATTTCCCTTCAGAAACGGAGTTAAACCCCAGGATCTGTGTCTTCCTACAAGCAAGAGTTCAGTTCTGGTAAACCCAGTGAATTTTGGGCTCAAATGATTTTTCGCAGTTCAGGAACCCAACGCGATTCTCACTATTAACTAAAGAGGATTTATGTAAGAGGAGCTGTGGTTTGTATCAGTTTCATAATAGGAGTTGAAATACATATGGTCTGTATGTATAGGAAACACAGTTCTTCTTTTCAGGGCATGCTCATGGTTCTTGCTTTATTTTAGACTCTTGAAAAAAGAGCTTGCTTCTTGCATTAAAACAGGGTGTGTTTCATGTATGAGAACTATGGTCTGAATTTCCCTTCAGAAACGGAATTAAACCCCAGGATCAGTGTCTTCCTACAAGCAAGAGTTCATTTCTGGTAAAACCAGTAAATTTTGGGCTCAAATGATTTTTCGCAGTTCTCGAACCCAACATGATTCTCACTATTAACTAAAGAGCATTTATGTAAGAGGAGCCGTGGTTTGTATCAATTTCATAAGCAGAGTTAAACTACATATGGTCTGTATGAGTCGGAAACACAGTTATTTTTTTCCAGGCATGCTCATGTTTCTTGCTGTATTTTAGAATCTGGAAGGAAGAGCTTGCTTCTTGCATTAAAACAGGGTGTGTTTCATGGATGAGAACTCAGGTCTGAATTTCCCTTCAGAAACGGAGTTAAACCCCAGGATCTGTGTCTTCCTACAAGCAAGAGTTCAGTTCTGGTAAACCCAGTGAATTGTGGGCTCAAATGATTTTTTCGCAGTTCAGGAACCCAACGCGATTCTCACTATTAACAAAAGATGATTTATGTAAGAGGAGCTGTGGTTTGTATCAGTTTCATAACAGGAGTTGAACTACATATGGTCTGTATGAATAGGAAACACAGTTCTTTTTTCTGGGCATGCTCATGGTTCTTACTGTATTGGATAAGCTGGAAAGAAGAGGATCTTTCTTGCCTTAAAACAGAGTGTTTTTCAGGGATGAGAATTCTGGTCTGAATTTGCCTTCAGAAACGGAGTTAAACACCATGATCTGTGTCTTCCTACAAGCAAGAGTTCAGTTCCTGTAAACCCAGGGAATTTTGGGCTCAAATGATTTTTCGCAGTTCATGAACCAAAGCGCGATTCTCACTATTAACTAAAGAGGATTTATGTAAGAGGAGCTGTGGTTTGTATCAGTTTCATAACAGGAGTTAAACTACATATGGTCTGTATGAATAGGAAACACAGTTCTTTTTTCTGGGCATGCTCATGTTTCTTGCTGTATTTTAGACTCTTGAAAAAATAGCTTGCTTCTTACATTAAAACAGGGTGTGTATCAAGGATGAGAACTCTGGTCTGAATTTACATTCAGAAACGGAGTAAAACCCCAGGATCTGTGTCTTCCTACAAGCAAGAGTTCTTTTCTTGTAAACTCTCGGAATTTTCGGCTCAAATGATATTTTGCAGTTCTTGAAACAAAACTCGATTCTCACTATTAACTCAAGACGATTTATGTAAGAGGAGCTGTGGTTTGTATCAGATTCATAATAGGAGTTGAACTACATAGGGTCTGTATGAATAGAAAACAGAGTTCTTTTTTCTGGGCATGCTCATGGTTCTTACTGTATTGGAGAAGTTGGAAAGAAGAGGATCTATCTTGCCTTAAAACAGAGTGTTTTTCAGGGATGAGAACTCTAGTCTGAATTTCCCTTTACATACTGAGTTAAACACCATGATCTGTGTCTTCCTACCAGCAAGAGTTCATTTCTGGTAAACGAAGTGAATTTTCGGCTCAAATGATTTTTCGCAGTTCAGGAACCCAACGTGATTCTCACTATTAACTAAAGAGCATTTTTGTAAGAGGAGCTGTGGTTTGTATCAGTTTCATAAGCAGAGTTGAACTACATATGGTCCGCATGAGTAGGAAACACAGTTCTTTTTTTCAGGGCATGCTCACGGTTCATGCTGTATTTTAGACTCTGGAAGGAAGAGCTTGCTTCTTGCATTAAAACAGGGTGTGTTTCATGGATGAGAACACTGGTCTGAATTTCCCTTTACATACGGAGTTAAACACCATGATCTGTGTCTTCCTACCAGCAAGAGTTCATTTCTGCTAAACCAAGAGAATTTTCGGCTAAAATGATTTTTTGCATTTTACGAACCAAAACGCGATTCTCACTATTAACTAAAGAGCATTTATGTAAGTGGAGCTATGGGTTGTATCAGTTTCATAACAGGGGTTGAACTACATATGGTCTGTATGAATAGGAAACACAGTTCTTTTTTTCAGGGAATGCTCATGGTTCCTGCAGTATAGAAGACGCTGGAAAGAAGAGCTTGCTTCTTGCTTTAAAACAGAGTGTATTTCATGGATGAGAACTCTGGTCTGAATTTCCCTTCAGAAACGGAGTTAAATGCCAGGATCTGTGTCTTCCTACAAGCAAGATTTCTTTTCTGGTAAACTCATTGAATTTTCGGCTCAAATGATTTTTCGCAGTTCTCGAACCCAACATGATTCTCACTATTAACTAAAGAGCATTTATGTAAGAGGAGCTGTGTTTTGTATCAGTTTCATAAGCAGAGTTGAACTACATATGGTCCGCATGAGTAGGAAACACAGTTCTTTTTTTGAGGGCATGCTCACGGTTCATGCTGTATTTTAGACTCTGGAAGGAAGAGCTTGCTTCTTGCATTAAAACAGGGTGTGTTTCATGGATGAGAACTCTGGTCGTAATTTCCCTTTACATACTGAGTTAAACACCATGATCTGTGTCTTCCTACCAGCAAGAGTTCATTTCTGGTAAACCAAGTGAATTTTCGGCTCAAATGATTTTTTGCATTTCACAAACCAAAACGCGATCCTCACTATTAACTAAAGAGCATTGATGTAAGAGGAGCTGTGGGTTGTATCAGTTTCATAACAGGAGCTGAACTACATATGGTCTGTATGAATAGGAAACACAGTTCTTTTTTTCAGGGAATGCTCATGTTTCCTACTGTATTGGATAAGCTGGAAAGAAGAGGATCTTTCTTGCCTTAAAACACAGTGTTTTTTTCATTGATGAGAATTCTGGTCTGAATTTGCCTTCGGAAACCGAGTTAAACCCCAGGATCAGTGTCTTCCTGCAAGCAAGAGTTCAGTTCCTGTAAACCCAGTGAATTTTGGGACCAAATGATTTTTCGCAGTTCAGGAACCCAACGCGATTCTCACTATTAACTAAAGAGCATTTATGTAAGAGGAGCTGTGGTTTGTATCAGTTTCATAAGCAGAGTTGAACTACATATGGTCTGCCTGAGTAGGAAACACAGTTCTTTTTTTCAGGGCATGCTCATGGTTCTTGCTCTTTTTAGACTCTTGAAAAAATAGCTTGCTTCTTACATTAAAACAGGGTGTGTTTCAAGGATGAGAACTCTGGTCTGAATTTACATTCAGAAACGGAGTAAAACCCCAGGGTCTGTGTCTTCCTACAAGCAAGAGTTCTTTTCTGGTAAACTCTCTGAATTTTCGGCTCAAATGATATTTTGCAGTTCTTGAAACAAAACTCGATTCTCACTATTAACTCAAGACGATTTATGTAAGAGGAGCTGTGGTTTGTATCAGTTTCATAATAGGAGTTGAACTACATAGGGTCTGTATGAATAGAAAACACAGTTCTTTTTTCTGGGCATGCAGATGGTTCTTACTGTATTGGAGAAGCTGGAAAGAAGAGGATCTATCTTGCCTTAAAACAGAGTGTTTTTCAGGGATGAGAATTTTGGTCTGAATTTGCCTTCAGAAAGGGAGTTCAACCCCAGGATCAGTGTCTTCCTACAAGCAAGAGTTCATTTCTGGTAAAACCAGTAAATTTTGGGCTCAAATGATTTTTCGCATTTCAGGCATCCAAGAAGATTCTCACTATTAACTAAAGAGCATTTATGTAAGAGGAGCTGTGGTTTGTATCAGTTTCATAAGCAGAGTTGAACTACATATGGTCTGCATGAGTAGGAAACACAGTTCTTTTTTTGAGGGCATGCTCACGGTTCATGCTGTATTTTAGACTCTGGAAGGAAGAGCTTGCTTCTTGCATTAAAACAGGGTGTGTTTCATGGATGAGAACTCTGGTCTGAATTTCCCTTTACATACTGAGTTAAATACCATGATCTGTGTCTTCCTACCAGCAAGAGTTCATTTCTGGTAAACCAAGTGAATTTTCGGCTCAAATGATTTTTTGCATTTCACGAAACAAAACGCGATTCTCACTTTTAACTAAAGAGCATTTATGTAAGAGGAGCTGTGTGTTGTATCAGCTTCATAACAGGAGTTGAACTACATATGGTCTGTATGAATAGGAAACACAGTTCTTTTTTTCAGGGAATGCTCATGGTTCCTGCTGTATTGGAGACGCTGGAAATAAGAGCTTGCTTCTTGCTTTAAAACAGAGTGTGTTTCATGGATGAGAACACTGGACTGAATTTCCCTTCAGAAACGGAGTTAAACGCCAGGATCTGTGTCTTCCTACAAGCAAGATTTCTTTTCTGATAAACTCATTGAATTTTCGGCTCAAATGCTTTTTCGCAATTCTAGAACCAAAACGCGATTCTCACTATTAACTAAAGACGATTTATGAAGGAGGAGCCGTGGTTTGTATCAGTTTCATAAGCAGAGCTGAACTAAATATGGTCCGTATGAGTAGGAAACACAGTTCTCCTTTTCTGGGCATGCTCATGGTTCTTGCTGTATTTTAGACTCTTGAAAAAAGAGCTTGCTTCTTGCATTAAAACAGGGTGTGTTTCATGTATGAGAACTATGGTCTGATTTCCCTTCAGAAACGGAGTTAAACCCCAGGATCTGTGTCTTCCTACAAGCAAGAGTTCAGTTCTGGTAAACCCAGTGAATTTTGGGCTCAAATGATTTTTCGCAGTTCAGGAACCCAACGCGATTCTCACTATTAACTAAAGAGGATTTATGTAAGAGGAGCTGTGGTTTGTATCAGTTTCATAATAGGAGTTGAAATACATATGGTCTGTATGTATAGGAAACACAGTTCTTCTTTTCAGGGCATGCTCATGGTTCTTGCTTTATTTTAGACTCTTGAAAAAAGAGCTTGCTTCTTGCATTAAAACAGGGTGTGTTTCATGTATGAGAACTATGGTCTGAATTTCCCTTCAGAAACGGAATTAAACCCCAGGATCAGTGTCTTCCTACAAGCAAGAGTTCATTTCTGGTAAAACCAGTAAATTTTGGGCTCAAATGATTTTTCGCAGTTCTCGAACCCAACATGATTCTCACTATTAACTAAAGAGCATTTATGTAAGAGGAGCCGTGGTTTGTATCAATTTCATAAGCAGAGTTAAACTACATATGGTCTGTATGAGTCGGAAACACAGTTATTTTTTTCCAGGCATGCTCATGTTTCTTGCTGTATTTTAGAATCTGGAAGGAAGAGCTTGCTTCTTGCATTAAAACAGGGTGTGTTTCATGGATGAGAACTCTGGTCTGAATTTCCCTTCAGAAACGGAGTTAAACCCCAGGATCTGTGTCTTCCTACAAGCAAGAGTTCAGTTCTGGTAAACCCAGTGAATTGTGGGCTCAAATGATTTTTTCGCAGTTCAGGAACCCAACGCGATTCTCACTATTAACAAAAGATGATTTATGTAAGAGGAGCTGTGGTTTGTATCAGTTTCATAACAGGAGTTGAACTACATATGGTCTGTATGAATAGGAAACACAGTTCTTTTTTCTGGGCATGCTCATGGTTCTTACTGTATTGGATAAGCTGGAAAGAAGAGGATCTTTCTTGCCTTAAAACAGAGTGTTTTTCAGGGATGAGAATTCTGGTCTGAATTTGCCTTCAGAAACGGAGTTAAACACCATGATCTGTGTCTTCCTACAAGCAAGAGTTCAGTTCCTGTAAACCCAGGGAATTTTGGGCTCAAATGATTTTTCGCAGTTCATGAACCAAAGCGCGATTCTCACTATTAACTAAAGAGGATTTATGTAAGAGGAGCTGTGGTTTGTATCAGTTTCATAACAGGAGTTAAACTACATATGGTCTGTATGAATAGGAAACACAGTTCTTTTTTCTGGGCATGCTCATGTTTCTTGCTGTATTTTAGACTCTTGAAAAAATAGCTTGCTTCTTACATTAAAACAGGGTGTGTATCAAGGATGAGAACTCTGGTCTGAATTTACATTCAGAAACGGAGTAAAACCCCAGGATCTGTGTCTTCCTACAAGCAAGAGTTCTTTTCTTGTAAACTCTCGGAATTTTCGGCTCAAATGATATTTTGCAGTTCTTGAAACAAAACTCGATTCTCACTATTAACTCAAGACGATTTATGTAAGAGGAGCTGTGGTTTGTATCAGATTCATAATAGGAGTTGAACTACATAGGGTCTGTATGAATAGAAAACAGAGTTCTTTTTTCTGGGCATGCTCATGGTTCTTACTGTATTGGAGAAGTTGGAAAGAAGAGGATCTATCTTGCCTTAAAACAGAGTGTTTTTCAGGGATGAGAACTCTAGTCTGAATTTCCCTTTACATACTGAGTTAAACACCATGATCTGTGTCTTCCTACCAGCAAGAGTTCATTTCTGGTAAACGAAGTGAATTTTCGGCTCAAATGATTTTTCGCAGTTCAGGAACCCAACGTGATTCTCACTATTAACTAAAGAGCATTTTTGTAAGAGGAGCTGTGGTTTGTATCAGTTTCATAAGCAGAGTTGAACTACATATGGTCCGCATGAGTAGGAAACACAGTTCTTTTTTTCAGGGCATGCTCACGGTTCATGCTGTATTTTAGACTCTGGAAGGAAGAGCTTGCTTCTTGCATTAAAACAGGGTGTGTTTCATGGATGAGAACACTGGTCTGAATTTCCCTTTACATACGGAGTTAAACACCATGATCTGTGTCTTCCTACCAGCAAGAGTTCATTTCTGCTAAACCAAGAGAATTTTCGGCTAAAATGATTTTTTGCATTTTACGAACCAAAACGCGATTCTCACTATTAACTAAAGAGCATTTATGTAAGTGGAGCTATGGGTTGTATCAGTTTCATAACAGGGGTTGAACTACATATGGTCTGTATGAATAGGAAACACAGTTCTTTTTTTCAGGGAATGCTCATGGTTCCTGCAGTATAGAAGACGCTGGAAAGAAGAGCTTGCTTCTTGCTTTAAAACAGAGTGTATTTCATGGATGAGAACTCTGGTCTGAATTTCCCTTCAGAAACGGAGTTAAATGCCAGGATCTGTGTCTTCCTACAAGCAAGATTTCTTTTCTGGTAAACTCATTGAATTTTCGGCTCAAATGATTTTTCGCAGTTCTCGAACCCAACATGATTCTCACTATTAACTAAAGAGCATTTATGTAAGAGGAGCTGTGTTTTGTATCAGTTTCATAAGCAGAGTTGAACTACATATGGTCCGCATGAGTAGGAAACACAGTTCTTTTTTTGAGGGCATGCTCACGGTTCATGCTGTATTTTAGACTCTGGAAGGAAGAGCTTGCTTCTTGCATTAAAACAGGGTGTGTTTCATGGATGAGAACTCTGGTCGTAATTTCCCTTTACATACTGAGTTAAACACCATGATCTGTGTCTTCCTACCAGCAAGAGTTCATTTCTGGTAAACCAAGTGAATTTTCGGCTCAAATGATTTTTTGCATTTCACAAACCAAAACGCGATCCTCACTATTAACTAAAGAGCATTGATGTAAGAGGAGCTGTGGGTTGTATCAGTTTCATAACAGGAGCTGAACTACATATGGTCTGTATGAATAGGAAACACAGTTCTTTTTTTCAGGGAATGCTCATGTTTCCTACTGTATTGGAGAGGCTGGAAATAAGAGCTTTCTTCTTGCTTTAAAACAGAGTGTGTTTCATGGATGAGAACTGTGGTCTGAATTTCCCTTCAGAAACGGAGTTAAACGCCAGGATCTGTGTCTTCCTACAAGCAAGATTTCTTTTCTGATAAACTCATTGAATTTTCGGCTCAAATGTTTTTTTGCAATTCTAGAACCAAAACGCGATTCTCACTATTAACTAAAGAGGATTTATGTAAGAGGAGCTGTGGTTTGTATCAGTTTCATAATAGGAGTTGAAATACATATGGTCTGTATGTATAGGAAACACAGTTCTTCTTTTCAGGGCATGCTCATGGTTCTTGCTTTATTTTAGACTCTTGAAAAAAGAGCTTGCTTCTTGCATTAAAACAGGGTGTGTTTCATGTATGAGAACTATGGTCTGAATTTCCCTTCAGAAACGGAGTTAAACCCCAGGATCAGTGTCTTCCTACAAGCAAGAGTTCATTTCTGGTAAAACCAGTAAATTTTGGGCTCAAATGATTTTTCGCAGTTCTCGAACCCAACATGATTCTCACTATTAACTAAAGAGCATTTATGTAAGAGCAGCCGTGTTTTGTATCAATTTCATAAGCAGAGTTAAACTACATATGGTCTGTATGAGTAGGAAACACAGTTATTTTTTTCCAGGCATGCTCATGTTTCTTGCTGTATTTTAGAATCTGGAAGGAAGAGCTTGCTTCTTGCATTAAAACAGGGTGTGTTTCATGGATGAGAACTCTGGTCTGAATTTCCCTTCAGAAACGGAGTTAAACCCCAGGATCTGTGTCTTCCCACAAGCAAGAGTTCAGTTCTGGTAAACCCAGTGAATTGTGGGCTCAAATGATTTTTCGCAGTTCAGGAACCCAACGCGATTCTCACTATTAACTAAAGAGGATTTATGTAAGAGGAGATGTGGTTTGTATCAGTTTCATAAAAGGAGTTGAACTACATATGGTCTGTATGAATCGGAAACACAGTTCTTTTTTCTGGGCATGCTCATGGTTCTTACTGTATTGGATAAGCTGGAAAGAAGAGGATCTTTCTTGCCTTAAAACAGAGTGTTTTTAAGGGATGAGAATTCTGGTCTGAATTTGCCTTCAGAGACGGAGTTGAACCCCAGGATCAGTGTCTTCCTACAAGCAAGATTTCTTTTCTGGTAAACTCATTGAATTTTCGGCTCAAATGATTTTTCGCAGTTCACGAACCTAAACGCGATTCTCACTATTAACTAAAGACGATTTAAGTAAGAGGAGCTGTGGTTTGTATCAGTTTCATAACAGGAGTTGAACTACATATGGTCTGTATGAATAGGAAACACAGTTCTTTTTTCTATACATGCTCATGGTTCTTACTGTATTGGAGAAGCTGGAAAGAAGAGGATCTTTCTTGCCTTAAAACAGAGTGTTTTTCAGGGATGAGAATTTTGGTCTGAATTTGCCTTCAGAAACGGAGTTAAACCCCAGGATCAGTGTCTTCCTACAAGCAAGAGTTCATTTCTGGTAAAACCAGTAAATTTTGGGCTCAAATGATTTTTCGCAGTTCTCGAACCCAACATGATTCTCACTATTAACTAAAGAGCATTTATGTAAGAGGAGCTGTGGTTTGTATCAGTTTCATAAGCAGAGTTGAACTACATATGGTCCGCATGAGTAGGAAACACAGTTCTTTTTTTGAGGGCATGCTCACGGTTCATGCTGTATTTTAGACTCTGGAAGGAAGAGCTTGCTTCTTGCATTAAAACAGGGTGTGTTTCATGGATGAGAACTCTGGTCGTAATTTCCCTATACATACTGAGTTAAACACCATGATCTGTGTCTTCCTACCAGCAAGAGTTCATTTCTGGTAAACCAAGTGAATTTTCGGCTCAAATGATTTTTTGCATTTCACAAACCAAAACGCGATCCTCACTATTAACTAAAGAGCATTTATGTAAGAGGAGCTGTGGTTTGTATCAGTTTCATAACAGGAGCTGAACTACATATGGTCTGTATGAATAGGAAACACAGTTCTTTTTTTCAGGGAATGCTCATGGTTCCTGCTGTATTGGAGAGGCTGGAAATAAGAGCTTTCTTCTTGCTTTAAAACAGAGTGTGTTTCATGGATGAGAACTGTGGTCTGAATTTCCCTTCAGAAACGGAGTTAAACGACAGGATCTGTGTCTTCCTACAAGCAAGATTTCTTTTCTGATAAACTCATTGAATTTTCGGGTCAAATGTTTTTTTGTAATTCTAGAATCAAAACGCGATTCTCACTATTAACTAAAGACGATTTATGTAAGAGGAGCCGTGGTTTGTATCAGTTTCATAGGCAGAGTTGAACTAAATATGGTCCGTATGAGTAGGAAACACAGTTCTCCTTTTCAGGGCATGCTCATGGTTCTTGCTGTATTTTAGACTCTTGAAAAAAGAGCTTGCTTCTTGCATTAAAACAGGGTGTGTTTCATGTATGAGAACTATGGTCTAAATTTCCCTTCAGAAACGGAGTTAAACCCCAGAGTCAGTGTCTTCCTACAAGCAAGAGTTCATTTCTGGTAAACCAAGTGAATTTTCGGCTCAAATGATTTTTCACAGTTCTCGAACCCAACATGATTCTCACTATTAACTAAAGAGCATTTATGTAAGAGGAGCCGTGGTTTGTATGAATTTCATAAGCAGAGTTAAACTACATATGGTCTGTATGAGTAGGAAACACAGTTATTTTTTTCCGGGCATGCTCATGTTTCTTGCTGTATTTTAGACTCTGGAAGGAAGAGCTTGCTTCTTGCATTAAAACAGAGTGTGGCTCATGGATGAGAACTCTGGTCTGAATTTCCCTTCAGAAACTGAGTTAAACCCCAAGATCTGTGTCTTGCTACAAGCAAGAGTTCCGTTCCGGTAATCCCAGTGAATTTTGGGCTCAAATGATTTTTCGCAGTTCAGGAACCCAACGCGATTCTCACTATTAAATAAAGAGGATTTATGTAAGAGGAGCTGTGGTTTGTATCATTTTCATAAGCAGAGTTGAACTAAATATGGTCCGTATGAGTAGGAAACACAGTTCTTTTTTTCAGGGCATGCTCATGGTTCTTGCTGTATTTTACATTCTTGAAAAAAGAGCTTGCTTCTTGCATTAAAACAGGGTGTGTTTCATGGATGAGAACACTGGTCTGAATTTCCCTTTACATACGGAGTTAAAAACACCATGATCTGTGTCTTCCTACAAGCAAGAGTTCATTTCTGGTAAAACCAGTAAATTTTGCGCTCAAATGATTTTTCGCAGTTCTCGAACCCAACATGATTCACACTATTAACTAAAGAGCATTTATGTAAGAGGGGCCGTGGTTTGTATCAATTTCATAAGCAGGGTTAAACTACATATGGTCTGTATGAGTAGGAAACACAGTTATTTTTTTCCGAGCATGGTCATGTTTCTTGCTGTATTTTAGACTCTGGAAGGAAGAGCTTGCTTCTTGCATTAAAACAGGGTGTGTTTCATGTATGAGAACTCTGGTCTGAATTTCCCTTCAGAAACGGAGTTAAACCCCAAGATCTGTGTCTTGCTACAAGCAAGAGTTCCGTTCCGGTAATCCCAGTGAATTTTGGGCTCAAATGATTTTTCGCAGTTCAGGAACCCAACGCGATTCTCACTATTAAATAAAGAGGATTTATGTAAGAGGAGCTGTGGTTTGTATCATTTTCATAAGCAGAGTTGAACTAAATATGGTCCGTATGAGTAGGAAACACTGTTCTTTTTTTCAGGGCATGCTCATGGTTCTTGCTGTATTTTACATTCTTGAAAAAAGAGCTTGCTTCTTGCATTAAAACAGGGTGTGTTTCATGGATGAGAACACTGGTCTGAATTTCCCTTTACATACGGAGTTAAAAACACCATGATCTGTGTCTTCCTACAAGCAAGAGTTCATTTCTGGTAAAACCAGTAAATTTTGCGCTCAAATGATTTTTCGCAGTTCTCGAACCCAACATGATTCACACTATTAACTAAAGAGCATTTATGTAAGAGGGGCCGTGGTTTGTATCAATTTCATAAGCAGGGTTAAACTACATATGGTCTGTATGAGTAGGAAACACAGTTAATTTTTTCCGAGCATGGTCATGTTTCTTGCTGTATTTTAGACTCTGGAAGGAAGAGCTTGCTTCTTGCATTAAAACAGGGTGTGTTTCATGTATGAGAACTCTGGTCTGAATTTCCCTTCAGAAACGGAGTTAAACCCCAGGATCTGTGTCTTCCTACAAGCAAGAGTTCAGTTCTGTAAACCCAGTGAATTTTGGGCTCAAATGATTTTTCGCAGTTCAGGAACCCAACGCGAATCTCACTATTACCTAAAGAGGATTTATGTAAGAGGAGCTGTGGTTTGTATCAGTTTCATAACAGGAGTTAAACTACATATGGTCTGTATGAATAGGAAACACAGTTCTTTTTTCTGGGCATGCTCATGGTTCTTACTTAATTGGAGAAGCTGGCAAGAAGAGGATATTTCTTGCCTTAAAACAGAGTGTTTTTCAGGGATGAGAATTCTGGTCTGAATTTGCCTTCAGAAACGGAGTTGAACCCCAGGATCAGTGTCTTCCTACAAGCAAGTGTTCAGTACCTGTAAACCCAGTGAATTTTGGGCTCAAATGACTTTTCGCAGTTCAGGAACCCAACGCGATTCTCACTATTAAATAAAGAGGATTTATGTAAGAAGAGCTGTAGTTTGTATCATTTTCATAAGCAGAGTTGAACTAAATATGGTCCGTATGAGTAGGAAACACAGTTCGTTTTTTCAGGGCATGCTCATGGTTCTTGCTGTATTTTAGATTCTTGAAAAAAGAGCTTGCTTCTTGCATTAAAACAGGGTGTGTTTCATGGATGAGAACACTGGTCTGAATTTCCCTTTACATACGGAGTTAAACACCATGATCTGTGTCTTCCTACCAGCAAGATTTCATTTCTGCTAAACCAAGAGAATTTTCGGCTAAAATGATTTTTTGCATTTTACGAATCAAAACGCGATTCTCACTATTAACTAAAGAGCATTTATGTAAGAGGAGCTATGGGTTGTATCAGTTTCATAACAGGAGCTGAACTACATATGGTTTGTGTGAATAGGAAACACAGTTCTTTTTTTCAGGGAATGCTCATGGTTCCTGCTGTATAGAAGACGCTGGAAAGAAGAGCTTGCTTCTTCCGTTAAAACAGAGTGTATTTCATGGATGAGAACTCTGGTCTGAATTTCCCTTCAGAAACGGAGTTAAATGCCAGGATCTGTGTCTTCCTACAAGCAAGATTTCTTTTCTGGTAAACTCATTGAAGTTTCGGCTCAAATGATTTTTCGCAGTTCACGAACCTAAACGCGATTCTCACTATTAACTAAAGACGATTTAAGTAAGAGGAGCTGTGGTTTGTATCAGTTTCATAACAGGAGTTGAACTACATATGGTCTGTATGAATAGGAAACACAGTTCTTTTTTCTGGACATGCTCATGGTTCTTACTGTATTGGAGAAGCTGGAAAGAAGAGGATCTATCTTGCCTTAAAACAGAGTGTTTTTCAGGGATGAGAATTTTTGTCTGAATTTGCCTTCAGAAACGGAGTTAAACCCCAGGATCAATGTCTTCCTACAAGCAAGAGTTCATTTCTGGTAAAACATGGGATTTTGGGCTCAAATGATTTTTCGCATTTCAGGCACCCAAGAAGATTCTCACTATTAACTAAAGAGCATTTATGTAAGAGGAGCTGTGGTTTGTATCAGTTTCATAAGCAGAGTTGAACTACATAAGGTCCGCATGAGTAGGAAGCACAGTTCTTTTTTTCAGGGCATGCTCACGGTTCATGCTGTATTTTAGACTCTGGAAGGAAGAGCTTGCTTCTTGCATTAAAACAGGGTGTGTTTCATGGATGAGAACTCTGGTCTGAATTTCCCTTCATAAACAGAGTTAAACCCCAGGATCTGTGTCTTCCTACAAGCAAGAGTTCAGTTATGGTAAACCCAGTGAATTTTGGGCTCAAATGATTTTTCGCACTTCAGGAACCCAACGCGATTCTCACTATTAACTAAAGAGGATTTATGTAAGAGGAGCTGTGGTTTGTATCAGTTTCATAACAGGAGTTGAACTACATATGGTCTGTATGAATAGGAAACACAGTTCTTTTTTCTGGGCATGCTCATGGTTCTTAGTGTATTGGATAAGCTGGAAAGAAGAGGATCTTTCTTGCCTTAAAACAGTGTTTTTCAGGGATGAGAACTCTGGTCTGAATTTCCCTTTACATACTGAGTTAAACACCATGATCTGTGTCTTCCTACCAGCAAGAGTTCATTTCTGGTAAACCAAGTGAATTTTCGGCTCAAATGATTTTTTGCATTTCACGAACCAAAACGCGATTCTCACTATTAACTAAACAGCATTTATGTAAGAGGAGCTGTGGTTTGTATCAGTTTCATAACAGGAGTTGAACTACATATGGTCTGTATGAATAGGAAACACAGTTCTTCTTTTCAGGGCATGCTCATGGTTCTTGCTCTATTTTAGACTCTTGAAAAAAGAGCTTGCTTCTTGCATTAAAACAGGGTGTGTTTCATGTATGAGAACTATGGTCTAAATTTTCCTTCAGAAACGGAGTTAAACCCCAGGATCAGTGTCTTCCTACAAGCAAGAGTTCATTTCTGGTAAAACCAGTAAATTTTGGGCTCAAATGATTTTTCACAGTTCTCGAACCCAACATGATTCTCACTATTAACTAAAGAGCATTTATGTAAGAGGAGCCGTGGTTTTTATGAATTTCATAAGCAGAGTTAAACTACATATGGTCTGTATGAGTAGGAAACACAGTTATTTTTTCCGGGCATGCTCATGTTTCTTGCTGTATTTTAGACTCTGGAAGGAAGAGCTTGCTTCTTGCATTAAAACAGAGTGTGGCCAATGGATGAGAACTCTGGTCTGAATTTCCCTTCAGAAACGGAGTTAAACCCCAAGATCTGTGTCTTCCTACAAGCAAGAGTTCCGTTCTGGTAAACCCAGTGAATTTTGGTCTCAAATGATTTTTCGCAGTTCAGGAACCCAACGCGATTCTCATTATTAAATAAAGAGGATTTATGTAAGAGGATCTGTGGTTTGTATCATTTTCATAAGCAGAGTTGAACTAAATATGGTCCGTATGAGTAGGAAACACAGTTCTTTTTTTCAGGGCATGCGCATGGTTCTTGCTGTATTTTAGATTCTTGAAAAAAGAGCTTGCTTCTTGCATTAAAACAGGGTGTGTTTCATGGATGAGAACACTGGTCTGAATTTCCCTTTACATACGGAGTTAAACACCATGATCTGTGTCTTCCTACCAGCAAGAGTTCATTTCTGGTAAACCAAGTGAATTTTCGGCTCAAATGATTTTCCGCAGTTCAGGAACCCAACGCGATTCTCACTATTAACTAAAGAGCATTTATGTAAGAGGAGCTGTGGTTTGTATCAGTTTCATAAGCAGAGTTGAACTACATATGGTCCGCATGAGTAGGAAGCACAGTTCTTTTTTTCTGGGCATGCTCACGGTTCATGCTGTATTTTAGACTCTGGAAGGAAGAGCTTGCTTCTTTCATTAAAACAGGGTGTGTTTCATGGATGAGAACTCTGGTCTGAATTTCCCTTCAGAAACGGAGTTAAACCCCAGGATCTGTGTCTTCCTACAAGCAAGAGTTCAGTTCTGGTAAACCCAGTGAATTTTGGGCTCAAATGATTTTTCGCAGTTCAGGAACCCAACGCGATTCTCACTATTAACTAAAGAGGATTTATGTAAGAGGAGCTGTGGTTTGTATCAGTTTCATAACAGGAGTTGAACTACATATGGTCTGTATGAATAGGAAACACAGTTCTTTTTTCTGGGCATGCTCATTGTTCTTACTGTATTGGATAAGCTAGAAAGAAGAGGATCTTTCTTGCCTTAAAACAGAGTGTTTTTCAGGGATGAGAATTCTGGTCTGAATTTGCCTTCAGAAACGGAGTTGAACCCCAGGATCAGTGTCTTCCTACAAGCAAGAGTTCAGTTCCTGTAAACCCAGTGAATTTTGGGCTCAAATGATTTTTCGCAGTTCAGGAACCCAACGCGATTCTCACTATTAACTAAAGAGCATTTATGTAAGAGGAGCTGTGGTTTGTATCAGTTTCATAAGCAGAGTTGAACTACATATGGTCCGTCTGATTAGGAAACACAATTCTTTTTTTCAGGGCATGCTCATGGTTCTTGCTGTATTTTAGACTCTTGAAAAAATAGCTTGCTTCTTGCATTAAAACAGGGTGTGTTTCAAGGATGAGTACTCTTGCCTGAATTTACCTTCAGAAACGGAGTTAAACCCCAGGATCTGTGTCTTCCTACAAGCAAGAGTTCTTTTCTGGTAATCTCTCTGAATTTTCGGCTCAAATGATATTTCGCAGTTCTAGAAACAAAACTCGATTCTCACTATTAACTAAAGACGATTTATGTAAGAGGTGCTGTGGTTTGTATCAGTTTTATAAGCACAGTTGAACTACATATAGTCTGTATGTGTAGGAAACACAGTTCTTTTTTTCAGGGCATGCTCATGGTTCTTGGTGTATTGGAGACACTGGAAAGGAGAGCTTGCTTCTTGCATTAAAGCAGAGTGTGTTTCATGGATGAGAATTCTGTTCTGAATTTCCCTTCAGAAACGGAGTTAAACCGCAGAATCTGTGTCTTCCTATAAGCAAGAGTTCATTTCTGGTAAACACAGTGCATTTTGGGCTGAAATGATTTTTCGCAGTCCACGAACCCAACGTGATTCTCACTATTAACTAAAGAGCATTTATGTAAGAGGAGCTGTGGTTTGAATCAGCTTCATGAGCAGAGTTCAACTATATGGTCCGTATGAGTAGGAAACACAGTTCTTTTTTTTTTGGGCATGCTCCTGGTTCTTGATGTATTGGAGCCGCTGGAAAGAAGAGCTTGCTTCATGCGTTAAAACAGAGTGTTTTTCAGGGATGAGAACTCTGTTCTGTATTTACCTTCAGAATCAGAGTTAAAATCCAGTATCTGTCTTCCTACAAGCAAGAGTTCATTTCTGGTAAACCCAGTGAATTTTGGGCTGAAATGATTTTTTGCAGTTCACGAACCAAACGCTATTCTCACTAGTAACTAAAGAGCATTTATGTAGTAGGAGCTGTGGTTTGAATCAGCTTCATAAGCAGAGTTGAACCACATATGGTCCGTATGAGTAGGTAACACACTTCTTTTTTTCTGGGAATGCTCATGGTTCTTACTGAATTGGAGAAGCTGGAAAGAAGTTTATGATTCTTGCGTTAAAACAGAGTGTTTTTCAGGGATGAGTACTCTGTTCTGAATTTCCCTTCAGAAATGGAGTTAAACTCCAGGATTTGTGTCTTAATACAAGCAAGAATTCATTTCTGGTAAACGAAGTGAATTTTGGGCTCAAATGATATTCGTCAGTTCACCAACCCAAATCGATTCTCACTGTTAACTAAAGAGCATTTATGTAAGAGGAGCTGTCGTTTGTATCAGCTTCGTAAGCTGAGCTGAACTTCATATGATTTCGTATGTGTAGGAAACACAGTTATTTTTTTCTGGGCATGCTCATGGTTCTTGCTCTATTGGAGACGCTGGAAGAAGAGCTTGCTTCTTGCGTGAAAACAGAGTTGTTTCATGGATGAGAACACTGGTCTGAATTCACCTTCAGAATCGGAGTTAAAATCCAGGATCTGTGTCTTCCTACATGGAAGAGTTTATTTCTGGTAAACCAAGTGAATTTTGGGCTCAAATGGTTTTACGCAGTTCAAAAACCCAATGTGATTCTCACTATTAACTAAACAGCATTTATTTAAGATGTGCTGTGGTTTGTATCAGTTTCATAACCAGAGTTGTTCTACATATGGTCTGTATAAGTAGGAGAAACAGTTCTTTTTTTCAGGGCATGCTCATGGTTCTTGCAGTATTGGAGACGCTGGAAAGAAGAGCTTGCTTCTTGCATTAAAGCAGAGTGTGTTTCATGGATGAGAATTCTGGTCTAAATTTGCCTTCCGAAATGGAGTAAAACCCCAAGATCTGTGTCTTCCTACAAGCAGGTGTTAATTTCAGGGAAACCAAGTGAATTTTGGGCTGAAATGATTTTTCGCAGTAAACGAACCCAACGCGATTTTCACTATTAACTAAAGACCATTTATGTAAGAGGAGCTGTGGTTTGAATCAGTTTCATAAGCAGAGTTGAACTACAGATGGTCCGTATGAGTAGGAAACACAGTTCTTTTTTTCAGGGCATGCTCTTTGTTCTTACTGTATTGTAGAAGCTGGAAAGAAGAGGATGATTCTAGCCTTAAAACAGAGTGCTTTTCAGGGATGAGAACTCTGGAAGGAATTTCCCTTCAGAAATGGAGTTAAACCCCAGGATCTGTGTCTTCCTACATGGAAGAGTTTATTTCTTGTAAACCAATTGAATTTTGGGCTCAAATGATTTTACATAGTTCAAAACCCCAATGCGATTCTAACTGTTAACAAAACATCATTTATTTAAGAGGTGCTGTGGTTTCTATCAGTTTCATAACCAGAGTTGATTTCCATATTGTCTGTATGAGTAGAAAACACAGTTCTTTTTTCAGGGCCTGCTCATGGTTCTTGCTGTATTTTAGACTCTGGAAAGAATGCTTGCTTCTTGCGTTAAAGCAGAGTGCTTTTCAGGGATGAGAACTCTGGTCTGAATTTCCCTTCAGAAATGGAGTTAAACCCCAGGATCTGTGTCTTCCTACATGGAAGCGTTTATTTCTGGTAAAGCAAGTGAATTTTGGGCTCAAATGATTTTACACAGTTCAAAAACCCAATGTGATTCTAACTATTAAGTAAACAGCATTTATTTAAGAGGTGCTGTGGTTTGTGTCAGTTTCATAACTGGAGTTGATCTACATATGGTCTGTATGAGTAGGAAACACAGTTCTTTTATTCAGGGCACGCTCATGGTTCTTGCTAGATTGGAGACGGTGGGAAGAAGAGCTTGCTTCTTGCATTAAAACAGAGTGTGTTTCATGGATGAGAATTCTGTTCTGAATTTGCCTTCGGAAACGGAGTTAAACCCCAGGATCTGTGTATTCCTACAAGCAAGAGTTCATTTCTGGTAAACCCAGTGAATTTTGGGCTCAAATGATTTTTCGCAGTTCACGAACCCAACATGATTCTCACTATTAACAAAGAGGATTTATGTAAGAGGAGCTGTGTTTTGTATCAGTTTCATAAGCAGAGTTGAATTACATTTGGTCCATATGTGAGGGAAACACAGGTGTTTTTTCTGGGCATGCTCATGGTTCTTGCTGTATTGGTGACCCTGGATAGAAGAGGATGATTCTTGCTTTAAAAGAGAGTTTCTTTCAGGGATGAGATCTCTGGTCTTAATTTGCCGTCAGAAACATAGTTTAACCCCACGATCTGTGTCTTCCTCCGGAAAAGAGTTCATTTCTGGTAAACCCAGTGAATTTTGGGCTGAAATGATTTTTCGCAGTCACGAACCCAACGCAATTCTCACTATTAACTAAAGAGCATTTATGTAAGAGGAGCTCTGGTTTGAATCAGCTTCATAAGCAGAGTTGAACTACATATGGTCCGTATGAGTAGGAGACACACTTCTTTTTTTCTGGGAATGCTCATGGTTCTTACAGTATTGGAGAAGCTGGTAAGAAGTTTATGATTCTGGCGTTAAAACAGAGTGATTTTCAGGGATGAGAACTCTGGTCTGAATTTCCCTTCAGAAATGGAGTTAAACCCCAGGATCTGTTTCTTCCTACATGGAAGAGTTTATTTCTGGTAAACCAAGTGAATTTTGGGCTCAAATGATTTTACACAGTTCAAAACCCCAATGCGATTCTCACTATTAACTAAACAGCACTTATTTAAGAGGTGCTGTGGTTTGTATCAGTTTTATAAGCACAGTTGAACTACATATAGTCTGTATGAGTAGGAAACACAGTTCTTTTTTTCAGGGCATGCTCATAGTTCTTGGTGTATTGGAGACACTGGAAAGGAGAGCTTGTTTCTTGCATTAAAGCAGAGTGTGTTTCATGGATGAGAATTCTGTTCTGAATCCCTTCAGAAACGGAGTTAAACCGCAGAATCTGTGTCTTCCTACAAGCAAGAGTTCATTTCTGGTAAACACAGTGCATTTTGGGCTGAAATGATTTTTTGCAGTCCACGAACCCAAAGTGATTCTCATTATTAACTAAAGAGCATTTATGTAAGAGGAGCTGTGGTTTGAATCAGCTTCATGAGCAGAGTTCAACTATATGGTCCGTATGAGTAGGAAACACAGTTCTTTTTTTGGGAGGGCATGCTCCTGGTTCTTGATGTATTGGAGCCGCTGGAAAGAAGAGCTTGCTTCATGCGTTAAAACAGAGTGTTTTTCAGGGATGAGAACTCTGGTCTCAAATTGCGTTCAGAAACGGAGTTAAACCCCAGGATCTGTGTTTTCCTACAAGCAAGAGTTCATTTCTGGTGTACCCAATGAATTTTGGGCTCAAATGTTTTTTTCGCAGTTCACCAACCAAACATTATTCTCACTATTAACTAAAGAGCATTTATCTAAGAGGAGCTATGGTTTGTATTAGTTTCATAAGCAGAGTTGAACTACATATGGTCCGTATGAGTAGGAAACACAGTTCTTTTTTTCTGGGCGTGCTCATGGTTCTTGCTGTATTGGAGACCCTGGAAAGAAGAGCTTGCTTCTTGCATGAAAACAGATTGTGTTTCATGGAGGAGAACTCTGTTCTGAATTTACCTTCAGAATCAGAGTTAAAATCCAGTATCTGTTTCTTCCTACAAGCATGAGTTCATTTCTGGTAAACCCAGTGAATTTTGGGCTTAAATGATTTTTTGCAGTTCACGAACCAAACGCTATTCTCACTAGTAACTAAAGAGCATTTATGTAGTAGGAGCTGTGGTTTGAATCAGCTTCATAAGCAGAGTTGAACCACATATGGTCCGTATGAGTAGGTAACACACTTCTTTTTTTCTGGGAATGCTCATGGTTGTTACTGTATTGGAGAAGCTGGAAAGAAGTTTATGATTCTTGCGTTAAAACAGAGTGTTTTTCAGGGATATGAACTCTGTTCTGAATTTCCCTTCAGAAATGGAGTTAAACTCCAGGATTTGTGTCTTAATACAAGCAAGAGTTCATTTCTGGTAAACCAAGTGAATTTTGGGCTCAAATGATATTCGTCAGTTCACCAACCCAAATCGATTCTCACTGTTAACTAAAGAGCATTTATGCAAGAGGAGCTGTCATTTGTATCAGCTCCATAAGCTGAGCTGAACTTCATATGGTTTCGTATGTGTAGGAAACACAGTTCTTTTTTTCTGGGCATGCTCATGGTTCTTGCTCTTTTGGAGACGCTGGAAGAAGAGCTTGCTTCTTGCGTGAAAACAGAGTTGCTTCATGGATGAGAACACTGGTCTGAATTCACCTTCAGAATCGGAGTTAAAATTCAGGATCTGTGTCTTCCTACATGGAAGAGTTTATTTCTGGTAAACCAAGTGAATTTTGAGCACAAATGGTTTTACGCAGTTCAAAAACCCAATGCGATTCTCACTATTAACTAAACAGCATTTATTTAAGATGTGCTGTGGTTTGTATCAGTTTCATAACCAGAGTTGTTCTACATATGGTCTGTATAAGTAGGGGAAACAGTTCTTTTTTTCAGGGCATGCTCATGGTTCTTGCAGTATTGGAGACGCTGGAAAGAAGAGCTTGCTTCTTGCATTAAAGCAGAGTGTGTTTCATGGATTAGAATTCTGGTCTAAATTTGCCTTCCAAAATGGAGTAAAACCCCAAGATCTGTGTCTTCCTACAAGCAGGTGTTAATTTCAGGGAAACCATGTGAATTTTGGGCTGTAATGATTTTTCGCAGTTAACGAACCCAACGCGATTTTCACTATTAACTAAAGACCATTTATGTAAGAGGAGCTGTGGTTTGAATCAGTTTCATAAGCAGAGTTGAACTACAGATGGTCCGTATGAGTAGGAAACACCGTTCTTTTTTTCAGGGCATGCTCTTTGATCTTACTGTATTGTAGAAGCTGGAAAGAAGAGGATGATTCTAGCCTTAAAACAGAGTGCTTTTCAGGGATGAGAACTCTGGACGGAATTTCCCTTCAGAAATGGAGTTAAACCCCAGGATCTGTGTCTTCCTACATGGAAGAGTTTATTTCTGGTAAACCAAGTGAATTTTGGGCTCAAATGATTTTACATAGTTCAAAACCCCAATGCGATTCTAACTATTAACAAAACATCATTTATTTAAGAGGTGCTGTGGTTTCTATCAGTTTCATAACCAGAGTTGATTTCCATATTGTCTGTATGAGTAGAAAACACAGTTCTTTTTTCAGGGCCTGCTCATGGTTCTTGCTGTATTTTAGACTCTGGAAAGAATGCTTGCTTCTTGCATTAAAGAAGAGTGCTTTTCAGGGATGAGAACTCTGGTCTGAATTTCCCTTCAGAAATGGAGTTAAACCCCAGGATCTGTGTCTTCCTACATGGAAGCGTTTATTTCTGGTAAACCAAGTGAATTTTGGGCTCAAATGATTTTACACAGTTCAAAAACCCAATGTGATTCTAACTATTAAGTAAACAGCATTTATTTAAGAGGTGCTGTGGTTTGTGTCAGTTTCATAACTGGAGTTGATCTACATATGGTCTGTATGAGTAGGAAACACAGTTCTTTTATTCAGGGCATGCTCATGGTTCTTGCTGAATTGGAGACGGTGGGAAGAAGAGCTTGCTTCTTGCATTAAAACAGAGTGTGTTTCATGGATGAGAATTCTGTTCTGAATTTGCCTTCGGAAACGGAGTTAAACCACAGGATCTGTGTATTCCTACAAGCAAGAGTACATTTCTGGTAAACCCAGTGAATTTTGGGCTCAAATGATTTTTTGCGGTTCACGAACCCAACATGATTCTCACTATTAACAAAGAGGATTCATGTAAGAGGAGCTGTGTTTTGTATCAGTTTCATAAGCAGAGTTGAATTACATTTGGTCCGTATGTGTAGGAAACACAGGTGTTTTTTCTGGGCATGCTCATGGTTCTTGCTGTATTGGAGACCCTGGATAGAAGAGGATGATTCTTGCTTTAAAAGAGAGTTTCTTTCAGGGATGAGAACTCTGGTCTTAATTTGCCTTCAGAAACATAGTTTAACCCCAGGATCTGTGTCTTCCTCCAGAAAAGAGTTCATTTCTGGTAAACCCAGTTTATTTAGGGCTGAAAGGATTTTTCGCAGTTCACGAACCCAACGCGATTCTCACTATTAACTAAAGAGCATTTATGTAAGAGGAGCTGTGGTTTGAATCAGCTTCATAAGCAGAGTTGAACTACATATGGTCAGTATGAGTAGGAAACACAGTTATTTTTTTCAGGGCATGCTCATGGTTCCTGCTGTATTTCAGACTCTGGAAAGAATAGCTTGCTTCTTGTGTAGAAACAGAGTGTGTTTCAGGGATGAGAACTGTGGTCTGAGTTTTCCTCGAGAACCGGAGTTAAACCCCATGATCTGTGTCTTCCTACAAACAAGAGTTCATTTCTGGTAAACCCAGTGAATTTTGGGCTCAAATGATTTTTCACAGTTCACGAACCCTATGCTATTCTCACTATTAACTAAAGAGGATTTATGTAAGAGGAGCTGTGGTTTGTATCAGTTTCATAACCAGAGTTGAACTACATATGGTCTGTATTAGTCGCAAACACTGTTATTTTTTTCTGGGCATGCTCATGTTTCTTAGTATATTGGAGACGCTGGAAAGAAGAGGATGATTCTTGCCTTAAAACAGAGTGTTTTTCAGGGATGACAACTCTGGTATGAATTTCCCTTCAGAAACGGATTTAAACCACAGGATCAGTGTCTTTCTACAAGCAAGAGTTAATTTCCGGTAAACCCATTGAATTTGGGCTATAATGATTTTTCACAGTTCACAAACCCAACATGATTCTCACTATTAACTAATGAGCATTTATGTAGGAGGAGTCGTGGTTTGTATCAGTTTCATAAGAAGAGTTGAACAACATATTGTCCTAGTTATTAGGAAACACAGTTTTTTTAACTGGACATGCTCATGGTTCTTGCTGTATTTTAGACTCTGGAAAGAAGAGCTTGCTTCTTGCGTTATAACAGAGTGTGTTTCATTGATGAGAACTCTGATATGAATTTCCCTTCAGCAATGGAGTTAAACAGCAGGATCAGTGTCTTCCTATAAGCAAGAATTC
Source organism: Onychomys leucogaster (assembly GCA_949786385.1). Classification (NCBI taxonomy): domain Eukaryota; kingdom Metazoa; phylum Chordata; class Mammalia; order Rodentia; family Cricetidae; genus Onychomys; species Onychomys leucogaster. Next base: position 665,124 of record CATKUP010000218.1, on the reverse strand, counting down.
ATTTCTGGTAAACCCAGTGAGTTTTGGGCTCAAATGATTTTTCACAGTTCACGAACCCTATGCTATTCTCACTAATAACTAAAGAGGATTTTTGTAAGAGGAGCTGTGGTTTGTATCAGTTTCATAAGCAGAGTTGAACTACATATGGTCCTTGTGAGTAGGAAACAAAGTTCTTTTTTTCAGGACATGCTCATGGTTCTTGCTGTATTTTAGACTCTGGAAAGAAGAGCTTGCTTCTTGCGTTATAACAGAGTGTGTTTCATGGATGAGAACTCTGATATGAATTTCCCTTCAGAAACGGAGTTAAACCACAGGATCTGTGTCTTCCTAAAGCAAGAGTTCATTCCTGGTAAAGCCAGTGAATTTTGGGCTCAAATGACTTTGCACAGTTCTAGAACCCAACGCGATTCTCACTATTAACTAAAGAGCATTTATGGAAGAGGAGCTGTGGTTTGTATCAGTTGCATAGGAAGAGTTGAACTACATATGGTCCGTCTGAGTAGGAAACACAGTTCTTTTTTCAGGCCATGATCATGGTTCTTGCTGTATTTTAGTCTCTGGAAAGAAGAGCTTGCTTCTTCATTTAAATAGAGTGTGTTTCAGGGATGAGAACTCTGGTCTGAATTTCCCTGCAGAAACGGAGTTAAATCCCAGGATCTGTGTCTTCCTGCAAGCAAGAGTTCATTTCTGGTAAACCCTGTGAATTTTGGGATCAAATGATTTTTCGCAGTTCATGAAACCTACACTATTCTCACTATTAACTAAAGAGGATTTAAGTAAGAGGAGCTGTGGTTCGTATAATTTCATAAGCAGAGTTGAACTACATATGGTCCATATAAGTAGGAAACACTGTTCATTTTCTCTGGGCATGCTCACGGTTCTTACTGTATTGGAGACGCTGGAAAGAAGAGGATGATTCTTGCCTTAAAACAGAGTGTTTTTCAGGGTTGAGAATTCTGGTGTGAATTTCCCTTCAGAAACGGAGTTAAACACCAGGATCTGTGTCTTCCTACAAGCAAGAGTTCAGTTGTGGTAAACCCAGTGTATTTCCCGCTCAAATGACTTTACACAGTTCTAGAACCCAACGTGATTATCACTATTAACTAAAGAGCATTTATGTCAGAGGAGCTGTGGTCTGTATCATTTCCTAAGCAGAGTTGAACTATATATGGTCCGTATGAGTAGGAAACACAGTTCTTTTTTTCTGGGCATGCTCTTTATTCTTACTGTATTGGAGACGCTGCAAAGAAGAGGATGATTCTTGCCTTAAAACAGAGTGTTTTTTAGGGTTGAGAATTCCGGTCTGAATTTGCTTTCAGAAATGGAGTTAAACCCCAGGATCTGTGTCTTCCTACAAGCAAGAGTTCAGTTCTGGTACACCATTGAATTTTGGGATCATTGATTTATTGCAGTTCACAAACCCAACGCTATTCTCACTATTAACTAAAGAGCATTTATCTAAGAGGAGGTGTGGTCTGTATCAGTTTAATAAGCAGAGTTGAACGACTTATGATCCGTATGACTAGGAAACACAGTTCTTTTTTTCTGGGCATGCTCATGTTTCTTACTATATTGAGGACGCTGGAAAGAAGAGGATGATTCTTGCCTTAAAACAGAGGGTTTTTCAGGGATGAGAACTCTGGTCTGAATTTGCCTACAGTCGCGGAGTTAAAGCCCAGGATCTGAGTCTTCCTACAAGCAAGAGTTCATTTCCAGTAAACTCAATGAATTTTGGGCTCAAATGTTTTTTCGCAGTTCACGAACCCAACATGATTCTCATTATTAATTAAAGAGCATTTATGTAAGAGGAGCTGAGATTGTATCAGTTTCATGAGCAGAGTTGAACTACATATGATCCCTATGAGTAGGAAACACAGTTCTTCTTTTCAGGGCATGCTCATGTTTCTTGCTGTACTTTAGAATCTGGAAAGAGGAGATTGCTTCTTGCGTTAAAACAGAGTGTGTTTCAGGGATGAGAACTCTGGTCTGAATTTCCCTTCATAAACGGAGTTAAAACCCAGGATCTGTTTCTTCCTACAAGCAAGAGTTCAGTTCTGGTTAACCCAGTGAATTTTGGGCTCAAATGTTTTTCGCTGTTCACGAACCAAACGCCGTTCTCACTATTAACTAAAGAGTATTTATGTAAGAGGAGCTGTGGTTTGATTCAGTTTCATAAGCAGAGTTGAACTACATATGGTCTGTATGAGTAGAAAACAAAGTTCTTTTTTTCTTGGCACGCTCATGGTTCTTACTGTATTGGAGACGCTGGAAACAAGAGGATGATTCTTGCCTTAAAACAGAGTGTTTTTCAGGAATGAGAACTCTGTTCTGATTTGCCTTCAGATGCGGAGTTAAACACCAGGATCAATGTCTTCCTGCAAGCAAGAGTTCATTTCTGGGAAACACAATGAATTTTGGGCTCAAATGATTTTTCGCAGTTCATGAACCCAACATGATTCTCATTATTAACTAAAGAGCATTTATGTAAGAGGAGCTGTGGTTTGTATTAGATTCATAAGCAGAGTTGAACTACATATGGTCTGTATGAGTAAGAAACACATTTCTTTTATTATTGGCATGCTCATGGTTCTTACTGTATTGGAGACCCTGGAAAGAAGAGGATGCTTCTTACCTTAAAACAGAGTGTTTTTTATGGTTGAGAATTCTGGTCTGAATTTGCCTTCAGAAACAGAGTTAAACCTCAGGATCTCTGTCTTCCTATAAGCAAGAGTTCAGTTCTGATAAACCAAGTGAATTTTGGGCTCAAATGATTTTTCGCAGTTCAGGAACACAATGCTATTCTCACTATAACTAAAGAGGATTTATGTAAGAGGAGCTGAGGTTTGTATCAGTTTCATAAGCAGAGTTGAACTAAATATGGTCTGTATGAGAAGGAAACACAGTTCTTTTTTTCTTTGCATGCTCATGTTTCTTACTATCTTGGAGATGCTGGAAAGAAGAGGATGATTCTTGCCTTGAAACATAGTGTTTTCCAGGTATGAGAATTCTGCTCTGTATTTCCCTTTAGAAACGGAGTTAAAAACCAGGATCTGTGTCTTCCTACAAGCAAGAGTTCAGTTCTGGTAAACCCAATGAATTTTGGGCTCAAATGTTTTTCGCATTCACGAACCCAACATGAATCTCACTATTAACTAAAGAGCATTTATGTAAGAGGAGCTGTGGTTTGTATCAGTGTCATAAGCAGAGTTGAACTCCATATGGTACGTATGAGTAGGAAACACAGTTATTTTTTTCAGGGCATGCTCTTGGTTCTTGCTGTATTTTAGAGGCTGGAAAGAAGAGATTGCTTCTTGCATTAAAACAGAGGGTGTATCAGGGAGGAGAACTCTGGTCTGAATTTCCCTTCAGAAACAGTGTGAAACCCCAGGATCTGTGTCTTCCTACAAGCAAGAGTTCATTTCTGATAAACCCAGTGAATTGTGCTCAAATGAGTTTTCACAGTTCACGAACCCAACGCTATTCAATCTATTAACTAAAGAGGATTTATATTAGAGGAGCTGTGCTTTGTATCAGTTTCATAAGAGAGTTGAACTAGGTATGGTCCGTATGAGTAGGAAACACAGTTCTTTTTTTCTGGGCATGCTCATGTTTCTTACTATATTGGAGACGCTGGAAAGAAGGGGATGATTCTTGCCTTAAAACAGAGTGTTTTTCAGGGTTGAGATCTGTGGTCTGAATTTGCCTTCAGAAACGGAGTTAAACCCCAGGATCAGTGTCTTCCTACAAGCAGGAGTTCATTTCTGGTAAACCCAATGAATTTTGGGCTCAAATGATTTTTCACAGTTCACGAACCCAAAATGATTCTGACTATTAACTAAAGAGCATTTATGTAAGAGGAGCTGTGGTTTGTATAAGTTTCATAAGCGGAGTTTAACTACATACGGTACTTATGAGTAGGGAACAAAGTTAATTTTTTGGGCATGCTCTTGTTTCTTGCTTTATTTTAGACCCAGGAAAGAAGAGCTTGCTTCTTGCATTAAAACAGATTGTGTTTCAGGGATGAGACCTCTGGTCTGAATTTCCCAGGGTAAACGGAGTTAAACCCCATGATCTGTGTCTTCCAACATTCTAGATTTCATTTCTGGTACAACCAGTGAATTTTGGGCTCAAATGTTTTTCGATGTTCACGAACCAAACACCCTTCTCACTATTAACTAAAGAGTATTTATGAAAGAGGAACTGTGCTTTGTATCAGTTTCATAAGCAGAGTTGATCTACATATGGTCTGTATGAGTAAGAAACACAGTTCTTTTATTCTTGGCATGCTCATGGTTCTAACTGTATTGGAGACCATGGAAAGAAGAGGAAGATTCATGCCTTAAAACAGAGTGTTTTTCAGGGATGAGAACTCTGGTCTGAATTTGTCTTCAGAAACAGAGTTAAACCCCAGGATCTGTGTCTTCCTACAAGCAAGAGTTCATTTCTGGTAAACCCATTGACTTTTGGGCTCAAATGATTTTTCACAGTTCACGAACCCAACATGATTCTCACTATTAATTAAAGAGCATTTATGTAAGAGGAGTTGTGGTTTGTATCAGTTTCATAAGCAGAGTTGAACTACATATGGTCCGTATGAGTAGGAAACACAGTTCTTTTTTTCAGGGCATGCTCATGTTTCTTGCTGTACTTTAGAATCTGGAATGAAGAGCTTGCTTCTTGCATTAAAACAGAGTGTGTTTCAGGGATGAGAAGTCTGGTCTGAATTTCCCTTCAGAAATGGAGTGAAACCCCAGGATCTGTGTGTTCCTAAAAGCAAGAGTTCAGTATTGGTTAACCCAGTTAATTTTGGGCTCAAATGTTTTTGCTGTTCACGAACCAAATGACGTTCTCACTATTAACTAAAGAGTATTTATGTAAGAGGAGCTGTACTTTGTATCAGTTTCTTAAGCAGAGTTGAACTTCATATGGTCTGTATGAGTAAGAAACACAGTTCTTTTATTCTTGGCATGCTCATGGTTCTAACTGTATTGGAGACCCTGGAAAGAAGAGGAAGATTCATGCTTTAAAACAGAGTGTTTTTCAGGGATGAGAACTCTGGTCTGAATTTTCCTTCAGAAACAGAGTTAAACCCCAGGATCTGTGCCTTCCTACAAGCAAGAGTTCTTTCTGGTAAACCAAGTGAATTTTGGGCTCAAATTATTTTTCGCAGTTCACGAACCAAAGCCGATTCTCACTATTAACTAAAGAGCATTTATGTAAGAGGAGCTGTGGTTTGTATAAGTTTCATAAGCAGAGTTAACTACATATGGTCCGTATGAGTAGGAAACACAGTTCTTTTTTTCTGGGCATGCTCATGGTTCTTGATGTATTGGAGCCCCTGGAAAGAAGAGCTTGCTTCTTGCGTGAAAACAGACTGTGTTTCATGGATGGGAACACTGGTCTGAATTTCCCCTCAGAAATGGAGTTAAAACCCAGGATCGGTGTCTTCCTACAAGCAAGAGATCATTTCTGGTAAACCAAGTGAATTTTGAGCTCAAATGATTTACACAGTTCTAGAACCCAACAGAATTATCACTATTAACCAAAGAGCATTTATGTAAGAGGAGCTGTGGTCTGTATCATTTCCTAAGCAGAGTTGAACTACATATGGTACTTATGACTAGGAAACACAGTTCTTTTTTTCTGGTCGTGCTCATGGTTCTTACTGTATTGGAGACCCTGAAAAAAAGAGGATGATTCATGCTTTAAAACAGAGTGTTTTCCAGGTATGAGAATTCTGGTCTGTATTTCCCTTCAGAAACGGAGTTAAACCCCAGGATCTGTGTCTTCCGACAAGCAAGAGTTCAGTTCTGGTACACCAGTGAATTTTGGTCTCATTGATTTATTGCAGTTCACAAACCCCACGCTATTCTCACTATTAACTAAAGAGCATTAATGTAAGAGGAACTGTGCTTTGTATCAGTTTCATAATGGAGTTGAAGTAGATATTGTCCGTACCAGTAGAAAACACAGTTCTTTTATTCAGGCTATGCTCATGGTTCTTGCTGTATTTTAGACTCTGGAAAGAAGAGCTTGCTTCTTCGTTTAAACAGAGTGTGTTTCAGGGATGAGAACTCTGGACTGAATTTCCCAGCAGAAACGGAGTTAGACCCCACAATCTGTGTCTTCCTACAAGCAAGAGTTCATGTCGGGTAAAACCAGTGATTTTTGGACTCAAATGATTTTTCCCAGTTCACAAACCCAACTATATTCTCACTATTATCTAAAGAGCATTTATCTAAGAGGAGCTATGGTCTGTATCAGTTTCATTAGCAGAGTTGAACGACTTATGGTCCGTATGACTAGGAAACACAGTTCTTTTTTTCCAGGCATGCTCATGTTTCTTACTATATTGGAGACGCTGGAAGGAAGAGGATGATTCTTGCCTTAAAACAGAGTGTTTTTCAGGGATGAGAACTCTGGTCTGAATTTGCCTTCAGACGCGGAGTTAAACCCCAGGATCAGTGTCTTCCTACAAGCAAGAGTTCATTTCTGGTAAACCCTTTGAATTTTGGGCTCAAATGATTTTTCACAGTTCACGAACCCAACATGATTCTCACTATTAATTAAAGAGCATTTATGTAAGAGGACCTGTGGTTTGTATCAGTTTCATAAGCAGAGTTGAACTACATATGGTCCGTATGAGTAGGAAACACAGTTCTTTTTTTCAGGGCATGCTCATGTTTCTTGCTGTACTTTAGAATCTGGAAAGAAGAGCTTGCTTCTTGCGTTAAAACAGAGTGTGTTTCAGGGATGAGAACTCTCGTCTGAATTTCCCTTCAGAATCGGAGTGAAACCCCAGGATCTGTGTCTTCCTGCAAGCAAGAGTTCAGTTCTGGTTAACCCAGTGAATTTTGGGCTGAAATGTTTTTCGCTTTTCAAGAACCAAACGACGTTCTCACTATTAACTAAAGAGTATTTATGTAAGAGGAGCTGTACTTTGTATCAGTTTCTTAAGCAGAGTTGAACTTCATATGGTCTGTATGAGTAAGAAACACAGTTCTTTTATTCTTGGCATGCTCATGGTTCTTACTGTATTGGAGACCCTGGAAAGAAGAGGAAGATTCATGCCTTAAAACAGAGTGTTTTTCAGGGATCAGAACTCTGGTCTGAATTTTCCTTCAGAAACAGAGTTAAACCCCATGATCTGTGCCTTCCTACATGCAAGAGTTCATTCTGGTAAACCAAGTGAATTTTGGGCTCAAATTATTTTTCGCAGTTCACGAACCAAAGCCGATTCTCACTATTAACTAAAGAGCATTTATGTAAGAGTAGCTGTGGGTTGTATCAGTTTCATAAGCAGAGTTAACTACATATGGTCCGTATGAGTAGGAAACACAGTTCTTTTTTTCTTGGCATGCTCATGTTTCTTGATGTATTGGAGCCCCTGGAAAGAAGAGCTTGCTTCTTGCATGAAAACAGACTGTGTTTCATGGATGGGAACACTGGTCTGAATTTCCCCTCAGAAATGGAGTTAAAACCCAGGATCTGTGTCTTCCTACAAGCAAGAGATCATTTCTGGTAAACCAAGTGAATTTTGAGCTCAAATGACTTTACACAGTTCTAGACTCCAACACAATTATCACTATTAACCAAAGAGAATTTATGTAAGAGGAGCTGTGGTCTGTATCATTTCCTAAGCAGAGTTGAACTACATATGGTACTTATGACTAGGAAACACAGTTCTTTTTTTCTGGTCGTGCTCATGGTTCTTACTGTATTGGAGACCCTGAAAAAAAGAGGATGATTCATGCCTTAAAACAGAGTGTTTTCCAGGTATGAGAATTCTGGTCTGTATTTCCCTTCAGAAACGGAGTTAAACCCCAGGATCTGTGTCTTCCGACAAGCAAGAGTTCAGTTCTGGTACACCAGTGAATTTTGGTCTCATTGATTTTTTGCAGTTCACATACCCCACGCTATTCTCACTATTAACTAAAGAGGATTTATGTAAGAGGAGCTGAGGTTTGTATCAGTTTCATAAGCAGAGTTGAACTAAATATGGTCTGTATGAGAAGGAAACACAGTTCTTTTTTCTGTGCATGCTCATGTTTCTTACTATATTGGACACGCTGGAAAGAAGAGGATGATCCTTGCCTTGAAACATAGTGTTTTCCAGGTATGAGAATTCTGGTCTTTATTTCCCTTTAGAAACGGAGTTAAAACGCAGGATCTGTGTCTTCCTACAAGCAAGAGTTCAGTTTTGGTAAACCCAATGAATTTTGGGCTCAAATGTTTTTTCGCAGTTCATGAACCCAACATGATTCTCACTATTAACTAAAGAGTATTTATGTAAGAGGAGCTGTACTTTGTATCAGTTTCTTAAGCAGAGTTGAACTTCATATGGTCTGTATGAGTAAGAAACACAGTTCTTTTATTCTTGGCATGCTCATGGTTCTTACTGTATTGGAGACCCTGGAAAGAAGAGGAAGATTCATGCTTTAAAACAGAGTGTTTTTCAGGGATGAGAACTCTGGTCTGAATTTTCCTTCAGAAACAGAGTTAAACCCCAGGATCTGTGCCTTCCTACAAGCAAGAGTTCTTTCTGTTAAACCAAGTGAATTTTGGGCTCAAATTATTTTTCGCAGTTCACGAACCAAAGCCGATTCTCACTATTAACTAAAGAGCATTTATGTAAGAGGAGCTGTGGTTTGTATAAGTTTCATAAGCAGAGTTAACTACATATGGTCCGTATGAGTAGGAAACACAGTTCTTTTTTTCTGGCCATGCTCATGGTTCTTGATGTATTGGAGCCCCTGGAAAGAAGAGCTTGCTTCTTGCGTGAAAACAGACTGTGTTTCATGGATGGGAACACTGGTCTGAATTTCCCCTCAGAAATGGAGTTAAAACCCAGGATCGGTGTCTTCCTACAAGCAAGAGATCATTTCTGGTAAACCAAGTGAATTTTGAGCTCAAATGACTTTACACATTTCTAGAACCCAACAGAATTATCACTATTAACCAAAGAGCATTTATGTAAGAGGAGCTGTGGTCTGTATCATTTCCTAAGCAGAGTTGAACTACATATGGTACTTATGACTAGGAAACACAGTTCTTTTTTTCTGGTCGTGCTCATGGTTCTTACTGTATTGGAGACCCTGAAAAAAAGAGGATGATTCATGCCTTAAAACAGAGTGTTTTCCAGGTATGAGAATTCTGGTCTGTATTTCCCTTCAGAAACGGAGTTAAACCCCAGGATCTGTGTCTTCCGACAAGCAAGAGTTCAGTTCTGGTACACCAGTGAATTTTGGTCTCATTGATTTATTGCAGTTCACAAACCCCACGCTATTCTCACTATTAACTAAAGAGCATTAATGTAAGAGGAACTGTGCTTTGTATCAGTTTCATAACGGAGTTGAAGTAGATATTGTCCGTACGAGTAGGAAACACAGTTCTTTTATTCAGGCTATGCTCATGGTTCTTGCTGTATTTTAGACTCTGGAAAGAAGAGCTTGCTTCTTCGTTTAAACAGAGTGTGTTTCAGGGATGAGAACTCTGGACTGAATTTCCCAGCAGAAACGGAGTTAAACCCCACAATCTGTGTCTTCCTACAAGCAAGAGTTCATGTCGGGTAAAACCAGTGATTTTTGGACTCAAATGATTTTTCCCAGTTCACGAACCCTACGCTATTCTCACTATTAACTAAAGAGGATTTATGTAAGAGGAACTGAGGTTTGTATCAGTTTCATAAGCAGAGTTGAACTAAATATGGTCTGTATGAGATGGAAACACAGTTCTTTTTTCAGGGCATGCTCATGGTTCTTGCTGTATTTTAGACCCAGGAAAGAAGAGCTTGCTTCTTGCGTTAAAACAGAATGTGTTTCAGGGATGAGACCCTTGGTCTGAATTTCCCAGGGTAAACGGAGTTAAACCCCAGTATCTTGTCTTCCTACATTCAAGATTTCATTTCTGGTACAACCAGTGAATTTTGGGCTCAAATAATTTTTCCCAGTTCACAAACCCAACTATATTCTCACTATTATCTAAAGAGCATTTATCTAAGAGGAGCTATGGTCTGTATCAGTTTCATTAGCAGAGTTGAACGACTTATGGTCCGTATGACTAGGAAACACAGTTCTTTTTTTCCAGGCATGCTCATGTTTCTTACTATATTGGAGACGCTGGAAGGAAGAGGATGATTCTTGCCTTAAAACAGAGTGTTTTTCAGGGATGAGAACTCTGGTCTGAATTTGCCTTCAGACGCGGAGTTAAACCCCAGGATCAGTGTCTTCCTACAAGCAAGTGTTCATTTCTGGTAAACCCTTTGAATTTTGGGCTCAAATGATTTTTCACAGTTCACGAACCCAACATGATTCTCACTATTAATTAAAGAGCATTTATGTAAGAGGAGCTGTGGTTTGTATCAGTTTCATAAGCAGAGTTGAACTACCTATGGTCTGTATGAGTAGGAAACACAGTTCTTTTTTTCAGGGCATGCTCATGTTTCTTGCTGTACTTTAGAATCTGGAAAGAAGAGCTTGCTTCTTGCGTTAAAACAGAGTGTGTTTCAGGGATGAGAACTCTCGTCTGAATTTCCCTTCAGAATCGGAGTGAAACCCCAGGATCTGTGTCTTCCTGCAAGCAAGAGTTCAGTTCTGGTTAACACAGTGAATTTTGGGCTCAAATGTTTTTCGCTGTTCAAGAACCAAACGACGTTCTCACTATTAACTAAAGAGTATTTATGTAAGAGGAGCTGTACTTTGTATCAGTTTCTTAAGCAGAGTTGAACTTCATATGGTCTGTATGAGTAAGAAACACAGTTCTTTTATTCTTGGCATGCTCATGGTTCTTACTGTATTGGAGACCCTGGAAAGAAGAGGAAGATTCATGCCTTAAAACAGAGTGTTTTTCAGGGATGAGAACTCTGGTCTGAATTTTCCTTCAGAAACAGAGTTAAACCCCAGGATCTGTGCCTTCCTACATGCAAGAGTTCATTCTGGTAAACCAAGTGAATTTTGGGCTCAAATTATTTTTCGCAGTTCACGAACCAAAGCCGATTCTCACTATTAACTAAAGAGCATTTATGTAAGAGTAGCTGTGGGTTGTATCAGTTTCATAAGCAGAGTTAACTACATATGGTCCGTATGAGTAGGAAACACAGTTCTTTTTTTCTTGGCATGCTCATGTTTCTTGATGTATTGGAGCCCCTGGAAAGAAGAGCTTGCTTCTTGCATGAAAACAGACTGTGTTTCATGGATGGGAACACTGGTCTGAATTTCCCCTCAGAAATGGAGTTAAAACCCAGGATCTGTGTCTTCCTACAAGCAAGAGATCATTTCTGGTAAACCAAGTGAATTTTGAGCTCAAATGACTTTACACAGTTCTAGACTCCAACACAATTATCACTATTAACCAAAGAGAATTTATGTAAGAGGAGCTGTGGTCTGTATCATTTCCTAAGCAGAGTTGAACTACATATGGTACTTATGACTAGGAAACACAGTTCTTTTTTTCTGGTCGTGCTCATGGTTCTTACTGTATTGGAGACCCTGAAAAAAAGAGGATGATTCATGCCTTAAAACAGAGTGTTTTCCAGGTATGAGAATTCTGGTCTGTATTTCCCTTCAGAAACGGAGTTAAACCCCAGGATCTGTGTCTTCCTACAAGCAAGAGTTCAGTTCTGGTACACCAGTGAATTTTGGTCTCATTGATTTTTTGCAGTTCACATACCCCACGCTATTCTCACTATTAACTAAAGAGCATCAATGTAAGAGGAGCTGTGGTTTGTATCAGTTTCATAACAGAGTTGAAGTAGATATTGTCTGTACGAGTAGGAAACACAGTTCTTTTATTCAGGCTATGCTCATGGTTCTTGCTGTATTTTAGACTCTGGAAAGAAGAGCTTGCTTCTTCGTTTAAACAGAGTGTGTTTCAGGGATGAGAACTCTGGACTGAGTTTCCCAGCAGAAACGGAGTTAATCCCCACGATCTGTGTCTTCCTACAAGCAAGAGTTCATTTCTGGTAAAACCAGTGAATTTTGGGCTCAAATTCTTTTTCCCAGTTCACGAACCCTACGCTATTCTCACTATTAACTAAAGAGGATTTATGTAAGAGGAGCTGAGGTTTGTATCAGTTTCATAAGCAGAGTTGAACTAAATATGGTCTGTATGAGAAGGAAACACAGTTCTTTTTTCTGTGCATGCTCATGTTTCTTAATATATTGGACACGCTGGAAAGAAGAGGATGATCCTTGCCTTGAAACATAGTGTTTTCCAGGTATGAGAATTCTGGTCTGTATTTCCCTTTAGAAACGGAGTTAAACCCAGGATCTGTGTCTTCCTACAAGCAAGAGTTCAGTTTTGGTAAACCCAATGAATTTTGGGCTCAAATGTTTTTTCGCAGTTCATGAACCCAACATGATTCTCATTATTAACTAAAGAGCATTTATGTAAGAGGAGCTGTGGTTTGTATCAGATTCATAAGCAGAGTTGTACTACAAATGGTCCGTATGAGTAGGAAACACAGTTCTTTTTTCAGGGCATGCTCATGGTTCTTGCTGTATTTTAGACCCAGGAAAGAAGAGCTTGCTTCTTGCGTTAAAACAGAATGTGTTTCAGGGATGAGACCTCTGCTCTGAATTTCCCAGCGTAAAGGGAGTTAAACCCCAGGATCTGTGTCTTCCTACATTCAAGATTTCATTTCTGGTACAACCAGTGAATTTTGGGCTCAAATGATTTTTCCCAGTTCACAAACCCAACTATATTCTCACTATCAACTAAAGAGCATTTATCTAAGAGGAGCTGTGGTCTGTATCAGTTTCACTAGAAGAGTTGAACTACTTATGGTCCGTATGACTAGGAAACACAGTTCTTTTTTTCCAGGCATGCTCATGTTTCTTACTATATTGGAGACGCTGGAAGGAAGAGGATGATTCTTGCCTTAAAACAGAGTGTTTTTCAGGGATGAGAACTCTGGTCTGAATTTGCCTTTAGATGCGCAGTTAAACCCCAGGATCAGTGTCTTCGTACAAGCAAGAGTTCATTTCTGGTAAACCCAATGAATTTTGGGCTCAAATGATTTTTCAAGGTTCACTAACCCAACATGATTCTCACTATTAAATAAACATCATTTATGTAAGAGCAGCTGTGATTTGTATCAGTTTCATAAGCAGAGTTGAACTACATATGGTCCGTATGAGTAGGAAACACAGTTCTTTTTTTCAGGGCATGCTCATGTTTCTTGCTGTACTTTAGAATCTGGAAAGAAGAGCTTGCTTCTTGCGTTAAAACAGAGTGTGTTTCAGGGATGAGAACTCTGGTCTGAATTTCGCAGGGTAAACGGAGTTAAACCCCAGGATCTGTGTCTTCCTACAAGCAAGGGTTCAGTCCTGGTTAACCCAGTGAATTTTGGGCTCAAATGTTTTTCGCTGTTCACGAACCAAACACAGTTATCACTATTAACTAAAGAGTATTTAAGTAAGAGGAGCTGTGGTTTGATTCAGTTTCATAAGCAGCGTTGAACTACATATGTTCTGTATGAGTAGAAAACAAAGGTCTTTTTTTCTTGGCATGCTCATGGTTCTTACTGTATAGGAGACGCTGGAAAGAAGAGGATGATACTTGCCTTAAAACAGAGTGTTTTTCAGGAATGAGAACTCTGGTCTGAATTTGCCTTCAGATGCGGAGTTAAACACCAGGATCAATGTCTTCCTACAAGCAAGAGTTCATTTCTGGTAAACACAATGAATTTTGGGCTCAAATGATTTTTCGCAGTTCCTGAACCCAACATGATTCTCATTATTAACTAAAGAGCATTTATGTAAGAGGAGCTGTTGTTTGTATTAGATTCATAAGCAGAGTTGAACTACATATGGTCTGTATGAGTAAGAAACACATTTCTTTTATTATTGGCATGCTCATGGTTCTTACTGTATTGGAGACTCTGGAAAGAAGAGGATGATTCTTACCTTAAAACAGAGTGTTTTTTATAGTTGAGAATTCTGGTCTGAATTTGCCTTCAGAAACAGAGTTAAACCCCAGGATCTCTGTCTTCCTATAAGCAAGAGTTCAGTTCTGACAAACCCAGTGAATTTTGGGCTCAAATGATTTTTCGCAGTTCTAGAACCCAACATGATTCTCATTATTAACTAAAGAGCATTTATGTAAGAGGAGCTGTGGTTTGTATCAGTTTCATAAGCAGAGTTGAAATACATATGGTCCGTATGAGTAGGAAACACATTTCTTTTTTTCAGGGCATGCTCATGGTTCTTGCTGTATTTTAGACTCTGGAAAGAAGAGCTTCCTTCTTGTGTTAAAGCAGAATGTGTTTCAGGGATGAGAACTCTGTTCTGAATATCCCTTCAGAAACGGAGTGAAACACCAGGATCTGTGTCTTCCTACAAGCAAGAGTTCATTTCTGGTAAAACCAGTGTATTTTGGGCTCAAATGATTTTTCACAGTTCACGAACCCTAAGATATTCTCACTATTAACTAAAGAGATTTTATGTAAGAGGAGCTATGATTTGTATCAGTTTCATAAGCAGAGTTGAACTACATATGGTCTGTATAAGTAGGAAACACAGTTCTTTTTTTCCGGGCATGCTCATGTTTCTTACTATATTGGAGAAGGTGGAAAAAAGAGGATGATTCTTGCCTTAAAACAGAGTGTTTCTCAGGCATGAGAACACTGGTCTCAATTTGCCTTCAGACTCTGAGTTAAACCCCAGGATCTGTGTCTTCCTTCAAGCAGGAGTTCATTTCTGGTAAACCCAATGAATTTTGGGCTCAAATGATTTTTCACAGTTCACGAACCAAAATGATTCAGTCTATTAACTAAAGAGCATTTATGTAAGAGGAGCTGTGGTTTGTATAAGTTTCATAAGTGGAGTTTAACTACATATGGTACTTATGAGTAGGGAACAAAGTTAATTTTTTGGGCATGCTCTTGGTTCTTGCTTTATTTTAGACCCAGGAAAGAAGAGCTTGCTTCTTGCATTAAAACAGAGTGTGTTTCAGGGATGAGACCTCTGGTCTGTATTTCTCAGGGTAAACGGAGTTAAACCCCATGATCTGTGTCTTCCTACATTCTAGATTTCATTTCTGGTACAACCAGTGAATTTTGGGCTCAAATGTTTTTCGCTGTTCACGAACCAAACGCCATTCTCACTATTAACTAAAGAGTATTTATGTAAGAGGAGCTATAGTCTGTATCAGTTTCATTAGCAGAGTTGAACAACTTATGGTCCGTATGACTAGGAAACACAGTTCTTTTTTTCCGGGCATGCTCATGTTTTTTTACTACATTGGAGACGCTGGAAGGAAGAGGATGATTCTTGCCTTAAAACAGAGTGTTTTTCAGGGATGAGAACTCTGGTCTGAATTTGCCTTTAGACATGCAGTTAAACCCCAGGATCAGTGTCTTCCTACAAGCAAGAGTTCATTTCTGGTAAACCCAATGAATTTTGGGCTCAAATGATTTTTCAAGGTTCACTAACCCAACATGATTCTCACTATTAATTAAAGATCATTTATGTAAGAGCAGCTGTGATTTGTATCAGTTTCATAAGCAGAGTTGAACTACATATGGTCTGTATGAGTAGGAAACACAGTTCTATTTTTCAGGGCATGCTCATGTTTCTTGCTGTACTTTAGAATCTGGAAAGAAGATCTTGCTTCTTGCGTTAAAACAGAGTGTGTTTCAGGGATGAGAACTCCGGTCTGAATTTCCCAGGGTAAACGGAGTTAAACCCCAGGATCTGTGTCTTCCTACAAGCAAGAGTTCAGTCCTGGTTAACCCAGTGAATTTTGGGCTCAAATGTTTTTCGCTGTTCACGAACCAAACACCGTTATCACTATTAACTAAAGAGTATTTAAGTAAGAGGAGCTGTGGTTTGATTCAGTTTCATAAGCAGCGTTGAACTACATATGGTCTGTATGAGTAAGAAACACAGTTCTTTTATTCTTGGCATGCTCATGGTTCTTACTGTATTGGAGACCCTGGAAAGAAGAGGAAGATTCATGCCTTAAAACAGTGTTTTTCAGGGATGAGAACTCTGGTCTGAATTTGCCTTCAGAAACAGAGTTAAACCCCAGGATCTGTGCCTTCCTACAAGCAAGAGTTCATTCTGGTAAACCAAGTGAATTTTGGGCTCAAATTATTTTTCGCAGTTCACGAACCAAAGCCGATTCTCACTATTAACTAAAGAGCATTTATGTAAGAGTAGCTGTGGGTTGTATCAGTTTCATAAGCAGAGTTAACTACATATGGTCCGTATGAGTAGGAAACACAGTTCTTTTTTTCTTGGCATGCTCATGTTTCTTGATGTATTGGAGCCCCTGGAAAGAAGAGCTTGCTTCTTGCGTGAAAACAGACTGTGTTTCATGGATGGGAACACTGGTCTGAATTTCCCCTCAGAAATGGAGTTAAAACCCAGGATCTGTGTCTTCCTACAAGCAAGAGATCATTTCTGGTAAACCAAGTGAATTTTGAGCTCAAATGACTTTACACAGTTCTAGACTCCAACACAATTATCACTATTAACCAAAGAGAATTTATGTAAGAGGAGCTGTGGTCTGTATCATTTCCTAAGCAGAGTTGAACTACATATGGTACTTATGACTAGGAAACACAGTTCTTTTTTTCTGGTCGTGCTCATGGTTCTTACTGTATTGGAGACCCTGAAAAAAAGAGGATGATTCATGCCTTAAAACAGAGTGTTTTCCAGGTATGAGAATTCTGGTCTGTATTTCCCTTCAGAAACGGAGTTAAACCCCAGGATCTGTGTCTTCCTACAAGCAAGAGTTCAGTTCTGGTACACCAGTGAATTTTGGTCTCATTGATTTATTGCAGTTCACAAACCCCACGCTATTCTCACTATTAACTAAAGAGCATTAATGTAAGAGGAGCTGTGGTTTGTATCAGTTTCATAACAGAGTTGAAGTAGATATTGTCCGTACGAGTAGGAAACACAGTTCTTTTATTCAGGCTATGCTCATAGTTCTTGCTGTATTTTAGACTCTGGAAAGAAGAGCTTGCTTCTTCGTTTAAACAGAGTGTGTTTCCGGGATGAGAACTCTGGACTGAATTTCCCAGCAGAAACGGAGTTAAACCCCACAATCTGTGTCTTCCTACAAGCAAGAGTTCATGTCGGGTAAAACCAGTGAATTTTGGACTCAAATGATTTTTCCCAGTTCACGAACCCTACGCTATTCTCACTATTAACTAAAGAGGATTTATGTAAGAGGAACTGAGGTTTGTATCAGTTTCATAAGCAGAGTTGAACTAAATATGGTCTGTTTGAGATGGAAACACAGTTCTTTTTTCAGGGCATGCTCATGGTTCTTGCTGTATTTTAGACCCAGGAAAGAAGAGCTTGCTTCTTGCGTTAAAACAGAATGTGTTTCAAGGATGAGACCTCTGGTCTGAATTTCCCAGGGTAAACGGAGTTAAACCCCAGGATCTGTGTCTTCCTACAAGCAAGAGTTCATTTCTGGTAAAACCAGTGTATTTTGGGCTCAAATGATTTTTCACAGTTCACGAACCCTAAGATATTCTCACTATCAACTAAAGAGATTTTATGTAAGAAGAGCTGTGGTTTGTATCAGTTTCATAAGCAGATTTGAACTACATAAGGTCTGTATAAGTAGGAAACACAGTTCTTTTTTTCCGGGCATGCTCACGTTTCTTACTATATTGGAGACACTGGAAAGAAGAGTATGATTCTTGCCTTAAAACAGAGTGTTTTTCTGGGATGAGAAGACTGGTCTCAATTTGCCTTCTTATGCGGAGTTAAATCCCAGGATCAGTGTCTTCCTACAAGCAAGAGTTCATTTCTGGGAAACACAATGAATTTTGGGCTCAAATGATTTTTCACAGTTCACGAACCCAACATGATTCTGACTATTAACTAAAGAGCATTTATGTAAGAGGAGCTGTGGTTTGTATAAGTTTCATAAGCAGAGTTGAACTACATATTGTACTTATGAGTAAGAAACAAAGTTATTTTTTTCAGGGCATGCTCTTGGTTCTTGCTTTATTTTAGACGGTGGAAAGAAGAGCTTGCTTCATGCATTAAAACAGAGTGTGTTTCAGGGATGAGAACTCTGGTCTGAATTTCCCAGGGTAAACGGAGTTAAACCCCATGATCTGTGTCTTCCTACATTCTAGATTTCATTTCTGGTACAACCAGTGAATTTTGGGCTCAAATGTTTTTCGCTGTTCACGAACCAAACGCCGTTCTCACTATTAACTAAAGAGTATTTATGTAAGAGGAGCTATAGTCTGTATCAGTTTCATTAGCAGAGTTGAACGACTTATGGTCCGTATGACTAGGAAACACAGTTCTTTTTTTCCGGGCATGCTCATGTTTTTTTACTACATTGGAGACGCTGGAAGGAAGAGGATGATTCTTGCCTTAAAACAGAGTGTTTTTCAGGGATGAGAACTCTGGTCTGAATTTGCCTTCAGACGCGGAGTTAAACCCCAGGATCAGTGTCTTCCTACAAGCAAGAGTTCATTTCTGGTAAACCCATTGAATTTTGGGCTCAAATGATTTTTCACTGTTCATGAACCCAACATGATTCTCACTATTAATTAAAGAGCATTTATGTAAGAGGAGCTGTGGTTTGTATCAGTTTCATAAGCAGAGTTGAACTACATATGGTCCGTATGAGTAGGAAACACAGTTCTTTTTTTCAGGGCATGCTCATGTTTCTTGCTGTACTTTAGAATCTGGAAAGAAGAGCTTGCTTCTTGCGTTAAAACAGAGTGTGTTTCAGGGATGAGAACTCTCGTCTGAATTTCCCTTCAGAAACGGAGTGAAACCCCAGGATCTGTGTCTTCCTGCAAGCAAGGGTTCAGTTCTGGTTAACCCAGTGAATTTTGGGCTCAAATGTTTTTTGCTGTTCACGAACCAAACGACGTTCTCACTATTAACTAAAGAGTATTTATGTAAGAGGAGCTGTACTTTTTATCAGTTTCATAAGCAGAGTTGAACTTCATATGGTCTGTATGAGTAAGAAACACAGTTCTTTTATTCTTGGCATGCTCATGGTTCTTACTGTATTGGAGACCCTGGAAAGAAGAGGAAGATTCATGCCTTAAAACAGAGTGTTTTTCAGGGATGAGAACTCTGGTCTGAATTTGCCTTCAGAAACAGAGTTAAACCCCAGGATCTGTGCCTTCCTACAAGCAAGAGTTCATTCTGGTAAACCAAGTGAATTTTGGGCTCAAATTATTTTTCGCAGTTCACGAACCAAAGCCGATTCTCACTATTAACTAAAGAGCATTTATGTAAGAGTAGCTGTGGGTTGTATCAGTTTCATAAGCAGAGTTAACTACATATGGTCCGTATGAGTAGGAAACACAGTTCTTTTTTTCTTGGCATGCTCATGTTTCTTGATGTATTGGAGCCCCTGGAAAGAAGAGCTTGCTTCTTGCGTGAAAACAGACTGTGTTTCATGGATGGGAACACTGGTCTGAATTTCCCCTCAGAAATGGAGTTAAAACCCAGGATCTGTGTCTTCCTACAAGCAAGAGATCATTTCTGGTAAACCAAGTGAATTTTGAGCTCAAATGACTTTACACAGTTCTAGACTCCAACACAATTATCACTATTAACCAAAGAGAATTTATGTAAGAGGAGCTGTGGTCTGTATCATTTCCTAAGCAGAGTTGAACTACATATGGTACTTATGACTAGGAAACACAGTTCTTTTTTTCTGGTCGTGCTCATGGTTCTTACTGTATTGGAGACCCTGAAAAAAAGAGGATGATTCATGCCTTAAAACAGAGTGTTTTCCAGGTATGAGAATTCTGGTCTGTATTTCCCTTCAGAAACGGAGTTAAACCCCAGGATCTGTGTCTTCCTACAAGCAAGAGTTCAGTTCTGGTACACCAGTGAATTTTGGTCTCATTGATTTATTGCAGTTCACAAACCCCACGCTATTCTCACTATTAACTAAAGAGCATTAATGTAAGAGGAGCTGTGGTTTGTATCAGTTTCATAACAGAGTTGAAGTAGATATTGTCCGTACGAGTAGGAAACACAGTTCTTTTATTCAGGCTATGCTCATAGTTCTTGCTGTATTTTAGACTCTGGAAAGAAGAGCTTGCTTCTTCGTTTAAACAGAGTGTGTTTCCGGGATGAGAACTCTGGACTGAATTTCCCAGCAGAAACGGAGTTAAACCCCACAATCTGTGTCTTCCTACAAGCAAGAGTTCATGTCGGGTAAAACCAGTGAATTTTGGACTCAAATGATTTTTCCCAGTTCACGAACCATACGCTATTCTCACTATTAACTAAAGAGGATTTATGTAAGAGGAACTGAGGTTTGTATCAGTTTCATAAGCAGAGTTGAACTAAATATGGTCTGTTTGAGATGGAAACACAGTTCTTTTTTCAGGGCATGCTCATGGTTCTTGCTGTATTTTAGACCCAGGAAAGAAGAGCTTGCTTCTTGCGTTAAAACAGAATGTGTTTCAAGGATGAGACCTCTGGTCTGAATTTCCCAGGGTAAATGGAGTTAAACCCCAGGATCTGTGTCTTCCTACAAGCAAGAGTTCATTTCTGGTAAAACCAGTGTATTTTGGGCTCAAATGATTTTTCACAGTTCACGAACCCTAAGATATTCTCACTATCAACTAAAGAGATTTTATGTAAGAAGAGCTGTGGTTTGTATCAGTTTCATAAGCAGATTTGAACTACATAAGGTCTGTATAAGTAGGAAACACAGTTCTTTTTTTCCGGGCATGCTCACGTTTCTTACTATATTGGAGACGCTGGAAAGAAGAGTATGATTCTTGCCTTAAAACAGAGTGTTTTTCTGGGATGAGAAGACTGGTCTCAATTTGCCTTCTTATGCGGAGTTAAATCCCAGGATCAGTGTCTTCCTACAAGCAAGAGTTCATTTCTGGGAAACACAACGAATTTTGGGCTCAAATGATTTTTCACAGTTCACGAACCCAACATGATTCTGACTATTAACTAAAGAGCATTTATGTAAGAGGAGCTGTGGTTTGTATAAGTTTCATAAGCAGAGTTGAACTACATATTGTACTTATGAGTAAGAAACAAAGTTATTTTTTTCAGGGCATGCTCTTGGTTCTTGCTTTATTTTAGACGGTGGAAAGAAGAGCTTGCTTCATGCATTAAAACAGAGTGTGTTTCAGGGATGAGAACTCTGGTCTGAATTTCCCAGGGTAAACGGAGTTAAACCCCATGATCTGTGTCTTCCTACATTCTAGATTTCATTTCTGGTACAACCAGTGAATTTTGGGCTCAAATGTTTTTCGCTGTTCACGAACCAAACGCCGTTCTCACTATTAACTAAAGAGTATTTATGTAAGAGGAGCTATAGTCTGTATCAGTTTCATTAGCAGAGTTGAACGACTTATGGTCCGTATGACTAGGAAACACAGTTCTTTTTTTCCGGGCATGCTCATGTTTTTTTACTACATTGGAGACGCTGGAAGGAAGAGGATGATTCTTGCCTTAAAACAGAGTGTTTTTCAGGGATGAGAACTCTGGTCTGAATTTGCCTTCAGATGCGGAGTTAAACCCCAGGATCAGTGTCTTCCTACAAGCAAGAGTTCATTTCTGGTAAACCCATTGAATTTTGGGCTCAAATGATTTTTCACTGTTCATGAACCCAACATGATTCTCACTATTAATTAAAGAGCATTTATGTAAGAGGAGCTGTGGTTTGTATCAGTTTCATAAGCAGAGTTGAACTACATATGGTCCGTATGAGTAGGAAACACAGTTCTTTTTTTCAGGGCATGCTCATGTTTCTTGCTGTACTTTAGAATCTGGAAAGAAGAGCTTGCTTCTTGCGTTAAAACAGAGTGTGTTTCAGGGATGAGAACTCTCGTCTGAATTTCCCTTCAGAAACGGAGTGAAACCCCAGGATCTGTGTCTTCCTGCAAGCAAGGGTTCAGTTCTGGTTAACCCAGTGAATTTTGGGCTCAAATGTTTTTTGCTGTTCACGAACCAAACGACGTTCTCACTATTAACTAAAGAGTATTTATGTAAGAGGAGCTGTACTTTTTATCAGTTTCATAAGCAGAGTTGAACTTCATATGGTCTGTATGAGTAAGAAACACAGTTCTTTTATTCTTGGCATGCTCATGGTTCTTACTGTATTGGAGACCCTGGAAAGAAGAGGAAGATTCATGCCTTAAAACAGAGTGTTTTTCAGGGATGAGAACTCTGGTCTGAATTTGCCTTCAGAAACAGAGTTAAACCCCAGGATCTGTGCCTTCCTACAAGCAAGAGTTCATTCTGGTAAACCAAGTGAATTTTGGGCTCAAATTATTTTTCGCAGTTCACGAACCAAAGCCGATTCTCACTATTAACTAAAGAGCATTTATGTAAGAGTAGCTGTGGGTTGTATCAGTTTCATAAGCAGAGTTAACTACATATGGTCCGTATGAGTAGGAAACACAGTTCTTTTTTTCTTGGCATGCTCATGTTTCTTGATGTATTGGAGCCCCTGGAAAGAAGAGCTTGCTTCTTGCGTGAAAACAGACTGTGTTTCATGGATGGGAACACTGGTCTGAATTTCCCCTCAGAAATGGAGTTAAAACCCAGGATCTGTGTCTTCCTACAAGCAAGAGATCATTTCTGGTAAACCAAGTGAATTTTGAGCTCAAATGACTTTACACAGTTCTAGACTCCAACACAATTATCACTATTAACCAAAGAGAATTTATGTAAGAGGAGCTGTGGTCTGTATCATTTCCTAAGCAGAGTTGAACTACATATGGTACTTATGACTAGGAAACACAGTTCTTTTTTTCTGGTCGTGCTCATGGTTCTTACTGTATTGGAGACCCTGAAAAAAAGAGGATGATTCATGCCTTAAAACAGAGTGTTTTCCAGGTATGAGAATTCTGGTCTGTATTTCCCTTCAGAAACGGAGTTAAACCCCAGGATCTGTGTCTTCCTACAAGCAAGAGTTCAGTTCTGGTACACCAGTGAATTTTGGTCTCATTGATTTATTGCAGTTCACAAACCCCACGCTATTCTCACTATTAACTAAAGAGCATTAATGTAAGAGGAGCTGTGGTTTGTATCAGTTTCATAACAGAGTTGAAGTAGATATTGTCCGTACGAGTAGGAAACACAGTTCTTTTATTCAGGCTATGCTCATAGTTCTTGCTGTATTTTAGACTCTGGAAAGAAGAGCTTGCTTCTTCGTTTAAACAGAGTGTGTTTCCGGGATGAGAACTCTGGACTGAATTTCCCAGCAGAAACGGAGTTAAACCCCACAATCTGTGTCTTCCTACAAGCAAGAGTTCATGTCGGGTAAAACCAGTGAATTTTGGACTCAAATGATTTTTCCCAGTTCACGAACCATACGCTATTCTCACTATTAACTAAAGAGGATTTATGTAAGAGGAACTGAGGTTTGTATCAGTTTCATAAGCAGAGTTGAACTAAATATGGTCTGTTTGAGATGGAAACACAGTTCTTTTTTCAGGGCATGCTCATGGTTCTTGCTGTATTTTAGACCCAGGAAAGAAGAGCTTGCTTCTTGCGTTAAAACAGAATGTGTTTCAAGGATGAGACCTCTGGTCTGAATTTCCCAGGGTAAATGGAGTTAAACCCCAGGATCTGTGTCTTCCTACAAGCAAGAGTTCATTTCTGGTAAAACCAGTGTATTTTGGGCTCAAATGATTTTTCACAGTTCACGAACCCTAAGATATTCTCACTATCAACTAAAGAGATTTTATGTAAGAAGAGCTGTGGTTTGTATCAGTTTCATAAGCAGATTTGAACTACATAAGGTCTGTATAAGTAGGAAACACAGTTCTTTTTTTCCGGGCATGCTCACGTTTCTTACTATATTGGAGACGCTGGAAAGAAGAGTATGATTCTTGCCTTAAAACAGAGTGTTTTTCTGGGATGAGAAGACTGGTCTCAATTTGCCTTCTTATGCGGAGTTAAATCCCAGGATCAGTGTCTTCCTACAAGCAAGAGTTCATTTCTGGGAAACACAACGAATTTTGGGCTCAAATGATTTTTCACAGTTCACGAACCCAACATGATTCTGACTATTAACTAAAGAGCATTTATGTAAGAGGAGCTGTGGTTTGTATAAGTTTCATAAGCAGAGTTGAACTACATATTGTACTTATGAGTAAGAAACAAAGTTATTTTTTTCAGGGCATGCTCTTGGTTCTTGCTTTATTTTAGACGGTGGAAAGAAGAGCTTGCTTCATGCATTAAAACAGAGTGTGTTTCAGGGATGAGAACTCTGGTCTGAATTTCCCAGGGTAAACGGAGTTAAACCCCATGATCTGTGTCTTCCTACATTCTAGATTTCATTTCTGGTACAACCAGTGAATTTTGGGCTCAAATGTTTTTCGCTGTTCACGAACCAAACGCCGTTCTCACTATTAACTAAAGAGTATTTATGTAAGAGGAGCTATAGTCTGTATCAGTTTCATTAGCAGAGTTGAACGACTTATGGTCCGTATGACTAGGAAACACAGTTCTTTTTTTCCGGGCATGCTCATGTTTTTTTACTACATTGGAGACGCTGGAAGGAAGAGGATGATTCTTGCCTTAAAACAGAGTGTTTTTCAGGGATGAGAACTCTGGTCTGAATTTGCCTTCAGATGCGGAGTTAAACCCCAGGATCAGTGTCTTCCTACAAGCAAGAGTTCATTTCTGGTAAACCCATTGAATTTTGGGCTCAAATGATTTTTCACTGTTCATGAACCCAACATGATTCTCACTATTAATTAAAGAGCATTTATGTAAGAGGAGCTGTGGTTTGTATCAGTTTCATAAGCAGAGTTGAACTACATATGGTCCGTATGAGTAGGAAACACAGTTCTTTTTTTCAGGGCATGCTCATGTTTCTTGCTGTACTTTAGAATCTGGAAAGAAGAGCTTGCTTCTTGCGTTAAAACAGAGTGTGTTTCAGGGATGAGAACTCTCGTCTGAATTTCCCTTCAGAAACGGAGTGAAACCCCAGGATCTGTGTCTTCCTGCAAGCAAGGGTTCAGTTCTGGTTAACCCAGTGAATTTTGGGCTCAAATGTTTTTTGCTGTTCACGAACCAAACGACGTTCTCACTATTAACTAAAGAGTATTTATGTAAGAGGAGCTGTACTTTTTATCAGTTTCATAAGCAGAGTTGAACTTCATATGGTCTGTATGAGTAAGAAACACAGTTCTTTTATTCTTGGCATGCTCATGGTTCTTACTGTATTGGAGACCCTGGAAAGAAGAGGAAGATTCATGCCTTAAAACAGAGTGTTTTTCAGGGATGAGAACTCTGGTCTGAATTTGCCTTCAGAAACAGAGTTAAACCCCAGGATCTGTGCCTTCCTACAAGCAAGAGTTCATTCTGGTAAACCAAGTGAATTTTGGGCTCAAATTATTTTTCGCAGTTCACGAACCAAAGCCGATTCTCACTATTAACTAAAGAGCATTTATGTAAGAGTAGCTGTGGGTTGTATCAGTTTCATAAGCAGAGTTAACTACATATGGTCCGTATGAGTAGGAAACACAGTTCTTTTTTTCTTGGCATGCTCATGTTTCTTGATGTATTGGAGCCCCTGGAAAGAAGAGCTTGCTTCTTGCGTGAAAACAGACTGTGTTTCATGGATGGGAACACTGGTCTGAATTTCCCCTCAGAAATGGAGTTAAAACCCAGGATCTGTGTCTTCCTACAAGCAAGAGATCATTTCTGGTAAACCAAGTGAATTTTGAGCTCAAATGACTTTACACAGTTCTAGACTCCAACACAATTATCACTATTAACCAAAGAGAATTTATGTAAGAGGAGCTGTGGTCTGTATCATTTCCTAAGCAGAGTTGAACTACATATGGTACTTATGACTAGGAAACACAGTTCTTTTTTTCTGGTCGTGCTCATGGTTCTTACTGTATTGGAGACCCTGAAAAAAAGAGGATGATTCATGCCTTAAAACAGAGTGTTTTCCAGGTATGAGAATTCTGGTCTGTATTTCCCTTCAGAAACGGAGTTAAACCCCAGGATCTGTGTCTTCCTACAAGCAAGAGTTCAGTTCTGGTACACCAGTGAATTTTGGTCTCATTGATTTATTGCAGTTCACAAACCCCACGCTATTCTCACTATTAACTAAAGAGCATTAATGTAAGAGGAGCTGTGGTTTGTATCAGTTTCATAACAGAGTTGAAGTAGATATTGTCCGTACGAGTAGGAAACACAGTTCTTTTATTCAGGCTATGCTCATAGTTCTTGCTGTATTTTAGACTCTGGAAAGAAGAGCTTGCTTCTTCGTTTAAACAGAGTGTGTTTCCGGGATGAGAACTCTGGACTGAATTTCCCAGCAGAAACGGAGTTAAACCCCACAATCTGTGTCTTCCTACAAGCAAGAGTTCATGTCGGGTAAAACCAGTGAATTTTGGACTCAAATGATTTTTCCCAGTTCACGAACCATACGCTATTCTCACTATTAACTAAAGAGGATTTATGTAAGAGGAACTGAGGTTTGTATCAGTTTCATAAGCAGAGTTGAACTAAATATGGTCTGTTTGAGATGGAAACACAGTTCTTTTTTCAGGGCATGCTCATGGTTCTTGCTGTATTTTAGACCCAGGAAAGAAGAGCTTGCTTCTTGCGTTAAAACAGAATGTGTTTCAAGGATGAGACCTCTGGTCTGAATTTCCCAGGGTAAATGGAGTTAAACCCCAGGATCTGTGTCTTCCTACAAGCAAGAGTTCATTTCTGGTAAAACCAGTGTATTTTGGGCTCAAATGATTTTTCACAGTTCACGAACCCTAAGATATTCTCACTATCAACTAAAGAGATTTTATGTAAGAAGAGCTGTGGTTTGTATCAGTTTCATAAGCAGATTTGAACTACATAAGGTCTGTATAAGTAGGAAACACAGTTCTTTTTTTCCGGGCATGCTCACGTTTCTTACTATATTGGAGACGCTGGAAAGAAGAGTATGATTCTTGCCTTAAAACAGAGTGTTTTTCTGGGATGAGAAGACTGGTCTCAATTTGCCTTCTTATGCGGAGTTAAATCCCAGGATCAGTGTCTTCCTACAAGCAAGAGTTCATTTCTGGGAAACACAACGAATTTTGGGCTCAAATGATTTTTCACAGTTCACGAACCCAACATGATTCTGACTATTAACTAAAGAGCATTTATGTAAGAGGAGCTGTGGTTTGTATAAGTTTCATAAGCAGAGTTGAACTACATATTGTACTTATGAGTAAGAAACAAAGTTATTTTTTTCAGGGCATGCTCTTGGTTCTTGCTTTATTTTAGACGGTGGAAAGAAGAGCTTGCTTCATGCATTAAAACAGAGTGTGTTTCAGGGATGAGAACTCTGGTCTGAATTTCCCAGGGTAAACGGAGTTAAACCCCATGATCTGTGTCTTCCTACATTCTAGATTTCATTTCTGGTACAACCAGTGAATTTTGGGCTCAAATGTTTTTCGCTGTTCACGAACCAAACGCCGTTCTCACTATTAACTAAAGAGTATTTATGTAAGAGGAGCTATAGTCTGTATCAGTTTCATTAGCAGAGTTGAACGACTTATGGTCCGTATGACTAGGAAACACAGTTCTTTTTTTCCGGGCATGCTCATGTTTTTTTACTACATTGGAGACGCTGGAAGGAAGAGTATGATTCTTGCCTTAAAACAGAGTGTTTTTCAGGGATGAGAACTCTGGTCTGAATTTGCCTTCAGACGCGGAGTTAAACCCCAGGATCAGTGTCTTCCTACAAGCAAGAGTTCATTTCTGGTAAACCCATTGAATTTTGGGCTCAAATGATTTTTCACTGTTCACGAACCCAACATGATTCTCACTATTAATTAAAGAGCATTTATGTAAGAGGAGCTGTGGTTTGTATCAGTTTCATAAGCAGAGTTGAACTACATATGGTCCGTATGAGTAGGAAACACAGTTCTTTTTTTCAGGGCATGCTCATGTTTCTTGCTGTACTTTAGAATCTGGAAAGAAGAGCTTGCTTCTTGCGTTAAAACAGAGTGTGTTTCAGGGATGAGAACTCTCGTCTGAATTTCCCTTCAGAAACGGAGTGAAACCCCAGGATCTGTGTCTTCCTGCAAGCAAGGGTTCAGTTCTGGTTAACCCAGTGAATTTTGGGCTCAAATGTTTTTTGCTGTTCACGAACCAAACGACGTTCTCACTATTAACTAAAGAGTATTTATGTAAGAGGAGCTGTACTTTTTATCAGTTTCATAAGCAGAGTTGAACTTCATATGGTCTGTATGAGTAAGAAACACAGTTCTTTTATTCTTGGCATGCTCATGGTTCTTACTGTATTGGAGACCCTGGAAAGAAGAGGAAGATTCATGCCTTAAAACAGAGTGTTTTTCAGGGATGAGAACTCTGGTCTGAATTTGCCTTCAGAAACAGAGTTAAACCCCAGGATCTGTGCCTTCCTACAAGCAAGAGTTCATTCTGGTAAACCAAGTGAATTTTGGGCTCAAATTATTTTTCGCAGTTCACGAACCAAAGCCGATTCTCACTATTAACTAAAGAGCATTTATGTAAGAGTAGCTGTGGGTTGTATCAGTTTCATAAGCAGAGTTAACTACATATGGTCCGTATGAGTAGGAAACACAGTTCTTTTTTTCTTGGCATGCTCATGTTTCTTGATGTATTGGAGCCCCTGGAAAGAAGAGCTTGCTTCTTGCGTGAAAACAGACTGTGTTTCATGGATGGGAACACTGGTCTGAATTTCCCCTCAGAAATGGAGTTAAAACCCAGGATCTGTGTCTTCCTACAAGCAAGAGATCATTTCTGGTAAACCAAGTGAATTTTGAGCTCAAATGACTTTACACAGTTCTAGACTCCAACACAATTATCACTATTAACCAAAGAGAATTTATGTAAGAGGAGCTGTGGTCTGTATCATTTCCTAAGCAGAGTTGAACTACATATGGTACTTATGACTAGGAAACACAGTTCTTTTTTTCTGGTCGTGCTCATGGTTCTTACTGTATTGGAGACCCTGAAAAAAAGAGGATGATTCATGCCTTAAAACAGAGTGTTTTCCAGGTATGAGAATTCTGGTCTGTATTTCCCTTCAGAAACGGAGTTAAACCCCAGGATCTGTGTCTTCCTACAAGCAAGAGTTCAGTTCTGGTACACCAGTGAATTTTGGTCTCATTGATTTATTGCAGTTCACAAACCCCACGCTATTCTCACTATTAACTAAAGAGCATTAATGTAAGAGGAGCTGTGGTTTGTATCAGTTTCATAACAGAGTTGAAGTAGATATTGTCCGTACGAGTAGGAAACACAGTTCTTTTATTCAGGCTATGCTCATAGTTCTTGCTGTATTTTAGACTCTGGAAAGAAGAGCTTGCTTCTTCGTTTAAACAGAGTGTGTTTCAGGGATGAGAACTCTGGACTGAATTTCCCAGCAGAAACGGAGTTAAACCCCACAATCTGTGTCTTCCTACAAGCAAGAGTTCATGTCGGGTAAAACCAGTGAATTTTGGACTCAAATGATTTTTCCCAGTTCACGAACCCTACGCTATTCTCACTATTAACTAAAGAGGATTTATGTAAGAGGAACTGAGGTTTGTATCAGTTTCATAAGCAGAGTTGAACTAAATATGGTCTGTTTGAGATGGAAACACAGTTCTTTTTTCAGGGCATGCTCATGGTTCTTGCTGTATTTTAGACCCAGGAAAGAAGAGCTTGCTTCTTGCGTTAAAACAGAATGTGTTTCAAGGATGAGACCTCTGGTCTGAATTTCCCAGGGTAAACGGAGTTAAACCCCAGGATCTGTGTCTTCCTACAAGCAAGAGTTCATTTCTGGTAAAACCAGTGTATTTTGGGCTCAAATGATTTTTCACAGTTCACAAACCCTAAGATATTCTCACTATCAACTAAAGAGATTTTATGTAAGAAGAGCTGTGGTTTGTATCAGTTTCATAAGCAGATTTGAACTACATAAGGTCTGTATAAGTAGGAAACACAGTTCTTTTTTTTCCGGGCATGCTCACGTTTCTTACTATATTGGAGACGCTGGAAGGAAGAGTATGATTCTTGCCTTAAAACAGAGTGTTTTTCTGGGATGAGAAGACTGGTCTCAATTTGCCTTCTTATGCGGAGTTAAATCCCAGGATCAGTGTCTTCCTACAAGCAAGAGTTCATTTCTGGGAAACACAATGAATTTTGGGCTCAAATGATTTTTCACAGTTCACGAACCCAACATGATTCTGACTATTAACTAAAGAGCATTTATGTAAGAGGAGCTGTGGTTTGTATCAGTTTCATAAGCAGAGTTGAACTACATATGGTCTGTATGAGTAGGAAACACAGTTCTTTTTTTCAGGGCATGCTCATGTTTCTTGCTGTACTTTAGAATCTGGAAAGAAGAGCTTGCTTCTTGCGTTAAAACAGAGTGTGTTTCAGGGATGAGAACTCTCGTCTGAATTTCCCTTCAGAAACGGAGTGAAACCCCAGGATCTGTGTCTTCCTGCAAGCAAGGGTTCAGTTCTGGTTAACCCAGTGAATTTTGGGCTCAAATGTTTTTTGCTGTTCACGAACCAAACGACGTTCTCACTATTAACTAAAGAGTATTTATGTAAGAGGAGCTGTACTTTTTATCAGTTTCATAAGCAGAGTTGAACTTCATATGGTCTGTATGAGTAAGAAACACAGTTCTTTTATTCTTGGCATGCTCATGGTTCTTACTGTATTGGAGACCCTGGAAAGAAGAGGAAGATTCATGCCTTAAAACAGAGTGTTTTTCAGGGATGAGAACTCTGGTCTGAATTTGCCTTCAGAAACAGAGTTAAACCCCAGGATCTGTGCCTTCCTACAAGCAAGAGTTCATTCTGGTAAACCAAGTGAATTTTGGGCTCAAATTATTTTTCGCAGTTCACGAACCAAAGCCGATTCTCACTATTAACTAAAGAGCATTTATGTAAGAGTAGCTGTGGGTTGTATCAGTTTCATAAGCAGAGTTAACTACATATGGTCCGTATGAGTAGGAAACACAGTTCTTTTTTTCTTGGCATGCTCATGTTTCTTGATGTATTGGAGCCCCTGGAAAGAAGAGCTTGCTTCTTGCGTGAAAACAGACTGTGTTTCATGGATGGGAACACTGGTCTGAATTTCCCCTCAGAAATGGAGTTAAAACCCAGGATCTGTGTCTTCCTACAAGCAAGAGATCATTTCTGGTAAACCAAGTGAATTTTGAGCTCAAATGACTTTACACAGTTCTAGACTCCAACACAATTATCACTATTAACCAAAGAGAATTTATGTAAGAGGAGCTGTGGTCTGTATCATTTCCTAAGCAGAGTTGAACTACATATGGTACTTATGACTAGGAAACACAGTTCTTTTTTTCTGGTCGTGCTCATGGTTCTTACTGTATTGGAGACCCTGAAAAAAAGAGGATGATTCATGCCTTAAAACAGAGTGTTTTCCAGGTATGAGAATTCTGGTCTGTATTTCCCTTCAGAAACGGAGTTAAACCCCAGGATCTGTGTCTTCCTACAAGCAAGAGTTCAGTTCTGGTACACCAGTGAATTTTGGTCTCATTGATTTATTGCAGTTCACAAACCCCACGCTATTCTCACTATTAACTAAAGAGCATTAATGTAAGAGGAGCTGTGGTTTGTATCAGTTTCATAACAGAGTTGAAGTAGATATTGTCCGTACGAGTAGGAAACACAGTTCTTTTATTCAGGCTATGCTCATAGTTCTTGCTGTATTTTAGACTCTGGAAAGAAGAGCTTGCTTCTTCGTTTAAACAGAGTGTGTTTCCGGGATGAGAACTCTGGACTGAATTTCCCAGCAGAAACGGAGTTAAACCCCACAATCTGTGTCTTCCTACAAGCAAGAGTTCATGTCGGGTAAAACCAGTGAATTTTGGACTCAAATGATTTTTCCCAGTTCACGAACCATACGCTATTCTCACTATTAACTAAAGAGGATTTATGTAAGAGGAACTGAGGTTTGTATCAGTTTCATAAGCAGAGTTGAACTAAATATGGTCTGTTTGAGATGGAAACACAGTTCTTTTTTCAGGGCATGCTCATGGTTCTTGCTGTATTTTAGACCCAGGAAAGAAGAGCTTGCTTCTTGCGTTAAAACAGAATGTGTTTCAAGGATGAGACCTCTGGTCTGAATTTCCCAGGGTAAATGGAGTTAAACCCCAGGATCTGTGTCTTCCTACAAGCAAGAGTTCATTTCTGGTAAAACCAGTGTATTTTGGGCTCAAATGATTTTTCACAGTTCACGAACCCTAAGATATTCTCACTATCAACTAAAGAGATTTTATGTAAGAAGAGCTGTGGTTTGTATCAGTTTCATAAGCAGATTTGAACTACATAAGGTCTGTATAAGTAGGAAACACAGTTCTTTTTTTCCGGGCATGCTCACGTTTCTTACTATATTGGAGACGCTGGAAAGAAGAGTATGATTCTTGCCTTAAAACAGAGTGTTTTTCTGGGATGAGAAGACTGGTCTCAATTTGCCTTCTTATGCGGAGTTAAATCCCAGGATCAGTGTCTTCCTACAAGCAAGAGTTCATTTCTGGGAAACACAACGAATTTTGGGCTCAAATGATTTTTCACAGTTCACGAACCCAACATGATTCTGACTATTAACTAAAGAGCATTTATGTAAGAGGAGCTGTGGTTTGTATAAGTTTCATAAGCAGAGTTGAACTACATATTGTACTTATGAGTAAGAAACAAAGTTATTTTTTTCAGGGCATGCTCTTGGTTCTTGCTTTATTTTAGACGGTGGAAAGAAGAGCTTGCTTCATGCATTAAAACAGAGTGTGTTTCAGGGATGAGAACTCTGGTCTGAATTTCCCAGGGTAAACGGAGTTAAACCCCATGATCTGTGTCTTCCTACATTCTAGATTTCATTTCTGGTACAACCAGTGAATTTTGGGCTCAAATGTTTTTCGCTGTTCACGAACCAAACGCCGTTCTCACTATTAACTAAAGAGTATTTATGTAAGAGGAGCTATAGTCTGTATCAGTTTCATTAGCAGAGTTGAACGACTTATGGTCCGTATGACTAGGAAACACAGTTCTTTTTTTCCGGGCATGCTCATGTTTTTTTACTACATTGGAGACGCTGGAAGGAAGAGTATGATTCTTGCCTTAAAACAGAGTGTTTTTCAGGGATGAGAACTCTGGTCTGAATTTGCCTTCAGACGCGGAGTTAAACCCCAGGATCAGTGTCTTCCTACAAGCAAGAGTTCATTTCTGGTAAACCCATTGAATTTTGGGCTCAAATGATTTTTCACTGTTCACGAACCCAACATGATTCTCACTATTAATTAAAGAGCATTTATGTAAGAGGAGCTGTGGTTTGTATCAGTTTCATAAGCAGAGTTGAACTACATATGGTCCGTATGAGTAGGAAACACAGTTCTTTTTTTCAGGGCATGCTCATGTTTCTTGCTGTACTTTAGAATCTGGAAAGAAGAGCTTGCTTCTTGCGTTAAAACAGAGTGTGTTTCAGGGATGAGAACTCTCGTCTGAATTTCCCTTCAGAAACGGAGTGAAACCCCAGGATCTGTGTCTTCCTGCAAGCAAGGGTTCAGTTCTGGTTAACCCAGTGAATTTTGGGCTCAAATGTTTTTTGCTGTTCACGAACCAAACGACGTTCTCACTATTAACTAAAGAGTATTTATGTAAGAGGAGCTGTACTTTTTATCAGTTTCATAAGCAGAGTTGAACTTCATATGGTCTGTATGAGTAAGAAACACAGTTCTTTTATTCTTGGCATGCTCATGGTTCTTACTGTATTGGAGACCCTGGAAAGAAGAGGAAGATTCATGCCTTAAAACAGAGTGTTTTTCAGGGATGAGAACTCTGGTCTGAATTTGCCTTCAGAAACAGAGTTAAACCCCAGGATCTGTGCCTTCCTACAAGCAAGAGTTCATTCTGGTAAACCAAGTGAATTTTGGGCTCAAATTATTTTTCGCAGTTCACGAACCAAAGCCGATTCTCACTATTAACTAAAGAGCATTTATGTAAGAGTAGCTGTGGGTTGTATCAGTTTCATAAGCAGAGTTAACTACATATGGTCCGTATGAGTAGGAAACACAGTTCTTTTTTTCTTGGCATGCTCATGTTTCTTGATGTATTGGAGCCCCTGGAAAGAAGAGCTTGCTTCTTGCGTGAAAACAGACTGTGTTTCATGGATGGGAACACTGGTCTGAATTTCCCCTCAGAAATGGAGTTAAAACCCAGGATCTGTGTCTTCCTACAAGCAAGAGATCATTTCTGGTAAACCAAGTGAATTTTGAGCTCAAATGACTTTACACAGTTCTAGACTCCAACACAATTATCACTATTAACCAAAGAGAATTTATGTAAGAGGAGCTGTGGTCTGTATCATTTCCTAAGCAGAGTTGAACTACATATGGTACTTATGACTAGGAAACACAGTTCTTTTTTTCTGGTCGTGCTCATGGTTCTTACTGTATTGGAGACCCTGAAAAAAAGAGGATGATTCATGCCTTAAAACAGAGTGTTTTCCAGGTATGAGAATTCTGGTCTGTATTTCCCTTCAGAAACGGAGTTAAACCCCAGGATCTGTGTCTTCCTACAAGCAAGAGTTCAGTTCTGGTACACCAGTGAATTTTGGTCTCATTGATTTATTGCAGTTCACAAACCCCACGCTATTCTCACTATTAACTAAAGAGCATTAATGTAAGAGGAGCTGTGGTTTGTATCAGTTTCATAACAGAGTTGAAGTAGATATTGTCCGTACGAGTAGGAAACACAGTTCTTTTATTCAGGCTATGCTCATAGTTCTTGCTGTATTTTAGACTCTGGAAAGAAGAGCTTGCTTCTTCGTTTAAACAGAGTGTGTTTCAGGGATGAGAACTCTGGACTGAATTTCCCAGCAGAAACGGAGTTAAACCCCACAATCTGTGTCTTCCTACAAGCAAGAGTTCATGTCGGGTAAAACCAGTGAATTTTGGACTCAAATGATTTTTCCCAGTTCACGAACCCTACGCTATTCTCACTATTAACTAAAGAGGATTTATGTAAGAGGAACTGAGGTTTGTATCAGTTTCATAAGCAGAGTTGAACTAAATATGGTCTGTTTGAGATGGAAACACAGTTCTTTTTTCAGGGCATGCTCATGGTTCTTGCTGTATTTTAGACCCAGGAAAGAAGAGCTTGCTTCTTGCGTTAAAACAGAATGTGTTTCAAGGATGAGACCTCTGGTCTGAATTTCCCAGGGTAAACGGAGTTAAACCCCAGGATCTGTGTCTTCCTACAAGCAAGAGTTCATTTCTGGTAAAACCAGTGTATTTTGGGCTCAAATGATTTTTCACAGTTCACAAACCCTAAGATATTCTCACTATCAACTAAAGAGATTTTATGTAAGAAGAGCTGTGGTTTGTATCAGTTTCATAAGCAGATTTGAACTACATAAGGTCTGTATAAGTAGGAAACACAGTTCTTTTTTTTCCGGGCATGCTCACGTTTCTTACTATATTGGAGACGCTGGAAGGAAGAGTATGATTCTTGCCTTAAAACAGAGTGTTTTTCTGGGATGAGAAGACTGGTCTCAATTTGCCTTCTTATGCGGAGTTAAATCCCAGGATCAGTGTCTTCCTACAAGCAAGAGTTCATTTCTGGGAAACACAATGAATTTTGGGCTCAAATGATTTTTCACAGTTCACGAACCCAACATGATTCTGACTATTAACTAAAGAGCATTTATGTAAGAGGAGCTGTGGTTTGTATAAGTTTCATAAGCAGAGTTGAACTACATATGGTCCGTATGAGTAGGAAACACAGTTCTTTTTTTCAGGGCATGCTCATGTTTCTTGCTGTACTTTAGAATCTGGAAAGAAGAGCTTGCTTCTTGCGTTAAAACAGAGTGTGTTTCAGGGATGAGAACTCTCGTCTGAATTTCCCTTCAGAAACGGAGTGAAACCCCAGGATCTGTGTCTTCCTGCAAGCAAGGGTTCAGTTCTGGTTAACCCAGTGAATTTTGGGCTCAAATGTTTTTTGCTGTTCACGAACCAAACGACGTTCTCACTATTAACTAAAGAGTATTTATGTAAGAGGAGCTGTACTTTTTATCAGTTTCATAAGCAGAGTTGAACTTCATATGGTCTGTATGAGTAAGAAACACAGTTCTTTTATTCTTGGCATGCTCATGGTTCTTACTGTATTGGAGACCCTGGAAAGAAGAGGAAGATTCATGCCTTAAAACAGAGTGTTTTTCAGGGATGAGAACTCTGGTCTGAATTTGCCTTCAGAAACAGAGTTAAACCCCAGGATCTGTGCCTTCCTACAAGCAAGAGTTCATTCTGGTAAACCAAGTGAATTTTGGGCTCAAATTATTTTTCGCAGTTCACGAACCAAAGCCGATTCTCACTATTAACTAAAGAGCATTTATGTAAGAGTAGCTGTGGGTTGTATCAGTTTCATAAGCAGAGTTAACTACATATGGTCCGTATGAGTAGGAAACACAGTTCTTTTTTTCTTGGCATGCTCATGTTTCTTGATGTATTGGAGCCCCTGGAAAGAAGAGCTTGCTTCTTGCGTGAAAACAGACTGTGTTTCATGGATGGGAACACTGGTCTGAATTTCCCCTCAGAAATGGAGTTAAAACCCAGGATCTGTGTCTTCCTACAAGCAAGAGATCATTTCTGGTAAACCAAGTGAATTTTGAGCTCAAATGACTTTACACAGTTCTAGACTCCAACACAATTATCACTATTAACCAAAGAGAATTTATGTAAGAGGAGCCGTGGTCTGTATCATTTCCTAAGCAGAGTTGAACTACATATGGTACTTATGACTAGGAAACACAGTTCTTTTTTTCTGGTCGTGCTCATGGTTCTTACTGTATTGGAGACCCTGAAAAAAAGAGGATGATTCATGCCTTAAAACAGAGTGTTTTCCAGGTATGAGAATTCTGGTCTGTATTTCCCTTCAGAAACGGAGTTAAACCCCAGGATCTGTGTCTTCCTACAAGCAAGAGTTCAGTTCTGGTACACCAGTGAATTTTGGTCTCATTGATTTATTGCAGTTCACAAACCCCACGCTATTCTCACTATTAACTAAAGAGCATTAATGTAAGAGGAGCTGTGGTTTGTATCAGTTTCATAACAGAGTTGAAGTAGATATTGTCCGTACGAGTAGGAAACACAGTTCTTTTATTCAGGCTATGCTCATAGTTCTTGCTGTATTTTAGACTCTGGAAAGAAGAGCTTGCTTCTTCGTTTAAACAGAGTGTGTTTCCGGGATGAGAACTCTGGACTGAATTTCCCAGCAGAAACGGAGTTAAACCCCACAATCTGTGTCTTCCTACAAGCAAGAGTTCATGTCGGGTAAAACCAGTGAATTTTGGACTCAAATGATTTTTCCCAGTTCACGAACCCTACGCTATTCTCACTATTAACTAAAGAGGATTTATGTAAGAGGAACTGAGGTTTGTATCAGTTTCATAAGCAGAGTTGAACTAAATATGGTCTGTTTGAGATGGAAACACAGTTCTTTTTTCAGGGCATGCTCATGGTTCTTGCTGTATTTTAGACCCAGGAAAGAAGAGCTTGCTTCTTGCGTTAAAACAGAATGTGTTTCAAGGATGAGACCTCTGGTCTGAATTTCCCAGGGTAAACGGAGTTAAACCCCAGGATCTGTGTCTTCCTACAAGCAAGAGTTCATTTCTGGTAAAACCAGTGTATTTTGGGCTCAAATGATTTTTCACAGTTCACGAACCCTAAGATATTCTCACTATCAACTAAAGAGATTTTATGTAAGAAGAGCTGTGGTTTGTATCAGTTTCATAAGCAGATTTGAACTACATAAGGTCTGTATAAGTAGGAAACACAGTTCTTTTTTTCCGGGCATGCTCACGTTTCTTACTATATTGGAGACGCTGGAAAGAAGAGTATGATTCTTGCCTTAAAACAGAGTGTTTTTCTGGGATGAGAAGACTGGTCTCAATTTGCCTTCTTATGCGGAGTTAAATCCCAGGATCAGTGTCTTCCTACAAGCAAGAGTTCATTTCTGGGAAACACAATGAATTTTGGGCTCAAATGATTTTTCACAGTTCACGAACCCAACATGATTCTGACTATTAACTAAAGAGCATTTATGTAAGAGGAGCTGTGGTTTGTATAAGTTTCATAAGCAGAGTTGAACTACATATTGTACTTATGAGTAAGAAACAAAGTTATTTTTTTCAGGGCATGCTCTTGGTTCTTGCTTTATTTTAGACGGTGGAAAGAAGAGATTGCTTCTTGCATTAAAACAGAGTGTGTTTCAGGGAGGAGAACTCTCGTCTGAATTTCCCTTCAGAAACGCTGTGAAACCCCAGGATCTGTGTCTTCCTACAAGCACGAGTTCATTTCTGATAAACCCAGTGAATTTTGCTCAAATGCTTTTTCACAGTTCACGAACCCAACGCTATTCAAACTATTAACTAAAGAGGATTTATCTTAGAGGAGCTGTACTTTGTATCAGTTTCATAAGAAGAGTTGAACTACATATGGTCTGTATGAGTAAGAAACACAGTTCTTTTATTCTTGGCATGCTCATGGTTCATACTGTATTGGAGACCCTGGAAAGAAGAGGAAGATTCATGCCTTAAAACAGAGTTTTTTTCAGGGATGAGAACTCTGGTCTGAATTTGCCTTCAGAAACGGAGTTAAACCCCAGGATCAGTGTCTTCCTACAAGCAAGAGTTCATTTCTGGTAAACCCATTGAATTTTGGGCTCAAATGATTTTTCACAGTTCACGAACCCAACATGATTCTCACTATTAATTAAAGAGCATTTATGTAAGAGGAGATGTGGTTTGTATCAGTTTCATAAGCAGAGTTGAACTACATATGGTCTGTATGAGTAGGAAACACAGTTCTTTTTTTCAGGGCATGCTCATGTTTCTTGCTGTACTTTAGAATCTGGAAAGAAGAGCTTGCTTCCTGCGTTAAAACAGAGTGTGTTTCAGGGATGAGAACTCTGGTCTGAATTTCCCTTCAGAAACGGAGTTAAACCCCAGGATCTGTGTCTTCCTACAAGCAAGAGTTCATTTCTGGTTAACCCAGTGAATTTTGGGCTCAAATGTTTTTCACTGTTTACGAACCAAACGCGATTCTCACTATTAACTAAAGAGCATTTATGTAAGAGGAGCTGTGGTTTGATTCCGTTTCATAAGCAGAGTTGAATTTCATATGGTCTGTATGAGTAGAAAACAAAGGTCTTTTTTTCTTGGCATGCTCATGGTTCTTACTGTATTGGAGACGCTGGATATAAGAGGATGATTCTTGCGTTAAAACAGAGTGTTTTTCAGGAATGAGAACTCTGGTCTGAATTTGCCTTCAGATGCGGAGTTAAACCCCAGGATCAATGTGTTCCTACAAGCAAGAGTTCTTTTCTGGTAAACCCAATGAATTTAGGGCTCGAATGATTTTTCGCAGTTCATGAACCCAACATGATTCTCATTATTAACTAAAGAGCATTTATGTAAGAGGAGCTGTGGTTTGTATTAGATTCATAAGCAGAGTTGAACTACAAATGGTTCGTATGAGTAGGAAACACAGTTCTTTTTTTCAGGGCATGCTCATGGTTCTTGCTGTATTTTAGACCCTGGAAAGAAGAGCTTGCTTCTTGCGTTAAAACAGAGTGTGTTTCCGGGATGAGAACTCTGGTCTGAATTACCCTTCAGAAACGGAGTGAAACCCCAGGATCTGTATCTTCGTACAAGCAAGAGTTCATTTCTGGTTTACCCAGTGAATTTTGGGCTCATATTATTTTTCACAGTTCAAGAACCCTACGCTATTCTCACTATTAACTAAAGAGGATTTATCTTAGATGATCTGTGGTTTGTATCAGTTTCATAAGCAAAGTTGAACAACATATGGTCTGTATGAGTAAGAAACACATTTCTTTTATTCTTGGCATGCTCATGGTTCTTACTGTATTGGAGACCCTGGAAAGAAGAGGATGATTCTTGCCTTAAAACAGAGTGCTTTTTATGGTTGAGAATTCTGGTCTGAATTTGCCTTCAGAAACGGAGTTAAACCCCAGGACCTTTGTCTTCCTACAAGCAAGAGTTCAGTTCTGGTAATCCCAGTGAATTTTGGGTTCAAATGATTTTTCACAGTTCAGGAACACAATGCTATTTTCACTATTAACTAAAGAACATTTATGTAAGAGGAGCTGTGGTTTGTATCAGTTTCATAAGCAGAGTTGAACTACATATGGTCCCTATGAATAGGACACACTTCTTTTTTTCAGGCCATGCTCATGTTTCTGGCTGTATTGTAGACTCTGGAAAGAAGAGCTTGCTTCTTCGTTTAAACAGAGTTTGTTTCAAGGATGAGAACTCTGGTCTGAATTTCCCAGCATGAACAGAGTTAAACCCCAGGATCTGTGTATTCCTACAAGCAAGATTTCATTTCTGGTAAAACTAGTGAATTTTGGGCTAAAATGATTTTTCCCAGTTCACGAACCCTACGCTATTCTCAATATTAACTAAAGAGGATTTATGTAAGAGGATCTGTGGTTTGTATCAGTTTCATAAGCAGAGTAGAACAAAATATGGTCTGTATGAGAAGGAAACACAGTTCTTTTTTCAGGGCATGCTCATGGTTCTTCCTGTATTGGAGACGATGGAAAGAAGAGCTTGCTTCTTCAATTAAAACAGGGTGTGTTTCATGGATGAGAACTGTGGTCTGAATTTCCCTTCACAAACGGAGTTAAACCCCATGATCTGTGTCTTCCTCCAAGCAAGAGATCATTTCTGGTAAACCAAGTGAATTTTCGGCTCAAATGACTTCACACAGTTCCAGTACACAACGCGATTTTCACTATTAACTAAAGAGCATTTATGTAAGAGGATCTGTGCACTGTATCAGGTTCATAAGCAGAGTTGAACTACATATGGTCCATATGAGTAGGAAACACAATACTTTTTTTCTTGGCATGCTCATGGTTCTTGATGTATTGGAGACGCTGGAAAGAAGAGCTTGTTTCTTCGGTGAAAACAGAGTGTGTTTCATGGATGAGAACACTGGTCTGAATTTCCCTTCAGAAACGGAGTTAAACCCCAGGATCAATGTCTTCCTACAAGCAAGAGTTCAATATTAACTAAAGAGGATTTATGTAAGAGTTGCTGTGGTTTCTATCACATTCATAAGCAGAGTAGAACTAAATATGGTCTGTATGAGAAGGAAACACAGTTCTTTTTTTCTGTGCATGCTCATGTTTCTTACTATATTGGAGACGCTGGAAAGAAGAGGATGATTCTTGCCTTGAAACATAATGTTTTTCAGGTATGAGAATTCTGGTCTGTATTTCCCTTTAGAAACGGAGTTAAAACCCAGGATCTGTGTCTCCCTAAAAGCAAGAGTTCAGTTCTGGTAAACCCAGTGAATTGTGCTCAAATGATTTTTCGCAGTTCAAGAACCCAATGCAATAGAATCTATTAACTAAAGAGGATTTATCTTAGAGGAGCTGTGCTTTGTATCAGTTTCATAAGAAGAGTTGAACTACATATGGTCTGTATGAGTAAGAAACACAGTTCTTTTTCTCTTGCATGCTCATGGTTCTTACTGTATTGGAGACCCTGGGAAGAAGAGAAAGATTCATGCCTTAAAACAGAGTGTTTTTCAGGGATGAGAACTCTGGTCTGAATTTGCCTTCAGATGCGGAGTTAAACCCCAGGATCAATGTGTTCCTACAAGCAAGAGTTCTTTTCTGGTAAACCCAATGAAATTAGGGCTCAAATGATTTTTCGCAGTTCATGAACCCAACATGATTCTCATTATTAACTAAAGAGCATTTATGTAAGAGGACCTGTGGTTTGCATTAGATTCATAAGCAGAGTTGAACTACAAATGGTTCGTATGAGGAGGAAACACAGTTCTTTTTTTCAGGGCATGCTCATGGTTCTTGCTGTATTTTAGACCCTGGAAAGAAGAGCTTGCTTCTTGCGTTAAAACAGAGTGTGTTTCCGGGATGAGAACTCTGGTCTGAATTACCCTTCAGAAACGGAGTTAAACCCCAGCATCGGTGTCTTCCTACAAGCAAGAGTTCATTTCTGGTAAAACCAGTGTATTTTGGGCTCAAATGATTTTTCACACTTCACGAACCCTAAGATATTCTCACTATCAACTAAAGAGATTTTATGTAAGAAGAGCTGTGGTTTGTATCAGTTTCATAAGCAGATTTGAACTACATAAGGTCTGTATAAGTAGGAAACACAGTTCTTTTTTTCCGGGCATGCTCACGTTTCTTACTATATTGGAGACGCTGGAAAGAAGAGTATGATTCTTGCCTTAAAACAGAGTGTTTTTCTGGGATGAGAAGACTGGTCTCAATTTGCCTTCTTATGCGGAGTTAAATCCCAGGATCAGTGTCTTCCTACAAGCAAGAGTTCATTTCTGGGAAACACAATGAATTTTGGGCTCAAATGATTTTTCACAGTTCACGAACCCAACATGATTCTGACTATTAACTAAAGAGCATTTATGTAAGAGGAGCTGTGGTTTGTATAAGTTTCATAAGCAGAGTTGAACTACATATGGTCTGTATGAGTAGGAAACACAGTTCTTTTTTTCAGGGCATGCTCATGTTTCTTGCTGTACTTTAGAATCTGGAAAGAAGAGCTTGCTTCTTGCGTTAAAACAGAGTGTGTTTCAGGGATGAGAACTCTCGTCTGAATTTCCCTTCAGAAACAGAGTGAAACCCCAGGATCTGTGTCTTCCTGCAAGCAAGGGTTCAGTTCTGGTTAACCCAGTGAATTTTGGGCTCAAAAGTTTTTTGCTGTTCACGAACCAAACGACGTTCTCACTATTAACTAAAGAGTATTTATGTAAGAGGAGCTGTACTTTTTATCAGTTTCATAAGCAGAGTTGAACTTCATATGGTCTGTATGAGTAAGAAACACAGTTCTTTTATTCTTGGCATGCTCATGGTTCTTACTGTATTGGAGACCCTGGAAAGAAGAGGAAGATTCATGCCTTAAAACAGAGTGTTTTTCAGGGATGAGAACTCTGGTCTGAATTTGCCTTCAGAAACAGAGTTAAACCCCAGGATCTGTGCCTTCCTACAAGCAAGAGTTCATTCTGGTAAACCAAGTGAATTTTGGGCTCAAATTATTTTTCGCAGTTCACGAACCAAAGCCGATTCTCACTATTAACTAAAGAGCATTTATGTAAGAGTAGCTGTGGGTTGTATCAGTTTCATAAGCAGAGTTAACTACATATGGTCCGTATGAGTAGGAAACACAGTTCTTTTTTTCTTGGCATGCTCATGTTTCTTGATGTATTGGAGCCCCTGGAAAGAAGAGCTTGCTTCTTGCGTGAAAACAGACTGTGTTTCATGGATGGGAACACTGGTCTGAATTTCCCCTCAGAAATGGAGTTAAAACCCAGGATCTGTGTCTTCCTACAAGCAAGAGATCATTTCTGGTAAACCAAGTGAATTTTGAGCTCAAATGACTTTACACAGTTCTAGACTCCAACACAATTATCACTATTAACCAAAGAGAATTTATGTAAGAGGAGCTGTGGTCTGTATCATTTCCTAAGCAGAGTTGAACTACATATGGTACTTATGACTAGGAAACACAGTTCTTTTTTTCTGGTCGTGCTCATGGTTCTTACTGTATTGGAGACCCTGAAAAAAAGAGGATGATTCATGCCTTAAA
Organism: Onychomys leucogaster; assembly: GCA_949786385.1. NCBI lineage: Eukaryota > Metazoa > Chordata > Mammalia > Rodentia > Cricetidae > Onychomys > Onychomys leucogaster. The sequence goes on along the minus strand of CATKUP010000218.1, from coordinate 621,532 downwards.
ACAGAGTGTTTTCCAGGTATGAGAATTCTGGTCTGTATTTCCCTTCAGAAACGGAGTTAAACCCCAGGATCTGTGTCTTCCTACAAGCAAGAGTTCAGTTCTGGTACACCAGTGAATTTTGGTCTCATTGATTTATTGCAGTTCACAAACCCCACGCTATTCTCACTATTAACTAAAGAGCATTAATGTAAGAGGAGCTGTGGTTTGTATCAGTTTCATAACAGAGTTGAAGTAGATATTGTCCGTACGAGTAGGAAACACAGTTCTTTTATTCAGGCTATGCTCATAGTTCTTGCTGTATTTTAGACTCTGGAAAGAAGAGCTTGCTTCTTCGTTTAAACAGAGTGTGTTTCAGGGATGAGAACTCTGGACTGAATTTCCCAGCAGAAACGGAGTTAAACCCCACAATCTGTGTCTTCCTACAAGCAAGAGTTCATGTCGGGTAAAACCAGTGAATTTTGGACTCAAATGATTTTTCCCAGTTCACGAACCATACGCTATTCTCTCTATTAACTAAAGAGGATTTATGTAAGAGGAACTGAGGTTTGTATCAGTTTCATAAGCACAGTTGAACTAAATATGGTCTGTTTGAGATGGAAACACAGTTCTTTTTTCAGGGCATGCTCATGGTTCTTGCTGTATTTTAGACCCAGGAAAGAAGAGCTTGCTTCTTGCGTTAAAACAGAATGTGTTTCAAGGATGAGACCTCTGGTCTGAATTTCCCAGGGTAAACGGAGTTAAACCCCAGGATCTGTGTCTTCCTACAAGCAAGAGTTCATTTCTGGTAAAACCAGTGTATTTTGGGCTCAAATGATTTTTCACAGTTCACAAACCCTAAGATATTCTCACTATCAACTAAAGAGATTTTATGTAAGAAGAGCTGTGGTTTGTATCAGTTTCATAAGCAGATTTGAACTACATAAGGTCTGTATAAGTAGGAAACACAGTTCTTTTTTTCCGGGCATGCTCACGTTTCTTACTATATTGGAGACGCTGGAAAGAAGAGTATGATTCTTGCCTTAAAACAGAGTGTTTTTCTGGGATGAGAAGACTGGTCTCAATTTGCCTTCTTATGCGGAGTTAAATCCCAGGATCAGTGTCTTCCTACAAGCAAGAGTTCATTTCTGGGAAACACAATGAATTTTGGGCTCAAATGATTTTTCACAGTTCACGAACCCAACATGATTCTGACTATTAACTAAAGAGCATTTATGTAAGAGGAGCTGTGGTTTGTATAAGTTTCATAAGCAGAGTTGAACTACATATGGTCTGTATGAGTAGGAAACACAGTTCTTTTTTTCAGGGCATGCTCATGTTTCTTGCTGTACTTTAGAATCTGGAAAGAAGAGCTTGCTTCTTGCGTTAAAACAGAGTGTGTTTCAGGGATGAGAACTCTCGTCTGAATTTCCCTTCAGAAACGGAGTGAAACCCCAGGATCTGTGTCTTCCTGCAAGCAAGGGTTCAGTTCTGGTTAACCCAGTGAATTTTGGGCTCAAATGTTTTTTGCTGTTCACGAACCAAACGACGTTCTCACTATTAACTAAAGAGTATTTATGTAAGAGGAGCTGTACTTTTTATCAGTTTCATAAGCAGAGTTGAACTTCATATGGTCTGTATGAGTAAGAAACACAGTTCTTTTATTCTTGGCATGCTCATGGTTCTTACTGTATTGGAGACCCTGGAAAGAAGAGGAAGATTCATGTCTTAAAACAGAGTGTTTTTCAGGGATGAGAACTCTGGTCTGAATTTGCCTTCAGAAACAGAGTTAAACCCCAGGATCTGTGACTTCCTACAAGCAAGAGTTCATTCTGGTAAACCAAGTGAATTTTGGGCTCAAATTATTTTTCGCAGTTCACGAACCAAAGCCGATTCTCACTATTAACTAAAGAGCATTTATGTAAGAGTAGCTGTGGGTTGTATCAGTTTCATAAGCAGAGTTAACTACATATGGTCCGTATGAGTAGGAAACACAGTTCTTTTTTTCTTGGCATGCTCATGTTTCTTGATGTATTGGAGCCCCTGGAAAGAAGAGCTTGCTTCTTGCGTGAAAACAGACTGTGTTTCATGGATGGGAACACTGGTCTGAATTTCCCCTCAGAAATGGAGTTAAAACCCAGGATCTGTGTCTTCCTACAAGCAAGAGATCATTTCTGGTAAACCAAGTGAATTTTGAGCTCAAATGACTTTACACAGTTCTAGACTCCAACACAATTATCACTATTAACCAAAGAGAATTTATGTAAGAGGAGCTGTGGTCTGTATCATTTCCTAAGCAGAGTTGAACTACATATGGTACTTATGACTAGGAAACACAGTTCTTTTTTTCTGGTCGTGCTCATGGTTCTTACTGTATTGGAGACCCTGAAAAAAAGAGGATGATTCATGCCTTAAAACAGAGTGTTTTCCAGGTATGAGAATTCTGGTCTGTATTTCCCTTCAGAAACGGAGTTAAACCCCAGGATCTGTGTCTTCCTACAAGCAAGAGTTCAGTTCTGGTACACCAGTGAATTTTGGTCTCATTGATTTATTGCAGTTCACAAACCCCACGCTATTCTCACTATTAACTAAAGAGCATTAATGTAAGAGGAGCTGTGGTTTGTATCAGTTTCATAACAGAGTTGAAGTAGATATTGTCCGTACGAGTAGGAAACACAGTTCTTTTATTCAGGCTATGCTCATAGTTCTTGCTGTATTTTAGACTCTGGAAAGAAGAGCTTGCTTCTTCGTTTAAACAGAGTGTGTTTCAGGGATGAGAACTCTGGACTGAATTTCCCAGCAGAAACGGAGTTAAACCCCACAATCTGTGTCTTCCTACAAGCAAGAGTTCATGTCGGGTAAAACCAGTGAATTTTGGACTCAAATGATTTTTCCCAGTTCACGAACCCTACGCTATTCTCACTATTAACTAAAGAGGATTTATGTAAGAGGAACTGAGGTTTGTATCAGTTTCATAAGCAGAGTTGAACTAAATATGGTCTGTTTGAGATGGAAACACAGTTCTTTTTTCAGGGCATGCTCATGGTTCTTGCTGTATTTTAGACCCAGGAAAGAAGAGCTTGCTTCTTGCGTTAAAACAGAATGTGTTTCAAGGATGAGACCTCTGGTCTGAATTTCCCAGGGTAAACGGAGTTAAACCCCAGGATCTGTGTCTTCCTACAAGCAAGAGTTCATTTCTGGTAAAACCAGTGTATTTTGGGCTCAAATGATTTTTCACAGTTCACGAACCCTAAGATATTCTCACTATCAACTAAAGAGATTTTATGTAAGAAGAGCTGTGGTTTGTATCAGTTTCATAAGCAGATTTGAACTACATAAGGTCTGTATAAGTAGGAAACACAGTTCTTTTTTTCCGGGCATGCTCACGTTTCTTACTATATTGGAGACGCTGGAAAGAAGAGTATGATTCTTGCCTTAAAACAGAGTGTTTTTCTGGGATGAGAAGACTGGTCTCAATTTGCCTTCTTATGCGGAGTTAAATCCCAGGATCAGTGTCTTCCTACAAGCAAGAGTTCATTTCTGGGAAACACAATGAATTTTGGGCTCAAATGATTTTTCACAGTTCACGAACCCAACATGATTCTGACTATTAACTAAAGAGCATTTATGTAAGAGGAGCTGTGGTTTGTATAAGTTTCATAAGCAGAGTTGAACTACATATTGTACTTATGAGTAAGAAACAAAGTTATTTTTTTCAGGGCATGCTCTTGGTTCTTGCTTTATTTTAGACGGTGGAAAGAAGAGATTGCTTCTTGCATTAAAACAGAGTGTGTTTCAGGGAGGAGAACTCTGGCCTGAATTTCCCTTCAGAAACGGAGTTAAACCCCAGGATCTGTGTCTTCCTACAAGCAAGAGTTCATTTCTGGTTAACCCAGTGAATTTTGGGCTCAAATGTTTTTCGCTGTTTACGAACCAAACGCGATTCTCACTATTAACTAAAGAGCATTCATGTAAGAGGAGCTGTGGTTTGATTCCGTTTCATATGCAGAGTTGAATTTCATATGGTCTGTATGAGTAGAAAACAAAGGTCTTTTTTTCTTGGCATGCTCATGGTTCTTACTGTATTGGAGACGCTGGAAAGAAGAGAATGATTCTTGCGTTAAAACAGAGTGTTTTTCAGGAATGAGAACTCTGGTCTGAATTTGCCTTCAGATGCGGAGTTAAACCCCAGGATCAATGTGTTCCTACAAGCAAGAGTTCTTTTCTGGTAAACCCAATGAATTTAGGGCTCGAATGATTTTTCGCAGTTCATGAACCCAACATGATTCTCATTATTAACTAAAGAGCATTTATGTAAGAGGAGCTGTGGTTTGTATTAGATTCATAAGCAGAGTTGAACTACAAATGGTTCGTATGAGTAGGAAACACAGTTCTTTTTTTCAGGGCATGCTCATGGTTCTTGCTGTATTTTAGACCCTGGAAAGAAGAGCTTGCTTCTTGCGTTAAAACAGAGTGTGTTTCCGGGATGAGAACTCTGGTCTGAATTACCCTTCAGAAACGGAGTGAAACCCCAGGATCTGTATCTTCGTACAAGCAAGAGTTCATTTCTGGTTTACCCAGTGAATTTTGGGCTCATATGATTTTTCACAGTTCAAGAACCCTACGCTATTCTCACTATTAACTAAAGAGGATTTATCTTAGATGATCTGTGGTTTGTATCAGTTTCATAATCAAAGTTGAACAACATATGGTCTGTATGAGTAAGAAACACATTTCTTTTATTCTTGGCATGCTCATGGTTCTTACTGTATTGGAGACCCTGGAAAGAAGAGGATGATTCTTGCCTTAAAACAGAGTGCTTTTTATGGTTGAGAATTCTGGTCTGAATTTGCCTTCAGAAACGGAGTTAAACCCCAGGACCTTTGTCTTCCTACAAGCAAGAGTTCAGTTCTGGTAATCCCAGTGAATTTTGGGTTCAAATGATTTTTCACAGTTCAGGAACACAATGCTATTTTCACTATTAACTAATGAACATTTATGTAAGAGGAGCTGTGGTTTGTATCAGTTTCATAAGCAGAGTTGAACTACATATGGTCCCTATGAATAGGACACACTTCTTTTTTTCAGGCCATGCTCATGTTTCTGGCTGTATTGTAGACTCTGGAAAGAAGAGCTTGCTTCTTCGTTTAAACAGAGTTTGTTTCAAGGATGAGAACTCTGGTCTGAATTTCCCAGCATGAACAGAGTTAAACCCCAGGATCTGTGTATTCCTACAAGCAAGATTTCATTTCTGGTAAAACTAGTGAATTTTGGGCTAAAATGATTTTTCCCAGTTCACGAACCCTACGCTATTCTCAATATTAACTAAAGAGGATTTATGTAAGAGGATCTGTGGTTTGTATCAGTTTCATAAGCAGAGTAGAACAAAATATGGTCTGTATGAGAAGGAAACACAGTTCTTTTTTCAGGGCATGCTCATGGTTCTTCCTGTATTGGAGACGATGGAAAGAAGAGCTTGCTTCTTCAATTAAAACAGGGTGTGTTTCATGGATGAGAACTGTGGTCTGAATTTCCCTTCACAAACGGAGTTAAACCCCATGATCTGTGTCTTCCTCCAAGCAAGAGATCATTTCTGGTAAACCAAGTGAATTTTCGGCTCAAATGACTTCACACAGTTCCAGTACACAACGCGATTTTCACTATTAACTAAAGAGCATTTATGTAAGAGGATCTGTGCACTGTATCAGGTTCATAAGCAGAGTTGAACTACATATGGTCCATATGAGGAGGAAACACAATACTTTTTTTCTTGGCATGCTCATGGTTCTTGATGTATTGGAGACGCTGGAAAGAAGAGCTTGTTTCTTCGGTGAAAACAGAGTGTGTTTCATGGATGACGATACTGGACTGAATTTCCCTTCAGAAACGGGGTTAATCCCCATGATCTGTGTCTTCCTACAAGCAAGAGTTCATTTCTGGTAAAGCAAGTGAAATTTCGGCTCAAATTATTTTCCACAGTTCTAGAACACAATGCGATTCTCACTATTAACTAAAGAGAATTTATGTAAGAGGAGCTGTGGTTTGTATCAGTTTCATAAGCAGGGTTGAACTACATATGGTCTGTATGAGTAGGAAACACAGTTCTTTTTTTCAGAGCATGCTCATGGTTCTTGCTGTATTTTAGACTTTGGAAACAAGAGCTTGCCTCTTGCGTTTAAACAGAGGGTGTTTCAGGGATGAGATCTATGGTCTGAATTTCCCTTCTGAAACGGAGTTAAACCCCAGGATCAGTGTCTTCCTACAAGCAAGAGTTCATTTCTGGTAAACCCATTGAATTTTGGGCTCAAATGATTTTTCACAGTTCACGAACCCAACATGATTCTCACTATTAATTAAAGAGCATTTATGTAAGAGGAGATGTGGTTTGTATCAGTTTCATAAGCAGAGTTGAACTACATATGGTCTGTATGAGTAGGAAACACAGTTCTTTTTTTCAGGGCATGCTCATGTTTCTTGCTGTACTTTAGAATCTGGAAAGAAGAGCTTGCTTCTTGCGTTAAAACAGAGTGTGTTTCAGGGATGAGAACTCTCGTCTGAATTTCCCTTCAGAAACGGAGTTAAACCCCAGGATCTGTGTCTTCCTACAAGCAAGAGTTCATTTCTGGTAAACCCATTGAATTTTGGGTCAAAAGATTTTTCACAGTTCACGAACCCAACGCGATTCTCATTATTAACTAAAGAGCATTTATGTAAGAGGAGCTGTGGTTTGTATCAGTTTCATAAGCAGAGTTGAACAACATATGGTCCATATGAGTAGGAAACACAGTGCTTTTTTTCCGGGCATGCTCATGGTTCTTGCTGTATTGGAGACGCTGGAAAAAAGAGCTTCCTTCCTGCCTTAAAACAGGGTGTGTTTCATGGATGAGAACTCTGGTCTGAATTTCCCTTCACAAATGGAGTTAAAACCCATGATCTCTGTCTTCCTAGCAGCAAGAGTTCATTTCTGTTAAACAAAGTGAATTTTCAGCTCAAATGACTTTACACAGTTCTAGATCCCAACGCGATTATCACTATTAACTAAAGAGTATTTATGTAAGAGGAGCGGTGGTCTGTATCATTTCATAAGCAGAGTTGAACTGCATATGGTCCGTATGAGTAGGTAACACTGTTCTTTTTTTCTGGGCATGCTCATTGTTCTTACTCTATTGGAGACGCTGGAAAGAAGAGGATGATTCTAGCCTTAAAACAGAGTGTTTTTCAGGGTTGAGGATCTCGTCTGAATTTCCCTTCTGAAACAGAGTTAAACCGCAGGATCTCTGTTTTCCTACAAGCAAGAATTCGTTTCTGGTAAACCCAGTGAATTTTGGGCTCAAATGATTTTTCGCAGTTCACGAACCCAACGCTATTCTCACTATTAACTTAAGAGCATTTATGTAAGAGGACGTGTGGTTTGTATCAGTTTCATAAGCAGACTTGAACTACATATGGTCCGTATGAATAGAAAACACAGTTCTTTTTTTCAGGGCATGCTCATGGTTCTTACTGTAATGTAGACTCTGGAAAAAGAGCTTGCTTCTACGTGAAAACAGAGTATGTTTCAGGTATGAGAACTCTGGTCTGAATTTCCCTTCAGAATCTGAGTTAAACCCCTGGATCTGTGTCTTCCTTCAAGCAAGAGTTCATTGATGGTAAACCAAGTGAATTTTCGGCTAAAATTTTTTTACACAGTTCATGAAAACAAGGCAATTCTCACTATTAACTAAAGAACATTTATGTAAGGGGACATGTGGTTTGTATCAATTTCATAAGCAGACTTGAACTACATATTGTCTGTATGAATAGAAAACACAGTTCCTTTTTTCAGGGCATGCTCATGGTTCTTACTGTATTGGAGACACTGGAAAGAAGAGGATGATTCATGCCTTAAAACAGAGTGTTTTTCAGGTTTGAGCATTCTGGTCTGAATTTCCCTTCAGAAACGGAGTTAAACCCCAGGATCTGTGTCTTCCTACAGGCAAGAGTTCATTTATGGTAAACCCAGTGAATTTTCGGCTCAAAAGATTTTTCACAGTTCACAAACCCAACGCTATTCTCACTATTAACGAAAGAGCATTTATGTAAGAGGAGGTGTAGTTTGTATCAATTTCATAAGCAGAGTTGAACTACATATGGTCTGTATGAGTAGAAAACACAGTTCTTTTTTTCTTGGCATGCTCATGGTTCTTACTGTATTGGAGACACTGGAAAGAACAGGATGATTCATGCCTTAAAACAGAGTGTTTTTCAGGGTTGAGAATTCTGGTCTGAATTTCCCTTCAGAAACGGAGTTAAACGCCAGGATCTGTGTTTTCCTACAAGCAGGAGTTCATTTCTGGAAAACAAAGTGAATTTTGCGCTAAAATGATTTTACACAGTACACCAACATAACATGATTCTCACTATTAACTAAAGAGCCTTTATGTAAGAGGAGCTGTAGTTCGTATCAGTTTCATAAGTAGAGTTGAACTAAATATGGTCTGTATGAGTAGGCAACACAGTTCTTTTCTTCTGTCCATGATCATGGTTCTTGCTGTATTGGTGACGCTGGAAAGAAGTGGATGCTTCTTGTCTTAAAACAGAGTGTTTTTCAGGGATGAAAACTCTGGTCTGAATTTCCCTTCAGAAAGAGAGTAAAACCCCATGATCTGTGTCTTCCTACCAGCAAGAGTTCATTTCTGTTAAACAAAGTGAATTTTTGGCTCAAATGACTTTACACAGATCTAGAACCCAACGCGATTATCACTATTAACTAAAGTGCATTTATGTAAGAGGAGCTGTGGTCTGTATCATTTCATAAGCAGAGTTGAACTGCATGTGGTCCATATGAGTAGATAACACTGTTCTTTTTTTCTGGGCATGCTCATGGTTCTACTGTATTGGAGAAGCTGGAAAGAAGAGGATGATTCTTGCTTTAAAACAAAGTGTTTTGCAGGGTTGAGAATTCTGGTCTGAATTTGCCTTCAGAAATGGAGTTAAACCCCAGGATCTTTGTCTTCCTATAAGCCAGAGTTCTTTTCAGGTAAACAATGTGAATTTTGGGCTCAAATGATTTTTTGCAGTTCACGAACCCAACGCGATTCTCACTATTATCTAAAGAGCATTTAAATAAGCGGAGCGGTGGTTTGTATCAATTTTTAAGCAGAGTTGAACTACATATGGTCTGTATGGGTAGGAAACACATTTCTTTTTTTCTGGGCATGCTCATGTTTCCTGCTGTATTTCAGACTCTGGAAAGAAGAGCTTGCTTCTTGCGTTAAAGCAGATAGTTTTTCAGTGATGAGAACTCTGGTCTGAATTTCCCTTCAGAATCGGAGTTTAACCCCAGGATCTGTGTCTTCCTCCAAGCAACAGTTCATTTCTGTTAAACCAAGTGAATTTTGGGCTCAAATGATTTTTTGCATTTCACCAACACAAACCGATTATCACTATTAACTAAAGAACATGTATGTAAGATGAGCTGTGGTTTGTATCAGTTTCATGAGCAGAGTTGAACTGCATATGGTCCCTATGTGTAGGAAACACAGTTCTTTTTTACAGGGCATGCTCATGGTTCTTGTTGTATGGGAGACGCTGGAAAGAAGAGCTTGCTTCTTGCATTAAAACAGAGTGTGTTTCATGGAGGAGAATATTGGTCTGAATTTCCCTTCAGAAACGGAGTTAAACCCCAGGATCTGTGTTTTCCTACAAGCAGGAGTTCATTTCTGGTAAGCAAAGTGAATGTTGGGCTCAAATGTTTTTACACAGTACACCAAGAGAACACGATTATCACTATTAACTAAAGATCCTTTAAGTAAGATGAGCTGTGGTTTGTATCAGTTTCATGACCAGAGTTGAATTACATATGGTCTGTATGGGTAGGAAACATATTTCTTTTTTTCAGGCCATACTCATGGCTCGTGCTGTAATTTAGACTCTGGAAAGAAGAGCTTGCTTCTAAGTAAAAACAGAGTGTGTTTCAGGAATGAGAACTCTGGTCTGAATTTCCTTTCAGAAACGGAGTTCAACCCAGGATCTGTGTCTTTCTACAAGCAAGAGTTCATTTCTCGTAAACCCTGTGAATTTTGGGCTCAAATGATTTTTTGCAGTTTTCAAACCCAACGCTATTCTCACTATTAACTTAAGAGGATTTATGTAAGAGGAGCTTTGTTATGTATCAGTTTCATTAGCAGAGTTGAACTACATACGGTCCGTATGAGTAGAAACATAGTTCTTTTTTTGAGGGCATGCTCATGTTTTTTGCTGTATTTTAGACTCTGGAAAGAAGAGCTTGCTTCTTGTGTTAAAAAAGAGTGTGTTTCAGGGATAAGAACTCTGGTATAAATTTCCCTTAAGAAACGGAGTTAAATCCCAGGATCTGTGTTTTCCTACGAGCAGGACTTCATTACTGGTAAACAAAGTGAATTTTGGGCTAAAATGTTTTTACACAGTACACCAACAGAACACGATTTGACTATTAACTAAAGATCCTTTATGTAAGAGGAGCTGTGGTTTGTATCAGTTTCATAAGTAGAGTTGAACTACATATGGTCCGTATGAGTAGGAAACACAGTTCTTTTTTTCTGGGCAAGCTCATGTTTCTTCCTGTATTGGAGACGCTGGAATGAAGAGCTTGGTTCTTGCCTTAAAAACAGAGTGTTTTTCAGGGATGAGAACTGTGGTCTGAATTTGCCTTCAGAAACGGAGTTAAACCCAAGGATCAGTGTCTTCCTACAAGCAAGATTTCAATTCTGGTAAACCCAGTGAATTTTGGGCTCAAATGATTTTTCGCAGTTCACGAACCCAACATGATTCTGACAATTACCTAAAGAGCATTGATGTAAGGGGAGCTGTGGTTTGTATCAGTTTCGTAAGCAGAGTTGAACTACATATGGTCCGTATAAGTAGGAAACACAGTTCTTTTTTTCAGGGCACGCTCATGGTTCTAGCTGTATTTTAGACCCTGGAATGAAGAGCATTCTTCTTGAGTTAAAACAGAGTGTGTTTCAGGGATAAGAATTCTGGTCTGAATTTTCCTTCAGTAACGGAGTTAAACCCCAGGATCTGTGTTTTCCTACAAGCAGGAGTTCATTTCTGGTAAGCAAAGTGAATGTTGGGCTCAAATATTTTTACACAGTACACCAACAGAACACGATTATCACTATTAACTAAAGATCCTTTAAGTAAGATGAGCTGTGGCTTGTATCAGTTTCAAAAGCAGGGTTGAACTACCTATGGTCTGTATGAGTAGGAAACACAGTTCTTTTTCTCAGGGCATGCTCATGGTTCTTGCTGAATTTTATACTCTGGAAAGATGAGCTTGCTTCTTGCGGTGAAGCAGAGTGTGTTTCAGGGATGAGAACTCTGGTCTGAATTTCCCTTCAGAAACGGAGTTAAACCCCAAGATATGTGTCTTCCTACAAGAAAGAACTCATTTCTGGTACACCAAGTGAATTTTGGGCTCAAATGACTTTTCGCAGTTCACCAAACCCAACGCTATTCTCACTGTTAACTAAAAAGGATTTATGTAAGAGGAGCTGTGGTTTGTATCAGTTTCATAAGTAGAGTTGAACTACATATGGTCAGTATGAGTAGGAAACACAGTTCTTTTTTTCTGGGCATGCTCATGTTTCTTACTGTATTGGAGACGCTGGAAAGAAGAGCTTGCTTCTTGCGTTAAAACAGAGTATTTTTCAGGGATGAGAAGTGGGGTCTGAATTTGCCTTCAGGAACGGAGTTAAACCCCAGGATCAGTGTCTTCCTACAAGCAAGCTTTCATTTCTGGTAAACCCAGTGAATTTTGGGCTCAAATGATTTTTAACAGTTCACGAACCCAACATGATTCTGACAATTAACTAAACAGCATTTATGTAAGAGGAGCTGTGGTTTGTATCAGTTTCGTAAGCAGAGTTGAACAACATATGGTCCATATGAGTAGGAAACACAGTTCTTTTTTTTCAGGGCACGCTCATGGTTCTAGCTGTATTTTAGACTCTGGAATGAAGAGCTTTCTTCTTGAGTTAAAACAGAGTGTGTTTCAGGGATAAGAACTCTGGTCTGAATTTTCCTTCAGAAACGGAGTTAAACCCCAGGATCTGTTTTTTTCCTACAAGCAGGAGTTCATTTCTGGTAAGCAATGTGAATGTTGGGCTCAAATGTTATTACACAGTACACCAACAGAACACGATTATCACTGTTAACTAAAGATCCTTTATGTAAGATGAGCTGTGGTTTGTATCAGTTTCATAAGTAGGGTTGAACTACATATTGTCCATATGAGTAGGAAACACAGTTCATTCTTTCTGGGAATGCTCATGGTTCTTGTTGAATTGGAGACGCTGGAAAGAAGAGGATGCTTCTTGACCTAAAAAAGAATGGGTTTCAGGGATGAGAACTCTGGTCTGAATTTCCCTTTAGAATCGGAGTTAAACCCCAAGATCTGTGTCTTCCTACAAGCAAGAACTCATTTCTGGTAAAACAAGTGAATTTTCGGATCCAATGATTTTCATAGTTCTAGAACCCAACGCTATTATCACTATTAACTAAAGAGGATTTATGTAAGAGGAGCTGTGGTCTGTATCAGTTTCATAAGCAGATTTGAACTACATATGGTCCATATGAGTAGGAAACACAGTTCTTTTTTTCTTGGCATGCTCATGGTTCTTACTGTATTGGAGACCTTGGAAAGAAGAAGATGATTCATGCCTTAAAACAGAGTGTTTTTCACATATAGGAACTCTGGTCTGAATTTCCCTTCAGAAACGGAGTTAAACCCCAAGATTTGTATCTTCCTACAAGCAAGAACTCATTTCTGATACACCAAGTGAATTTTGGGCTAAAATGATTTTTCGCAGTTCACCAAACTAAACCTATTCTCACTATTAACTATAGAGCATTTATGTAAGAGGAGCTGTGGTCTGTATCATTTCATAAGCAGAGTTGAACTGCATATGGTCCGTATGAGTAGGTAACACTGTTCTTTTTTCTGGGCATGCTCATGGTTCTTACAGTATAGGAGACCCTGGAAAGAAGAGGATGATTCATGCCTTAAAACCGAGTGTTTCTCAGGGATGAGAATTCTGGTATGAATTTCCCTTCAGAAACGGAGTTAAACCCCAGGATCTGTGTCTTCCTACAATCAAGAGTTCATTTCTGGTAAACCCACTGAATTTTGGGCTCAAATAATTTTTCGCTGTTCACGAACCCAACGCGATTCTCACTATTAACTAAAGAGGATTTATGTAAGAGGAGCTGTGGTTTGGTTCAGTTTCATAAGCAGAGTTGAACTACATATGGTCTGTGTAAGTAGGAAACACAGTTCATTTTTTCTGGGAATGCTCATGTTTCTTACTGTATTGGAGACGCTGAATAGAAGAGGATGATTCTTGCCTTAAAACAGAGTTTTTTTCAGGGATGAGAACTCTGGTCTGAATTGAACTACAGAAATGGAGTTAAACCCTAGGACCTGTGTCTTCCTACAAGCAAGAGTTCATTTCAGGTAAATCCAGTAAATTTTGGGCTCAAATGAATTTTCGCCGTTCACGATCTCAACGTGATTCTCACTATTAACTAAAGAGCATTTAAGTAAGCGGAGCGGTGGTTTGTATCAGTTTCATAAGCAGAGTTGAACTACATATGGTCTGTATGAGTAGGAAACACATTTATTTTTTCAGGGCTTGCTCATGTTTCTTCCTGTATTTTAGACTCTGGAAAGAAGAGCTTGCCTCTTCCGTTAAAGCAGACTGTGTTTCAGGGATGAGAACACTGGTCTGAATTTCCATTCAGAAACGGATTTAAACCGCAGGTTCTGTGTCTTCCAGGAGCATGAGTTCATTTATGTTAAACCAAGTGAATTTTGGGCTCAAACGATTTTTTGCAGTTCACAAACCCAAACCGATTATCACTATTAACTAAAGAGCATTTATGTAAGAGGAGCTGTGGTTTGTATCAGTTTCATAAGCAGAGTTGAACTACATATGGTCCGTATGAGTAGGATACACAGTTTTTTTTTCAGGGCATGCTAATTGTTCTTGCTGTATTTTAGACTCTGGAAAGAAGAGCTTGCTCCTTTGTTAAAACAGAGTGTGTTTCAGGGATGAGATCTATGGTCTGAATTTCCCTTCTGAAACGGATTTAAACCCCATGATCTGTTTCTTCCTACAAACAAGAGTTCGTTTCTGGTAAATCAAGTGAATATTCGGCTCAAATGATATCCACAGTTCTAGAACACACGTAATTATAATTATTAACTAAAGAGCATTTATGTAAGAGGAGCTGTGGTCTATATCAGTTTCATAAGCAGAGTTGAACTACATATGGCCCGTATGAGTAGGAAACACAGTTCTTTTTTTCCTGGAATGCTCATGTTTCTTACTGTATTGGAAAAACTGGAAAGAAGAGGATGATTCTTGCCTTAAAACAGAATGTTTTTCAGGGATGAGAACTCTGGTCTGAATTGAACTTAAGAAACGGAGTTAAACGCCAGGATCTGTGTCTTCCTACAAGCAAGAGTTCATTTCAGGTAAATCCAGTAAATTTTGGGCTCAAATGAATTTTCGCAGTTCACGATCTCAACGTGATTCTCACTATTAACTAAAGAGCATTTAAGTAAGCGGAGCGGTGGTTTGTATCAGTTTTATAAGCAGAGTTGAACCACATATGGTCTGTATGAGTAGGAAACACAGTTTTTTTTTTCAGGGCTTGCTCATGTTTCTTCCTGTATTTTAGACTCTGGAAAGAAGAGGATGATTCTTGCTTTAAAACAGAGTGTTTTTCAGGGTTGAGAATTCTGGTCTGAATTTGCCTTCAGAAATGGAGTTAAAACCCAGGATCTGTTTCTTCCTACAAGCAATAGTTCGTTTCTGGTTAACCCAGTGAATTTTGGGCTCAAATGATATTTCGCAGTTCACGAACCCAACGCGATTCTTCCTATTAACGAAAGAGCATTTAAGTAAGAGGAGCTGTGGTTTGTATCAGATTCATAAGCAGAGTTGAACTACATATGGTCCATATGAGTAGGAAACACAGTTCTTTTTTTCCGGGCATGCTCATGTTTCTTGCTGTATTGGATACCCTGGAAAGAAGAGGATGATTCATGCCTTAAAACAGAGTGTTTTTCAGGGTTGAGAATTCTGGTCTGAATTTGCCTTCAGAAATGGAGTTAAACCGCAGGATCTGTGTCTTCCTACAAGCAAGAGTTCATTTCTGGTAAACCCACTGAATTTTGAGCTCAAATAATTTTTCGCAGTTCACGAACCCAACGCGATTCTCACTATTAACTAAAGAGGATTTATGCAAGAGGAGCTGTGGTTCGAATCAGTTTCATAAGCAGAGTTGAACTACATATGGTCTGTATAAGTCGGAAACACTGTTCATTTTTTCTGGGAATGCTCATGTTTCTTACTGTATTGGAGACGCTGGATAGAAGAGGATGATTCTTCCCTTAAAACAGACTTTTTTTCAGGGATGAGAACTCTGGTCTGAATTGAACTTCAGAAACTGAGTTAAACCACAGGATCTTTGTCTTCCTACATGCGCGAGTTCATTTCTGTTAAACCAAGTGAATTCTGGGCTCAAATTTTTTTTCGCAGTTCACCAACCCACACCGATTCACACTATTAACTAAAGAGCATTAATGTAAGAGGAGCTGTGGTTTATATCAGTTTCATAAGCAGAGTTGAACTACATAGAGTCCGTATGAGTAGGAAACACAGTTCTTTTTTTCAGGGCATGTTCATGGTTCTTACTGTATTGGAGACCCTGGAAAGAAGAGGATGATTCTTGCCTTAAAACAGAGTGTTTTTCAGGGTTGAGAATTCTGGTCTGAATTTGCCTTCAGAAATGGAGTTAAACCGCAGGATCTGTGTCTTCCTACAAGCAAGAGTTCATTTCAGGTAAATCCAGTGAATTTTGAGCTCAAATGATTTTTCGCAGTTCACGATCCCAACATGATTCTCACTGTTAACTAAAGAGCATTTAAGTATGCGGAGCGGCGGTTTGTATCAGTTTCATAAGCAGAGTTGAACTACATATCGTATGTATGAGTACGAAACACATTTATTTTTTTCAGGGCATGCCCGTGTTTCTTCCTGTATTTTAGACTCTGGAAAGAAGAGCTTGCTTCTTGCGTTAAAGCAGAGTGTTTCAGGGATGAGAACTCTGGTCTGAATTTCCATTCAGAAACGGATTTAAACCCCAGGATCTGTGTCTTCCTACAAGCATGAGTTCATTTATGTTAAACCAAGTGAATTTTGGGCTCAAACGATTTTTCGCAGTACACAACCCCAAACTGATTATCACTATTAACTAAAGAGCATTTATGTAAGAGGAGCTGTGGTCTGTATCAGTTTCATGAGCGGAGTTGAACTAAATATGGTCCGTATGAGTACAAAACACAGTTCTTTTTTTCCTGGAATGCTCATGGTTCTTACTGTATTGGAGACCCTGGAAACAAGAGGATGATTCATGCCTTAAAACAGAGTGTTTCTCAGCGATGAGAATTCTGTTATGAATTTCCCTTCAGAAACAGAGTTAAACCCCAGGAACTGTGTCTTCCTACAAGCAAGAGTTCATTTCTGGTAAACCCACTGAATTTTGGGCTCAAATAATTTTTCACAGTTCACGAACCCAACGCGATTCTCACTATTAACTAAAATGGATTTCTGTAAGAGGAGCTGTGGTTCAAATCAGTTTCATAAGCAGAGTTGAACTACATATGGTCTGTATAAGTCGGAAACACTGTTCATTTTTTCTGGGAATGCTCATGTTTCTCACTGTATTGGAGAAGCTGAATAGAAGAGGATGTTTCTTGCCTTAAAACAGAGTTTTTTTCAGGGATGAGAACTCTGGTGTGAATTGAACTTCAGAAACGGAGTTAAACCACAGGATCTTTGTCTTCCTACATGCGCGAGTTCATTTCTGTTAAACCAAGTGAATTTTGGGCTCAAATTTTTTTTCGCAGTTCACCAACCCACACCGATTCTCACTATTAACTAAAGAGCATTAATGTAAGAGGAGCTGTGGTTTATATCAGTTTCATAAGCAGAGTTGAACTAGATATGGTCCATATGAGTAGGAAACACAGTTCTTTTTTTCAGGGAATGTTCATTGTTCTTACTGTATTGGAGACACTGGAAAGAAGAGGATGATTCTTGCCTTAAAACAGAGTGTTTTTCAGGGTTGAGAATTCTGGTCTGAATTTGCCTTCAGAAATGGAGTTAAACCGCAGGATCTGTGTCTTCCTACAAGTAAGAGTTCATTTCAGGTAAATCCAGTGAATTTTGAGCTCAAATGATTTTTCGCATTTCACGATCCCAACGTGATTCTCACTGTTAACTAAAGAGCATTTAAGTAAGCGGAGCGGTGGTTTGTATCAGTTTCATAAGCAGAGTTGAACTACATATGGTCTGTATGAGTAGGAAACACATTTATTTTTTTCAGGGCTTGCTCATGTTTCTTCCTGTATTTTAGACTCTGGACAGAAGAGCTTGCTTCTTGCGTTAAAGCAGAGTGTGTTTCAGGGATGAGAACTCTGGTCTGAATTTCCATTCAGAAACGGATTTAAACCCCAGCATCTGTGTCTTCCTACAAGCATGAGTTCATTTATGTTAAACCAAGTGAATTTTGGGCTCAAACGATTTTTCGCAGTGCACAAACCCAACGTGATTCTTCTTATTAACGAAAGAGCATTTATGTAAGAGGAGCTGTGGTTTGTATCAGTTTCATAAGCACGGTTGAACTACATATGGTCTGTATGAGTAGGATACACAGTTCTTTTTTCAGGGCATGCTCATGGTTCTTGCTGTATTTTAGACTCTGGAAAGAAGAGCTTGCTCCTTTGTTAAAACAGAGTGTGTTTCAGGGATGAGATCTATGGTCTGAATTTCCCTTCTGAAACGGATTTAAACCCCAGGATCTGTTTCTTTCTACAAGCAAGAGTTCGTTTCTGGTTAACCCAGTGATTTTGGGCTCAAATGATATTTCGCAGTTCACGAACCCAATGCGATTCTTCCTATTAACGAAAGAGCATTTATGTAAGAGGAGCTGTGGTTTGTATCAGATTCATAAGCAGAGTTGAACTACATATGGTCCATATGAGTAGGAAACACAGTTCTTTTTTTCCGGGCATGCTCATGTTTCTTGCTGTATTGGAGACCCTGGAAAAAAGAGGATGATTCATGCCTTAAAACAGAGTGTTTCTCAGGGATGAGAATTCTGGTATGAATTTGCCTTCAGAAATGGAGTTAAACCGCAGCATCTGTGTCTTCCTACAAGCAAGAGTTCATTTCAGGTAAATCTAGTGAATTTTGAGCTCAAATGATTTTTCGCAGTTCACGATCCCAACATGATTCTCACTGTTAACTAAAGAGCATTTAAGTAAGCGGAGCGGTGGTTTGTATCAGTTTCATAAGCAGAGTTGAACTACATATGGTCTGTATGAGTAGGAAACACATTTATTTTTTTCAGGGCTTGCTCATGTTTCTTCCTGTATTTTAGACTCTGGACAAAAGAGCTTGCTTCTTGCGTTAAAGCAGAGTGTGGTTCAGGGATGAGAACTCTGGTCTGAATTTCCATTCAGAAACGGATTTAAACCCCAGCATCTCTGTCTTCCTACAAGCATGAGTTCATTTATGTTAAACCAAGTGAATTTTGGGCTCAAACGATTTTTCGCAATTCACAAACCCAACGTGATTCTTCCTATTAACGAAAGAGCATTTATGTAAGAGGAGCTGTGGTTTGTATCAGTTTCATAAGCACGGTTGAACTACATATGGTCTGTATGAATAGGATACACAGTTCTTTTTTTCAGGGCATGCTCATGGTTCTTGCTGTGTTTTAGACTCTGGAAAGAAGAGCTTGCTCCTTTGTTAAAACAGAGTGTGTTTCAGGGATGAGATCTATGGTCTGAATTTCCCTTCTGAAACGGATTTAAACCCCAGGATCTGTGTCTTCCTACAAGCATGAGTTCGTTTCTGGTTAACCCAGTGATTTTGGGCTCAAATGATATTTCGCAGTTCACGAACCCAATGCGATTCTTCCTATTAACAAAAGAGCATTTATGTAAGAGGAGCTGTGGTCTGTATCAGTTTCATAAGCAGAGTTGAACTAAATATTGTCCGTATGAGTAGGAAACACAGTTCTTTTATTCCTGGCATGCTCATGGTTATTAGAGTATTGGAGACCCTGGAAAAAAGAGGATGATTCATGCCTTAAAACAGAGTATTTCTCAGGGATGAGAATTCTGGTATGAATTTCCCTTCAGAAACGGAGTTAAACCCCAGGATCTGTGTCTTCCTACAAGCAAGAGTTCATTTCTGGTAAACCCAATGAATTTTGGGCTCAAATAATTTTTCGCTCTTCATGAACCCAACGCGATTCTCACTATTAACTAAAGAAGATTTATGTAAGAGGAGCTGTTGTTTGAATCAGTTTCATAAGCAGAGTTGAAATACATATGGTCTGTGTAAGTAGGAAACACAGTTCATTTTTTCTGGGAATGCTCATGTTTCTTACTGTATTGGAGACGCTGGATAGAAGAGGATGATTCTTGCCTTAAAACAGAGTTTTTTTCTGGGATGAGAACTCTGGTCTGAATTGAACTTCAGAAACGGAGTTAAACCACAGGATCTTTGTCTTCCTACATGCGCGAGTTCATTTCTGTTAAACCAAGTGAATTTTGGGCTCAAATTTTTTTTAGCAGTTCCCCAACACACACCGATTATCACTATTAACTAAAGAGAATTAATGTAAGAGGAGCTGTGGTTTATAGTAGTTTCATAAGCAGAGTTGAACTACATAGAGTCCGTATGAGTAGGAAACACAGTTATTTTTTTCAGGGAATGTTCATTGTTCTTACTGTATTGGAGACACTGGAAAGAAGAGGATGATTCTTGCCTTAAAACAGAGTGTTTTTCAGGGTTGAGAATTCTGGTCTGAATTTGCCTTCAGAAATGGAGTTAAACCGCAGGATCTGTGTCTTCCTACAAGTAAGAGTTCATTTCAGGTAAATCCAGTGAATTTTGAGCTCAAATTATTTTTCGCAGTTCACGATCCCAACGTGATTCTCACTGTTAACTAAAGAGCATTTAAGTAAGCGGAGCGGTGGTTTGTATCAGTTTCATAAGCAGAGTTGAACTACATATGGTCTGTATGAGTAGGAAACACATTTATTTTTTTCAGGGCTTGCTCATGTTTCTTCCTGTATTTTAGACTCTGGACAGAGAGCTTGCTTCTTGCGTTAAAGCAGAGTGTGTTTCAGGGATGAGAACTCTGGTCTGAATTTCCATTCAGAAACGGATTTAAACCCCAGCATCTGTGTCTTCCTACAAGCATGAGTTCATTTATGTTAAACCAAGTGAATTTTGGGCTCAAACGATTTTTCGCAGTTCACAAACCCAACGTGATTCTTCTTATTAACGAAAGAGCATTTATGTAAGAGGAGCTGTGGTTTGTATCAGTTTCATAAGCACGGTTGAACTACATATGGTCTGTATGAGTAGGATACACAGTTCTTTTTTTCAGGGCATGCTCATGGTTCTTGCTGTATTTTAGACTCTGGAAAGAAGAGCTTGCTCCTTTGTTAAAACAGAGTGTGTTTCAGGGATGAGATCTATGGTCTGAATTTCCCTTCTGAAACGGATTTAAACCCCAGGATCTGTTTCTTCCTACAATCAAGTGTTCGTTTCTGGTTAACCCAGTGATTTTGGGCTCAAATGATATTTCGCAGTTCACGAACCCAATGCGATTCTTCCTATTAACCAAAGAGCATTTATGTAAGAGGAGCTGTGGTTTGTATCAGATTCATAAGCAGAGTTGAACTACATATGGTCCATATGAGTAGGAAACACAGTTCTTTTTTTCCGGGCATGCTCATGTTTCTTGCTGTATTGGAGACCCTGGAAAAAAGAGGATGATTCATGCCTTAAAACACAGTGTTTCTCAGGGATGAGAATTCTGGTATGAATTTGCCTTCAGAAATGGAGTTAAACCGCAGCATCTGTGTCTTCCTACAAGCAAGAGTTCATTTCAGGTAAATCTAGTGAATTTTGAGCTCAAATGATTTTTCGCAGTTCACGATCCCAACATGATTCTCACTGTTAACTAAAGAGCATTTAAGTAAGCGGAGCGGTGGTTTGTATCAGTTTCATAAGCAGAGTTGAACTACATATGGTCTGTGTGAGTAGGAAACACATTTATTTTTTTCAGAGCTTGCTCATGTTTCTTTCTGTATTTTAGACTCTGGACAAAAGAGCTTGCTTCTTGCGTTAAAGCAGAGTGTGGTTCAGGGATGAGAACTCTGGTCTGAATTTCCATTCAGAAACGGATTTAAACCCCAGCATCTCTGTCTTCCTACAAGCATGAGTTCATTTATGTTAAACCAAGTGAATTTTGGGCTCAAACGATTTTTCGCAGTTCACAAACCCAACGTGATTCTTCCTATTAACGAAAGAGCATTTATGTAAGAGGAGCTGTGGTTTGTATCAGTTTCATAAGCACGGTTGAACTACATATGGTCTGTATGAGTAGGATACACAGTTCTTTTTTTCAGGGCATGCTCATGGTTCTTGCTGTGTTTTAGACTCTGGAAAGAAGAGCTTGCTCCTTTGTTAAAACAGAGTGTGTTTCAGGGATGAGATCTATGGTCTGAATTTCCCTTCTGAAACGGATTTAAACCCCAGGATCTGTGTCTTCCTACAAGCAAGAGTTCGTTTCTGGTTAACCCAGTGATTTTGGGCTCAAATGATATTTCGCAGTTCACGAACCCAATGCGATTCTTCCTATTAACGAAAGAGCATTTATGTAAGAGGAGCTGTGGTCTGTATCAGTTTCATAAGCAGAGTTGAACTAAATATTGTCCGTATGAGTAGGAAACACAGTTCTTTTATTCCTGGCATGCTCATGGTTATTAGAGTATTGGAGACCCTGGAAAAAAGAGGATGATTCATGCCTTAAAACAGAGTGTTTCTCAGGGATGAGAATTCTGGTATGAATTTCCCTTCAGAAACGGAGTTAAACCCCAGGATCTGTGTCTTCCTACAAGCAAGAGTTCATTTCTGGTAAACCCAATGAATTTTGGGATCAAATAATTTTTCGCTCTTCACGAACCCAACGCGATTCTCACTATTAACTAAAGAAGATTTATGTAAGAGGAGCTGTTGTTTGAATCAGTTTCATAAGCAGAGTTGAAATACATATGGTCTGTGTAAGTAGGAAACACAGTTCATTTTTTCTGGGAATGCTCATGTTTCTTACTGTATTGGAGATCTGGATAGAAGAGGATGATTCTTGCCTTAAAACAGAGTTTTTTTCAGGGATGAGAACTCTGGTCTGAATTGAACTTCAGAAACGGAGTTAAACCACAGGATCTTTGTCTTCCTACATGCGCGAGTTCATTTCTGTTAAACCAAGTGAATTTTGGGCTCAAATTTTTTTTGCAGTTCCCCAACCCACACCGATTCTCACTATTAACTAAAGAGCATTTATGTAAGAGGAGCTGTGGTTTGTATCAGATTCATAAGCAGCGTTGAACTACATATGGTCCATATGAGTAGGAAACACAGTTCTTTTTTTCCGGGCATGCTCATGTTTCTTGCTGTATTGGAGACCCTGGAAAGAAGAGGATGATTCATGCCTTAAAACACAGTGTTTCTCAGCGATGAGAATTCTGTTATGAATTCTCTTCATAAACGGAGTTAAACCCCAGGAACTGTGTCTTCCTACAAGCAAGAGTTCATTTCAGGTAAATCCAGTGAATTTTGAGCTCAAATGGTTTTTCGCAATTCACGATCCCAACGTGATTCTCACTATTAACTAAAGAGCATTTAAGTAAGCAGAGCGGTGGTTCGAATCAGTTTCATAAGCAGAGTTGAACTACATATGGTCTGTATGAGTAGGAAACACATTTATTTTTTTCAGGGCATGCTCGTGTTTCTTCCTGTATTTTAGACTCTGG
Organism: Onychomys leucogaster; assembly: GCA_949786385.1. NCBI lineage: Eukaryota > Metazoa > Chordata > Mammalia > Rodentia > Cricetidae > Onychomys > Onychomys leucogaster. Next base: position 598,629 of record CATKUP010000218.1, on the reverse strand, counting down.
AAAGAAGAGCTTGCTTCTTGCGTTAAAGCAGAGTGTTTCAGGGATGAGAACTCTGGTCTGAATTTCCATTCAGAAACGGATTTAAACCCCAGGATCTGTGTCTTCCTACAAGCATGAGTTCATTTATGTTAAACCAAGTGAATTTTGGGCTCAAACGATTTTTCGCAGTTCACAAACCCAAAGCGATTATCACTATTAACTAAAGAGCATTTATGTAAGAGGAGCTGTGGTCTGTATCAGTTTCATAAGCAGAGTTGAACAAAATATGGTCCATATGAGTAGGAAACACAGTTCTTTTTTTCCTGGCATGCTCATGGTTCTTACTGTATTGGAGACCCTGGAAACAAGAGGATGATTCATGCCTTAAAACAGAGTGTTTCTCAGCGATGAGAATTCTGTTATGAATTTCCCTTCAGAAACGGAGTTAAACCCTAGGAACTGTGTCTTCCTACAAGCAAGTGTTCATTTCTGGTAAACCCACTGAATTTTGGGCTCAAATAATTTTTCGCACTTCACGAACCCAACGCGATTCTCACTATTAACTAAAGTGGATTTATGTAAGAGGAGCTTTGTTTCAAATCAGTTTCATAAGCAGAGTTGAACTACATATGGTCTGTATAATTTGGAAACACTGTTCATTTTTTCTGGGAATGCTCATGTTTCTCACTGTATTGGAGACGCTGAATAGAAGAGGATGATTCTTGCCTTAAAACAGAGTTTATTTCAGGGATGAGAACTCTGGTCTGAATTGAACTTCAGAAACGGAGTTAAACCCCAGGATCTTTGTCTTCCTACATGCGAGAGTTCATTTCTGTTAAACCAAGGGAATTTTGGGCTCAATTTTTTTTTAGCAGTTCACCAACCCACACCGATTCACACTATTAACTAAAGAGCATTAATGTAAGAGGAGCTGTGGTTTATATCAGTTTCATAAGCAGAGTTGAACTACATAGAGTCCGTATGAGTAGGAAACACAGTTCTTTTTTTCAGGGCATGTTCATGGTTCTTACTGTATTGGAGACCCTGGAAAGAAGAGGATGATTTTTGCCTTAAAACAGAGTGTTTTTCAGGGTTGAGAATTCTGGTCTGAATTTGCCTTCAGAAATGGAGTTAAAACCCAGAATCTGTGTCTTGCTACAAGCAAGTGTTCATTTCAGGTAAATCCAGTGAATTTTAAGCTCAAATGATTTTTCGCAGTTCACGATCCCAACGTGATTCTCACTGTTAACTAAAGAGCATTTAAGTAAGCAGAGCGGTGGTTTGTATCAGTTTCATAAGCAGAGTTGAACTACATATGGTCTGTATGAGTAGGAAACACATTTATTTTTTTCAGGGCTTGCTCATGTTTCTTCCTGTATTTTAGACTCTGGACAGAAGAGCTTGCTTCTTGCGTTAAAGCAGAGTGTGTTTCAGGGATGAGAAGTCTGGTCTGAATTTCCATTCAGAAACGGATTTAAACCCCAGGATCTGTGTCTTCCTACAAGCATGAGTTCATTTATGTTAAACCAAGTGAATTATGGGCTCAAACGATTTTTCGCAGTTCACAAACCCAAACTGATTATCACTATTAACTAAAGAGCATTTATGTAAGAGGAGCTGTGGTTTGTATCAGTTTCATAAGCAGAGTTGAGCTACATATGGTCCGTAGGAGTAGGATACACAGTTCTTTTTTTCAGGGCATGCTCATGGTTCTTGATGAATTTTAGACTCTGGAAAGAAGAGAATGCTTCTTGCGTTAAAACAGAGTTTTTTTCAGGGATGAGATCTATGGTCTGAATTTCCCTTGTGAAAAGGAATTAAACCCCAGGATCTGTGTCTTCCTACAAGCAAGAATTCGTTTCTGGTTAACCCAGTGAATTTTGGGCTCAAATGATATTTCGCAGTTCACCAACCTAAACCGAATATCACTATTAACTAAAGAGCATTTATGTAAGAGGAGCTGTGGTCTGTATCAGTTTCATAAGCAGAGTTGAACTAAATATTGTCCGTATGAGTAGGAAACACAGTTCTTTTATTCCTGGCATGCTCATGGTTATTAGAGTATTGGAGACCCTGGAAAAAGGAGGATGATTCATGCCTTAAAACAGAGTGTTTCTCAGGGATGAGAATTCTGGTATGAATTTCCCTTCAGAAACGGAGTTAAACCCCAGGATCTGTGTCTTCCTACAAGCAAGAGTTCATTTCTGGTAAACCCAATGAATTTTGGGCTCAAATAATTTTTCGCTCTTCACGAACCCAACGCGATTCTCACTATTAACTAAAGAGGATTTATGTAAGAGGAGCTGTTGTTTGAATCAGTTTCATAAGCAGAGTTGAAATACATATGGTCTGTGTAAGTAGGAAACACAGTTCATTTTTTCTGGGAATGCTTTTGTTGCTTACTGTATTGGAGACGCTGAATAGAAGAGGATGATTCCTGCCTTAAAACATAGTTTTTTTCAGGGATGAGAACTCTGGTCTGAAATGAACTGCAGAAACGGAGTTAAACCCCGGGATCTTTGTCTACCTACATGTGAGAGTTCATTTCGCTTAAACCAAGTGAATTTTGGGCTCAAATGTTTTTTCTCAGTACACCCTCCCACACCGATTCTCACTATTAACTAAAGAGCATTTATGTAAGAGGAGCTGTGGTTTGTATCAGTTTCATATGCAGAGTTGAACTACATATGGTCTGTATGAGTAGGAAACACATTTATTTTTTCAGGGCATGCTCATGGTTCTTGCTGTATTTTAGACTCTGGAAAGAATAGCTTGCTTCTTGCGTTAAATGAAAGTGTGTTTCATGGATGAAATCTTTGGTCAGATTTCCCCTCTGAAACGGATTTAACCCCAGGATCTGTGTCTTCCTACAAGCAAGAGTTCATTTCTGGTTAACCCAGTGAATTTTGGGCTTAAATGATTTTTCGCAGTTCACGAACACAACGCGATTATCAGTATTAACTAAAGAGCATTTATGTAAGAGGAGCTTGGTTTGTATCAATTTCAAAGCAGAGTTGAACTGCATATGGTCTGTATGAGTAGGAAACACATTTATTTTTTTTCAGGGCATGCTCATGTTTCTTGCTGTATTTTAGACTCTGGAAAGAAGAGCTTGCTTTTTGCGTTAAAGCAGAGGGTGTTTCAGGAATGAAAACTCTGTTCTGAAATTCCCTTCAGAATTGGAGTTAAACACAAGGATCTGTGTCTTACTACAAGCAAGAGTTAATTTCAGGTAAATCCAGTAAATTTTCGGCTCAAATGACTTTACACAGTTCTAGAACCCAACGCGATTATCACTATTAACTAAAGAGCATTTATGTAAGAGGTGCTGTGGTCTGTATCATTTCATAAGCAGAGTTGAACTGCATACGGTCCGTAGGGTTAGGTGACACTGTTCTTTTTTTCTGGGCATGCTCATGGTTCTTACTGTATTGGAGACGCTGGAAAGAAGATGATGATTCTTGCCTTAAAACAGAGTGTTTTTCAGGGTTGAGAATTCTGGGCTGAATTTGCCTTCAGAAATGGAGTTAAACCCCAGGATCTGTGTCTTCCTACAAGCAAGAATTCATTTCAGGTAAATCCAGGAAATTTTGGGCTCAAATGTTTTTTCGCAGTTCATCCACCGACACCGATTCTCACTATTAACTAAAGAGCATTTATGTAAGAGGAGCTGTGGTTTGTATCAGTTTCATAAACAGAGTTGAACTACATATGGTCCTTATGAGTAGGAAACACAGTTCTTTTTTTAGGGCATTTTCATAGTTCTTGCTGTATTTTAGACTCTGGAAAGAATAGCTTGCTTCTTGCGTTAAAACAGAGTGTGTTTCAGCGATGAAAACTTTGGTCTGAATTTCCCTTCTGAAACGGAGTTAAACCACAGGATCTGTGTCTTCCTACTAGCAAGAATTCATTTCTGGTTAACCCAGTGAATTTTGGGCAAAAATGATTTTCGCAGTTCACGAACACAACGCGATTCTCAGTATTAACTAAAGAGCATTTATGTAAGAGAAGCTTTTGTTTGTATAAGTTTCATAAGCAGAGTTGAACTACATATTGTCTATATGAGTAGGAAACATATTTATTTTTTTCAGGGCATGCTCATGTTTCTTCCTGTATTTTAAACTCTGGATAGTAGAGCTTTCTTCTTGCATTAAAGCAGAGTGTGTTTCAGGGATGAGAACTCTGGTCTGAATTTCCCTTCAGAAATGGATTTAAACACTAGGATCTGTGTCTTCCTGCAAGCAAGAGTTCATTTCTGTTAAACAAAGTGAATTTTGGGCTCTAATGATTTTTCGCAGTTCACCAACCCAAACCGATTATCACTATTAAGTAAAAAGCATTTATGTAAGAGTAGCTGTGGTCTGTATCATTTCATAAGCAGAGTTGAACTGCATACGGTCCGTAGGGTTAGGTGACACTGTTCTTTTTTTCTGGGCATGCTCATGGTTCTTACTGTATTGGAGACGCTGGAAAGAAGATGATGATTCTTGCCTTAAAACAGAGTGTTTTTCAGGGTTGAGAATTCTGGGCTGAATTTGCCTTCAGAAATGGAGTTAAACCCCAGGATCTGTGTCTTCCTACAAGCAAGAATTCATTTCAGGTAAATCCAGGAAATTTTGGGCTCAAATGTTTTTTCGCAGTTCATCCACCGACACCGATTCTCACTATTAACTAAAGAGCATTTATGTAAGAGGAGCTGTGGTTTGTATCAGTTTCATAAACAGAGTTGAACTACATATGGTCCGTATGAGTAGGAAACACAGTTCTTTTTTTAGGGCATTTTCATAGTTCTTGCTGTATTTTAGACTCTGGAAAGAATAGCTTGCTTCTTGCGTTAAAACAGAGTGTGTTTCAGCGATGAAAACTTTGGTCTGAATTTCCCTTCTGAAACGGAGTTAAACCACAGGATCTGTGTCTTCCTACTAGCAAGAATTCATTTCTGGTTAACCCAGTGAATTTTGGACTCAAATGATTTTTCGCAGTTCACGAACACAACGCGATTCTCAGTATTAACTAAAGAGCATTTATGTAAGAGAAGCTTTTGTTTGTATAATTTTCATAAGCAGATTTGAACTACATATGGTCTATATGAGTAGGAAACACATTTATTTTTTTCAGGGCATGCTCATGTTTCTTCCTGTATTTTAAACTCTGGATAGTAGAGCTTTCTTCTTGCATTAAAGCAGAGTGTGTTTCAGGGATGAGAACTCTGGTCTGAATTTCCCTTCAGAAATGGATTTAAACACTAGGATCTGTGTCTTCCTGCAAGCAAGAGTTCATTTCTGTTAAACAAAGTGAATTTTGGGCTCTAATGATTTTTCGCAGTTCACCAACCCAAACCGATTATCACTATTAAGTAAAGAGCATTTATGTAAGAGTAGCTGTGGTTTGTATCAGTTTCATAAGCAGAGTTGAACTGCATATGGTCCGTATGAGTAGGAAACACTGTTCTTTATTTCTGGGCATGCTCATGGTTCTTACTGTATTGGAGACGCTGGAAAGAAGAGGATGATTCTTGCCTGAAAACAGAGTGTTTTTCAGGGTTGAGAATTCTGGTCTGAATTTGCCTCCAGAAATGGAGTTAAACCCCAGGATCTGTGTCTTCCTACAAGCAAATGTTCACTTCAGGCAAATCAGTAAATTTTGTGCTCAAATGATTTTTCGCAGTTCACGATCCCAATGTGATTCTCACTATTAACTAAAGGGCATTTAAGTAAGCGGAGCGGTGGTTTGTATAAGTTTCAAAAGCAGAGTTGAACTACATATGGTCTGTATGAGTAGGAAACACATTTATTTTTTTCAGGGCATGCACATATTTCTTCCTGTATTTTAGACTCTGGAAAGAAGAGCTTGCTTCTTGTGTTAAAGCACAGTGTGTTTCAGGGATGAAAACTCTGGTCTGAATTTCCCTTCAGAAACGGTTTTAAACCCTAGGATCTGTTTCTTCCTGTAAGCAAGAGTTCATTTCTGTTAAACCAATTGTATTTTGGGCTCAAATGATTTTTCGAAGTTCACCAACCCACACCGATTATCACTATTAACTAAAGAGCATTTAGGTAAGAGGAGCTGTGGTTTGTATCAGTTTCATAAGCAGGGTTGAACTACATATGGTCCGTATGAGTAGGATACACAGTTCTTTTTTTCAGGGCATGCTCATGGTTCTTGCTGTATTGGAGACGCTGGAATGTTGAGCTTGCTTCTTCATTAAAACAGGGTGTGTTTCATGGATGAGAACTCTGGTCTGAATTTCGCTTCACCAATGGAGTTAAACCCCATGATCTGTGTCTTCCTACCAGCAAGAGTTCATTTCTGTTAAACAAAGTGAATTTTCGGCTCAAATGACTTTACACAGTTCTAGAACCCAACGAGATTATCACTATTAACTAAAGAGCATTTATGTAAGATGTGCTGTAGTCTGTATCATTTCATAAGCAGAGTTGAACTGCATACGTTCCGTAGGGGTATGTAACACTGTTCTTTTTTTCTGGGCATGCTCATGGTTCTTACTGTATTGGAGATGCTGGAAAGAAGAGGATGATTCTTGCCTTAAAACAGAGTGATTTTCAGGGTTGAGAATTCTGGTCTGAATTTGCCTTCAGAAATGGAGTTAAACCCCAGGATCTGTGTCTTCCTACAAGCAAGAGTTCATTTCAGGTAAATCCAGTAAATTTTGGGCTCAAATGTTTTTTCGCAGTTCACCCACCCACACCGATTCTCACTATTAACTAAAGAGCATTTATGTAAGAGGAGCTGTGGTTTGTATCAGTTTCATAAGCAGAGTTGAACCACATATGGTCCATATGAGTAGGAAACACAGTTCTTTTTTTCAGGGCATGCTCATGGTTCTTGCTGTATTTTAGACTCTGGAAAGAAGAGCTTGCTTCTTGCGTTAAAGCAGAGTGTGTTTCAGGGATGAGAACTCTGATCTGAATTTCCCTTCAGAAATGGATTTAAACCCCAGGATCTGTGTCTTCCTACAAGCAAGAGTTCATTTCTTTAAACCAATTGAATTTTGGGCTCAAATGATTTTACGCAGTTCACCAATCCATACCGATTATCACTATTAACTAAAGAGCTTTTATGTAAGAGCAGCTGTCGTTTGTATCAGTTTAATAAGCAGAGTTGAACTACATATGGTCCGTAGGGGTAGGATACAAAGTTCTTTTTTTCAGGACATGCTCATTGTTCTTGCTGTATTTTAGACTCCGGAAAGAAGAGCTTGCTTCTTGTGTTAAAACAGAGTGTGTTTCAGGGATGAGATCTATGGTCTGAATTTCCCTTCTGAAACGGCTTTAAACCCCATGATCTGTTTCTTCCTACAAGCAAGAGTTCGTTTCTGGTTAACCCAGTGAATTTTGGGCTAAAATGATATTTCGCAGTTTAAAAACCCAACGCGATTCTTCCTATTAACTAAAGAGCATTTATGTAAGAGGAGCTGTGGTTTGTATCAGTTTCATAAGCAGAGTTGAACTACATATGGTCCGTATGGGTAGGAAACACAGTTCTTTTCTTCCGGGCATGCTCATGTTTCTTGCTGCATTGGAGACGCTGCAAAGAAGAGGATGATTCTTGCCTTAAAACAGAGTGTTTTTCAGGGTTGAGAATTCTCTTCTGAATTTGCCTTCAGAAATTGAGTTAAACCTCAGGACCTGTGTCTTCCTACAAGCAAGAGTTCATTTCAGGTAAACCCAGTGAATTTTGGGCTCAAATGACTTTTTGCAGTTCCCGAACCCAACGTGATTCTCACTATTAACTAAAGAGCATTTATGTAAGCAGAGCTGTGGTTTGTATCAGTTTCATAAGCAGAGTTGAACTACATATGGTCTGTATGAGTAGGAAACACATTTATTTTTTATAGGGCATGCTCATGTTTCTTCCTGTATTTTAGACTCTGGAAGAAGAGCTTGCTTCTTGCGTTAAAGCAGATTGTGTTTCAGGGATGAGAACTCTGGTCTGAATTTCCCTTCAGAAACGGATTTTAACCCCAGGATCTGTGTCTTCCTACCAGCAAGAGTTCATTTCTGTTAAACAAAGTGAATTTTCGGCTCAAATGACTTTACACAGTTCTAGAACCCAACGCGATTATCACTATTAACTAAAGAGCATTTATGTACCAGGAGCTGTGGTCTGTATCATTTCATAAGCAGAGTTGAACTGCATATGGTCCGTATGAGTAGGAAACACTGTTCTTTATTTCTGGGCATGCTCATGGTTCTTACTGTATTGGAGACGCTGGAAAGAAGAGGATGATTCTTGCCTGAAAACAGAGTGTTTTTCAGGGTTGAGAATTCTGGTCTGAGTTTGCCTTCAGAAATGGAGTTAAACCCCAGGATCTGTGTCTTCCTACAAGCAAATCTTCATTTCAGGTAAATCAGTAAATTTTGGGCTCAAATGATTTTTCGCAGTTCACGATCCCAATGTGATTCTCACTATTAACTAAAGAGCATTTATGTAAGAGGAGCTGTGGTTTGTATCAGTTTCATAAGCAGAGTTGAACCACATATGGTCCATATGAGTAGGAAACACAGTTCTTTTTTTCAGGGCATGCTCATGGTTCTTGCTGTATTTTAGACTCTGGAAAGAAGAGCTTGCTTCTTGCGTTAAAGCAGAGTGTGTTTCAGGGATGAGAACTCTGGTCTGAATTTCCCTTCAGAAATGGATTTAAACCCCAGGATCTGTGTCTTCCTACAAGCAAGAGTTCATTTCTTTAAACCAATTGAATTTTGGGCTCAAATGATTTTACGCAGTTCACCAATCCATACCGATTATCACTATTAACTAAAGAGCTTTTATGTAAGAGCAGCTGTCGTTTGTATCAGTTTAATAAGCAGAGTTGAACTACATATGGTCCGTAGGGGTAGGATACAAAGTTCTTTTTTTCAGGACATGCTCATTGTTCTTGCTGTATTTTAGACTCCGGAAAGAAGAGCTTGCTTCTTGTGTTAAAACAGAGTGTGTTTCAGGGATGAGATCTATGGTCTGAATTTCCCTTCTGAAACGGAGTTAAACCCCATGATCTGTTTCTTCCTACAAGCAAGAGTTCGTTTCTGGTTAACCCAGTGAATTTTGGGCTAAAATGATATTTCGCAGTTCAAAAACCCAACGCGATTCTTCCTATTAACTAAAGAGCATTTATGTAAGAGGAGCTGTGGTTTGTATCAGTTTCATAAGCAGAGTTGAACTACATATGGTCCGTATGGGTAGGAAACACAGTTCTTTTCTTCCGGGCATGCTCATGTTTCTTGCTGCATTGGAGACGCTGCAAAGAAGAGGATGATTCTTGCCTTAAAACAGAGTGTTTTTCAGGGTTGAGAATTCTCTTCTGAATTTGCCTTCAGAAATTGAGTTAAACCCCAGGACCTGTGTCTTCCTACAAGCAAGAGTTCATTTCAGGTAAACCCAGTGAATTTTGGGCTCAAATGACTTTTTGCAGTTCCCGAACCCAACGTGATTCTCACTATTAACTAAAGAGCATTTATGTAAGCAGAGCTGTGGTTTGTATCAGTTTCATAAGCAGAGTTGAACTACATATGGTCTGTATGAGTAGGAAACACATTTATTTTTTATAGGGCATGCTCATGTTTCTTCCTGTATTTTAGACTCTGGAAGAAGAGCTTGCTTCTTGCGTTAAAGCAGATTGTGTTTCAGGGATGAGAACTCTGGTCTGAATTTCCCTTCAGAAACGGATTTTAACCCCAGGATCTGTGTCTTCCTACCAGCAAGAGTTCATTTCTGTTAAACAAAGTGAAATTTCGGCTCAAATGACTTTACACAGTTCTAGAACCCAACGCGATTATCACTATTAACTAAAGAGCATTTATGTACCAGGAACTGTGGTCTGTATCATTTCATAAGCAGAGTTGAACTGCATATGGTCCGTATGAGTAGGAAACACTGTTCTTTATTTCTGGGCATGCTCATGGTTCTTACTGTATTGGAGACGCTGGAAAGAAGAGGATGATTCTTGCCTGAAAACAGAGTGTTTTTCAGGGTTGAGAATTCTGGTCTGAGTTTGCCTTCAGAAATGGAGTTAAACCCCAGGATCTGTGTCTTCCTACAAGCAAATCTTCATTTCAGGTAAATCAGTAAATTTTGGGCTCAAATGATTTTTCGCAGTTCACGATCCCAATGTGATTCTCACTATTAACTAAAGAGCATTTAAGTAAGCGGAGCGGTGGTTTGTATAAGTTTCGTAAGCAGAGTTGAACTACATATGGTCTGTATGAGTAGGAAACACATTTATTTTTTTCAGGGCATGCTCATGTTTCTTCCTGTATTTTAGACTCTGGAAAGAAGAGCTTGCTTCTTGCGTTAAAGCAGAGTGTGTTTCAGGGATGAAAACTCTGGTGTGAATTTCCCTTCAGAAATGGATTTAAACCCTAGGATCTGTGTCTTCCTGCAAGCAAGAGTTCATTTCTGTTAAACCAAATGTATTTTGGGCTCAAATGATTTTTCGCAGTTCACCAACCCACACCGATTTTCACTATTAACTAAAGAGGATTTCTGTAAGAGGAGCTGTGGTTTGTAATAGTTTCATAAGCAGAGTTGAACTACATATGGTCTGTATGAGTAGGATACACAGTTCTTTTTTTTAAGGGCTTGCTCATGGTTCTTGCTGTATTGGAGAAGCTGGAAAGATGAGCTTGCTTCTTGCATTAAAACAGGGTGTGTTTCATGGATGAGAACTCTGGTCTGAATTTCGCTTCACAAACGGAGTTAAACCCCATGATCTGTGTCTTCCTACCAGCAAGAGTTCATTTCTGTTAAACAAAGTGAATTTTTGGCTCAAATGACTTTACACAGTTCTAGAACCCAACGCGATTGTCACTATTAACTAAAGAGCATTTATGTAAGAGGTGCTGTAGTCTGTATCATTTCATAAGCAGAGTTGAACTGCATACTGTCCGTAGGGGTAGGTAACACTGTTCTTTTTTTCTTGGGCATGCTCATGGTTCTTGCTGTATTTTAGACTCTGGAAAGAATAGCTTGCTTCTTGCGTTAAATGAAAGTGTGTTTCATCGATGAAATCTTTGGTCAGATTTCCCCTCTGAAACGGAGTTAAACCCCAGGATCTGTGTCTTCCTACCAGCAAGTGTTCATTTCTGTTAAACAAAGTGAATTTTCGGCTCAAATGACTTTACACAGTTCTAGAACCAAACGCGATTATCACTATTAACTAAAGAGCATTTATGTAACAGGAGCTGTGGTCTGTATCATTTCATAAGCAGAGTTGAACTGCATATGGTCCGTATGAGTAGGAAACACTGTTCTTTATTTCTGGGCATGCTCATGGTTCTTACTGTATTGGAGACGCTGGAAGGAAGGGAATGATTCTTGCCTGAAAACAGAGTGTTTTTCAGGGTTGAGAATTCTGGTCTGAGTTTGCCTTCAGAAATGGAGTTAAACCCCAGGATCTGTGTCTTCCTACAAGCAAATGTTCACTTCAGGCAAATCAGTAAATTTTGTGCTCAAATGATTTTTCGCAGTTCACGATCCCAATGTGATTCTCACTATTAACTAAAGGGCATTTAAGTAAGCGAAGCGGTGGTTTGTATAAGTTTCATAAGCAGAGTTGAACTACATATGGTCTGTATGAGTAGGAAACACATTTATTTTTTTCAGGGCATGCACATATTTCTTCCTGTATTTTAGACTCTGGAAAGAAGAGCTTGCTTCTTGCGTTAAAGCACAGTGTGTTTCAGGGATGAAAACTCTGGTCTGATTTTCCCTTCAGAAAAGGATTTAAACCCTAGGATCTGTTTCTTCCTGTAAGCAAGAGTTCATTTCTGTTAAACCAATTGTATTTTGGGCTCAAGTGATTTTTCGCAGTTCACCAACCCACACCGATTATCACTATTAACTAAAGAGCATTTAGGTAAGAGGAGCTGTGGTTTGTATCAGTTTCATAAGCAGGGTTGAACTACATATGGTCCGTATGAGTAGGATACACAGTTCTTTTTTTCAGGGCATGCTCATGGTTCTTGCTGTATTGGAGACGCTGGAAAGATGAGCTTGCTTCTTCATTAAAACAGGGTGTGTTTCATGGATGAGAACTCTGGTCTGAATTTCGCTTCACCAATGGAGTTAAACCCCATGATCTGTGTCTTCCTACCAGCAAGAGTTCATTTCTGTTAAACAAAGTGAATTTTTGGCTCAAATGACTTTACACAGTTCTAGAACCCAACGAGATTATCACTATTAACTAAAGAGCATTTATGTAAGATGTGCTGTAGTCTGTATCATTTCATAAGCAGAGTTGAACTGCATACGTTCCGTAGGGGTATGTAACACTGTTCTTTTTTTCTGGGCATGCTCATGGTTCTTACTGTATTGGAGATGCTGGAAAGAAGAGGATGATTCTTGCCTGAAAACAGAGTGTTTTTCAGGGTTGAGAATTCTGGTCTGAATTTGCCTTCAGAAATGGAGTTAAACCCCAGGATCTGTGTCTTCCTACAAGCAAGAGTTCATTTCAGGTAAATCCAGTAAATTTTGTGCTCAAATGTTTTTTCGCAGTTCACCCACCCACACCGATTCTCACTATTAACTAAAGAGCATTTATGTAAGAGGAGCTGTGGTTTGTATCAGTTTCATAAGCAGAGTTGAACCACATATGGTCCATATGAGTAGGAAACACAGTTCTTTTTTTCAGGGCATGCTCATGGTTCTTGCTGTATTTTAGACTCTGGAAAGAAGAGCTTGCTTCTTGCGTTAAAGCAGAGTGTGTTTCAGGGATGAGAACTCTGGTCTGAATTTCCCTTCAGAAATGGATTTAAACCCCAGGATCTGTGTCTTCCTACAAGCAAGAGTTCATTTCTTTAAACCAATTGAATTTTGGGCTCAAATGATTTTACGCAGTTCACCAATCCATACCGATTATCACTATTAACTAAAGAGCTTTTATGTAAGAGCAGCTGTCGTTTGTATCAGTTTAATAAGCAGAGTTGAACTACATATGGTCCGTAGGGGTAGGATACAAAGTTCTTTTTTTCAGGGCATGCTCATTGTTCTTGCTGTATTTTAGACTCCGGAAAGAAGAGCTTGCTTCTTGTGTTAAAACAGAGTGTGTTTCAGGGATGAGATCTATGGTCTGAATTTCCCTTCTGAAACGGAGTTAAACCCCATGATCTGTTTCTTCCTACAAGCAAGAGTTCGTTTCTGGTTAACCCAGTGAATTGTGGGCTAAAATGATATTTCGCAGTTCACAAACCCAACGCGATTCTTCCTATTAACTAAAGAGCATTTATGTAAGAGGAGCTGTGGTTTGTATCAGTTTCATAAGCAGAGTTGAACTACATATGGTCCGTATGGGTAGGAAACACAGTTCTTTTCTTCCGGGCATGCTCATGTTTCTTGCTGCATTGGAGACGCTGCAAAGAAGAGGATGATTCTTGCCTTAAAACAGAGTGTTTTTCAGGGTTGAGAATTCTCTTCTGAATTTGCCTTCAGAAATTGAGTTAAACCCCAGGACCTGTATCTTCCTACAAGCAAGAGTTCATTTCAGGTAAACCCAGTGAATTTTGGGCTCAAATGACTTTTTGCAGTTCCCGAACCCAACGTGATTCTCACTATTAACTAAAGAGCATTTATGTAAGCAGAGCTGTGGTTTACATCAGTTTCATAAGCAGAGTTGAACTACATATGGTCTGTATGAGTAGGAAACACATTTATTTTTTATAGGGCATGCTCATGTTTCTTCCTGTATTTTAGACTCTGGAAGAAGAGCTTGCTTCTTGCGTTAAAGCAGATTGTGTTTCAGGGATGAGAACTCTGGTCTGAATTTCCCTTCAGAAACGGATTTTAACCCCAGGATCTGTGTCTTCCTACCAGCAAGTGTTCATTTCTGTTAAACAAAGTGAATTTTCGGCTCAAATGACTTTACACAGTTCTAGAACCCAACGCGATTATCACTATTAACTAAAGAGCATTTATGTACCAGGAGCTGTGGTCTGTATCATTTCATAAGCAGAGTTGAACTGCATATGGTCCGTATGAGTAGGAAACACTGTTCTTTATTTCTGGGCATGCTCATGGTTCTTACTGTATTGGAGACGCTGGATAGAAGAGGATGATTCTTGCCTGAAAACAGTGTTTTTCAGGGTTGAGAATTCTGGTCTGAGTTTGCCTTCAGAAATGGAGTTAAACCCCAGGATCTGTGTCTTCCTACAAGCAAATCTTCATTTCAGGTAAATCAGTAAATTTTGGGCTCAAATGATTTTTCGCAGTTCACGATCCCAATGTGATTCTCACTATTAACTAAAGAGCATTTAAGTAAGCAGAGCGGTGGTTTGTATCAGTTTCATAAGCAGAGTTGAACTACATATGGTCTGTATGAGTAGGAAACACATTTATTTTTTATAGGGCATGCTCATGTTTCTTCCTGTATTTTAGACTCTGGAAGAAGAGCTTGCTTCTTGCGTTAAAGCAGATTGTGTTTCAGGGATGAGAACTCTGGTCTGAATTTCCCTTCAGAAACGGATTTTAACCCCAGGATCTGTGTCTTCCTACCAGCAAGAGTTCATTTCTGTTAAACAAAGTGAATTTTCGGCTCAAATGACTTTACACAGTTCTAGAACCCAACGCGATTATCACTATAAACTAAAGAGCATTTATGTACCAGGAGCTGTGGTCTGTATCATTTCATAAGCAGAGTTGAACTGCATATGGTCCGTATGAGTAGGATACAAAGTTCTTTTTTTTAAGGGCTTGCTCATGGTTCTTGCTGTATTGGAGAAGCTGGAAAGATGAGCTTACTTCTTGCATTAAAACAGGGTGTGTTTCATGGATGAGAACTCTGGTCTGAATTTCGCTTCACAAACGGAGTTAAACCCCATGATCTGTGTCTTCCTACCAGCAAGAGTTCATTTCTGTTAAACAAAGTGAATTTTTGGCTCAAATGACTTTACACAGTTCTAGAACCCAACGCGATTATCACTATTAACTAAAGAGCATTTATGTAAGAGGTGCTGTAGTCTGTATCATTTCATAAGCAGAGTTGAACTGCATACTGTCCGTAGGGGTAGGTAACAGTGTTCTTTTTTTCTGGGCATGCTCATGGTTCTTGCTGTATTTTAGACTCTGGAAAGAATAGCTTGCTTCTTGCGTTAAATGAAAGTGTGTTTCATCGATGAAATCTTTGGTCAGATTTCCCCTCTGAAACGGAGTTAAACCCCAGGATCTGTGTCTTCCTACCAACAAGTGTTCATTTCTTTTAAACAAAGTGAATTTTCGGCTCAAATGACTTTACACAGTTCTAGAACCCAACGCGATTATCACTATTAACTAAAGAGCATTTATGTAACAGGAGCTGTGGTCTGTATCATTTCATAAGCAGAGTTGAACTGCATATGGTCCGTATGATTAGGAAACACTGTTCTTTATTTCTGGGCATGCTCATGGTTCTTACTGTATTGGAGACGCTGGAAAGAAGAGGATGATTCTTGCCTGAAAACAGAGTGTTTTTCAGGGTTGAGAATTCTGGTCTGAGTTTGCCTTCAGAAATGGAGTTAAACCCCAGGATCTGTGTCTTCCTACAAGCAAATGTTCACTTCAGGCAAATCAGTAAATTTTGTGCTCAAATGATTTTTCGCAGTTCACGATCCCAATGTGATTCTCACTATTAACTAAAGGGTATTTAAGTAAGCAGTGCGGTGGTTTGTATAAGTTCCATAAGCAGAGTTGAACTACATATGGTCTGTATGAGTAGGAAACACATTTATTTTTTTCAGGACATGCACATATTTCTTCCTGTATTTTAGACTCTGGAAAGAAGAGCTTGCTTCTTGCGTTAAAGCACAGTGTGTTTCAGGGATGAAAACTCTGGTCTGAATTTCCCTTCAGAAACGGATTTAAACCCTAGGATCTGTTTCTTCCTGTAAGCAAGAGTTCATTTCTGTTAAACCAATTGTATTTTGGGCTCAAATGATTGTTCGCAGTTCACCAACCCACACCGATTATCACTATTAACTAAAGAGCATTTAGGTAAGAGGAGCTGTGGTTTGTATCAGTTTCATAAGCAGGGTTGAACTACATATGGTCCGTATGAGTAGGATACACAGTTCTTTTTTTCAGGGCATGCTCATGGTTCTTGCTGTATTGGAGACGATGGAAAGATGAGCTTGCTTCTTCATTAAAACAGGGTGTGTTTCATGGATGAGAACTCTGGTCTGAATTTCGCTTCACCAATGGAGTTAAACCCCATAATCTGTGTCTTCCTACCAGCAAGAGTTCATTTCAGTTAAACAAAGTGAATTTTCGGCTCAAATGACTTTACACAGTTCTAGAACCCAACGAGATTATCACTATTAACTAAAGAGCATTTATGTAAGATGTGCTGTAGTCTGTATCATTTCATAAGCAGAGTTGAACTGCCTACGTTCCGTAGGGGTATGTAACACTGTTCTTTTTTTCTGGGCATGCTCATGGTTCTTACTGTATTTGAGATGCTGGAAAGAAGAGGATGATTCTTGCCTTAAAACAGAGTGATTTTCAGGGTTAAGAATTCTGGTCTGAATTTGCCTTCAGAAATGGAGTTAAACCCCAGGATCTGTGTCTTCCTACAAGCAAGAGTTCATTTCAGGTAAATCCAGTAAATTTTGGGCTCAAATGTTTTTTCGCAGTTCACCCACCCACACCGATTCTCAGTATTAACTAAAGAGCATTTATGTAAGAGGAGCTGTGGTTTGTATCAGTTTCATAAGCAGAGTTGAACCACATATGGTCCATATGAGTAGGAAACACAGTTCTTTTTTTCAGGGCATGCTCATGGTTCTTGCTGTATTTTAGACTCTGGAAAGAAGAGCTTGCTTCTTGCGTTAAAGCAGAGTGTGTTTCAGGGATGAGAACTCTGGTCTGAATTTCCCTTCAGAAATGGATTTAAACCCCAGGATCTGTGTCTTCCTACAAGCAAGAGTTCATTTCTTTAAACCAATTGAATTTTGGGCTCAAATGATTTTACGCAGTTCACCAATCCATACCGATTATCACTATTAACTAAAGAGCTTTTATGTAAGAGCAGCTGTCGTTTGTATCAGTTTAATAAGCAGAGTTGAACTACATATGGTCCGTAGGGGTAGGATACAAAGTTCTTTTTTTCAGGGCATGCTCATAGTTCTTGCTGTATTTTAGACTCCGGAAAGAAGAGCTTGCTTCTTGTGTTAAAACAGAGTGTGTTTCAGGGATGAGATCTATGGTCTGAATTTCCCTTCTGAAACGGACTTAAACCCCATGATCTGTGTCTTCCTACAAGCAAGGGTTCGTTTCTGGTTAACCCAGTGAATTTTGGGCTAAAATGATATTTCGCAGTTCACAAACCCAACGCGATTCTTCCTATTAACTAAAGAGCATTTATGTAAGAGGAGCTGTGGTTTGTATCAGTTTCATAAGCAGAGTTGAACTACATATGGTCCGTATGGGTAGGAAACACAGTTCTTTTCTTCCTGGCATGCTCATGTTTCTTGCTGCATTGGAGACGCTGCAAAGAAGAGGATGATTCTTGCCTTAAAACAGAGTGTTTTTCAGGGTTGAGAATTCTCTTCTGAATATGCCTTCAGAAATGGAGTTAAACCCCAGGACCTGTGTCTTCCTACAAGCAAGAGTTCATTTCAGGTAAACCCAGTGAATTTTGGGCTCAAATGACTTTTTGCAGTTCCCGAACCCAACGTGATTCTCACTATTAACTAAAGAGCATTTATGTAAGCAGAGCTGTGGTTTGTATCAGTTTCATAAGCAGAGTTGAACTACATATGGTCTGTATGAGTAGGAAACACATTTATTTTTTATAGGGCATGCTCATGTTTCTTCCTGTATTTTAGACTCTGGAAGAAGAGCTTGCTTCTTGCGTTAAAGCAGATTGTGTTTCAGGGATGAGAACTCTGGTCTGAATTTCCCTTCAGAAACGGATTTTAACCCCAGGATCTGTGTCTTCCTACCAGCAAGAGTTCATTTCTGTTAAACAAAGTGAAATTTCGGCTCAAATGACTTTACACAGTTCTAGAACCCAACGCGATTATCACTATTAACTAAAGAGCATTTATGTACCAGGAGCTGTGGTCTGTATCATTTCATAAGCAGAGTTGAACTGCATATGGTCCGTATGAGTAGGAAACACTGTTCTTTATTTCTGGGCATGCTCATGGTTCTTACTGTATTGGAGACGCTGGAAAGAAGAGGATGATTCTTGCCTGAAAACAGAGTGTTTTTCAGGGTTGAGAATTCTGGTCTGAGTTTGCCTTCAGAAATGGAGTTAAACCCCAGGATCTGTGTCTTCCTACAAGCAAATCTTCATTTCAGGTAAATCAGTAAATTTTGGGCTCAAATGATTTTTCGCAGTTCACGATCCCAATGTGATTCTCACTATTAACTAAAGAGCATTTAAGTAAGCAGAGCGGTGGTTTGTATAAGTTTCATAAGCAGAGTTGAACTACATATGGTCTGTATGAGTAGGAAACACATTTATTTTTTTCAGGGCATGCTCATGTTTCTTCCTGTATTTTAGACTCTGGAAAGAAGAGCTTGCTTCTTGCCTTAAAGCAGAGTGTGTTTCAGGGATGAAAACTCTGGTGTGAATTTCCCTTCAGAAATGGATTTAAACCCTAGGATCTGTGTCTTCCTGCAAGCAAGAGTTCATTTCTGTTAAACCAAATGTATTTTGGGCTCAAATGATTTTTCGCAGTTCACCAACCCACACCGATTTTCACTATTAACTAAAGAGGATTTCTGTAAGAGGAGCTGTGGTTTGTATCAGTTTCATAAGCAGAGTTGAACTACATATGGTCCGTATGAGTAGGATACACAGTTCTTTTTTTTAAGTGCTTGCTCATGGTTCTTGCTGTATTGGAGAAGCTGGAAAGATGAGCTTGCTTCTTGCATTAAAACAGGGTGTGTTTCATGGATGAGAACTCTGGTCTGAATTTCTCTTCACAAACGGAGTTAAACCCCATGATCTGTGTCTTCCTACCAGCAAGAGTTCATTTCTGTTAAACAAAGTGAATTTTTGGCTCAAATGACTTTACACAGTTCTAGAACCCAACGCGATTATCACTATTAACTAAAGAGCATTTATGTAAGAGGTGCTGTAGTCTGTATCGTTTCATAAGCAGAGTTGAACTTCATAATGTCCGTAGGGGTAGGTAACACTGTTCTTTTTTTCTGGGCATGCTCATGGTTCTTGCTGTATTTTAGACTCTGGAAAGAATAGCTTGCTTCTTGCGTTAAATGAAAGTGTGTTTCATCGATGATATCTTTGGTTAGATTTCCCCTCTGAAACGGAGTTAAACCCCAGGATCTGTGTCTTCCTACCAGCAAGTGTTCATTTCTGTTAAACAAAGTGAATTTTCGGCTCAAATGACTTTACACTGTTCTAGAACCCAACGCGATTATCACTATTAACTAAAGAGCATTTATGTACCAGGAGCTGTGGTCTGTATCATTTCATAAGCAGAGTTGAACTGCATATGGTCCGTATGAGTAGGAAACACTGTTCTTTATTTCTGGGCATGCTCATGGTTCTTACTGTATTGGAGACGCTGGATAGAAGAGGATGATTCTTGCCTGAAAACAGTGTTTTTCAGGGTTGAGAATTCTGGTCTGAGTTTGCCTTCAGAAATGGAGTTAAACCCCAGGATCTGTGTCTTCCTACAAGCAAATCTTCATTTCAGGTAAATCAGTAAATTTTGGGCTCAAATGATTTTTCGCAGTTCACGATCCCAATGTGATTCTCACTATTAACTAAAGAGCATTTAAGTAAGCAGAGCGGTGGTTTGTATCAGTTTCATAAGCAGAGTTGAACTACATATGGTCTGTATGAGTAGGAAACACATTTATTTTTTATAGGGCATGCTCATGTTTCTTCCTGTATTTTAGACTCTGGAAGAAGAGCTTGCTTCTTGCGTTAAAGAAGATTGTGTTTCAGGGATGAGAACTCTGGTCTGAATTTCCCTTCAGAAACGGATTTTAACCCCAGGATCTGTGTCTTCCTACCAGCAAGAGTTCATTTCTGTTAAACAAAGTGAATTTTCGGCTCAAATGACTTTACACAGTTCTAGAACCCAACGCGATTATCACTATAAACTAAAGAGCATTTATGTACCAGGAGCTGTGGTCTGTATCATTTCATAAGCAGAGTTGAACTGCATATGGTCCGTATGAGTAGGATACAAAGTTCTTTTTTTTAAGGGCTTGCTCATGGTTCTTGCTGTATTGGAGAAGCTGGAAAGATGAGCTTACTTCTTGCATTAAAACAGGGTGTGTTTCATGAATGAGAACTCTGGTCTGAATTTCGCTTCACAAACGGAGTTAAACCCCATGATCTGTGTCTTCCTACCAGCAAGAGTTCATTTCTGTTAAACAAAGTGAATTTTTGGCTCAAATGACTTTACACAGTTCTAGAACCCAACGCGATTATCACTATTAACTAAAGAGCATTTATGTAAGAGGTGCTGTAGTCTGTATCATTTCATAAGCAGAGTTGAACTGCATACTGTCCGTGGGGGTAGGTAACAGTGTTCTTTTTTTCTGGGCATGCTCATGGTTCTTGCTGTATTTTAGACTCTGGAAAGAATAGCTTGCTTCTTGCGTTAAATGAAAGTGTGTTTCATCGATGAAATCTTTGGTCAGATTTCCCCTCTGAAACGGAGTTAAACCCCAGGATCTGTGTCTTCCTACCAACAAGTGTTCATTTCTTTTAAACAAAGTGAATTTTCGGCTCAAATGACTTTACACAGTTCTAGAACCCAACGCGATTATCACTATTAACTAAAGAGCATTTATGTAACAGGAGCTGTGGTCTGTATCATTTCATAAGCAGAGTTGAACTGCATATGGTCCGTATGATTAGGAAACACTGTTCTTTATTTCTGGGCATGCTCATGGTTCTTACTGTATTGGAGACGCTGGAAAGAAGAGGATGATTCTTGCCTGAAAACAGAGTGTTTTTCAGGGTTGAGAATTCTGGTCTGAGTTTGCCTTCAGAAATGGAGTTAAACCCCAGGATCTGTGTCTTCCTACAAGCAAATGTTCACTTCAGGCAAATCAGTAAATTTTGTGCTCAAATGATTTTTCGCAGTTCACGATCCCAATGTGATTCTCAATATTAACTAAAGGGTATTTAAGTAAGCAGTGCGGTGGTTTGTATAAGTTCCATAAGCAGAGTTGAACTACATATGGTCTGTATGAGTAGGAAACACATTTATTTTTTTCAGGGCATGCACATATTTCTTCCTGTATTTTAGACTCTGGAAAGAAGAGCTTGCTTCTTGCGTTAAAGCACAGTGTGTTTCAGGGATGAAAACTCTGGTCTGAATTTCCCTTCAGAAACGGATTTAAACCCTAGGATCTGTTTCTTCCTGTAAGCAAGAGTTCATTTCTGTTAAACCAATTGTATTTTGGGCTCAAATGATTGTTCGCAGTTCACCAACCCACACCGATTATCACTATTAACTAAAGAGCATTTAGGTAAGAGGAGCTGTGGTTTGTATCAGTTTCATAAGCAGGGTTGAACTACATATGGTCCGTATGAGTAGGATACACAGTTCTTTTTTTCAGGGCATGCTCATGGTTCTTGCTGTATTGGAGACGATGGAAAGATGAGCTTGCTTCTTCATTAAAACAGGGTGTGTTTCATGGATGAGAACTCTGGTCTGAATTTCGCTTCACCAATGGAGTTAAACCCCATAATCTGTGTCTTCCTACCAGCAAGAGTTCATTTCAGTTAAACAAAGTGAATTTTCGGCTCAAATGACTTTACACAGTTCTAGAACCCAACGAGATTATCACTATTAACTAAAGAGCATTTATGTAAGATGTGCTGTAGTCTGTATCATTTCATAAGCAGAGTTGAACTGCCTACGTTCCGTAGGGGTATGTATCACTGTTCTTTTTTTCTGGGCATGCTCATGGTTCTTACTGTATTTGAGATGCTGGAAAGAAGAGGATGATTCTTGCCTTAAAACAGAGTGATTTTCAGGGTTGAGAATTCTGGTCTGAATTTGCCTTCAGAAATGGAGTTAAACCCCAGGATCTGTGTCTTCCTACAAGCAAGAGTTCATTTCAGGTAAATCCAGTAAATTTTGGGCTCAAATGTTTTTTCGCAGTTCACCCACCCACACCGATTCTCAGTATTAACTAAAGAGCATTTATGTAAGAGGAGCTGTGGTTTGTATCAGTTTCATAAGCAGAGTTGAACCACATATGGTCCATATGAGTAGGAAACACAGTTCTTTTTTTCAGGGCATGCTCATGGTTCTTGCTGTATTTTAGACTCTGGAAAGAAGAGCTTGCTTCTTGCGTTAAAGCAGAGTGTGTTTCAGGGATGAGAACTCTGGTCTGAATTTCCCTTCAGAAATGGATTTAAACCCCAGGATCTGTGTCTTCCTACAAGCAAGAGTTCATTTCTTTAAACCAATTGAATTTTGGGCTCAAATGATTTTACGCAGTTCACCAATCCATACCGATTATCACTATTAACTAAAGAGCTTTTATGTAAGAGCAGCTGTCGTTTGTATCAGTTTAATAAGCAGAGTTGAACTACATATGGTCCGTAGGGGTAGGATACAAAGTTCTTTTTTTCAGGGCATGCTCATAGTTCTTGCTGTATTTTAGACTCCGGAAAGAAGAGCTTGCTTCTTGTGTTAAAACAGAGTGTGTTTCAGGGATGAGATCTATGGTCTGAATTTCCCTTCTGAAACGGACTTAAACCCCATGATCTGTGTCTTCCTACAAGCAAGGGTTCGTTTCTGGTTAACCCAGTGAATTTTGGGCTAAAATGATATTTCGCAGTTCACAAACCCAACGCGATTCTTCCTATTAACTAAAGAGCATTTATGTAAGAGGAGCTGTGGTTTGTATCAGTTTCATAAGCAGAGTTGAACTACATATGGTCCGTATGGGTAGGAAACACAGTTCTTTTCTTCCTGGCATGCTCATGTTTCTTGCTGCATTGGAGACGCTGCAAAGAAGAGGATGATTCTTGCCTTAAAACAGAGTGTTTTTCAGGGTTGAGAATTCTCTTCTGAATATGCCTTCAGAAATGGAGTTAAACCCCAGGACCTGTGTCTTCCTACAAGCAAGAGTTCATTTCAGGTAAACCCAGTGAATTTTGGGCTCAAATGACTTTTTGCAGTTCCCGAACCCAACGTGATTCTCACTATTAACTAAAGAGCATTTATGTAAGCAGAGCTGTGGTTTGTATCAGTTTCATAAGCAGAGTTGAACTACATATGGTCTGTATGAGTAGGAAACACATTTATTTTTTATAGGGCATGCTCATGTTTCTTCCTGTATTTTAGACTCTGGAAGAAGAGCTTGCTTCTTGCGTTAAAGCAGATTGTGTTTCAGGGATGAGAACTCTGGTCTGAATTTCCCTTCAGAAACGGATTTTAACCCCAGGATCTGTGTCTTCCTACCAGCAAGAGTTCATTTCTGTTAAACAAAGTGAAATTTCGGCTCAAATGACTTTACACAGTTCTAGAACCCAACGCGATTATCACTATTAACTAAAGAGCATTTATGTACCAGGAGCTGTGGTCTGTATCATTTCATAAGCAGAGTTGAACTGCATATGGTCCGTATGAGTAGGAAACACTGTTCTTTATTTCTGGGCATGCTCATGGTTCTTACTGTATTGGAGACGCTGGAAAGAAGAGGATGATTCTTGCCTGAAAACAGAGTGTTTTTCAGGGTTGAGAATTCTGGTCTGAGTTTGCCTTCAGAAATGGAGTTAAACCCCAGGATCTGTGTCTTCCTACAAGCAAATCTTCATTTCAGGTAAATCAGTAAATTTTGGGCTCAAATGATTTTTCGCAGTTCACGAACCCAATGTGATTCTCACTATTAACTAAAGAGCATTTAAGTAAGCAGAGCGGTGGTTTGTATCAGTTTCATAAGCAGAGTTGAACTACATATGGTCTGTATGAGTAGGAAACACATTTATTTTTTTCAGGGCATGCTCATGATTCTTCCTGTATTTTAGACTCTGGAAAGAAGAGCTTGCTTCTTGCCTTAAAGCAGAGTGTGTTTCAGGGATGAAAACTCTGGTGTGAATTTCGCTTCAGAAATGGATTTAAACCCTAGGATCTGTGTCTTCCTGCAAGCAAGAGTTCATTTCTGTTAAACCAAATGTATTTTGGGCTCAAATGATTTTTCGCAGTTCACCAACCCACACCGATTTTCACTATTAACTAAAGAGGATTTCTGTAAGAGGAGCTGTGGTTTGTATCAGTTTCATAAGCAGAGTTGAACTACATATGGTCCGTATGAGTAGGATACACAGTTCTTTTTTTTAAGTGCTTGCTCATGGTTCTTGCTGTATTGGAGAAGCTGGAAAGATGAGCTTGCTTCTTGCATTAAAACAGGGTGTGTTTCATGGATGAGAACTCTGGTCTGAATTTCGCTTCACAAACGGAGTTAAACCCCATGATCTGTGTCTTCCTACCAGCAAGAGTTCATTTCTGTTAAACAAAGTGAATTTTTGGCTCAAATAACTTTACACAGTTCTAGAACCCAACGCGATTATCACTATTAACTAAAGAGCATTTATGTAAGAGGTGCTGTAGTCTGTATCGTTTCATAAGCAGAGTTGAACTGCATACTGTCCGTAGGGGTAGGTAACACTGTTCTTTTTTTCTGGGCATGCTCATGGTTCTTGCTGTATTTTAGACTCTGGAAAGAATAGCTTGCTTCTTGCGTTAAATGAAAGTGTGTTTCATCGATGATATCTTTGGTTAGATTTCCCCTCTGAAACGGAGTTAAACCCCAGGATCTGTGTCTTCCTACCAGCAAGTGTTCATTTCTGTTAAACAAAGTGAATTTTCGGCTCAAATGACTTTACACTGTTCTAGAACCCAACGCGATTATCACTATTAACTAAAGAGCATTTATGTACCAGGAGCTGTGGTCTGTATCATTTCATAAGCAGAGTTGAATTGCATATGGTCCGTATGAGTAGGAAACACTGTTCTTTATTTCTGGGCATGGTCATGGTTCTTACTGTATTGGAGACGCTGGAAAGAAGAGGATGATTCTTGCCTGAAAACAGAGTGTTTTTCAGGGTTGAGAATTCTGGTCTGAGTTTGCCTTCAGAAATGGAGTTAAACCCCAGGATCTGTGTCTTCCTACAAGCAAATCTTCATTTCAGGTAAATCAGTAAATTTTGGCCTCAAATGATTTTTCGCAGTTCATGATCCCAATGTGATTCTCACTATTAACTAAAGAGCATTTAAGTAAGCAGAGCGGTGGTTTGTATAAGTTTCATAAGCAGAGTTGAACTACATATGGTCTGTATGAGTAGGAAAGACATTTATTTTTTTCAGGGCATGCTCATGTTTCTTCCTGTATTTTAGACTCTGGAAAGAAGAGCTTGCTTCTTGCGTTAAAGCAGAGTGTGTTTCAGGGATGAAAACTCTGGTGTGAATTTCCCTTCATAAACGGATTTAAATCCTAGGATCTGTGTCTTCCTGCAAGCAAGAGTTCATTTCTGTTAAACCAAATGTATTTTGGGCTCAAATGATTTTTCGCAGTTCACCAACCCACACCGATTTTCACTATTAACTAAAGAGCATTTCTGTAAGAGGAGCTGTGGTTTGTATCAGTTTCATAAGCAGAGTTGAACTACATATGGTCCGTATGAGTAGGATACACAGTTCTTTTTTTTAAGGGCTTGCTCATGGTTCTTGCTGTATTGGAGAAGCTGGAAAGATGAGCTTGCTTCTTGCATTAAAACAGGGTGTGTTTCATGGATGAGAACTCTGGTCTGAATTTCGCTTCACAAACAGAGTTAAACCCCATGATCTGTGTCTTCCTACCAGCAAGAGTTCATTTCTGTTAAACAAAGTGAATTTTTGGCTCAAATGACTTTACACAGTTCTAGAACCCAACGCGATTATCACTATTAACTAAAGAGCATTTATGTAAGAGGTGCTGTAGTCTGTATCATTTCATAAGCAGAGTTGAACTGCATACGGTCCGTAGGGGTAGGTAACACTGTTCTTTTTTTCTGGGCATGCTCATGGTTCTTGCTGTATTTTAGACTCTGGAAAGAATAGCTTGCTTCTTGCGTTAAATGAAAGTGTGTTTCATCGATGAAATCTTTGGTCAGATTTCCCCTCTGAAACGGAGTTAAACCCCAGGATCTGTGTCTTCCTACAAGCAAGAGTTCATTTCTGGTTAACCTAGTGAATTTTGGGCTCAAATGATTTTTCGCAGTTCACGAACACAACGCGATTCTCAGTATTAACTAAAGAGCATTTATGTAAGAGGAGCTTGGTTTGTATCAGATTCAAAGTAGAGTTGAACTGCATATGGTCTGTATGAGTAGGAAACACATTTATTTTTTTCAGGGCATGCTCATGTTTCTTGCTGTATTTTAGACTCTGGAAAGAAGAGCTTGCTTCTTGCGTCAAAGCAGAGTGTGTTTCATGATGAAAACTCTGTTCTGAAATTCCCTTCAGAAATGGAGTTAAACCCCAGGATCTGTGTCTTCCTACAAGCAAGAGTTAATTTCAGGTAAATCCAGTAAATTTTCGGCTCAAATGACTTTACACAGTTCTAGAACCCAACGCGATTATCACTATTAACTAAAGAGCATTTATGTAAGAGTTGCTGTGGTCTGTATCATTTCATAAGCAGAGTTGAACTGCATACGGTCCGTAGGGGTAGGTAACACTGTTCTTTTTTTCTGGGCATGCTCATGGATCTTACTGTATTGGAGACGCTGGAAAGAAGAGGATGATTCTTGCCTTCAAACAGAGTGTTTTTCAGGGTTGAGAATTCTGATCTGAATTGGCCTTCAGAAATGGAGTTAAACCCCAGGATCTGTGTCTTCCTACAAGCAAGAGTTCATTTCAGTTATATCCAGTAAATTTTGGGCTCAAATGTTTTTTCGCGGTTCACCCACCCACACCCATTCTCACTATTAACTAGAGAGCTTTTATGTAAGAGGAGCTGTGTTTTGTATCAGTTTCATAAGCAGAGTTGAACTACATATGGTCCGTAAGAGTAGGAAACACAGTTCTTTTTTTCAGGGCATGCTCATGGTTCTTGCTGTATTTTATACTCTGGAAAGAATAGCTTGCTTCTTGCGTTAAAACAGAGTGTGTTTCAGTGATGAAATCTTTGATCTGAATTTCCCTTCTGAAACGGAGTTAAACCCCAGGATCTGTGTCTTCCTACCAGCAAGAGTTCATTTCTGGTTAAGCCAGTGATTTTTGGGCTCAAATGATTTTTCGCAGTTCACAAACCCACACCGATTATCACTATTAACTAAAGAGCATTTATGTAAGAGGAGCTGTGGTTTGTATCAGTTTCATAAATAGAGTTGAACTACATATGGTCCGTATGAGTAGGATACACAGTTTTTTTTTCAGGGCATGCTCATGGTTCTTGCTGTATTGGAGATGCTGGAAAGATGAGCTTGCTTCTTGCATTAAAACAGGGTGTGTTTCATGGATGAGAACTCTGGTCTGAATTTCGCTTCACAAACGGAGTTAAACCCCATGATCTGTGTCTTCCTACCAGGAAGAGTTCATTTCTGTTAAACAAAGTGAATTTTTGGCTCAAATGACTTTACACAGTTCTAGAACCCAACGCGATTATCACTATTAACTAAAGAGCATTTATGTAAGAGCTGCTGTGGTCTGTATCATTTCATAAGCAGAGTTGAACTGCATACGGTCCGTAGGGGTAGGTAACACTGTTCTTTTTTTGTGGGCATGCTCATGGTTCTTACTGTATTGGAGACGCTGGAAAGAAGAGGATGATTCTAGCCTTAAAACAGAGTGTTTTTCAGGGTTGAGATTTCTGGGCTGAATTTGCCTTCAGAAATGGAGTTAAACCCCAGGATCTGTGTCTTCCTACAAGCAAGAGTTCATTTCTGTTAAACCAAGTGAATTTTGGGCTCAAATGATTTTTTCGCAGTTCATCAACCCAAACTGATTATCACTATTAACTAAAGAGCATTTATGTAAGAGTAGCTGTGGTTTGTATCAGTTTCATAAGCAGAGTTGAACTGCATATGGTCCGAATGAGTAGGAAACACTGTTCTTTTTTTCTGGGCATGCTCATGGTTCTTACTGTATTGGAGATGCTGGAAAGAAGAGGATGATTCTTGCATGAAAACAGAGTGTTTTTCAGGGTTGAGAATTATGGTCTGTATTTGCCTCAGAAATGGAGTTAAACCCCAGGATCTGTGTCTTCCTACAAGCAAATCTTCATTTCAGGTAAATCAGTAAATTTTGGGCTCAAATGATATTTCGCAGTTCACGATCCCAACGTGATTTTCACTATTAACTAAAGAGCATTTCAGTAAGCGGAGTGGTGGTTTGTATAAGTTTCATAAGCAGAGTTGAACTACATATGGTCTGTATGAGTAGGAAAGACATTTATTTTTTCAGGCCATACTCATGTTTCTTCCTGTATTTCATACTCTGGAAAGAAGAGCTTGCTTCTTGCGTTAAAGTAGGGTGAGTTTTAGGGATGAAAAGTCTGGTGTGAATTTCCCTTCAGAAACGGATTTAAACCCTAGGATCTGTGTCTTCCTGCAAGCAAGAGTTCATTTCTGTTAAACCAATTGTATTTTGGGCTCAAATGATTTTTCGCAGTTCACCAACCCACACCGATTTTCACTATTAACTAAAGAGCATTTACGTAAGAGGAGCTGTGGTTTGTATCAGTTTCATAAGCAGAGTTGAACTACATATGGTCCGTATGAGTAGGATACACAGTTCTTTTTTTCAGAGCATGCTCATGGTTCTTGCTGTATTGGAGACGCTGGAAAGATGAGCTTGCTTCTTGCATTAAAACAGGGTTTGTTTCATGGATGAGAACTCTGGTCTGAATTTCGCTTCACAAACGGAGTTAAACCCCATGATCTGTGTCTTCCTACCAGCAAGAGTTCATTTCTGTTAAACAAAGTGAATTTTCGGCTCAAATGATTTTACACAGTTCTAGAACCCAATGCGATTATCACTATTAACTAAAGAGCATTTATGTAAGAGGTGCTGTAGTCTGTATCATTTCATAAGCAGAGTTGAACTCCATACGGTCCGTAGGGGTAGGTACCACTATTCTTTTTTTCTGGGCATGCTCATGGTTCTTACTGTATTGGAGACGCTGGAAAGAAGAGGATGATTCTTGCCTTAAAACAGAGTGTTTTTCAGGGTTGAGAATTCTGGTCTGAATTTGCCTTCAGAAATGGAGTTAATCCCCAGTATCTGTGTCTTCCTACAAGTAAGAGTTCATTTCAGGTAAATCCAGTAAATTTTGGGCTCAAATGATTTTTCGCAGTTCACGATCCCAACGTGATTTTCACTATTAACTAAAGAGCATTTAAGTAAGCGGAGTGGTGGTTTGTATAAGTTTCATAAGCAGAGTTGAACTTCATATGGTCTGTATCAGTAGGAAACACATTTATTTTTTCAGGGCATGCTCATGTTTCTTCCTGTATTTTAGACTCTGGAAAGAAGAGCTTGCTTCTTGCTTTAAAGCAGGGTGTGTTTCAGGGATGAAAACTCTGGTGTGATTTGCCTTCAGAAGTGGAGTTAAACCTAGGATCTGTGTCTTCCTACAAGCAAGAGTTCATTTCAGGTAAATCCAGTAAATTTTGGGCTCAAATGTTTTTTCGCAGTTCACCCACCCACACCGATTCTCACTATTAACTAAAGAGCATTTATGTAAGAGGAGCTGTGGTTTGTATCAGTTTCATAAGCAGAGTTGAACTACATATGGTCTATATGAGTAGGAAACACAGTTCTTTTTTACAGGGCATGCTCATGGTTCCTGCTGTATTTTAGACTCTGGAAAGAATAGCTTGCTTCTTGCGTTAAAACAGAGGGTGTTTCAGCGATGAAATCTTTGGTCTGAGTTTCCCTTCTGAAATGGAGTTAAACCCCAGGATCTGTGTCTTCCTAGTAGCAAGAGTTCATTTCTGGTTAATCCAGTGAATTTTGGGCTCCAATGATTTTTCGCAGTTCACGAACACAACGCGATTCACAGTATTAACTAAAGAGCATTTATGTAAGAGGAGCTGTGGTTTGTATCAGTTTCATAAGCAGAGTTGAACTGCATATGGTCCGTATGTGTAGGATACACAGTTTTTTTTTTTTTAGGGCATGCTCATGGTTCTTGCTGTATTGGAGACGCTGGAAAGATGAGCTTGCTTCTTGCATTAAAACAGGGTGTGTTTCATGGATGAGAACTCTGGCCTGAATTTCGCTTCACAAACAGAGTTAAACCCCATGATCTGTGTCTTCCTACCAGCAAGACTTCATTTCTGTTAAACAAAGTGAATTTTCGGCTCAAATGACTTTACACAGTTCTGGAACCCAACGTGATTATCACTATTAACTAAAGAGCATTTATGTAAGAGGTGCTGTAGTCTGTATCATTTCATAAGCAGTGTTGAACTGCATACGTTCCGTAGGGGTAGGTAACACTGTTCTTTTTTTCTGGGCATGCTCGTGGTTCTTACTGTATTGGAGACGCTGGAAAGAAGAGGATGATTCTTGCCTTAAAACAGAGTGTTTTTCAGGGTTGAGAATTCTGGTCTGAATTTGCCTTCAGAAATGGAGTTAAACCCCAGGATCTGTGTCTTCCTACAAGTAAGAGGTCATTTCAGGTAAATCTAGTAATTTTTCGGCTCAAATGATTTTTGCAGTTCACAATCCCAACGTGATTCTCACTATTAACTAAAGAGCATTTATGTAAGCAGATCTGTGGTTTGTAACAGTTCCATAAGTAGAGTTGAACTACATATGGTCCGTATGAGTAGGATACACAGTTCTTTTTTTCAGGGCATGCTCATGGTTCTTGCAGTATTGGAGACGCTGGAAAGAAGAGCTTGCTTCTTGCATTAAAACAGGGTGTGTTTCATGGATGAGAACTCTGGTCTGAATTTCGCTTCACAAACGGAGTTAAACCCCATTATCTGTGTCTTCCTACCAGCAAGAGTTCATTTCTGTTAAACAAAGTGAATTTTCGGCTCAATGACTTTACACAGTTCTAGAACCCAACGCGATTATCACTATTAACTAAGGAGCATTTATGTAAGAGGTGCTGTGGTCTGTATCATTTCATAAGCACAGTTGAACTGCATACGGTCCATAGGGGTAGGTACCAGTATTCTTTTTTTCTGGGCATGCTCATGGTTCTTACTGCATTGGATACGCTGGAAAGAATAGGATGATTATTGCCTGAAAACAGAGTGTTTTTCAGGGTTGAGATTTCTGGGCTGAATTTGCCTTCAGAAATGGAGTTAAACCCCAGGATCTGTGTCTTCCTACAAGCAAGAGTTCATTTCAGGTATATCCAGTAAATTTTGGGCTCAAATGTTTTTTCGCAGTTCACCCACCCACACCCATTCTCACTATTTACTAAAAAGCATTTATGTAAGAGGAGTTGTGTTTTGTATCAGTTTCATAAGCAGAGTTGAACTATATATGGTCCGTAAGAGTAGGAAACACAGTTCTTTTTTTCAGGGCATGCTCATGGTTCTTGCTGTATTTTAGACTCTGGAAAGAATAGCTTGCTTCTTGCGTTAAAACAGAGTGTGTTTCAGTGATGAAATCTTTGATCTGAATTTCCCTTCAGAAACGGATTTAAACCCTAGGATCTGTGTCTTCCTGCAAGCAAGAGTTCATTTCTGTTAAACCATTTGTATTTTGGGCTCAAATGATTTTTCGCAGTTCACCAACCCACACCGATTTTCACTATTAACTAAAGAGCATTTACGTAAGAGAAGCTGTGGTTTGTATCAGTTTCATAAGCAGAGTTGAACTACATATGGTCCGTATGAGTAGGATACACAGTTCTATTTTTCAGAGCATGCTCATGGTTCTTGCTGTATTGGCGACGCTGGAAAGATGAGCTTGCTTCTTGCATTAAAACAGGGTGTGTTTCATGGATGAGAACTCTGGTCTGAATTTCGCTTCACAAACGGAGTTAAACCCCATGATCTGTGTCTTCCTACCAGCAAGAGTTCATTTCTGTTAAACAAAGTGAATTTTCGGCTCAAATGATTTTACACAGTTCTAGAACCCAATGCGATTATCACTATTAACTAAAGAGCATTTATGTAAGAGTTGCTGTAGTCTGTATCATTTCATAAGCAGAGTTGAACTCCATACGGTCCGTAGGGGTAGGTACCACTATTCTTTTTTTCTGGGCATGCTCATGGTTCTTACTGTATTGGAGACAATGGAAAGAAGAGGATGATTCTTGCCTTAAAACAGAGTGTTTTTCAGGGTTGAGAATTCTGGTCTGAATTTGCCTTCAGAAATGGAGTTAATCCCCAGTATCTGTGTCTTCCTACAAGTAAGAGTTCATTTCAAGTAAATCAAGTAAATTTTGGGCTCAAATGTTTTTTCGCAGTTCACCCACCCACACCGATTCTCACTATTAACTAAAGAGCATTTATGTAAGAGGAGCTGTGGTTTGTATCAGTTTCATAAGCAGAGTTGAACTACGTATGGTCCATATGAGTAGGAAACACAGTTCTTTTTTTCAGGTCATGCTCATGGTTCTTGCTGTATTTTAGACTCTGGAAAGAATACCTTGCTTCTTGCGTTAAAATAGAGTGTGTTTCAGCGATGAAATCTTTGGTCTGAGTTTCCCTTCTGAAACGGAGTTAAACCCCAGGATCTGTGTCTTCCTAGTAGCAAGAGTTCATTTCTGGTTAACCCAGTGAATTTTGGGCTCAAATGATATTTCACAGTGCACGAACACAACGCGATTCTCAGTATTAACTAAAGAGCATTTATGTAAGAGGAGCTGTGGTTTGTATCAGTTTCATAAGCAGAGTTGAACTACATATGGTCCGTATGAGTAGGATACACAGTTTTTTTTTTTTAGGGCATGCTCATGGTTCTTGCTGTATTGGAGACGCTGGAAAGATGAGCTTGCTTCTTGCATTAAAACAGGGTGTGTTTCATGGATGAGAACTCTGGCCTGAATTTTGCTTCACAAACAGAGTTAAACCCCATGATCTGTGTCTTCCTACCAGCAAGAGTTCATTTCTGTTAAACAAAGTGAATTTTCGGCTCAAATGACTTTACACAGTTCTAGAACCCAACGCGATTATCACTATTAACTAAAGAGCATTTATGTAAGAGGTGCTGTAGTCTGTATCATTTCATAAGCAGTGTTGAACTGCATACGGTCCGTAGGGGTAGGTAACACTGTTCTTTTTTTCTGGGCATGCTCATGGTTCTTACTGTATTGGAGACGCTGGAAAGAAGAGGATGATTCTTGCCTGAAAACAGAGTGTTTTTCAGGGTTGAGAATTCTGGTCTGAGTTTGCCTTCAGAAATGGATTTAAACCCCAGGATCTGTGCCTTCCTACAAGCAAATGTTCATTTCAGGTAAATCAGTAAATTTTGGGCTCAAATGATTTTTCGCAGTTCACGATCCCAACGTGATTTTCACTAATAACTAAAGAGCATTTACGTAAGCGGAGTTGTGGTTTGTATAAGTTTCATAAGCAGAGTTGAACTACATATGGTCTGTATGAGTAGGAAACACATTTATTTTCTCAGGGCATGCTCATGGTTCTTGCTGTATTTTAGACTCTGGAAAGAATAGCTTGCTTCTTGCGTTAAAGCAGAGTGTGTTTAAGGGATGAGAACTCTGGTCTGAATTTCCCTTCAGAAACGGATTTAAACCCTAGGATCGTGTCTTCCTGCAAGCAAGAGTTCATTTCTGTTAAATCAAGTGAACTTTGGGCTCAAATGATATTTCACAGTTCACGAACCCAACGCGAATCTTCCTATTAACTAAAGAGCATTTATGTAAGAGGAGCTGTGGTTTGTATTAGTTTCATAAGCAGAGTTGAACTGCATATGGTCCCTATGAGTAGGAAACACCGTTCTTTTTTTCTGGGCATGCTCATGGTTCTCACTGTATTGGAGACGCTGGAAAGAAGAGGATGATTCTTGCCTGAAACAGAGTGTTTTTCAGGGTTGAGAATTCTGGTCTGAATTTGGCTTCAGAAATGGAGTTAAACCCCAGGATTTGTGTCTTCCTACAAGCAAGAGTTCATTTCAGGTAAATCCAGTAATTTTTCGATTCAATTGATTTTTCGCAGTTCATGATCCCAACGTGATTCTCACTATTACCTAAAGAGCATTTAATTAAGCAGATCTGTGGTTTGTACCAGTTCCATAAGCAGAGGTGAACTACATATGGTCCGTATGAGTAGGATACACAGTTCTTTTTTTCAGGGCATGCTCATATTTCTTCCTGTATTTTAGACTCCGGAAAGAAAAGCTTGCTTCTTGCGTTAAAGAAGAGTGTGTTTAAGGGATGAGAACTCTGGTCTGAATTCCCTTCAGAAACGGAGTTAAACACTAGGATCTTTGTCTTCCTACAAGCAAGAGTTCATTTCTGTTAAACCAAGTGAATTTTGGGCTCAAATGATTTTTTCGCAGTTCACCAACCCAAACTGATTATCACTATTAACTAAAGAGTATTCATGTAAGAGGAGCTGTGGTTTGTATCAGTTTCATAAGCAGAGTTGAACTACATAGGGTCTGTATGAGTAGGAAACACAGTTCTTTTTTTCAGGGCATGCTCATGGTTCTTACTGTATTGGAGACGCTGGAAAGAAGAGCTTGCTTCTTGCCTTAAAACAGAGTGTTATTCTGGGTTGAGAATTCTGGTCTGAATTTGCCTTCAGAAATGGAGTTAAACCCCATGATCTCTGTCTTCCTACAAGCAAGAGTTCATTTCAGGTAAATCCAGTGAATTATGAGCTCAAATGATTTTTTCGCAGTTCACGTTCCAAACGTAATTCTCACTAATAAGTAAAGAGCATTTAAGTAAGCGGAGCGGTGCTTTGTATCAGTTTCATGAGCAGAGTTGAACTACATATTGTCTGTATGAGTAGGAAACACATTTATTTTTTTCAGGGCATGCTCGTGTTTCTTCCTGTATTTTAGACTCTGGAAAGAAGAGGTGCTTCTTGCGTTAAAGCAGAGTGTCTTTCATGGATGAGAACTCTAGTCTGAATTTCCACTCAGAAACGGATTTAAACCCTAGGATCTGTGTCTTCCTACAAGAATGAGTTCATTTATGTTAAACCAATTGAATTTTTGGCTCAAATGATTTTTCGCAGTTCACCAACCCAAACTGATTATCACTATTAACTAAAGAGCATTTATTTAAGAGGAGCTGTTGTTTGTATCAGTTTCATAAGGAGAGTTGAACTACATATGGTCCGTATGAGTAGGATACACAGTTCTTTTTTTCAGGGCATGCTCATGGTTATTACAGTATTGGACACCCTGGAAAGAAGAGGATGATTCATGCCTTAAAACAGAGTGTTTCTCAGGGATGAGAATTCTGGTATGAATTTCCCTTCAGAAACGGAGTTAAACCCCAGGATCTGTGTCTTCCTACAAGCAAGAGTTCATTTCTGGTAAACCCAATGAATTTTGGGCTCCAATAATTTTTCGATGTTCACGAACCCAACGCGATTCTCACTATTTACTAAAGAGGATTTATGTAAGAGGAGCTGTGGTTTGAATCAGTGTCATAAGCAGAGTTGAACTACATATGGTCTGTGTAAGTAGGAAACACAGTTCATTTTTTCTGGGAATGCTCATGTTTCTTACTGTATTGGAGATGCTGAATAGAAGAGGATGATTCTTGCCTTAAAACAGAGTTTTTTTCAGGGATGAGAACTCTGCTCTGAATTGAACTTCAGAAACGGAGTTAAACCCCAGGATCTTTGTCTACGTACATGTGAGAGTTCATTTCGCTTAAACCAAGTGAATTTTGGGCTCAATAGATTTTTCGCAATTCACCAACCCATACCGTTTATCACTATAAACTAAAGAGCTTTTATGTATGAGGAGCTGTGGTTTTTATCAGTTTCATACACAGAGTTGAACTACATATGGACTATATGAGTAAGATACACAGTTCTTTTTTTCAGGGCATGCTCATGGTTTTTGCGGTATTTTAGACTCTGGAAAGAAGAGCATGCTTCTTGCGTTAAAACAGAGTGTTTCAGGGATGAGATTTATGGTCTCAATTTCCCTTCTGAAACGGAGTTAAACCCCATGATCTCTGTCTTCCTACAAGCAAGAGTTCGTTTCTGGTTAACCCAGTGAATTTTGGGGTCAAATGATATTCCGAAGTTCACGACCCCAACGCGATTCTTCCTATTAACTAAAGAGAATTTATGTAAGAGGAGCTGTGGTTTGTATCAGTTTCATAAGCAGAGCTGAACTACATATGGTCTGTATGAGTAGGAAACACAGTTATTTTTTCCGGTCATGCTCATGGTTCCTGCTGTATTGGAGACGCTGGAAAGAAGAGCTTGCTTCTTGCAGTAAATCAGGGTGTGTTTCATGGATGAGAACTCTGGTCTGAATTTCCCTTCACAAACGGAGTTAAACCCCATGATATGTGTCTTCCTACCAGCAAGAGTTCATTTCTGTTAAACAAAGTGAATTTTCGGCTCAAGTGACTTTACACAATTCTACAACCCAACGCGATTATCACTATTAACTAAAGAGCATTTATGTAAGAGGTGCTGTGGTCTGTATCATTTCATAAGCAGAGTTGAACTGCATATGGTCCGTATTAGTAGGTAACACTGTTCTTTCTTTCTGGGCATGCTCATGGTTCTTACTGTGTTTTAGAATCTGGAAAGAAGAGCTTGCTTCTTGCGTTAAAACAGTGTGTGTTTCAGCTATGAAATCTTTGGTCTGAATTTCCCTTCTGAAACGGAGATAAACCCCATTATCTGTGTATTCCTACCAGCAAGAGTTCATTTCTGGGTAACGCAGTGAATTTTGGGCTCAAATGATTTTTCGCAGTTCACGAACACAAAGTGATTCTCAGTATTAACTAAAGAGCATTTATGTAAGAGGAGCTTGGTTTGTATCAGTTTCAAAGCAGAGTTGAACTGCATATGGTCCGTATGAGTAGGAAACACTGTTCATTTTTTCTGGGCATGCTCATGGTTCTTACGGTATTGGAGACGCTGGAAAGAAGAGGATGTTTCTTGCCTTAAAACAGAGTGTTTTTCAGGGTTGAGAATTCTGGTCTGAATTTGCCTTCATTAATGGAGTTAAACCCCAGGATCTGTGTCTTCCTACAGGCAACAGTTCATTTCAGGTAAACCCAGTGAATTTTTGGCTCAAAAGATTTTCGCAGTTCACGATCTGAATGTGATTCTCACTATTAACTAAAGAGCATTTAAGTAAGTGGAGCGGTGGTTTGTATCAGTTTCATAAGCAGAGTTGAACTATATATGGTCTGTATGAGTAGGAAACACCTTTATTTTTTTCAGGGCATGCTCATGTTTCTTCCTGTATTTTAGACACTGGAAAGAAGAGCTTGCTTCTTGCGTTAAAGCAGAGTGTGTTTCAGAGATGAAAACTCTGGTCTGAATTTCCCTTCAGAAACTGATTTAAACCCTAGGATCTGTGTCTTCCTACAAGCATGAGTTCATTTCTGTTAAACCAAGTGAATTTTGGGCTCAAATGTTTTTTCGCAGTTCACCCACCCACACCGATTCTCACTATTAACTAAAGAGCATTTATGTAAGAGGAGCTTGGTTTGTATCAGTTTCATAAGCAGAGTTGAACTGCATATGGTCCGTATGAGTAGGAAACACTGTTCTTATATTCTGGGCATGCTCATGGTTCTTGTTGTATTTTAGACTCTGGAACGAAGAGCTTGCTTCTTGCGTTAAAACAGAGTGTGTTTCAAGAATGAAATGTTTGGTCTGAATTTCCCTTCTGAAACGGAGTTAAACCCCATGATCTGTGTCTTCCTACAAGCAAGAGTTCGTTTCTGGTTAACCCAGTGAATTTTGAGCTCAAATGATTTTTCGAAGTTCACGAACACAACGCGATTCTTCCTATTAACTAAAGAGCATTTATGTAAGAGGAGCTTGGTTTGTATCAGTTTCATAAGCAGAGTTGAACTACATATGTTCCGTATGAGTAGGAAAAACAGTTCTTTTTTTCCGGGCATGCTCATGGTTCTTGCTTTATTGGAGACGCTGGAAAGAAGAGCTTGCTACTTGCAATAAAACAGGGTGTGTTTCATGGATGAGAACTCTGGTCTGAATTTCCCTTCACAAACGGCGTTAAACCCCATGATCTGTGTCTTCCTACCAGCAAGAGTTCACTTCTGTTAAACAAAGTGAATTTTCGGCTAAAATGACTTTACACAGTTCTAGAACACAACGCGATTATCACTATTAACTAAAGAGCATTTATGTAACAGGAGCTGTGGTCTGTATCATTTCATAAGCAGAGTTGAACTGCACATGGTCCATATGAGTAGGTAACACTGTTCTTTTTTTTGGCATGCTCATGGTTCTTACAGTATTGGAGACGCTGGAAAGAAGAGGATGATTCTTGCCTTAAAACAGAGTGTTTTTCAGGGTTGAGAATCTGGTCTGAATTTGCCGTCAGAAATGGAGTTAAACCCCAGGATCTGTGTCTTCCTACAAGCAAGAGTTCATTTCAGGTAAACCCAGTGACTTTTGGGCTCAAATAATTTTTCACAGTTCATGAACCCAAAGCGATTCTCACTATTAACTAAAGAGGATTTAAGTAAGAGGAGCTGTGGTTTGAATCAGTTTCATAAGCATAGTTGAACTGCATATGGTTTGTATAAGTAGGAAACACAGTTCATTTTTTCTGGGAATGCTCATGTTTCTTACTGTATTGAGACGCTGAATAGAAGAGGATGATTCTTGCCTTAAAACAGAGTTTTTTTCAGGGATGAGAACTCTGGTCTGAATTGAACTTCAGAAACGGAGTTAAACCCCAGGATCTTTGTCTACCTACATGCGCGAGTTCATTTCTGTTAAACCAAGTGAATTTTGGGCTCAAATGTTTTTTTGCAGTTCACCCACCCACACCGATTCTCACTATTAACTAAAGAGCATTTATGTAAGAGGAGCAGTGGTTTGTATCAGTTTCATAAGCAGAGTTGAAGTACATATGGTCTGTATGAGTAGGAAACACAGTTCTTTTTTTCAGGGCATGCTCATTGTTCTTGCTGTGTTTTAGACTCTTGAAAGAAGAGCTTGCTTCTTGCGTTAAAACAGAGTGTGTTTCAGCTATGAAATCTTTGGTCTGAATTTCCCGTCTGAAACGGAGTTAAACCCCAGGATCTGTGTCTTCCTACAAGCAAGAGTTCATTTCTGTTTAACCCAGTGAGTTTTGGGCTGAAATGATTTTTCGCAGTTCACGAACCCAACGCGATTCTTCCTATTAACTAAAGAGCATTTATGTAAGAGGAGCTGTGGTTTGTATCAGTTTCATAAGCAGAGTTGAACTGCATATGGTCCGTATGAGTAGGAAACACAGTTCTTTTTTCCCGGGCATGCTCATCGTTCTTGCTGTATTGGAGACTCTGGAAAGAAGAGCTTGCTTCTTGCATTAACAAAGGGTGTGTTTCATGGATGAGAACTCTGGTCTGAATTTCGCTTAACAAACGGAGTTAAACCCCATGATCTGTGTTTTCCTACCAGCAAGAGTTCATTTCTGTTAAACAAAGTTAATTTTCAGTCAAATGACTTTACACAGTTCTAGAACCCAACAAGATTATCACTATTAACTAAAGAGCATTTATGTAACAGGAGACTGGTCTGTATCATTTCATAAGCAGAGTTGAACTGCATATGGTCCGTATGAGTAGGTAACACTGTTCTTTTTTTTGGCATGCTCATGGTTCTTACAGTATTGGAGACGCTGGAAAGAAGAGGATGATTCTTGCCTTAAAACAGAGTGTTTTTCAGGGTTGAGAATCTGGTCTGAATTTGCAGTCAGAAATGGAGTTAAACCTCAGGATCTGTGTCTTCCTACAAGCAAGAGTTCATTTCAGGTAAACCCAGTGAATTTTGGGCTCAAATAATTTTTCGCAGTTCACGAACCCAACGCGATTCTCAGTATTAACTAAAGAGCATTTATGTAAGAGGAGCTTGGTTTGTATCAGTTTCATAGGCAGAGTTGAACTACATATGGTCCGTGTGAGTAGGAAACACAGTTCATTTTTTCAGGGCATGCTCATTGTTCTTGCTGTGTTTTAGATTCTGGAAAGAAGAGCTTGCTTCTTGCGTTAAAACAGAGTGTGTTTCAGCTATGAAATCTTTGGTCTGAATTTCCCTTCAGAAACGGATTTAAACCCTAGGATCTGTGTCTTCCTACAAGCATGAGTTCATTTCTGTTAAACCAAGTGAATTTTGGGCTCAAATGTTTTTTCGCAGTTCACCCACCCACACCGATTCTCACTATTAACTAAAGAGCATTTATGTAAGAGGAGCTTGGTTTGTATCAGTTTCATAAGCAGAGTTGAACTGCATATGGTCCGTATGAGTAGGAAACACTGTTCTTATATTCTGGGCATGCTCATGGTTCTTGTTGTATTTTAGACTCTGGAACGAAGAGCTTGCTTCTTGCGTTAAAACAGAGTGTGTTTCAGGAATGAAATG
The DNA here is from genome assembly GCA_949786385.1 of Onychomys leucogaster. Classification (NCBI taxonomy): domain Eukaryota; kingdom Metazoa; phylum Chordata; class Mammalia; order Rodentia; family Cricetidae; genus Onychomys; species Onychomys leucogaster. Next base: position 558,206 of record CATKUP010000218.1, on the reverse strand, counting down.
TTTGGTCTGAATTTCCCTTCTGAAACGGAGTTAAACCCCATGATCTGTGTCTTCCTACAAGCAAGAGTTCGTTTCTGGTTAACCCAGTGAATTTTGAGCTCAAATGATTTTTCGAAGTTCACGAACACAACGCGATTCTTCCTATTAACTAAAGAGCATTTATGTAAGAGGAGCTTGGTTTGTATCAGTTTCATAAGCAGAGTTGAACTACATATGTTCCGTATGAGTAGGAAAAACAGTTCTTTTTTTCCGGGCATGCTCATGGTTCTCACTGTATTGGAGACGCTGGAAAGAAGAGCTTGCTACTTGCAATAAAACAGGGTGTGTTTCATGGATGAGAACTCTGGTCTGAATTTCCCTTCACAAACGGCGTTAAACCCCATGATCTGTGTCTTCCTACCAGCAAGAGTTCACTTCTGTTAAACAAAGTGAATTTTCGGCTAAAATGACTTTACACAGTTCTAGAACACAACGCGATTATCACTATTAACTAAAGAGCATTTATGTAACAGGAGCTGTGGTCTGTATCATTTCATAAGCAGAGTTGAACTGCACATGGTCCATATGAGTAGGTAACACTGTTCTTTTTTTTGGCATGCTCATGGTTCTTACAGTATTGGAGACGCTGGAAAGAAGAGGATGATTCTTGCCTTAAAACAGAGTGTTTTTCAGGGTTGAGAATCTGGTCTGAATTTGCCGTCAGAAATGGAGTTAAACCCCAGGATCTGTGTCTTCCTACAAGCAAGAGTTCATTTCAGGTAAACCCAGTGACTTTTGGGCTCAAATAATTTTTCGCAGTTCATGAACCCAAAGCGATTCTCACTATTAACTAAAGAGGATTTAAGTAAGAGGAGCTGTGGTTTGAATCAGTTTCATAAGCATAGTTGAACTGCATATGGTTTGTATAAGTAGGAAACACAGTTCATTTTTTCTGGGAATGCTCATGTTTCTTTCTGTATTGGAGACGCTGAATAGAAGAGGATGATTCTTGCCTTAAAACAGTGTTTTTTTCAGGGATGAGAACTCTGGTCTGAATTGAACTTCAGAAACGGAGTTAAACCCCAGGATCTTTGTCTACCTACATGCGCGAGTTCATTTCTGTTAAACCAAGTGAATTTTGGGCTCAAATGTTTTTTTGCAGTTCACCCACCCACACCGATTCTCACTATTAACTAAAGAGCATTTATGTAAGAGGAGCAGTGGTTTGTATCAGTTTCATAAGCAGAGTTGAAGTACATATGGTCTGTATGAGTAGGAAACACAGTTCTTTTTTTCAGGGCATGCTCATTGTTCTTGCTGTGTTTTAGACTCTTGAAAGAAGAGCTTGCTTCTTGCGTTAAAACAGAGTGTGTTTCAGCTATGAAATCTTTGGTCTGAATTTCCCGTCTGAAACGGAGTTAAACCCCAGGATCTGTGTCTTCCTACAAGCAAGAGTTCATTTCTGTTTAACCCAGTGAGTTTTGGGCTGAAATGATTTTTCGCAGTTCACGAACCCAACGCGATTCTTCCTATTAACTAAAGAGCATTTATGTAAGAGGAGCTGTGGTTTGTATCAGTTTCATAAGCAGAGTTGAACTGCATATGGTCCGTATGAGTAGGAAACACAGTTCTTTTTTCCCGGGCATGCTCATCGTTCTTGCTGTATTGGAGACTCTGGAAAGAAGAGCTTGCTTCTTGCATTAACAAAGGGTGTGTTTCATGGATGAGAACTGTGGTCTGAATTTCGCTTAACAAACGGAGTTAAACCCCATGATCTGTGTTTTCCTACCAGCAAGAGTTCATTTCTGTTAAACAAATTTAATTTTCAGTCAAATGACTTTACACAGTTCTAGAACCCAACAAGATTATCACTATTAACTAAAGAGCATTTATGTAACAGGAGACTGGTCTGTATCATTTCATAAGCAGAGTTGAACTGCATATGGTCCGTATGAGTAGGTAACACTGTTCTTTTTTTTGGCATGCTCATGGTTCTTACAGTATTGGAGACGCTGGAAAGAAGAGGATGATTCTTGCCTTAAAACAGAGTGTTTTTCAGGGTTGAGAATCTGGTCTGAATTTGCCGTCAGAAATGGAGTTAAACCTCAGGATCTGTGTCTTCCTACAAGCAAGAGTTCATTTCAGGTAAACCCAGTGAATTTTGGGCTCAAATAATTTTTCGCAGTTCACGAACCCAACGCGATTCTCAGTATTAACTAAAGAGCATTTATGTAAGAGGAGCTTGGTTTGTATCAGTTTCATAGGCAGAGTTGAACTACATATGGTCCGTGTGAGTAGGAAACACAGTTCATTTTTTCAGGGCATGCTCATTGTTCTTGCTGTGTTTTAGATTCTGGAAAGAAGAGCTTGCTTCTTGCGTTAAAACAGAGTGTGTTTCAGCTATGAAATCTTTGGTCTGAATTTCCCTTCAGAAACGGATTTAAACCCTAGGATCTGTGTCTTCCTACAAGCATGAGTTCATTTCTGTTAAACCAAGTGAATTTTGGGCTCAAATGTTTTTTCGCAGTTCACCCACGACACCGATTCTCACTATTAACTAAAGAGCATTTATGTAAGAGGAGCTTGGTTTGTATCAGTTTCATAAGCAGAGTTGAACTGCATATGGTCCGTATGAGTAGGAAACACTGTTCTTTATTCTGGGCATGCTCATGGTTCTTGTTGTATTTTAGACTCTGGAACGAAGAGCTTGCTTCTTGCGTTAAAACAGAGTGTGTTTCAAGAATGAAATGTTTGGTCTGAATTTCCCTTCTGAAACGGAGTTAAACCCCATGATCTGTGTCTTCCTACAAGCAAGAGTTCGTTTCTGGTTAACCCAGTGAATTTTGAGCTCAAATGATTTTTCGAAGTTCACGAACACAACGCGATTCTTCCTATTAACTAAAGAGCATTTATGTAAGAGGAGCTTGGTTTGTATCAGTTTCATAAGCAGAGTTGAACTACATATGTTCCGTATGAGTAGGAAAAACAGTTCTTTTTTTCCGGGCATGCTCATGGTTCTTGCTTTATTGGAGACGCTGGAAAGAAGAGCTTGCTACTTGCAATAAAACAGGGTGTGTTTCATGGATGAGAACTCTGGTCTGAATTTCCCTTCACAAACGGCGTTAAACCCCATGATCTGTGTCTTCCTACCAGCAAGAGTTCACTTCTGTTAAACAAAGTGAATTTTCGGCTAAAATGACTTTACACAGTTCTAGAACACAACGCGATTATCACTATTAACTAAAGAGCATTTATGTAACAGGAGCTGTGGTCTGTATCATTTCCTAAGCAGAGTTGAACTGCACATGGTCCATATGAGTAGGTAACACTGTTCTTTTTTTTGGCATGCTCATGGTTCTTAAAGTATTGGAGACGCTGGAAAGAAGAGGATGATTCTTGCCTTAAAACAGAGTGTTTTTCAGGGTTGAGAATCTGGTCTGAATTTGCCGTCAGAAATGGAGTTAAACCCCAGGATCTGTGTCTTCCTACAAGCAAGAGTTCATTTCAGGTAAACCCAATGACTTTTGGGCTCAAATAATTTTTAGCAGTTCATGAACCCAAAGCGATTCTCACTATTAACTAAAGAGGATGTATGTAAGAGGAGCTGTGGTTTGAATCAGTTTCATAAGCATAGTTGAACTGCATATGGTTTGTATAAGTAGGAAACACAGTTCATTTTTTCTGGGAATGCTCATGTTTCTTACTGTATTGGAGATGCTGAATAGAAGAGGATGATTCTTGCCTTAAAACAGAGTTTTTTTTCAGGGATGAGAACTCTGGTCTGAATTGAACTTCAGAAACGGAGTTAAACCCCAGGATCTTTGTCTACCTACATGCGCGAGTTCATTTCTGTTAAACCAAGTGAATTTTGGGCTCAAATGTTTTTTTGCAGTTCACCCACCCACACCGATTCTCACTATTAACTAAAGAGCATTTATGTAAGAGGAGCAGTGGTTTGTATCAGTTTCATAAGCAGAGTTGAAGTACATATGGTCTGTATGAGTAGGAAACACAGTTCTTTTTTTCAGGGCATGCTCATTGTTCTTGCTGTGTTTTAGACTCTTGAAAGAAGAGCTTGCTTCTTGCGTTAAAACAGAGTGTGTTTCAGCTATGAAATCTTTGGTCTGAATTTCCCGTCTGAAACGGAGTTAAACCCCAGGATCTGTGTCTTCCTACAAGCAAGAGTTCATTTCTGTTTAACCCAGTGAGTTTTGGGCTGAAATGATTTTTCGCAGTTCACGAACCCAACGCGATTCTTCCTATTAACTAAAGAGCATTTATGTAAGAGGAGCTGTGGTTTGTATCAGTTTCATAAGCAGAGTTGAACTGCATATGGTCCGTATGAGTAGGAAACACAGTTCTTTTTTCCCGGGCATGCTCATCATTCTTGCTGTATTGGAGTCTCTGGAAAGAAGAGCTTGCTTCTTGCATTAACAAAGGGTGTGTTTCATGGATGAGAACTCTGGTCTGAATTTCGCTTAACAAACGGAGTTAAACCCCATGATCTGTGTTTTCCTACCAGCAAGAGTTCATTTCTGTTAAACAAAGTTAATTTTCAGTCAAATGACTTTACACAGTTCTAGAACCCAACAAGATTATCACTATTAACTAAAGAGCATTTATGTAACAGGAGATTGGTCTGTATCATTTCATAAGCAGAGTTGAACTGCATATGGTCCGTATGAGTAGGTAACACTGTTCTTTTTTTTGGCATGCTCATGGTTCTTACAGTATTGGAGACGCTGGAAAGAAGAGGATGATTCTTGCCTTAAAACAGAGTGTTTTTCAGGGTTGAGAATCTGATCTGAATTTGCCGTCAGAAATGGAGTTAAACCTCAGGATCTGTGTCTTCCTACAAGCAAGAGTTCATTTCAGGTAAACCCAGTGAATTTTGGGCTCAAATAATTTTTCGCAGTTCACGAACCCAACGCGATTCTCACTATTAACTAAAGAGCATTTATGTAAGAGGAGCAGTGGTTTGTATCAGTTTCTTAAGCAGAGTTGAAGTACATATGGTCTGTATGAGTAGGAAACACAGTTCTTTTTTTCAGGGCATGCTCATTGTTCTTGCTGTGTTTTAGACTCTTGAAAGAAGAGCTTGCTTCTTGCGTTAAAACAGAGTGTGTTTCAGCTATGAAATCTTTGGTCTGAATTTCCCGTCTGAAACGGAGTTAAACCCCAGGATCTGTGTCTTCCTACAAGCAAGAGTTCATTTCTGTTTAACCCAGTGAGTTTTGGGCTGAAATGATTTTTCGCAGTTGACGAACCCAACGCGATTCTTCCTATTAACTAAAGAGCATTTATGTAAGAGGAGCTGTGGTTTGTATCAGTTTCATAAGCAGAGTTGAACTACATATGGTCCGTATGAGTAGGAAACACAGTTCTTTTTTCCCGTGCATGCTCATCGTTCTTGCTGTATTGGAGACTCTGGAAAGAAGAGCTTGCTTCTTGCATTAACAAAGGGTGTGTTTCATGGATGAGAACTCTGGTCTGAATTTCGCTTAACAAACGGAGTTAAACCCCATGATCTGTGTTTTCCTACCAGCAAGAGTTCATTTCTGTTAAACAAAGTTAATTTTCAGTCAAATGACTTTACACAGTTCTAGAACCCAACAAGATTATCACTATTAACTAAAGAGCATTTATGTTACAGGAGATTGGTCTGTATCATTTCATAAGCAGAGTTGAACTGCATATGGTCCATATGAGTAGGTAACACTGTTCTTTTTTTTGGCATGCTCATGGTTCTTACAGTATTGGAGACGCTGGAAAGAAGAGGATGATTCTTGCCTTAAAACAGAGTGTTTTTCAGGGTTGAGAATTCTGGTCTGAATTTGCCTTCATAAGTGGAGTTAAACCCCAGGATCTGTGTCTTCCTACAAGCACCAGGTCATTTCAGGTAAACCCAGTGAATTTTGGGCTCAAATGATTTTTCGCAGTTCACGAACACAACGTGATTCGCACTATTAACTAAAGAGCATTTAAGTAAGCAGAGCGGTGGTTTGTATCAGCTTTATAAGCAGAGTTGAACTACATATGGTCAGTATGATTAGGAAACACATTTCTTTTTTTCAGGGCATGCTCATGTTTCTTCCTGTATTTTAACTCTGGAAAGAAGAGCTTGCTTCTTGCTTTAAAGCAGATATGTTTCAGGGATGAGAACTCTAGTCTGAATTTGCCTTCAGATACGGATTTTCACCCCAGGATCTGTGTCTTCCTACAAGCAAGAGTTCATTTCTGTTAAACCAAGTGAATTTTGGGCTCAAATGACTTTACACAGTTCTAGAACCCAACGTGATTATCACTATTATCTAAAGAGCATTTATGTAAGAGGAGCTGTGGTTTGTATCAGTTTCATAAGCAGAGTTGAACTACATATGGTCCGTAGGAGTAGAATACACAGTACTTTTTTTTCAGGGCATGCTCATGGTTCTTGCTGTATTTTAGACTCTGGAAAGGAGAGCTCGCAGTTCACCAACCCACACCGATTCTCACTATTAACTTAAGTAGGAAACACTGTTCTTTTTTTCTGGGCATGCTCATGGTTCTTACTATATTGGAGACGCTGGAAAGAAGAGGAGGTGGGGTTTGTATAAATTTGATAAGCAGAGTTGAACTACATATGATCTGTATGCGTAGGAAACACTGTTCTTTTTTTCTGTTCATGCTCATGGTTCTTACTGTATTGGAGACCCTGGAAAGAAGATGATGATTCATGCCTTAAAACAGAGTGTTTTTCACGTATTAGAACTCTGGTCTGAATTTCCCTTAAGAAATGGAGTTAAACCCCAGGATCTGTGTCTTCCAACAAGCAAGAGTTCATTTCTGGTTAACCCAGTGAATTTTGGGCTCAAATGATTTTTCGAAGTTCACGAACCCAACGCGAATATCACTATTAACTAAAGAGGATATGTAAGAGGAGCTGCGGTCTGTATCAGTTTCATAAGCAGAGTTGAACTACACATGGTCTGTATGAGTAGGAAAAAGAGTTCTTTTTTTCTGGGCATGCTCATGTTTCTTACTGTATTGGAGACGCTGGAAAGAACAGATTGCTTCTTGCGTTAAAACAGAGTGTTTTTCAGGAATGAGAATTCTGGTCTGAATTTCCTTTTAGCAACGGAGTTAATACCCAGGATCAGTGTCTTCCTACAAGCAAGATTTAATATCTGGTAAACACAGTGAATTTTGGGCTCAAATGATTTTTCGCAGTTCACGAACCCAACATGATTCTGACTATTAACTAAAGAGCATTCATGTAAGAGGAGCTGTGGTTTGTATCAGTTTCATAAGCAGAGTGGAAGTACATATGATCCGTATGAGTAGGAAACACAGTTCTATATTTCACGGCACTCTCATGGTTCTTGCTGTATTGTAGACTCTGGAATGATGACCTTTCTTCTTGAGTTAAAACAGAGTGTGATTCAGGGATAAGAACTCTTGTCTGAATTTTCCTTCAGTAACGGAGTTAAACCCCAGGATCTGTATTCCTACAAGCAGGAGTTCATTTCTGGTAAGCAAAGTGAATGTTGGGCTCAAACGTTTCTACACAGTACACCAAGAGAACACGATTATCACTATTAACTAAAGATCCTTTATATAAGAAGAGTTGCGGTTTGTATCAGTTTCATAAGCAGGGTTGAACTACATATGGTCTGTATGAGTAGGAAACACAGTTCCTTCTTTCTGGGCATGCTCATGGTTCTTGCTGTATTGGAGATGCTGTAAAGAAGAGGATGCTTCTTGACCTAAAACAGAATGTGTTTCAGGGATGAGAACTCTGATCTGAATTTCCCTTAAGAAACGGAGTTAAACCCAGGATCTGTGTCTTTCTACAAGCAAGAGTTCATTTCTCATAAACCTTGTGAATTTTGGGCTCAAATGATTTTTTGTAGTTCACAAACCCAACGCTATTCTCACTATTAACTTAAGAGGATTTATGTAAGAGGAGCTTTGGTTTGTATCAGTTTCATAAGCAGAGTTGAACTCCATATGGTCCGTATGAGTAGGAAACACAGTTCTTTTTTGAGGGCATGCTCATGGTTGTTGCTGTATTTTAGACTCTGGAAAGAACAGCTTGCTTATTACGTTAAAACAGAGAGTGTTTCAGGGATAAGAACTCTGGTATAAATTTCCCTTCAGAATCGGAGTTAAACCCCAGGATCTGTGTTTTCCTACAAGCAGGAGTTCATTTCTGTTAAGCAAAGTGAATTTTGGGCTCAAATGTTTTTACACAGTACACCAACAGAACACGATTCTCACTATTAACTAAAGATCCTTTATGTAAGAGGATTTGTGGTTTGTATCAGTTTCATAAGCAGAGTTGAACTACATATGGTCCGTATGAGTAGGAAACACATTTGTTTTTTTCTGGGCATGCTCATGGTTCTTGTTGTATTGGAGACTCTGGAAAGAAGACCTTTCTTCTTGCATTAAAACAGAGTGTATTTCGTGGATGAGAACACTGGTCTGAATTTCCCTTCAGTTGGAGTTAAACCCCATGATCTGTGTCTTCCTACAAGCAAGAGTTCATTTCTGGTAAACCCATTGAATTTTGGGCTCAAATGATTTTTGGCAGTTCACGGACCCAACATATTCTCACTATTAACTAAAGAGCATTTATGTAAGAGGAGGTGTGGTTTGTATCAGATTCATAAGCAGAGTTGAACTCCATATGGTCCATATGAAAAGGAAACCCATTTCTTTTTTTCAGGCCATGCTCATGGTTCTTGCAGTAATTTAGACTCTGGAAAGATGAGCTTGCATCGTAGTTAAAACAGAGTGTGTTTCAGGTATGAGAAATGTGGTCTGAATTTCCCTTCAGAAACGCAGTTGAACTCCAGGATCTGTGTCTTCTTACAAGAAAGAGTTCATTTTTGGTAAACCCAGAGAATTTTGGGCTCAAATAATTTTTCACAATTCACAAACCAAACGCAATTCTCATTAATAACTAAAGAGGATTTAAGTAGGACAAGCTGTGGTTTGGATAAGTTTCATAAGCAGAGTTGAACTACATATGGTCCGTATGAGTAGGAAACACAGTTCTTTTATTCAGGGCATGCTCATGGTTCTTGCTGTATTTTAGACTCTGGAAAGAAGAGCTTGCTTCTTGCGTTAAAACAGAGTGTGTTTTAGGGATAATAACTCTGGTCTGAATTTCCCATCAGAAACGGAGTTAAACCTAGGGATCTGTGTTTACCTACAAGCAGGAGTTCATTACTGCTAAGCAAAGTGAATTTTGGGCTAAAATGTTTTTACACAGTACACCAACAGAACACGATTTGACTATTAACTAAAGATCCTTTATGTAAGAGGAGCTGTGGTTTGTATCCAATTCATAAGCAGAGTTGAACTACATATGGTCCGTATGAGTAGGAAACACAGTTCTTTTTTTCAGGGCATGCTCATGGTCCTTGCTGTATTTTATACTCTGGAAAGAAGAGCTTGCTTCTTGCGTTGAAGCAGAGTGTGTTTCAGGGATGAGAACTCTGGTCTGAATTTCCCTTCAGAAACGGAGTTAAACCCCATGATCTGTGTCTTCCTACAAGCAAGAGTTCATTTCCAGTAAACCAAGTGAATTTTCTGCTCAAATGATTTTCCACAGTTCTAGAACACAACGCGATTATCACTATTAACTAAAGAGCATTTATGTAAGATGAGCTCTGGTCTGTTTCAGTTTCATAAGCAGATTTGAACTACATATGTTCCGTATGAGTAGGAAACACAGGTCTTTTTTTCTTGGCATTCTCATGGTTCTTACTGTATTGGAGACCCTGGAAAGAAGAGGATGATTCATGCCTTAAAACAGAGTGTTTTTCAGGGATGAGAACTGTGGTCTGAATTTGCCTTCAGAAACGGAGTTAAACCCCAGGATCAGTGTCTTCCTACAAGCAAGATTTCATTTCTGGTAAACCCAGTGAATTTTGGGCTCAAATGATTTTTCCCAGTTCACCAAACCAAACCTATTCTCACTATTAACTACAGAGTATTTATGTAAGAGGAGCTGTGGTTTGTATCAGTTTCAGAAGCAGAGTTGAACTCCGTATGGTCCGTATGAGTAGGAAAAACAGTTGTTTTTTTTTTTTTTTGGACATGCTCATGGTTCTTGTTGTATTGGATACTCTGGAAAGAATTGCTTACATCTTGCATTAAAACAGAGTGAATTTCATGGATGAGAACACTGGTCTGAATTTCCCTTCAGAAACGGAGTTAAAATCCAGGATCTGTGTCTTCCTACAAGCAAGAGTTCATTTCTGGTAAACCAAGTGAATTTTCGGCTCAAATGATTTTCCACAGTTCTAGAACACAACGCGATTATCACTATTAACTAAAGAGCATTTATGTAAGATGAGCTCTGGTCTGTTTCAGTTTCATAAGCAGATTTGAACTACATATGTTCCGTATGAGTAGGAAACACAGTTCTTTTTTTCTTGGCATTCTCATGGTTCTTACTGTATTGGAGACCCTGAAAGAAGAGGATGATTCGACCTTAAAACAGAGTGTTTTTCACGTATGTGTACTCTGGTCTGAATTTCCCTTAGGAAATTGAGTTAAACCCCAGGATCTGTGTCTTCCAACAAGCAAGAGTTCATTTTTGGTTAACACAGTGTATTTTGGGCTCAAATGATTTTTCGAAGTTCACGAACCCAACACGAATATCACTATAAACTAAAGAGGATTTATGTAAGAGGAGCTGTGGTCTGTATCAGTTTCATAAGCAGAGTTGAACTACATATGGTCTGTGTGAGTAGGAAACACTGTTCTTTTTTTCTGGGCATGCTCATGTTTCTTACTGTATTGGAGATGCTGGAAAGAAGAGCTTGATTCTTGCGTCAAGACAGAGAGTGTTTTTCAGGGATGAGAACTGTGGTCTCAATTTGCCTTCAGAAACGGAGTTAAACTCCAGGATCAGTGTCTTCCTACAAGCAAGATTTCATTTCTGGTAAACACAGTGAATTTTGGGCTCAAATGATTTTTCGCAGTACACGAACCCAATATGATTCTGACTATTAACTAAAGAGCATTTATGTAAGAGGAGCTGTGGTTTGTATCAGTTTCATAAGCAGAGTTGAACTATATATGGTCCGTATTAGTAGGAAACACAGTTCTATATTTCAGGGCACGCTCATGGTTCTTGCTGTATTTTAGACTCTGGAATGATGACCTTTCTTCTTGAGTTAAAACAGAGTGTGATTCAGGGATAAGAACTCTGGTCTGAATTTTCCTTCAGTAACGGAGTTAAACCCCAGGATCTGTGTTTTCCAACAAGCAGGAGTTCATTTCTGGTAAGCAATGTGAATGTTGGGCTGAAATGTTTTTACACAATACACAAACAGAACACGATTATCACTATTAACTAAAGATCCTTTATATAAGAAGAGTTGTGGTTTGTATCAGTTTCATAAGCAGAGTTGAACTACATATGGTCCGTATGAGTAGGAAACACAGTTCCTTCTTTCTGGGCATACTCATGGTTCTTGCTGTATTGGAGACGCTGGAAAGAAGAGGATGCTTCTTGACCTAAAACAGAGTGTGTTTCAGGGATGAGAACTCTGATCTGAATTTCCCTTAAGAAACGGAGTTAAACCCAGGATCTGTGTCTTTCTAAAGCAAGAGTTCATTTCTCGTAAACCCTGTGAATTTTGGGCTCAAATGATTTTTCGCTGTTCACGAACCCAACGTATTCTCACTATTAACTAAAGAGCATTTATGTAAGAGGAGGTGTAGTTTGTATCAGATTCATAAGCAGAGTTGAACTCCATATGGTCCATATGAAAAGGAAACACAGTTCTTTTTTTCAGGCCCTGCTCATGGTTCTTGCAGTAATTTAGACTCTGGAAAGATGAGCTTGCAATCGTAGTTAAAACAGAGTGTGTTTCAGGTATGACAAATGTGGTCTGAATTTCCCTTCAGAAACGCAGTTGAACCCCAGGATCTGTGTCTTCTTACAAGCAAGAGTTCATTTTTGGTAAACCCAGAGAATTTTGGGCTCAAATAATTTTTCACAGTTCACAAACCAAACGCTATTCTCACTAATAACTAAAGAGGATTTAAGTAGGACAAGCTGTGGTTTGGATAAGTTTCATAAGCAGAGTTGAACTACATATGGTCCGTATGAGTAGGAAACACAGTTCTTTTATTCAGGGCATGCTCATGGTTCTTGCTGTATTTTAGGCTCTGGAAAGAAGAGCTTTCTTCTTGCGTTAAAACAGAGTGTGTTTTAGGGATAATAACTCTGGTCTGAATTTCCCATCAGAAACGGAGTTAAACCTAGGGATCTGTGTTTTCCTACAAGCAGGAGTTCATTACTGGTAAGCAAAGTGAATTTTGGGCTAAAATGTTTTTACACAGTACACCAACAGAACACGATATGACTATTAACTAAAGATCCTTTATGTAAGAGGAGCTGTGCTTTGTATCAGTTTCATAAGCAGAGTTGAACTACATATGGTCCGTATGAGTGGGAAACACATTTCTTTTTTTCAGAGCATGCTCATGGTTCTTGCTGTATTTTAGACTCCGGAAAGAATAGCTTGCTTCTTGCTTTGAAGCAGAGTGTGTACCATGGATGAGAACACTGGTCTGAATTTCCCTTCAAAACGGAGTTAAACCCCAAGATCTGTGTCTTCCTACAAGCAAGAGTTCATTTCGGTAAATCAAGTGAATTTTCGGCTCTAATGATTTTTCACAGTTCACCATCAAATCCTATTCTCACTATTAACTATAGAGCATTTATATAAGAGGAGGTGTGGTTTGTATCAGTTTCATAAGCAGAGTTGAACTACATATGGTCCGTACCAAAAGGAAACCCAGTTCTTTTTTTTCAGGCCATGCTCATGGTTCTTGCAGTAATTTAGACTCTGGAAAGAAGAGCTTGCTTCTTGCGTTAAAACAGAGTATGTTTCAGGGATAAGAACTCTGGTCTGAATATCCCATCTGAAACGGAGTTAAACCCCGGGATCTGTGTTTTCCTACAAGCAGGAGTTCATTACTGGTAAGCAAAGTGAATTTTGGGCTAAAATGTTTTTACACAGGACACAAACAGAACACCTTTTGACAATTAACTAAAGATCCTTTATGTAAGAGGAGCTGTGGTTTGTATCCGTTTCATACACAGGGTTGAACTACATATGGTCCGTATGAGTAGGAAACACCTTTCTTTTATTCAGGGCATGCTCATGGTTCTTGCTGTATTTTAGACTCTGGAAAGAAGAGCTTGCTTCTTTCGTTAAAACAGAGTGTGTTTCAGGGATAAGAACTCTGGTCTGAATATCCCATCAGGAACTGAGTTAAACCCCAGTATCTGTGTTTTCCTACAAGCAGGAGTTCATTACTGGTAAGCAAAGTGAATTTTGGGCTAATATGTTTTTCCACAGTACACACACAGAACTCGATTTGACTATTAACTAAAGATCCTTTATGTAAGAGGAGCTATGGTTTGTATCCGTTTCATACCCAGAGTTGAACTACATATGGTCCGTATGAGTAGGAAACACAGTTCTTTTTTTCATGGCATGCTCATGGTTCTTGCTGTATTTTATACTCTGGAAAGAAGAGCTTGCTTCTTGCATTGAAGCAGAGTGTGTTTCAGGGATGAGAACTCTGGTCTGAATTTCCCTTCAGAAACGGATTTAAACTCCAGGATCTCTGTCTTCCTACAAGCAAGAGTTCATTTCTGTTAAACCAAGTGAATTTTGTGCTCAAATGATTTTTCGCAGTTCACCAAGCCAAACCGATTCTCACTATTAACTAAAACCATTTATGTAAGAGGAGCAGTGGTTTGTATCAGTTTCATAAGCAGAGTTGAACTACATATGATCCGTATGAGTAGGAACCACAGTTCTTTTTTTCTCGGCATGCTCATGGTTCTTATTGTATTGGAGACGCAGGAAAGAAGAGGATGATTCTTGCCTTAAAACAGAGTGTTTCTCAGGGTTGAGAATTCTGGTCTGAATTTGCCTTCAAAAATGGAGTTAAACCCCAGGATCTGTGTGTTCCTACAAGCAAGAATTCATTTCTAGTATATCCAGTGAATTTTGGGCTCAAATGATTTTTCGCAGTTCACGAACTCAACGTGATTCTCACTATTAACTAAAGAGCATTTAAGTAAGCAGAGCGGTGGTTTGTATCAGTTTCATAAGCAGAGTTGAACTACATATGGTCTGTATGAGTAGGAAACACATTTATTTTTTTCAGGGCATGCTCATGTTTCTTCCTGTATTTTTGAATCTGGAAAGAAGAGCTTGCTTCTTTCGTTAAAACAGAGTGTGTTTCAGGGATGAGATCTATGGTGTGAATTTCCCTTCTTAAATGGAGTTTAACCCCAGGATCTGTGTCTTCCTACAAGCAAGAGTTCGTTTCTGGTTAACCCAGTGAATTTTGGGCTCAAATGATATTTCGCAGTTCACGAACCCAACGAGATTCTCACTATTAACTAAAGAACATTTATGTAAGAGGAGCTGTGGTTTGTATCAGTTTCATAAGCAGAGTTGAACTACATATGGTCCATATGAGTAGGAAACACAGTTCTTTTTTTTTCTGGGCATGCTCATGGTTCTTGTTGTATTGGAGACTCTGGAAAGAAGAGCATGCTTCTTGCATTAAAACAGAGAGTGTTTCATGGATGAGAACTCTGGTCTGAATTTCCCTTCACAAACGGCGTTAAACCCCATGATCTGTGTCTTCCTACCAGCAAGAGTTCATTTCTGTTAAACAAAGTGAATTTTTGGCTCAAATGACTTTACACAGTTCTAGAACCCGATGCGATTATCACTATTAACTAAAGAGCATTCATGTAAGAGGAGCTGTGTTCTGTATCATATCATCAGCAGAGTTGAACTGCATATGGTCCTTATGAGTAGGTTACACTGTTCTTTTGTTCTGGGCATGCTCATGGTTCTTACTGTATTGGAGACGCTGGAAAGAAGAGGATGATTCTTGCCTTAAAACAGAGTGTTTTTCAGGGTTGAGAATTCTGGTCTGAATTTGCCTTCAGAAATGGAGTTAAACCCCAGGATCTCTGTCTTCCTACAAGCAAGAGTTCATTTCAGTTAAACCCAGTGAATTTTGGGCTCAAATAATTTTTGGCAGTTCACGAACCCAACGATATTCTCACTATTAACTAAAGAGCATTTATGTAAGAGGAGCTGTGGTTTGTATCAGTTTCATAAGCAGAGTTGAACTACATATGGTCTGTATAAGTTAGGAAACACATTAATTTTTTTCAGGGCATGCTCATGTTTCTTCCTGCATTTTAGAATCTGGAAGGAAGAGCTTGCTTCTTGCGTTAAAACAGAGTGTGTTTCAGGGATGAGAACTATGGTCTGAATTTCCCTTCAGAAAGGGAGTTAAACCGCAGGATCTGTGTCTTCCTACAGCCAAGAGATCCTTTCTGGTAAACCAAGTGAATTTCGGCTCAAATGATTTTCCACAGTTCTAGAACACAACGCGATTATCACTATTAACTAAATAGCATTTATATAAGAGGTGCTGTGGTCTGTATCAGTTTCATAAGCAGAGTTGAACTAAATATGGTCCGTAAGAGTAGGAAATACAGTTCTTTTTTTCAGGGCATGCTCATGTTTCTTCCTGTATTTTAGACTCTGGAAAGAAGAGCTTGCTTCTTGCGTTAAAGCAGAGTGTGTTTCAGGGAAGAGAACTCTGTTCTGAATTTACCTTCAGAAACGGAGTTAAACCCCGGGATCAGTGTCTTCCTACAAGCAAGATTTAATTTCAGTTAAACCAAGTGAATTTGGGGCTCAAAGATTTTTTCGCAGTTCACCAACCCAAACCGATTATCACTATTAACTAAAGTGCAATTATGTAAGAGGAGCTGTTGTCTGTATCATTTCATAAGCAGAGTTGAACTACATATGGTCCGTATGAGTAGGAAACACAGTTCTTTTTTTCAGGGCATGCTCATGGATCTTGTTGTATTGGAGACGCTTGAAAGAAGAGCTTACTTCTTGGATTAAAACAGAGTGTGTTTCATGGATGAGAATACGGTTCTGAATTTCCCTTCAGACACGGAGTTAAACCCCATGATCTGTGTCTTCCTACAAGCAAGAGATCTTTTCTGCTAATCCAAGAGAATTTTCGGCTCAAATGATTTTCCACAGTTCTAGAACACAACACGATTATCACTATTAACTAAAGAGCATTTATGTAACAGGTGCTGTGGTCTGTATCAGTTTCATATGCAGAGTTGAACTAAATAGGGTCCGTATGAGTAGGAAACACAATTCTTTTTTTCCTGGCATGCTCATGTTTCTTACTGTATTGGAGACCCTGGAATGAAGAGGATGATTCATGCCTTAAAACAGAGTATTTCTCAGGGATGAGAATTCTGGTCTGAATTTCCCTTCAGAAAAGGAGTTAAACCCCAGGATCTGTGTGTTCCTGCACGCACAAGTTCATTTCTGGTAAACCCAGTGAACTTTGGGTTCAAAGGATTATTCACAATTCACAAACCCAACGCTATTCTCACTATTAACGAAAGAGCATTTATGTAAGAGGAGGTGTGGTTTGTATCAATTTCATAAGCAGAGTTGAACTACATATGGTCTGTATAAATAGGAAACACAGTCTTTTTTTCTGGGCATGCACATGTTTCTTACTGTATTGAAGACACTGGAAAGAAGAGGAAGATTCTTGCCTTGAAACAGAGTGTTTTTCAGGGATGAAACTCTGGTCTGAATATGCCTTCAGAAACGGAGTTAAAACTCAGGATCAGTGTCTTCCTACAAGAAAGAATTCATTTCTGTTAAACCCAGGGAATTTGGTGTCAAATGATATTTCGCAGTTCACGAACCCAACATGATTCTGACTATTAACTAAAGAGCATTTATATAAGAGGAGCTGTGGTTTCTATCTGTTTCATAAGCAGAGTTGAACTACATATGGTTTGTATAAGTAGGAAACATATTTATTTTTTTCAGGGCATGCTCATGTTTCTTCCTGTATTTTAGACTCTGGAAAGAAGAGCTTGCTTCTTGCATTAAAGCAGAGTGTGTTTCAGGGATGAGAACTCTGGTCTGAATTCCCCTTCATAAAGGGAGTTAAACCGCAGGATCTGGGTCTTCCTACAAGCAAGAGTTCTTTTCTGGTAAACCAAGTGAATTTTCGGCTCAAATGATTTTCCACAGTTCTAGAACACAATGCGATTATCACTATTAACTAAAGAGCATTTATATAAGAGGTGCTGTGGTCGGTATCAGTTTCATAAGCAGAGTTGAACTAAATATGGTCCGTAAGAGTAGGAAACACAGTTCTTTTTTTCAGGGCATGCTCATGTTTCTTCCTGTATTTTAGACTCTGGAAAGAGGAGCTTGCTTCTTGCGTTAAAGCAGAGTGTGTTTCAGGGAGGAGAACTCTGGTCTGAATTTCCCTTCAGAAACGGAGTTAAACCCCAGGATCAGTGTCTTCCTACAAGCACGATTTCATTTCAGGTAAACGAAGTGAATTTTGGGCTCAAATGATTTTTCCGCAGTTCACCAACAAAAACCGATTATCACTATTAACTAAAGAGCATTTATGTAAGAGGAGCTGTGGTCTGCATCATGTCATAAGCAGAGTTGAACTACATATGGTCCATATGAGTAGGAAACACAGTTCTTTTTTTCTGGACATGCTCATAGTTCTTGTTGTATTGGAGACGCTGGAAAGGAGAGCTTAATTCTTGCATTAAAACAGAGTGTATTTCATGG
This sequence comes from Onychomys leucogaster, assembly GCA_949786385.1. Taxonomy (NCBI): domain Eukaryota; kingdom Metazoa; phylum Chordata; class Mammalia; order Rodentia; family Cricetidae; genus Onychomys; species Onychomys leucogaster. The sequence goes on along the minus strand of CATKUP010000218.1, from coordinate 540,525 downwards.
AAGAGAATACGGGTCTGAATTTCCCTTCCGACACGGAGTTAAACCCCATGATCTGTGTCTTCCTACAAGCAAGAGTTCTTTTCTTGTAAACCAAGTGAATTTTCGGCTCAAATGATTTTCCACAGTTCTAGAACACAACGCTATTATCACTATTAACTAAAGAGCATTTATGTAAGAGGTGCTGTGGTCTCTATCAGTTTCATAAGCAGAGTTGGACTAAATATGTTCTGTATGAGTTGGAAACACAGTTCTTTTTTTCCTGGCATGCTCATGGTTCTTACTGTATTGGAGACCCTGGAATGAAGAGGATGATTCATGCCTTAAAACAGAGTGTTTCTCAGGGATGAGAATTCTGGTCTGAATTTCCCTTCATAAACGGAGTTAAACCCCATGATCTCTGTGTTCCTACACGCACGAGTTCATTTCTGGTAAACCCAGTGAATTTTGGGATCAAATGATTTTTCACAGTTCACAAACCCAACGCTAATCTCACTATTAACGAAAGAGCATTTATGTAAGAGGAGGTGTAGTTTGTATCAATTTCATAAGCAGAGTTGAACTACATATGGTCTGTATGAATAGGAAACACAGTTCTTTTTTTCTGGGCATGCACATGTTTCTTACTGTATTGGAGACACTGGAAAGAAGAGGATGATTCTTGCCTTAAAACAGAATGTTTTCAGGGATGAGAACTCTGGTCTGAATATGGATTCAGAAACAGAGCTAAACCTCAGGATCAGTGTTTTCATACAAGCAAGAGTTCATTTCTGGTAAACCCAGTGAATTTTGGGCTCAAATGTTTTTTTCTCAGTTCACGAACCCAACATGGTTCTGACTATTAACTAAAGAGCATTTATATAAGAGGAGCTGTGGTTTCTATCTGTTTCATAAGCAGAGTTGAACTACATATGGTCCGTATCATTAGGAAACACAGTTCTTTTTTTCAGGGCATGCTCATGGTTCTTGGTGTATTTTAGATGCTGGAAAGAAGAGCTTGCTTCTTGCGTTAAAACAGAGTGTGTTTCAGGGATGAGAACTCTGGTCTGAATATACCTTCAGAGACGGAGTTAAACCCCAGGATCTGTGTTTTCCTAGAAGCAGGAGTTCATTTCTGGTAAACAAAGTGAATTTTGTGCTCAAATGATTTTACGCAGTACACCAACATAACATCATTCTCACTACTAACTAAAGAGCCTTTATGTAAGAGGAGCTGTGGTATGTATCTGTTTCATAAGCAGAGTTGAACTCAATATGTTCCGTATGAGTAGGAAATACAGTTCATTTCTTCTGGGCATGATCATATGTTCTTGCTGTATTGGTGACGCTGGAAAGAAGAGGATGCTTCTTGTCTTAAAACAGAGTGTGTTTCAGGGATAAGAACTCTGGTCTGAATTTCCCTTCAGAAGCGGAGTAAAACCCCAGTATCTGTGTCTTCCTACAAGCAAGAGTTCATTTCTGGTAAACCCAGTGAATTTTGGGCTCAAATGATTTTTCACAGTTCATGAACCCAAAGCGAATCTCACTATTAACTAAAGAACATTCATGAAAACGGAGCTGTGTTTTGTATCCATTTCATAAGCGGAGTTGAACTACATATGGTCTGTATGAGTAGGAAACACATTTTTTTTCAGGGCATGCTCATGGTTCTTGCTTTATTTTAGCCTCTGGAAAGAAGAGCTTGCTTCTTGTGTTGAAGCAGAGTGTGTTTCAGTGATTTGAACTCTGGTTTGAATTTCCCTTCAGAAACGGAGTTAAACCCCAGCATCAGTGTCTTCCTACAAGCAAGATTTCATTTCTGGTAAACCCAGTGTTTTTTGGGCTCAAATGAATTTTCTCAGTTCACATACCCAACGCTATTCTCACTATTAACTAAAGAGGATTTATGTAAGAGGAGCTATGGTTTGTATCAGTTCAATAATCAGAGTTGAACTACATATGGTCCGTATGAGTAGGAAACACAGTTCTTTTTTTCTGGGTATGCTAATGGCTCTTGCTGTATTTTAGACTCTGGGAAGAAGAGCATGCTTCTTGCGTTAAAACAGAGTGTGTTTCAGGGATAAGTACTCTGGTCTGAATTTCCCTTCAGAAATGGAGTTAAACCCCAGGATCTGTTTTTTCCTACAAGCAGGAGTTCATATCTGGTAAGCAAAGTGAATTTTGGGCTCAAATGATTTTTCGCAGTTCTAGAACCAAGACTATTATCACTATTAACTAAAGAGCATTTATGTAAGTGGCGGTGTGGTTTGTATCAGTTTCATAAGCAGAGTTGAACTACATATGGTCTGTATGAATAGGAAACACAGTTCTTTTTTTCAGGCCATGCTCGTGGTTCTTGCTGTAATTTAGACTCTGGAGAGGAGAGCTTTCTTCTTAGTTAAAACAGAGTATGTTTCAGTTATGAGAACTCTGAACTGAATGTCCCTTCAGAAATGAGTTAAACCCCAGGATCTGGGTCTTCCTACAAGCAATATTTCATTTCTTGTAAACCCAGTGCATTTTGGGCTCAAAAGATTTTTCGCAGTTCACAAAACCAACGCTATTCTCACTAATGACTAAAGAGGATTTAAGTAGGACAAGCTGTGGTTTGTGTAAGTTTCATAAGCAGATTTGAACTACATATGGTCCGTATGAGTAGGAAACACAGTTCTTTTTTTCAGGGCATGCTCATGGTTCTTGCTTTATATTAGATTCGGGAAAGAAGAGCTTGCTTCTTGCGTTAAAACAGAGTGTGTTTCAGGGATAAGAACTCTGGTCTGAATTTCCCATCAGAAACAGAGTTAAACCCCGGGATCTGTGTTTTCCTACAAGCAGGAGTTCATTTCTGGTAAGCAAAGTGAATTTTGGGCTCAAATGTATTTTCACAGTACACCAACAGAACATGATTTGACAATTAACTAAAGATCCTTTATGTAAGAGGAGCTGTGGTTTGTATCAGTTTCATAAGCAGAGTTGAACTACATATGGTCTGTATGAGTAGGAAACACAGTTCTTTTTTTCTGGGCATGCTCCTGCTTCTTGCTGTATTGGAGACGCTGGAAAGAAGAGGATGCTTCTTTTCCTAAAACAGAGTGTCTTTTAGGGAGGAGAACTGAGGTCTGAACTTGCCTTTAGAAATGGAGATAAAACCCCAGGATCTGTGTCTTCCTAGAAGCAAGAGTTCATTTCAGGTAAACCCAGTGAATTTTGTGCTCAAATGTTTTTTCGCAGTTCAAGAACCCAACGCGATTCTCACTATTAACTAAAGAGCATTTATGTAAGAGGAGCTGTGGTTTGTATCAGTTTCATAAGCATAGTTGAACTACATATGGTCCGTATGAATAGGAAACACAGTTCTTTTTTCTGGGCATGCTCATGGTTCTTGTTGTATTGGAGTCTCTGGAAAGAAAACCTTACTTCTTGCATTAAAACAGAGTGTATTTCATGGATGAGAACACTGGTCTGAATTTCCCTTCAGAATCGGATTAAACCCCATGATCGGTGTCTTCCTACAAGCAAGTGTTCATTTCTGGTAAACCCAGTGAATTTTGCGCTCAAATGATTTTTTGCAGTAAACAAACCCAATGCTATTTTACTACTAACTAAAGAGGATTTATGTAAGAAGAGCTATGGTTTGTATCAGTTTCATAAGCAGAGTTGAACTACATATGGTCCGTATGAGTAGGAAACACAGTTCTTTATTTCAGGGCATGCTCATTGTTCTTGCTGTGTTTTAGACTCTGGAAAGAAGCACTTGCTTCTTGCGTTTAAACAGAGTGTGTTTCAGGGATAAGAACTCTGGTCTGAATTTCCCATTAGAAATGGAGTTAAACCCCGGGATCTGTGTTTTCCTACTAGCAGGAGTTCATTTCTGGTAAGCAAAGTGAATTTTGGGCTCAAATGTTTTTTCACAGTACACCAACAGAACATGATTTGACAATTAACTAAAGATCCTTTATATAAGTGGAGCTGTGGTTTCTATCAGTTTCATAAGCAGAGTTGAACTACATATGGTCCGTATGAGTAGGAAACACAGTTCTATTTTTCTGGGCATGTTCATGGTTATTGCTGTATTGGAGACACTGGAAAGAAGAGGATGCTTCTTTTCCTAAAACAGAGTCTCTTTCAGGGAGGAGAACTGAGGTCTGATTTGCCGTACAGAAATGGAGTTAAACCCCAGAATCTGTGTCTTCCTACAAGCAAGAGTTCATTTCTGGTTAACCCAGTGAATTTTGCGCTGAAATGATTTTTCACAGTTTTATCACTATTAACTAAAGAGCATTTATGTAAGAGGAGCTGTGGTCTGTATCATTTCATAAGCAGACTTGAACTACATATGGTCCTTATGAGTAGGTAACACTGTTCTTTTTTTTTGGGCATGCTCATGGTTCTTACTGTTTTGGAGACCATGGAAAGAAGAGGATGATTCTTGCCTTAAAACAGAATGTTTTTCAGGGTTGAGAATCTGGTCTGAATTTGCCTTTAGAAATGGAGTTAAACCCCAGGATCTGTGTCTTCCTAGAAGCAAGAGTTCATTTCAGGTAAACCCAGTGAATTTTTGGCTCAAATGTTTTTTCGCAGTTCACAAACCCAACGCGATTCTCACTATTAACTAAAGAGCATTTAGGTAAGAGGAACTGTGGTTTGTATCAGTTTCATAAGCAGAGTTGAACTACATATGGCCCCTATAAGTTGCAAACACAGTTCTTTTTTTTCTTTGCATGTTCATGGTTCTTACTGTATTGGAGACCCTAGAATGAAGAGGATGATTCATGCCTTAAAACAGAGTGTTTCTCAGAGATGAGAATTCTGGTCTGAATTTCCCTTCAGAAATGGAGTTAAACCCCAGGATCTGTGTGTTCCTACACGCACGAGTTCATTTCTGGTAAACCCAGTGAATTTTGGGCTCAAATGATTTTTCACAGTTCACAAACCCAACGCTAATCTCACTATTAACGAAAGAGCATTTATGTAAGAGGAGGTGTGGTTTGTATCAATTTCATAAGCAGAGTTGAACTACATATGGTCTGTATGAATAGGAAACTCAGTTCTTTTTTTCAGGCCATGCTCATGGTTCTTGCTGTAATTTAGACTCTGGAAAGAAGAGCTTGCTTCTTAGTTAAAACAGAGTATGTTTCTGTTAGGAGAACTCTGATCTGAATTTCCCTTCTGAAATGGAGTTAAACCCAAGGATCAGGGTCTTCCTACAAGCAAGAGTTCATTTCTGCTAAACGCAGTGAATTTTGGGCTCAAATGATTTTTTGCAGTTCACAAACCCAACGCTATTTTACTACTAACTAAATAGGATTCATGTAAGAGGAGCTGTGGTTTGTATCAGTTTCATAAGCATAGTTGAACTACATATGGTCCATAAGACTAGGAAACACAGTTCTTTTTTTCAGGGCATGCTCATTGTTCTTGCTGTATTGGAGACCATGGAAAGAAGAGGATGATTCTTGCCTTAAAACAGAATGTTTTTCAGGGTTGAGAATCTGGTCTGAATTTGCCTTCAGAAATGGAGTTAAACCCCAGGATCTGGGTCTTCCTACAAGCAAGAGTTCATTTCTGGTAAACACAGTGAATTTTGGGCTCAAATGTTTTTTCGCAGTTCACGAAACCAAAGCGATTCTCACTATTACCTTAAGAGCATTTAGGTAGGAGGAGCTGTGGTTTGTATCAGTTTCATAAGCATAGTTGAACTACAGATGGTACATAAGAGTAGGAAACACAGTTCTTTTTTTCAGGGCTTTCTCATGGTTCTTGCTGTATTGGTGACGCTGGAAAAAGAGCTTGCTTCTTGCGATAAAACAGAGTGTGTTTCAGGGATAAGAACTCTGGTCTAAATTTACCTTCAGAAACGGTGTTAAACTCCAGGATCTGTGTCTTCCTACAAGCAAGAGTTCATTTCAGGTAAATCCAGTGAATTTTGGGCTCAAATGATATTTCCCAGTTCACGAACCCAACATGATTCTCACTATTAACTAAAGAGCATTTAAGACAGCGGAGCAGTGGTTTGTATCAGTATCATAAGCAGAGTTGAACTACATATGATCTGTATGAGTAAGAACCACAGTTCTTTTTTTCAGGGCATGCTCATGGTTCTTGGTGTATTTTAGACGCTGGAAAGAAGAGCTTGCTTCTTGCGTTAAAACAGAGTGTGTTTCAGGGATGAGAACTCTGATCTGAATATCCCTTCAGAAACGGAGTTAAACCCCATGATCTGTGTTTTCCTAGAAGCAGGAGTTCATTTCTGGTAAATAAAGTGAAATTTCGGCTCAAATGATTTTCCACAGTTCTAGAACACAACGCGATTATCACTATTAACTAAAGAGCATCCATGTAAGATGAGCTTTGGTCTGTATCATTTCATAAGCAGAGTTGAACTGCATATGGTCCGTATGAGTAGGTAACACTGTTCTTTTTTTCTGAGCATGATCATGGTTCTTACTGTATTGGAGACACTGGAAAGAAGAGGATGATTCTTGCCTTAAAACAGAGTGTTTTTCAGGGTTGAGAATTCCTGTCTGAATTTGCCTTCAGAAATGGAGTTAAACCCCAGGATCTGTGTCTTCTTACAAGCAAGGGTTCATTTCAGGTAAACCCAGTGAATTTTGGCATCAATGATTTTTGGCAGTTCACGAACCTAACGCGATTCTCACAATTAACTGAAGAGCACTTAAGTTAGCAGAGCGGTGGTTTCTAACAGTTTCATAAGTAGAGTTGAACTACATATGGTTTGTATAAGTAGGAAACATATTTATTTTTTTCAGGGCATGCTCATGTTTCTTCCTGTATTTTAGACTCTGGAAAGAAGAGCTTGCTTCTTGCATTAAAGCAGAGTGTGTTTCAGGGATGAGAACTCTGGTCTGAATTCCCCTTCATAAAGGGAGTTAAACCGCAGGATCTGGGTCTTCCTACAAGCAAGAGTTCTTTTCTGGTAAACCAAGTGAATTTTCGGCTCAAATGATTTTCCACAGTTCTAGAACACAACGCGATTATCACTATTAACTAAAGAGCATTTATATAAGAGGTGCTGTGGTCGGTATCAGTTTCATAAGCAGAGTTGAACTAAATATGGTCCGTAAGAGTAGGAAACACAGTTCTTTTTTTCAGGGCATGCTCATGTTTCTTCCTGTATTTTAGACTCTGGAAAGAGGAGCTTGCTTCTTGCGTTAAAGCAGAGTGTGTTTCAGGGAGGAGAACTCTGGTCTGAATTTCCCTTCAGAAACGGAGTTAAACCCCAGGATCAGTGTCTTCCTACAAGCACGATTTCATTTCAGGTAAACGAAGTGAATTTTGGGCTCAAATGATTTTTTCGCAGTTCACCAACCAAAACCGATTATCACTATTAACTAAAGAGCATTTATGTAAGAGGAGCTGTGGTCTGTATCATGTCATAAGCAGAGTTGAACTACATATGGTCCATATGAGTAGGAAACACAGTTCTTTTTTTCTGGACATGCTCATAGTTCTTGTTGTATTGGAGACGCTGGAAAGGAGAGCTTAATTCTTGCATTAAAACAGAGTGTATTTCATGGAAGAGAATACGGGTCTGAATTTCCCTTCCGACACGGAGTTAAACCCCATGATCTGTGTCTTCCTACAAGCAAGAGTTCTTTTCTTGTAAACCAAGTGAATTTTCGGCTCAAATGATTTTCCACAGTTCTAGAACACAACGCTATTATCACTATTAACTAAAGAGCATTTATGTAAGAGGTGCTGTGGTCTCTATCAGTTTCATAAGCAGAGTTGGACTAAATATGGTCCGTATGAGTTGGAAACAAAGTTCTTTTTTTCCTGGCATGCTCATGGTTCTTACTGTATTGGAGACCCTGGAATGAAGAGGATGATTCATGCCTTAAAACAGAGTGTTTCTCAGGGATGAGAATTCTGGTCTGAATTTCCCTTCATAAACGGAGTTAAACCCCAGGATCTCTGTGTTCCTACACGCACGAGTTCATTTCTGGTAAACCCAGTGAATTTTGGGATCAAATGATTTTTCACAGTTCACAAACCCAACGCTAATCTCACTATTAACGAAAGAGCATTTATGTAAGAGGAGGTGTGGTTTGTATCAATTTCATAAGCAGAGTTGAACTACATATGGTCTGTATGAATAGGAAACACAGTTCTTTTTTTCTGGGCATGCACATGTTTCTTACTCTATTGGAGACACTGGAAAGAAGAGGATGATTCTTGCCTTAAAACAGAGTGTTTTTCATGGATAAGATCTCTGGTCTGAATATGCCTTCAGAAACGGAGTTAAACCTCAGGATCAGTGTCTTCCTACAAGCAAGAGTTCATTTCTGGTAAACCCAGTGAATTTGGGGCTCAAATGATATTTCGCAGTTCACAAACCCAACATGATTCTGACTATTAACTAAAGAGCATTTATATAAGAGGAGCTGTGGTTTCTATCTGTTTCATAAGCAGAGTTGAACTACATATGGTCCGTATCAGTAGGAAACACAGTTCTTTTTTTCAGGGCATGCTCATGGTTCTTGGTGTATTTTAGATGCTAGAAAGAAGAGCTTGCTTCTTTCGTTAAAGTAGAGTGTGTTTCAGGGATGAGAACTCTGGTGTGAATGTCCCTTCATACAGGGAGTTAAACCGCAGGATCTGTGTCTTCCTAAAAGAAAGAGTTCTTTTCTGGTAAACCAAGTGAATTTTCGGCTCAAATTATTTTCCACAGTTCTAGAACACAACGCAATTATCACTATTAACTAAACAGCATTTATATAAGAGGTGCTGTGGTCTGTATCAGTTTCATAAGCAGAGTTGGACTAAATATGGTCCGTATGAGTAGGAAACACAGTTCTTTTTTTCCTGGCATGCTCATGGTTCTTACTGTATTGGAGACCCTGGAATGAAGAGGATGATTCATGCCTTAAAGCAGAGTGTTTCTCAGGGATGAGAATTCTGGTCTGAATTTCCCTTCAGAAACGGAGTTAAAGCCCAGGATCTGTGTGTTCCTACACGCACGAATTCATTTCTGGTAAACCCAGTGAATTTTGGGCTCAAATGATTTTTCACAGTTCACAAACCCAACGCAATTCTCACTATTAACGAAAGAGCATTTACTTAAGAGGAGGTGTGTTTTGTGTCAATTTCATAAGCAGAGTTGAACTGCATATGGTCCGTATGAGTAGGTAACACTGTTGTTTTTTTCTGGGCATGCTCATGGTTCTTACTGTATTGGAGACGCTGGAAAGAAGAGGATGATTCTCGCCTTAAAACAGAGTGTTTTTCAGGGTTGAGAATTCCTGTCTGAATTTGCCTTCAGAAATGGAGTTAAACCCCAGGATCTGTGTCTTCCTACAAACAAGACTTCATTTCAGGTAAACCCACTGAATTTTGGGCTCAAATGATTTTTGGCAGTTCACGAACCCAACACGATTCTCACAATTAACTAAAGAGCACTTAAGTAAGCATAGCGGTGGTTTGTATCAGTTTCATAAGGAGAGTTGAACTACATATGGTCTGTATAAGTAGGAAACACATTTATTTTTTTCATGGCATGCTCATGTTTCTTCCTGTATTTTAGACTCTGGAAAGAAGAGCTTGCTTCTTGCGTTAAAGCAGAGTGTATTTCAGGGATGAGAACTCTGCTCTGAATTTCCCTTCAAAGGGAGTTTAACCGCAGGTTCTGTGTCTTCCTACAAGCAAGAGTTCTTTTCTGGTAAACCAATTGAATTTTGGGCTCAAATGATTTTTTCGCAGTTCACCCACCAAAACCGATTATCACTATTAACTAAAGAGCATTTATGTAAGAGGAGCTGTGGTCTGTATCATGTCATAAGCAGAGTTGAACTACATATGGTCCATATGAGTAGGAAACACAGTTCTTTTTTTCTGGACATGCTCATAGTTCTTGTTGTATTGGAGACGCTGGAAAGGAGAGCTTAATTCTTGCATTAAAACAGAGTGTATTTCATGGATGAGAATACGGGTCTGAATTTCCCTTCAGACATGGATTTAAACCCCATGATCTGTGTCTTGCTACAAGCAAGAGTTCTTTTCTTGTAAACCATGTGAATTTTCGGCCCAAATGATTTTCCCCAGTTCTAGAACACAACGCTATTATCACTATTAACTAAAGAGCATTTATGTAAGAGGTGCTGTGGTCTGTATCAGTTTCATAAGCAGAGTTGGACTAAATATGGTCCGTATGAGTAGGAAACACAGTTCTTTTTTTCCTGGCATGCTCATGGTTCTTACTGTATTGGAGACCCTGCAATGAAGAGGATGATTCATGCCTTAAAACAGAGTGTTTTTCTGTAATGAGAATTCTGGTCTGAATTTCCCTTCACAAACTGAGTTAAACCCCTGCATCTGTGTGTTCCTACACGCACGAGTTCATTTCTGGTAAACCCAGTGAATTTTGGGCTCAAATGATTTCTCACAGTTCACAAACCCAACATGATTCTGACTATTAACTAAAGAGCAATTATATAAGAGGAGCTGTGTGGTCATTCTGTTTCATAAGCAGAGTTGAACTACATATGGTCCGTATCAGTAGGAAACACAGTTCTTTTTTTCAGGGCATGCTCGTGGTTCTTGGTGTAGTTTAGACGCTGGAAAGAAGAGCTTGCTTCTTGCGTTAAAAGAGAGTGTGTTTCACGGATGAGAACTCTGGTCTGAATATCGCTTCAGAAACGGAGTTAAACCCCAGGATCTGTGTTTTCCTAGAAGCAGGAGTTCATTTCTGGTAAAGAAAGTGAAATTTCTGCTCAAATGATTTTCCACAGTTCTAGAACACAATGCGATTATCACTATTAACTAAAGAGCATTCATGTAAGAGGAGCTGTGGTCTTTATAATTTCATAAGCAGAGTTGAACTGCATAGGGTCCGTATGAGTAGGTAACACTGTTCTTTTTTTCTGGGCATGCTCATTGTTCTTACTGGAATGGAGACGCTGGAACGAAGAGGATGATTCTTGCCTTAAAACAGAGTGTTTTTCAGGGTTGATAATTCTGGTCTGAATTTGCCTTAGGAAATGGAGTTAAACCCCAGGATCTGTGTCTTCCTACAAGCAAATGTTCATTTCAGGTAAACCCAGTGAATTTTGGGTTCAAATGATTTTTGGCTGTTCCTGAACCCAACGCGATTCTCACAATTAACTAAAGAGCACTTAAGTAAGCAGAGCGGTGGTTTGTATCAGTTTCATAAGCAGAGTTGAACTACATATGGTCTGTATAATTAGGAACCCCTTTTTTTTTCAGGACATGCTCATGTTTCTTCCTGTATTTTAGACTCTGCAAAGAAGAGCTTGCTTCTTGGGTTAAAGCAGAGTGTGTTTCAGGGATGAGAACTCTGGTCTCAATTTCCCTTCAGAAAGGGAGTTAAACCGCAGGATTTGTGTCTTCCTACAAGCAAGAGTTCTTTTCTGGTAAACCAAGTGAATTTTGGGCTCAAATGATTTTTTCGCAGTTCACCAACCCAAACTGATTATCACTATTAACTAAAGAGCATTTATTTAAGAGGAGCTGTGGTCTGTATCATTTCATAAGCAGAGTTGAACTACATATGTTCCATATGAGTAGGAAACACAGTTCTTTTTTTCTGGGCATGCTCATGGTTCTTGTTGTATTGGAGACGCTGGAAAGAAGAGCTTACTTCTTGCATTAAAACAGAGTATGTTACATGGATGAGAATACGGGTCTGAATTTCCCTTCAGACACGGAGTTAAACCCCATGATCTCTGTCTTCCTACAAGCAAGAGTTCTTTTCTTGTAAACCAAGTGAATTTTCGGCTCAAATGATTTTCCACAGTTCTAGAACATAACGCGATTATCACTATTAACTAAAGAGCATTTATGTAAGAGTTGCTGTGGTCTGTATCAGTTTCATACGCAGAGTTGAACTATATATGGTCAGTATGAGTAGGAAACACAGTTCTTTTTTTCCTGGCATGCTCATGGTTGTTACTGCATTGGAGACCCTGGAATGAAGAGGATGATTCATGCCTTAAAACAGAGTGTTTCTCAGGGATGAGAATTCAGGTCTGAATTTCCCATCAGAAAAGGAGTTAAACCCCAGGATCTGTGTGTTCCTACACGCACGAGTTCATTTCTGGTAAACCCAGTGAATTTTGGCCTCAAATGATTTTTCACAGTTCACAAACCCAACGCTGTTCTCACTATTAACAAAAGAGCATTTATGTAAGAGGTGGTGTGGTTTGTATCAATTTCATAATCAGAGTTGAACTACATATGGTCTTCTATGAATAGGAAACACAGTTCTTTTTTTTCTGGGCATGCACATGTTTCTTACTGTATTGGAGACACTGGAAAGAAGAGGATGATTCTTGCCTTAAAACAGAGTGTTTTTCAGGGATGAGAACTCTGGTCTGAATATGCCTTCAGAAACAGAGTTAAACCTCAGGATCAGTGTCTTCCTACAAGCAATAGTTCATTTCTGGTAAACCCAGAGAATTGTGGGCTCAAATGATATTTCGCAGTTCACGAACCCAACATGATTCTGACTGTTAACTAAAGAGCATTTATATAAGAGGAGCTGTGGATTCTATCTGTTTCATAAGCAGAGTTGAACTACATATGATCCGTATCAGTAGGAAACACAGTTCTTTTTTTCAGGGCATGCTCATGGTTCTTGGTGTATTTTACACGCTGGAAAGAAGAGCTTGCTTCTTGCGTTAAAACAGAGTGTGTTTCAGGGATGAGAACTCTGGTCTGAATATCCCTTCAGAAATGGAGTTAAACCGAGTATCTGTGTTTTCCTAGAAGCAGGAGTTCATTTCTGGTAAACAAAGTGAAATTACTGCTCAAATGATTTTCCACAGTTCTAGAAAACAACTCGATTATCACTATTAACTAAAGAGCTTTCCTGTAAGAGGAGCAGTGGTCTGTATCATTTCATAAGCAGAGTTGAACTGCATATGGTCCGTATGAGTAGGTAACACTGTTCTTTTTTTCTGGGCATGCTCATGGTTCCTACTGTATTGGAGACACTGGAAAGAAGAGGATGATTCTTGCCTTAAAACAGAGTGTTTTTCAGGGTTGAGAACTCTGGTCTGAATTTGCCTTCGGATATGGAGTTAAACCCCAGGATCTGTGTCTTCCTACAAGCAAGAGTTCATTTCAGGTAAACCCAGTGAATTTTGGGTTCAAATGATTTTTGGCAGTTCACGAACCCAACACGATTCTCACAATTAACTAAAGAGCACTTAAGTAACCAGAGCGGTGGTTTGTATCAGTTTCATAAGCAGAGTTGAACTACATATGGTCTGTATAATTAGGAAACACATTTTTTTTTCAGGACATGCTCATGTTTCTTCCTGTATTTTAGACTCTGGAAAGAAGAGCTTGCTTCTTGCGTTAAAGAAGAGTGTGTTTCAGGGATGAAAACTCTGGTCTGAATTTCCCTTATGAAAGGGAGTTAAACCGCAGGATATGTGTCTTCCTACAAGCAAGAGTTCTTTTCTGGTAAACCAAGTGAATTTTCGGCTCAAATGTTTTTCAACAGTTCTAGAACACAACGCGATTATCACTATTAACTAAAGAGCATTTATGTAAGAGGTGCTGTGGTCTGTATCAGTTTCATAAGCAGCGTTGAACTAAATATGGTCTGTATGAGTAGGAAACACAGTTCTTTTTTTCCTGGCATGCAGATGGTTCTTACTGTATTGGAGACCCTGGAATGAAGAGGATGATTCATGCCTTAAAACAGAGTGTTTCTCAGGGATGAGATCTGGTCTGAATTTCCCTTCAGAAATGGAGTTAAACCCCAGGATCTGTGTTTTCCTAGAAGCAGGAGTTCATTTCTGGTAAACAAAGTGAATTTTGTGCTCAAATGATTTTACACAGTACACCAACATAACATGATTCTCACTATTAACTAAAGAGCCTTTATGTAAGTGGAGCTGTGGTTTGTATCAGTTTCAGAAGCAGAGTTGAACTAAATATGTTCCGTATGAGTAGGAAACACAGTTCCTTTCTTCTGGGCATGATCATGGTTCTTGCTGTATTGGTGACGTTGGAAAGAAGAGGATGCTTCTTGTCTTAAAACAGAGTGTGTTTCAGGGATGAGAACTCTGGTCTGAAATTCCCTTCAGAAGCGGAGTTAAACCCCAGGATCTGTGTCTTCCTACAAGCAAGAGTTCATTTCTGGTAAACCCAGGTAATTTTGGGCTCAAATGATATTTCGCAGTTCACGAACCCAACATGATTCTGACTATTAACTAAAGAGCATTTATATAAGAGGAGCTGTGGTTTCTATCTGTTTCATAAGCAGAGTTGAACTACATATGGTCCGTATCAGTAGGAAACACAGTTCTTTTTTTCAGGGCATGCTCATGGTTCTTGGTGTATTTTAGACGCTGGAAAGAAGAACTTGCTTCTTGCGTTAAAACAGAGTGTGTTTCAGGGATCAGAACTCTGGTCTGAATTTCCCTTCAGAAATGGAGTTAAACCCCAGGATCTGTGTTTTCCTAGAAGCAGGAGTTCATTTCTGGTAAACAATGTGAAATTTCTGCTCAAATGATTTTCCACAGTTCTAGAACACAACGCGATTATCACTATTAACTAAAGAGCATTCATGTAAGAGGAGCTGTGGTCTGTATCATTTCATAAGCAGAGTTGAACTGCATATGGTCCGTATGAGAAGGTAACACTGTTCTATTTTTCTGGGCATGCTCATGGTTCTTACTGTATTGGAGACACTGGAACGAAGAGGATGATTCTTGCCTTAAAACAGAGTGTTTTTCAGGGTTGAGAATTCTGGTCTGAATTTGCCTTCAGAAATGGAGTTAAACCCCAGCATCTGTGTCTTCCTACAAGCAAGAATTCATTTCAGTTAAACCAAGTGAATTTTGGGCTCAAATAGTTTTTTCGCAGTTCACCTAACCAAACCGATTATCACTATTAACTAAAGAGCATTTATGTAAGAGGAGCTGTGGTCTGTATCATTTCATAAGCAGAGTTGAACTACATATGGTCCGTATGAGTAGGAAACACAGTCCTTTTTTTCAGGGCATGCTCATCGTCCTTGTTGTATTGGAGACGCTGGAAAGAAGAGCTTACTTCTTGCATTAAAACAGAGTGTGTTTCATGGATGAGAATACGGGTCTGAATTTCCCTAAGACACGGAGTTAAACCCCATGATCTGTGTCTTCCTACAAGGAAGAGTTCTGTTCTGGTAAACCAAGTGAATTTTGGGCTCAAATGAATTTTCACAGTTCACAAACCCAACGCTATTCTCACTATTAACGAAAGAGCATTTATGTAAGAGGTGGTGTGGTTTGTATCAATTTCATAAGCAGAGTTGAACTACATATGGTCTGTCTGAATAGGAAACACAGTTCTTTTTTTCTGGGCATGCACATGTTTCTTACTTTATTGGAGACACTGGAAAGAAGAGGATGATTCTTGCCTTAAAACAGAGTGTTTTTCAGGGATGAGAACTCTGGTCTGAATATGCCTTCAGAAACAGAGTTAAACCTCAGGATCAGTGTCTTCCTACAAGCAAGAGTTCATTTCTGGTAAACCCAGTGAATTTTGGGCTCAAATGATATTTTGCATTTCACGAACCCAACATGATTCTGACTATTAACTAAAGAGCATTTATATAAGAGGAGCAGTGCTTTCTATCTGTTTCATAAGCAGAGTTGAACTACATATGGTCCGTATCAGTAGGAAACACAGTTCTTTTTTTCAGGGCATGCTCATTGTTCTTGGTGTTTTTTAGACGCTGGAAAGAAGAGCTTGCTTCTTGCGTTAAAGCAGAGTGTGTTTCAGGGATGAGAACTCTGGTCTGAATTTCCCTTCAGAAAGGGAGTTAAACCGCAGGATGTGTGTCTTCCTACAAGCAAGAGTTCTTTTCTGGTAAACCAAGTGAATTTTGGGCTCAAATGATTTTTTCGCAGTTCACCAACCCAAACTGATTATCACTATTAACTAAAGAGCATTTATGAAAGAGGAGCTGTGGTCTGTATCATTTCATAAGCAGAGTTGAACTACATATGGTCCATATGAGTAAGAAACACAATTCTTTTTTTCTGGGCATGCTCATGGTTCTTGTTGTATTGGAGACGCTGGAAAGAAGAGCTTACTTCTTGCATTAAAAGAGAGTATGTTTCATGGATGAGAATACGGGTCTGAATTTCCCTTCAGACACGGAGTTAAACCCCATGATCTGTGTCTTCCTACAAGCAAGAGTTCTTTTCTTGTAAACCAAGTGAATTTTCGGCTCAAATGATTTTCCACAGTTCTAGAACACAACGCGATTATCACTATTAACTAAACAGCATTTATGTAAGATTTGCTGTGGTCTGTATCATTTCATAAGCAGAGTTGAACTGCATATGGTCCGTATGAGTAGGTAACACTGTTCTTTTTTTCTGGGCATGCTCATGGTTCCTACTTTATTGGAGACACTGGAAAGAAGAGGATGATTCTTGCCTTAAAACAGAGTGTTTTTCAGGGTTGAGAACTCTGGTCTGAATTTGCCTTCGGATATGGAGTTAAACCCCAGGATCTGTGTCTTCCTACAAGCAAGAGTTCATTTCAGGTAAACCCAGTGAATTTTGGGTTCAAATGATTTTTGGCAGTTCACGAACCCAACACGATTCTCACAATTAACTAAAGAGCACTTAAGTAACCAGAGCGGTGGTTTGTATCAGTTTCATAAGCAGAGTTGAACTACATATGGTCTGTATAATTAGGAAACACATTTTTTTTTCAGGACATGCTCATGTTTCTTCCTGTATTTTAGACTCTGGAAAGAAGAGCTTGCTTCTTGCGTTAAAGAAGAGTGTGTTTCAGGGATGAGAACTCTGGTCTGAATTTCCCTTATGAAAGGGAGTTAAACCGCAGGATATGTGTCTTCCTACAAGCAAGAGTTCTTTTCTGGTAAACCAAGTGAATTTTCGGCTCAAATGTTTTTCAACAGTTCTAGAACACAACGCAATTATCACTATTAACTAAAGAGCATTTATGTAAGAGGTGCTGTGGTCTGTATCAGTTTCATAAGCAGCGTTGAACTAAATATGGTCTGTATGAGTAGGAAACACAGTTCTTTTTTTCCTGGCATGCAGATGGTTCTTACTGTATTGGAGACCCTGGAATGAAGAGGATGATTCATGCCTTAAAACAGAGTGTTTCTCAGGGATGAGATCTGGTCTGAATTTCCCTTCAGAAATGGAGTTAAACCCCAGGATCTGTGTTTTCCTAGAAGCAGGAGTTCATTTCTGGTAAACAAAGTGAATTTTGTGCTCAAATGATTTTACACAGTACACCAACATAACATGATTCTCACTATTAACTAAAGAGCCTTTATGTAAGTGGAGCTGTGGTTTGTATCAGTTTCAGAAGCAGAGTTGAACTAAATATGTTCCGTATGAGTAGGAAACACAGTTCCTTTCTTCTGGGCATGATCATGGTTCTTGCTGTATTGGTGACGTTGGAAAGAAGAGGATGCTTCTTGTCTTAAAACAGAGTGTGTTTCAGGGATGAGAACTCTGGTCTGAAATTCCCTTCAGAAGCGGAGTTAAACCCCAGGATCTGTGTCTTCCTACAAGCAAGAGTTCATTTCTGGTAAACCCAGGTAATTTTGGGCTCAAATGATATTTCGCAGTTCACGAACCCAACATGATTCTGACTATTAACTAAAGAGCATTTATATAAGAGGAGCTGTGGTTTCTATCTGTTTCATAAGCAGAGTTGAACTACATATGGTCCGTATCAGTAGGAAACACAGTTCTTTTTTTCAGGGCATGCTCATGGTTCTTGGTGTATTTTAGACGCTGGAAAGAAGAACTTGCTTCTTGCGTTAAAACAGAGTGTGTTTCAGGGATCAGAACTCTGGTCTGAATTTCCCTTCAGAAATGGAGTTAAACCCCAGGATCTGTGTTTTCCTAGAAGCAGGAGTTCATTTCTGGTAAACAATGTGAAATTTCTGCTCAAATGATTTTCCACAGTTCTAGAACACAACGCGATTATCACTATTAACTAAAGAGCATTCATGTAAGAGGAGCTGTGGTCTGTATCATTTCATAAGCAGAGTTGAACTGCATATGGTCCGTATGAGAAGGTAACACTGTTCTATTTTTCTGGGCATGCTCATGGTTCTTACTGTATTGGAGACACTGGAACGAAGAGGATGATTCTTGCCTTAAAACAGAGTGTTTTTCAGGGTTGAGAATTCTGGTCTGAATTTGCCTTCAGAAATGGAGTTAAACCCCAGCATCTGTGTCTTCCTACAAGCAAGAATTCATTTCAGTTAAACCAAGTGAATTTTGGGCTCAAATAGTTTTTTCGCAGTTCACCTAACCAAACCGATTATCACTATTAACTAAAGAGCATTTATGTAAGAGGAGCTGTGGTCTGTATCATTTCATAAGCAGAGTTGAACTACATATGGTCCGTATGAGTAGGAAACACAGTCCTTTTTTTCAGGGCATGCTCATCGTCCTTGTTGTATTGGAGACGCTGGAAAGAAGAGCTTACTTCTTGCATTAAAACAGAGTGTGTTTCATGGATGAGAATACGGGTCTGAATTTCCCTAAGACACGGAGTTAAACCCCATGATCTGTGTCTTCCTACAAGGAAGAGTTCTGTTCTGGTAAACCAAGTGAATTTTGGGCTCAAATGAATTTTCACAGTTCACAAACCCAACGCTATTCTCACTATTAACGAAAGAGCATTTATGTAAGAGGTGGTGTGGTTTGTATCAATTTCATAAGCAGAGTTGAACTACATATGGTCTGTCTGAATAGGAAACACAGTTCTTTTTTTCTGGGCATGCACATGTTTCTTACTTTATTGGAGACACTGGAAAGAAGAGGATGATTCTTGCCTTAAAACAGAGTGTTTTTCAGGGATGAGAACTCTGGTCTGAATATGCCTTCAGAAACAGAGTTAAACCTCAGGATCAGTGTCTTCCTACAAGCAAGAGTTCATTTCTGGTAAACCCAGTGAATTTTGGGCTCAAATGATATTTTGCATTTCACGAACCCAACATGATTCTGACTATTAACTAAAGAGCATTTATATAAGAGGAGCAGTGCTTTCTATCTGTTTCATAAGCAGAGTTGAACTACATATGGTCCGTATCAGTAGGAAACACAGTTCTTTTTTTCAGGGCATGCTCATGGTTCTTGGTGTTTTTTAGACGCTGGAAAAAAGAGCTTGCTTCTTGCGTTAAAGCAGAGTGTGTTTCAGGGATGAGAACTCTGGTCTGAATTTCCCTTCAGAAAGGGAGTTAAACCGCAGGATGTGTGTCTTCCTACAAGCAAGAGTTCTTTTCTGGTAAACCAAGTGAATTTTGGGCTCAAATGATTTTTTCGCAGTTCACCAACCCAAACTGATTATCACTATTAACTAAAGAGCATTTATGAAAGAGGAGCTGTGGTCTGTATCATTTCATAAGCAGAGTTGAACTACATATGGTCCATATGAGTAAGAAACACAGTTCTTTTTTTCTGGGCATGCTCATGGTTCTTGTTGTATTGGAGACGCTGGAAAGAAGAGCTTACTTCTTGCATTAAAAGAGAGTATGTTTCATGGATGAGAATACGGGTCTGAATTTCCCTTCAGACACGGAGTTAAACCCCATGATCTGTGTCTTCCTACAAGCAAGAGTTCTTTTCTTGTAAACCAAGTGAATTTTCGGCTCAAATGATTTTCCACAGTTCTAGAACACAACGCGATTATCACTATTAACTAAAGAGCATTTATGTAAGATTTGCTGTGGTCTGTATCAGTTTCATAAGCAGAGTTGAACTATATATGGTCAGTATGAGTAGGAAACACAGTTCTTTTTTTCCTGGCATGCTCATGGTTCTTACTCTATTGGAGACCCTGGAATGAAGAGGATGATTCATGCCTTAAAACAGAGTGTTTCTCAGGGATGAGAATTCTGGTCTGAATTTCCCGTCAGAAACGGAGTTAAACCCCAGGATCTGTGTATTCCTACACGCACGAGTTCATTTCTGGTAAACCCAGTGAATTTTGGGCTCAAATTATTTTTCACAGTTCACAAACCCAACGCTATTCTCACTATTAACAAAAGAGCATTTACGTAAGAGGAGGTGTGGTTTGTATCAATTTCACAAGCAGAGTTGAAATACATATGGTCTGTATGTATAGGAAACACAGTTCATTTTTTCTGGGCATGCACATGTTTCTTACTGTATTGGAGACACTGGAAAGAAGAGGATGATTCTTGCCTTAAACCAGAGTGTTTTTCAGGCATGAGAACTCTGGTCTGAATATGCCTTCAGAAAAGGAGTTAAACCTCAGGATCATTGTCTTCCTACAAGCAAGAGTTCATTTCTGGTAAACAAAGTGAAATTTCGGCTCAAATGATTTTCCACAGTTCTACAACACAACCCGATTATCACTATTAACTAAAGAGCATTTCTGTAAGAGGAGCTTTGGTCTGTATCAGTTTCATAAGCAGAGTGGAACTACATATGTTCCTTATGAGTAGGAAACACAGTTAATTTTTTCTTGGCATGCTCATGGTTCTTACTGTTTTGGAGTACCTGGAAAGAAGATGATGATTCATGCCTTAAAACAGAGTGTTTTCCAGGGTTGAGAATTCTGGTCTGAATTTTCCTTCATAAACAGAGTTAAACCCCAGGATCTGTATTTTCCTACAAGCAGGAGTTCATTTCTGGTAAACAAAGTGAATTTTGTGCTCAAATGATTTTACACAGTACAACAACATATCATGATTCTCACTATTAACTAAAGAGCCTTTATGTAAGAGGAGCTGTGGTTTGTATCAGTTTCAGAAGCAGAGTTGAACAACATATGGTCCGTATGAGTAGGAAACACAGTTCTTTTTTTCAGGGCATGCTCATTGTTCTTGCTGTATTTTAGACTCTGGAAAGAAAAGCTTGCTTCTTTCGATAAAACAGAGTGTGTTTCAGTTATGAGAACTCTGATCTGAATATCCCTTCAGAAACGGAGTTAAACCCCAGGATCCCTGTCTTCCTACAAGCAAGTGTTCATTTCTGGTTAATCCAGTGAATTTTGGGCTCAAATGATTTTTCGCAGTTCACGAACCCAACGCGATTCTCACTATTAACTGAAGAGCATTTAAGAAAACGGAGCTGTGTTTTGTATCCGTTTCATAAGCGGAGTTGAAATACATATTGTCTGTATGAGTAGGAAACACATTTCTTTTTTTCAGGGCATGCTCATGGTTCTTGCTGTATTTTAGACTCTGGAAAGAAGAGCTTGCTTCTTGTGGTGAAGCAGAGTGTGTTTCAGGGATGAGAACTCTGGTCTGAATTTCCCTTCAGAAAGGGAGTTAAACCGCAGGATCTGTGTCTTCCTACAAGCAAGAGTTCTTTTCTGGTAAACCAAGTGAATTTTCGGCTCAAATGATTTTCCACAGTTCTAGAACACAACGCGATTATCACTATTAACTAAAGAGCATTTATATAAGAGGTGCTGTGGTCTGTATCAGTTTCATAAGCAGAGTTGAACTACATATGGTCCGTAAGAGTAGGAAACACAGTTCTTTTTTTCAGGGCATGCTCATGTTTCTTCCTGTATTTTAGTCTCTGGAAAGAAGAGCTTGCTTCTTGCATTAAAGCAGAGTGTGTTTCAGGGAGGAGAACTCTGGTATGAATTTCCCTTCAGAAACAGAGTTAAACCCCATGATCTGTGTCTTCCTACATGCAAGAGTTCGTTTCTGGTTAACCCAGTGAATTTTCGGCTCAAATGATATTTTGTAGTTCACAAACCCAACGCGATTCTCACTATTAACTAAAGAGCATTTATGTAAGAGGAGCTGTGGTTTGTATCAGTTTCATAAGCAGAGTTGAACTACATATGGTCCATATGAGTAGGAAACACAGTTCATTTTTTTTCAGGAAATGCTCATGGTTCTTGCTGTATTGGAGACGATGGAAAGAAGAGCTTGCTTCTTGCATTAAAACAGGGTGTGTTTCATGGATGAGAACTCTGGTCTGAATTTCCGTTCACAGACAGCGTTAAACCCCATGATCTGTGTCTTCCTACCAGCCATAGTTCATTTCTGTTAAACATAGTGAATTTTCAGCTCAAATGACTTTACACAGTTCTAGAACCCGACGCGATTATCACTATTAACTAAAGAGCATTCATGTAAGAGGAGCTGTGGTCTGTATCATTTTCATAAGCAGAGTGAACTACATATGGCCCCTATGAGTTTCAAACACAGTTCTTTTTTTCCTGGCATGTTCATGGTTCTTACTGTATATAAATCCTAGAATGAAGAGGGTGATCATGCCTAAAAACAGAGTGTTTCTCAGGGATGAGAATTCTGGTCTGAATTTCCCTTCAGAAACGGAGTTAAACCCCAGGATCTGTGTGTTCCTACACGCACGAATTCATTTCTGGTAAACCCAGTGAATTTTGGGCTCAAACGATTTTTTGCACTTCACAAACCCAGTGCTATTTTACTACTAACTAAAGAGGATTTATGTAAGAGGAGCTGTGGTTTGTATCAGTTTCATAAGCAGAGTTGAACTACATATGGTCCATATGAGTAGGAAACACAGTTCTTTATTTCAGGGCATGCTCATTGTTCTTGCTGTGTTTTAGACTCTGGAAAGAAGCGCTTGCTTCTTGCGTTAAAACAGAGTGTGTTTCATGGAGGAGAACTGAGGTCTGAATTGCCCTTCAGAAATGGAGTTAAACACCAGGATCTGTGTCTTCCTACAAGCAAGAGTTCATTTCTGGTTAATCCAGTGAATTTTGGGCTCAAATGATTTTTCGCTGTTCACGAACCCAACGCCATTCTCACTATTAACTGAAGAACATTTAAGAAAACGGAGCTGTGTTTTGTATCCGTTTTATAAGCGGAGTTGAACTACATATGGTCAGTATGAGTAGGAAACACATTTCTTTTTTTCAGGGCATGCTCATGGTTCTTGCTGTATTTTACACTCTGGAAAGAAGAGCTTGCTTCTTGTGTTGAAACAGAGTGTGTTTCAGGGATGAGAACTCTGGTCTGAATTTCCCTCCAGAAGCGGAGTTAATCCCCATGATCCTTGACATTCTACTAGCAAGGATTCATTTCTGGTAAACCAAGGGAATTTTGGGCTCAAATGACTTTTCGCAGTTCACCAAACCAAACCGATTCTCACTATTAACGATAGAGCATTTATTTAAGAGGAGCTGTTGTTTGTATCAGTTTCATAAGCAGAGTTGAACTACATATGGTCCGTATCAGTAGGAAACACAGTTCTTTTTTTCAGGGCATGCTCATTGTTCTTGGTGTATTTTAGACGCTGGAAAGAAGAGCTTGCTTCTTGCGTTAAAACAGAGTGTGTTTCAGGGATGAGAACTCTGCTCTGAATATCCCTTCAGAAATGGAGTTAAACCCCAGGATCTGTGTTTTCCTAGAGGCAGGAATTCATTTCTGGTAAACAAAGTGAAATTTCGGCTCAAATGATTTTCCACAGTTCTAGAACACAACCCGATTATCACTATTAACTAAAGAGCATTTCTGTAAGAGGAGCTTTGGTCTCTATCAGTTTCATAAGCAGAGTAGAACTACATATGGTCCTTATGAGTAGGAAACACAGTTCATTTTTTCTTGGCATGCTCATGGTTCTTACTGTTTTGGAGTACCTGGAAAGAAGATGATGATTCATGCCTTAAAACAGAGTGTTTTTCAGGGTTGAGAATTCTGGTCTGAATTTCCCTTCAGAAACGGAGTTAAACCCCAGGATCTGTATTTTCCTACAAGCAGGAGTTCATTTCTGGTAAACAAAGTAAATTTTGTGCTCAAATGATTTTACACAGTACACCACATAACATGATTCTCACTATTAACTAAAGAGCCTTAATGTAAGGGGAGCTGTGGTTTGTATCAGTTTCATGAGCAGAGTTGAATTGCATATGGTCCGTATGAGTAGGTAATACTGTTCTTTTTTTCTGGGCATGCTCATGGTTCTTACTGTATTGGAGACGCTGGAAAGAAGAGGATGATTCTTGCCTTAAAACAGAGTGTTTTTCAGGGTTGAGAATTCTAGTCTGAATTTGCCTTCAGAAATGGTGTTAAATCCCAGTATCTGTGTCTTCCTACAAGCAAGAGTTCATTTCAGTTAAACCAAGTGAATTTTGGGCTCAGATGATTTTTTCGCAGTTCGCCAACCCAAACCGATTATCACTATTAACTAAAGAGCATTTATGTAAGAGGAGCTGTGGTCTGTATCATTTCATAAGCAGAGTTGAACTACATATGGTCCGTATGAGTAGGAAACACAGTTCTTTTTTCAGGGCATGCTCATGGTTCTTGTTGCATTGGAGACGCAGGAAAGAAGAGCTTACTTCTTGCATTAAAACAGAGTGTGTTTCACGGATGAGAATACGGGTCTGAATTTCCCTTCAGACACAGGGTTAAACCCCATGATCTGTGTCTTCCTACAAGCAAGAGTTCATTTCTGGTAAACCAAGTGAATTTTCGGCTCAAATGATTTTTCACAGTTCACAAACCCAACGCTATTCTCACTATTAAGAAAGAGCATTTACTTAAGAGGAGTTTTGGTTTGTATCAATTTCATAAGCAGATTTGTACTACATAGGGTCCGTATGAGTATGAAACACAGTTCCTTTCTTCTGGGCATGATCATGGTTCTTGCTGTATTGGTGACGCTGGAAAGAAGAGGATGCTTCTTGTTTTAAATCAGAG
Organism: Onychomys leucogaster; assembly: GCA_949786385.1. NCBI lineage: Eukaryota > Metazoa > Chordata > Mammalia > Rodentia > Cricetidae > Onychomys > Onychomys leucogaster. The sequence continues at coordinate 515,897 of CATKUP010000218.1, read as the reverse complement.
TGTGTTTCAGGGATGAGAACTCTGGTCTGAATTTCCATTCAGAAGCGGAGTTAAACCCCAGGATCTGTGTCTTCCTACAAGCAAGAGTTCATTTCTGGTAAACTCAGTGAATTTTGGGCTCAAATGATTTTTCGCAGTTCACCAACCCAACGCGATTCTCACTATTAACTAAAGAACAATTAAGTAAGAGGAGCGGTGGTTTGTATCAGTTTCATAAGCAGAGTTGAACTACATATTGTCCGTATGAGTAGGAAACACAGTTCTTTTTTTCACGGCATGCTCATTGTTCTTGCTGTATTTTAGACTCTAGAAAGAAGAGCTTGCTTCTTGCTATAAAACAGAGTGTGTTTCAAGGATAAGAACTCTGGTCTGAATTTCCCTTCAGAAATGGTGTTAAACCCCATGATCTGTTTTTTCCTACAAGCAGGAGTTCATTTCTGGTAGGCAAAGTGAATTTGGGCCTCAAATGATTTTTCACAGTTCACGAACCAAACGCCATTATCACTACTAACTAAAGAGCATTTATGTAAGAGGAGGTGTGGTTGGTATCAGTTTCATAAGCAGAGTTGAACTACTTATGGTCCGTAGGAGTAGGAAACACAGTTCTTTTTTTCAGGCCATGCTCATGGTTCTTTTTGTATTGGATACCCTGGAGAGAAGAGCTTGCTTCTTGCATTAAAACAGAGTGTGTTTCATGGACGAGAATATTGGTCTGAATTTCCCCTCAGAGTCAGACTTAAACCCCATGTTCTGTGTCTTCCTACAAGCAAGTGTTCATTTCTGTTAAACCCATTGACTTTTGCCCTCAAATGATTTTTTGCAGTTCACAAACCCAGTGCTAATTTACTACTAACTAAAGAGGATTTATGTAAGAGGAGCTGTGGTTTGTATCAGTTTCATAAGCAGAATTGAACTACATATGGTCCGTATGAGTAGGAAACACAGTTCTTTATTTCAGGGCATGCTCATGGTTCTTGTTGTATTGGAGACTCTTGAAAGAAGACCTTACTTCTTGCATTAAAACAGAGTGTATTACATGGATGAGAACACTGGTCTGAATTTCCCTTCAGAAACGGAGTTAAACCCCAGGATCTGTGTCTTCCTACAAGCAAGAGTTCATTACCTGTAAACCCAGTGATTTTTGGGCTCAAATGATTTTTCGCAGTTAACGTACCCAACATGATTCTCACTATTAACTAAAGTGGATTTATGTAAGAGGAACTGTGGTTTGTGTCAGTTTCATAAGCAGAGTTGAACCACATATGGGCTGTATGAGTACAAAACACAGTATTTTTTTCAGGTCATGCTCATGGTTCTTGCTGTATTTTAGACTCTGGAAAGAAGAGCTTGCTTCTTGAGTTATAACAGACAGAGTTTCAGGGATGAGAACTCTAGTCTGAATTTCCCTTCAGAATCGGAGTTAAACCACAGGATCTGTGTCTTCCTACAAGCAAGAGTTCATTTCTGGTTAACCCAGTTAATGTTGGGCTCAAATGATTTTTCGCAGTTCACGAACCCAACGCGATTCTTACTATTAACTAAAGAGCATTTATGTCAGAGGAGATGTGGTTTGTATCAGTTTCATAAGCACAGTTGAACTACACATGGTCTGTATGAGTAGGAAACACAGTTCTTTTTTCATGGCATGCTCATGTTTCTTGCTGTATTGGAGACGCTGGAAAGAAGAACTTGCTTCTTGTTTTACAACAGAGTGTGTTTCAGGGATGAGAACTCTGGTCTGAATTTTCCTTCAGAAACGGAGTTAAATCCCAGGATCTGTGTCTTCCTACAAGCAAGAGTTCATTTCTGGTTAACCCAGTTAATTTTCTGCTCAAATGATTTTTTGCAGTTCACGAACCCTACGCTATTCTCACTATTAACAAAAGAGGATTTATGTAAGAGGAGCTCTGGTTTGTATCAGTTTCATAAGCAGAATTGAACTACATATGGTCTGTTTGAGTAGGAAACACAGTTCTTTTTTTCAGACGATGCTCATGGTTCTTGTTGTATTTTAGACACTGGAAAGAAGAGCTTGCTTATTCATTTAAACCGAGTGTGTTTCAGGGATGAGAACTCTGGTCTGAATTTCCCTGCAGAAATGGATTTAAACCCCAGGACATGTGTCTTCCTTCAAGCAAGAGTTCATTTGTGGTAAACCCAGGGATTTTGGGCTCAAATGATTTTTCGCAGTTCACGTACCCAACATGATTCTCACTATTAACTAAAGTGGATTTATGTAAGAGGAGCTGTGGTTTGTGTCAGTTTCATAAGCAGAGTTGAACCACATATGGGCTGTATGAGTCGGAAACACAGTTCTTTTTTTCTGGGCATGCTCATGTTTCTTACAATATTGGAGACGGTGGAAAGAAGAGCTTGCTTCTTGCGTTATAACAGAGAGTGTTTCAGGGATGAGAACTCTGGTCTGAATTTCCCTTCAGAAACAGAGTTAAATCCCAGGATCTGTGTCTTCCTACAAGCAAGAGTTCATTTCTGGTTAACCCAGTTAATTTTCTGCTCAAATGATTTTTTGCAGTTCACGAACCCAACGCGATTCTCACTATTAACTAAAGAGCATTTATGTCAGAGGAGATGTGGTTTGTATCAGTTCCATAAGCAGAGTTCAACTATATATGGTCCGTATGAGTAGGAAACACAGTTCATTTTTCAGGGCATGCTCATGGTTCTTGCTGTATTGGAGACGCTGGAAAGAAGAACTTGCTTCTTGCCTTAAAACAGAGTGTTTTTCAAGGTTGAGAATTCTGGTCTGAATTTGTCTTCAGAAACGGAGTTTAACCCAGGATCAGTGTCTTCCTACAAGCAAGAGTTCATTACCTGTAAACCCAGTGATTTTTGGGCTCAAATGATTTTTCGCAGTTCACGAACCCAACGCGATTCTTACTATTAACTAAAGAGTATTTTTGTAAGAGGAGGTGTGGTCTGTATCAGTTTTGAAAGCAGAGTTGATCTAAATATGGTCCGTATGAATAGGAAACACAGTTCTTTTTTTCAGGCCATGCTCATGGTTCTTGCTGTATTTTAGACTCTGGAAAACAGAGCTTGCTTCTTCGTTAAAACAGAGTGTGTTTCAGGGATGAGAACTCTGGTCTGAATTTCCCTTCAGAAACGGAGTTAAACCACAGGATCTGTGTCTTCCTACAAGCATGAGTTCATTTCTGGTTAACCCAGTTAATGTTGGGCTCAAATGATTTTTCGCAGTTCACGAACACAACGCGATTCTTACTATTAACTAAAGAGTATTTATGTAAGAGGAGGTGTGGTCTGTATCAGTTTTGAAAGCAGAGTTGATCTAAATATGGTCCGTATGAATAGGAAACACAGTTCTTTTTTTCAGGCCATCCTCATGGTTCTTGCTGTATTTTAGACTCTGGAAAACAGAGCTTGCTTCTTCGTTAAAACAGAGTGTGTTTCAGGGATGAGAACTCTGGTCTGAATTTCCCTGCAGAAACGTAGTTAAACCCCAGGATCTGTGTCTTCCTACAAGCAAGAGTTCATTTCTGGTAAACCCAGTGAATTTTGGGCTCAAATGATTTTTCGCAGTTCACGAACCCTACGCTATTCTCACTATTAACAAAAGAGGATTTATGTAAGAGGAGCTGTTTTTTGTATCAGTTTCATAAGCAGAGTTGAACTACATATGGTCTGTATGAGTAGGAAACACAGTTCTTTTTTCAGACGATGCTCATGGTTCTTGTTGTATTTTAGACACTGGAAAGAAGAGCTTGCTTATTCATTTAAACCGAGTGTGTTTCAGGGATGAGAACTCTGGTCTGAATTTCCCTGCAGAAACGGATTTAAACCCCAGGATATGTGTCTAGCTACAAGCAAGAGTTCATTTGTGGTAAACCCAGGGAATTTTGGGCTCAAATGATTTTTCACAGTTCACGTACCCAACATGATTCTCACTATTAACTAAAGTGGATTTATGTAAGAGGAGCTGTGGATTGTAATAGTTTCTTAAGCAGAATTGAACTACATATGGTCTGTATGAGTCGGAAACACAGTTCTTTTTTCCGGGCATGCTCATGTTTCTTACAATATTGGAGACGCTGGAAAGAAGAGCTTGCTTCTTGCGTTATAACAGAGAGTGTTTCAGGGATGAGAACTCTGGTCTGAATTTCCCTTCAGAAACGGAGTTAAATCCCAGGATCTGTGTCTTCCTACAAGCAAGAGTTCATTTCTGGTTAACCCAGTTAATTTTCTGCTCAAATGATTTTTTGCAGTTCACGAACCCAACGCGATTCTCACTATTAACTAAAGAGCATTTATGTAAGAGGAGATGTGGTTTGTATCAGTTTCATAAGCAGAGTTGAACTACATATGGTCCGTATGAGTAGGAAACACAGTTCATTTTTCAGGGAATGCTCATGGTTCTTGCTGTATTGGAGACGCTGGAAAGAAGAACTTGCTTCTTGCCTTAAAACAGAGTGTTTTTCAAGGTTGAGAATTCTGGTCTGAATTTGTCTTCAGAAACGGAGTTTAACCCAGGATCAGTGTCTTCCTACAAGCAAGAGGTCATTACCTGTAAACCCAGTGATTTTTGGGCTCAAATGATTTTTCGCAGTTAACGTACCCAACATGATTCTCACTATTAACTAAAGTGGATTTATGTAAGAGGAACTGTGGTTTGTGTCAGTTTCATAAGCAGAGTTGAACCACATATGGGCTGTATGAGTACAAAACACAGTATTTTTTTCAAGGCATGCTCATGGTTCTTGCTGTATTTTAGACTCTGGAAAGAAGAGCTTGCTTCTTGAGTTATAACAGACAGAGTTTCAGGGATGAGAACTCTGGTCTGAATTTCCCTTCAGAATCGGAGTTAAACCACAGGATCTGTGTCTTCCTACAAGCAAGAGTTCATTTCTGGTTAACCCAGTTAATGTTGGGCTCAAATGATTTTTCGCAGTTCACGAACCCAACGCGATTATTACTATTAACGAAAGAGTCTTTATGTAAGAGGAGCTGTGGTTTGTATCAGTTTCATAAGCAGAGTTGAACTACATATGGTCCTTATGAGTCGGAAACACAGTTCTTTTTTTCTGGGCATGCTCATGTTTCTTACAATAGTATAGACGCTGGAAAATAGAGGATGATTCTTGCCTTAAAACAGAGTGTATTTCAGGGATGAGAACTCTGGTCTGAATTTGCCTTCAGAAACGGAGTTCAACCCCAGGATCTGTGTCTTCCTACAAGCAAGAGTTCATTTCTGGTAAACCCAGTGATTTTTGGGCTCAAATGATTTTTCGCAGTTCACGAACCCAACGCGATTCTTACTATTAACTAAAGAGCATTTATGTCAGAGGAGATGTGGTTTGTATCAGTTTCATAAGCACAGTTGAACTACACATGGTCTGTATGAGTAGGAAACACAGTTCTTTTTTCATGGCATGCTCATGTTTCTTGCTGTATTGGAGACGCTGGAAAGAAGAACTTGCTTCTTGTTTTACAACAGAGTGTGTTTCAGGGATGAGAACTCTGGTCTGAATTTTCCTTCAGAAACGGAGTTAAATCCCAGGATCTGTGTCTTCCTACAAGCAAGAGTTCATTTCTGGTTAACCCAGTTAATTTTCTGCTCAAATGATTTTTTGCAGTTCACGAACCCTACGCTATTCTCACTATTAACAAAAGAGGATTTATGTAAGAGGAGCTCTGGTTTGTATCAGTTTCATAAGCAGAATTGAACTACATATGGTCTGTTTGAGTAGGAAATACAGTTCTTTTTTTCAGACGATGCTCATGGTTCTTGTTGTATTTTAGACACTGGAAAGAAGAGCTTGCTTATTCATTTAAACCGAGTGTGTTTCAGGGATGAGAACTCTGGTCTGAATTTCCCTGCAGAAATGGATTTAAACCCCAGGACATGTGTCTTCCTTCAAGCAAGAGTTCATTTGTGGTAAACCCAGGGATTTTGGGCTCAAATGATTTTTCGCAGTTCACGTACCCAACATGATTCTCACTATTAACTAAAGTGGATTTATGTAAGAGGAGCTGTGGTTTGTGTCAGTTTCATAAGCAGAGTTGAACCACATATGGGCTGTATGAGTCGGAAACACAGTTCTTTTTTTCTGGGCATGCTCATGTTTCTTACAATATTGGAGACGCTGGAAAGAAGAGCTTGCTTCTTGCGTTATAACAGAGAGTGTTTCAGGGATGAGAACTCTGGTCTGAATTTCCCTTCAGAAACAGAGTTAAATCCCAGGATCTGTGTCTTCCTACAAGCAAGAGTTCATTTCTGGTTAACCCAGTTAATTTTCTGCTCAAATGATTTTTTGCAGTTCACGAACCCAACGCGATTCTCACTATTAACTAAAGAGCATTTATGTCAGAGGAGATGTGGTTTGTATCAGTTCCATAAGCAGAGTTCAACTATATATGGTCCGTATGAGTAGGAAACACAGTTCATTTTTCAGGGCATGCTCATGGTTCTTGCTGTATTGGAGACGCTGGAAAGAAGAACTTGCTTCTTGCCTTAAAACAGAGTGTTTTTCAAGGTTGAGAATTCTGGTCTGAATTTGTCTTCAGAAACGGAGTTTAACCCAGGATCAGTGTCTTCCTACAAGCAAGAGTTCATTACCTGTAAACCCAGTGATTTTTGGGCTCAAATGATTTTTCGCAGTTCACGAACCCAACGCGATTCTTACTATTAACTAAAGAGTATTTATGTAAGAGGAGGTGTGGTCTGTATCAGTTTTGAAAGCAGAGTTGATCTAAATATGGTCCGTATGAATAGGAAACACAGTTCTTTTTTTCAGGCCATGCTCATGGTTCTTGCTGTATTTTAGACTCTGGAAAACAGAGCTTGCTTCTTCGTTAAAACAGAGTGTGTTTCAGGGATGAGAACTCTGGTCTGAATTTCCCTTCAGAAACGGAGTTAAACCACAGGATCTGTGTCTTCCTACAAGCATGAGTTCATTTCTGGTTAACCCAGTTAATGTTGGGCTCAAATGATTTTTCGCAGTTCACGAACACAACGCGATTCTTACTATTAACTAAAGAGTATTTATGTAAGAGGAGGTGTGGTCTGTATCAGTTTTGAAAGCAGAGTTGATCTAAATATGGTCCGTATGAATAGGAAACACAGTTCTTTTTTTCAGGCCATCCTCATGGTTCTTGCTGTATTTTAGACTCTGGAAAACAGAGCTTGCTTCTTCGTTAAAACAGAGTGTGTTTCAGGGATGAGAACTCTGGTCTGAATTTCCCTGCAGAAACGTAGTTAAACCCCAGGATCTGTGTCTTCCTACAAGCAAGAGTTCATTTCTGGTAAACCCAGTGAATTTTGGGCTCAAATGATTTTTCGCAGTTCACGAACCCTACGCTATTCTCACTATTAACAAAAGAGGATTTATGTAAGAGGAGCTGTTTTTTGTATCAGTTTCATAAGCAGAGTTGAACTACATATGGTCTGTATGAGTAGGAAACACAGTTCTTTTTTCAGACGATGCTCATGGTTCTTGTTGTATTTTAGACACTGGAAAGAAGAGCTTGCTTATTCATTTAAACCGAGTGTGTTTCAGGGATGAGAACTCTGGTCTGAATTTCCCTGCAGAAACGGATTTAAACCCCAGGATATGTGTCTAGCTACAAGCAAGAGTTCATTTGTGGTAAACCCAGGGAATTTTGGGCTCAAATGATTTTTCACAGTTCACGTACCCAACATGATTCTCACTATTAACTAAAGTGGATTTATGTAAGAGGAGCTGTGGATTGTAATAGTTTCTTAAGCAGAATTGAACTACATATGGTCTGTATGAGTCGGAAACACAGTTCTTTTTTCCGGGCATGCTCATGTTTCTTACAATATTGGAGACGCTGGAAAGAAGAGCTTGCTTCTTGCGTTATAACAGAGAGTGTTTCAGGGATGAGAACTCTGGTCTGAATTTCCCTTCAGAAACGGAGTTAAATCCCAGGATCTGTGTCTTCCTACAAGCAAGAGTTCATTTCTGGTTAACCCAGTTAATTTTCTGCTCAAATGATTTTTTGCAGTTCACGAACCCAACGCGATTCTCACTATTAACTAAAGAGCATTTATGTAAGAGGAGATGTGGTTTGTATCAGTTTCATAAGCAGAGTTGAACTACATATGGTCCGTATGAGTAGGAAACACAGTTCATTTTTCAGGGAATGCTCATGGTTCTTGCTGTATTGGAGACGCTGGAAAGAAGAACTTGCTTCTTGCCTTAAAACAGAGTGTTTTTCAAGGTTGAGAATTCTGGTCTGAATTTGTCTTCAGAAACGGAGTTTAACCCAGGATCAGTGTCTTCCTACAAGCAAGAGGTCATTACCTGTAAACCCAGTGATTTTTGGGCTCAAATGATTTTTCGCAGTTAACGTACCCAACATGATTCTCACTATTAACTAAAGTGGATTTATGTAAGAGGAACTGTGGTTTGTGTCAGTTTCATAAGCAGAGTTGAACCACATATGGGCTGTATGAGTACAAAACACAGTATTTTTTTCAAGGCATGCTCATGGTTCTTGCTGTATTTTAGACTCTGGAAAGAAGAGCTTGCTTCTTGAGTTATAACAGACAGAGTTTCAGGGATGAGAACTCTGGTCTGAATTTCCCTTCAGAATCGGAGTTAAACCACAGGATCTGTGTCTTCCTACAAGCAAGAGTTCATTTCTGGTTAACCCAGTTAATGTTGGGCTCAAATGATTTTTCGCAGTTCACGAACCCAACGCGATTATTACTATTAACGAAAGAGTCTTTATGTAAGAGGAGCTGTGGTTTGTATCAGTTTCATAAGCAGAGTTGAACTACATATGGTCCTTATGAGTCGGAAACACAGTTCTTTTTTTCTGGGCATGCTCATGTTTCTTACAATAGTATAGACGCTGGAAAATAGAGGATGATTCTTGCCTTAAAACAGAGTGTATTTCAGGGATGAGAACTCTGGTCTGAATTTGCCTTCAGAAACGGAGTTCAACCCCAGGATCTGTGTCTTCCTACAAGCAAGAGTTCATTTCTGGTAAACCCAGTGATTTTTGGGCTCAAATGATTTTTCGCAGTTCATGAACCCTACGCTATTCTCACTATTAACTAAAGAGCATTTATGTAAGAGGAGCCGTGGTTTGAATCAGTTTTATAAGAAGAGTTGAACTATATATGGTCCTTATGAGTAGGAAACAGAGTTCATTTATTCTGGGCATGCCCATGTTCTTGCTGTATTTTAGACTCTGGAAAGAAGAGCTTGATTCTTGTTTTACAACAGAGTGTGTTTCAGGGATGAGAACTCTGGTCTGAATTTTCCTTCAGAAACCGAGTTAAACCCCAGGATCTGTGTCTCCCTAAAAGCAGGAGTTCAGTTCTGGTAAACCCAGTGACTTTGGGGCTCAAATGATTTTTCGCAATTCAGGAACCCATCGCTATTCTCACTATGAAATAAAGAGCAATTATGTAAGAGGTGTTGTGGTTTGTATCAGTTTCATAAGCAGAGTTGAACTACGTATGGTCCTTAGTAGTAGGAAACACAGTTCTTTTTTTCAGGGCATGCTCATGGTTCTTGCTGTATTTTAGAATCTAGAAAGAAGAGCTTGCTTCTTGCGTTAAAACAGAGTGTGTTTCAGGGATGAGAACTCTGGTCTGAATTTCCCTGCAGAAACGGAGTTAAACCCCAGGATCTGTATCTTTCTACAAGCAATAGTTCATTTCTTGTATACCCAGTGAATTTTGGCCTCAAAAGATTTTTTGCATTTCTGAACCCTACGCTATTCTCACTATTAACTAAAGAGGATTTATGTAAGAGGAGCTGTGGTTTGTATCAGTTTAATAAGCAGAGTTGAACTACATATGGTCTGTATGAGTGGGAAACACATATCTTTTTTCTGGGCATGCTCATATTTCTTAATATATTTTAGACGCTGGAAAGAAGAGGATGATTCTTGCCTTAAAACAGAGTGTTTTTCAGGGATGAGAACTCTGGTCTGAATTTGCCTTCAGAAACGGAGTTAAATCCCAGGATCAGTGTCTTCCTACAAGGAAGAGTTCATTTCTGGTAAACCCAGTGAATTTTGGGCTCAAATGATTTTTTGCAGTTCACAAACCCAACATGATTCTCACTATTAACTAAAGATACTTTATGTAAGAGGAGCAATGGTTTGTATCAGTTTCATTAGCAGAGTTGAACTATATATGATCCTTATGAGTAGGAAACACAGTTCTTTTTTTCAGGGCATGCTCATGGTTCTTGCTGTATTTTGGACTCTGGAAAGAAGAGCTTGCTGCTTCGTTTAAACAGAGTGTGTTTCATTGATGAGAACTCTGGTCTGAATTTTCCTATAGAAACTTAGTTAAAACCCAGGATCTGTGTCTTCCTACAAGCAAGAGTTCATTTCTGGTAAACACAGTGAATTTTGGGCTCAAATGATTATTCGCAGTTCAGGAACAGTACGCTATTCTCAATATAAACTAAAGAGGATTTATTTAAGTGGAGCTGTGGTTTGTATCAGTTTCATAAGCAGAGTTGAACTATATATGGTCTGTATGATTCAGAAACACAGTTCTTTTTTTCTGGGCATGCTCATGTTTCTTTCTATATTGGAGAGGCTGGAAAGAAGAGTATGATTCTTGCCTTAAAAGAGAGTGATTTTCAGGGATGAGAACTCTGGTCTGAATTTCCCTGCAGAAACAGATTTAAACCCCAGGATATGTGTCTTCCTACAAGCAAGAGTTCATTTCTGGTAAACCCAGTGATTTTTGGGCTCAAATGATTTTTCCCTGTTCACGAACCCAACATGATTCTCACTATTAACTAAAGTGGATTTATTTAAGAGGAGCTGTGGTTTGTATCAGTTTCATAAGCAGTGTTGAGCTACATATGGTCCTTATGAGTCGGAAACACAGTTCTTTTTTTCTGGGCATGCTCATGTTTCTTACAATAGTATAGACGCTGGAAAATAGAGGATGATTCTTGCCTTAAAAGAGAGTGTATTTCAGGGATGAGAACTCGGGTCTGAATTTGCCTTCAGAAACGGAGTTCAACCCCAGGATCTGTGTCTTCCTACAAGCAAGAGTTCATTTCTGGTAAACCCAGTGATTTTGGGGCTCAAATGATTTTTCGCAGTTCATGAACCCTACGCTATTCTCACTATTAACTAAAGAGCATTTATGTAAGAGGAGCCGTGGTTTGAATCAGTTTTATAAGAAGAGTTGAACTATATATGGTCCTTATGAGTAGGAAACACAGTTCATTTATTCTGGGCATGCCCATGTTCTTGCTGTATTTTAGACTCTGGAAAGAAGAGCTTGATTCTTGTTTTACAACAGAGTGTGTTTCAGGGATGAGAACTCTGGTCTGAATTTTCCTTCAGAAACGGAGTTAAACCCCAGGATCTGTGTCTCCCTAAAAGCAGGAGTTCAGTTCTGGTAAACCCAGTGACTTTGGGGCTCAAATGATTTTTCGCAATTCAGGAACCCATCGCTATTCTCACTATGAAATAAAGAGCAATTATGTAAGAGGTGTTGTGGTTTGTATCAGTTTCATAAGCAGAGTTGAACTACATATGGTCCTTATTAGTAGGAAACACAGTTCTTTTTTTCAGGGCATGCTCATGGTTCTTGCTGTATTTTAGAATCTAGAAAGAAGAGCTTGCTTCTTGCGTTAAAACAGAGTGTGTTTCAGGGATGAGAACTCTGGTCTGAATTTCCCTGCAGAAACGGAGTTAAACCCCAGGATCTGTATCTTTCTACAAGCAATAGTTCATTTCTTGTATACCCAGTGAATTTTGGCCTCAAAAGATTTTTTGCATTTCCTGAACCCTACGCTATTCTCACTATTAACTAAAGAGGATTTATGTAAGAGGAGCTGTGGTTTGTATCAGTTTAATAAGCAGAGTTGAACTACATATGGTCTGTATGAGTGGGAAACACATATCTTTTTTTCTGGGCATGCTCATATTTCTTAATATATTTTAGACGCTGGAAAGAAGAGGATGATTCTTGCCTTAAAACAGAGTGTTTTTCAGGGATGAGAACTCTGGTCTGAATTTGCCTTCAGAAACGGAGTTAAACCCCAGGATCAGTGTCTTCCTACAAGGAAGAGTTCATTTCTGGTAAACCCAGTGAATTTTGGGCTCAAATGATTTTTTGCAGTTCACAAACCCAACATGATTCTCACTATTAACTAAAGATACTTTATGTAAGAGGAGCAATGGTTTGTATCAGTTTCATTAGCAGAGTTGAACTATATATGATCCTTATGAGTAGGAAACACAGTTCTTTTTTTCAGGGCATGCTCATGGTTCTTGCTGTATTTTGGACTCTGGAAAGAAGAGCTTGCTGCTTCGTTTAAACAGAGTGTGTTTCATTGATGAGAACTCTGGTCTGAATTTTCCTGTAGAAACTTAGTTAAAACCCAGGATCTGTGTCTTCCTACAAGCAAGAGTTCATTTCTGGTAAACACAGTGAATTTTAGGCTCAAATGATTATTCGCAGTTCAGGAACAGTACGCTATTCTCAATATAAACTAAAGAGGATTTATTTAAGTGGAGCTGTGGTTTGTATCAGTTTCATAAGCAGAGTTGAACTATATATGGTCTGTATGATTCAGAAACACAGTTCTTTTTTTCTGGGCATGCTCATGTTTCTTTCTATATTGGAGAGGCTGGAAAGAAGAGTATGATTCTTGCCTTAAAAGAGAGTGATTTTCAGGGATGAGAACTCTGGTCTGAATTTCCCTGCAGAAACAGATTTAAACCCCAGGATATGTGTCTTCCTACAAGCAAGAGTTCATTTCTGGTAAACCCAGTGATTTTTGGGCTCAAATGATTTTTCCCTGTTCACGAACCCAACATGATTCTCACTATTAACTAAAGTGGATTTATTTAAGAGGAGCTGTGGTTTGTATCAGTTTCATAAGCAGAGTTGAACTACATATGGTCCTTATGAGTCGGAAACACAGTTCTTTTTTCCGGGCATGCTCATGTTTCTTACAATATTGGAGACGCTGGAAAGAAGAGCTTGCTTCTTGCGTTATAACAGAGAGTGTTTCAGGGATGAGAACTCTGGTCTGAATTTCCCTTCAGAAACGGAGTTAAATCCCAGGATCTGTGTCTTCCTACAAGCAAGAGTTCATTTCTGGTTAACCCAGTTAATTTTCTGCTCAAATGATTTTTGGCAGTTCACGAACCCAACGCGATTCTCACTATTAACTAAAGAGCATTTATGTAAGAGGAGATGTGGTTTGTATCAGTTTCATAAGCAGAGTTGAACTACATATGGTCCGTATGAGTAGGAAACACAGTTCATTTTTCAGGGCATGCTCATGGTTCTTGCTGTATTGGAGACGCTGGAAAGAAGAACTTGCTTCTTGCCTTAAAACAGAGTGTTTTTCAAGGTTGAGAATTCTGGTCTGAATTTGTCTTCAGAAACGGAGTTTAACCCAGGATCAGTGTCTTCCTACAAGCAAGAGTTCATTACCTGTAAACCCAGTGATTTTTGGGCTCAAATGATTTTTCGCAGTTAACGTACCCAACATGATTCTCACTATTAACTAAAGTGGATTTATGTAAGAGGAACTGTGGTTTGTGTCAGTTTCATAAGCAGAGTTGAACCACATATGGGCTGTATGAGTACAAAACACAGTATTTTTTTCAGGGCATGCTCATGGTTCTTGCTGTATTTTAGACTCTGGAAAGAAGAGCTTGCTTCTTGAGTTATAACAGACAGAGTTTCAGGGATGAGAACTCTGGTCTGAATTTCCCTTCAGAAACGGAGTTAAACCACAGGATCTGTGTCTTCCTACAAGCAAGAGTTCATTTCTGGTTAACCCAGTTAATGTTGGGCTCAAATGATTTTTCGCAGTTCACGAACCCAACGCGATTATTACTATTAACGAAAGAGTATTTAAGTAAGAGGAGCTGTGGTTTGTATCAGTTTCATAAGCAGAGTTGAACTACATATGGTCTGTAGGAGTTGGAAACACAGTTCTTTTTTTCATGGCATGCTCATCGTTCTTGCTGTATTGTAGCCGGTGGAAAGAAGAACTTGCTTCTTGCCTTAAAACAGAGTGTTTTTCAGGGATGAGAACTCTGGTCTGAATTTGCCTTCAGAAACAGAGTTAAACCCCAGCATCAGTGTCTTCCTACAAGCAAGAGTTCATTTCTTGTAAACCCAGTGAATTTTGGGCTCAAATGATTTTTCGCAGTTCATGAACCCATCGCTATTCTCGCTATGAAATAAAGAGCAATTATGTAAGAGGAGGTGTGGTCTGTATCAGTTTTGAAAGCAGAGTTGATCTAAATATGGTCCGTATGAATAGGAAACACAGTTCTTTTTTTCAGGCCATGCTCATGGTTCTTGCTGTATTTTAGACTCTGGAAAGAAGAGCTTGCTTCTTCGATAAAACAGAGTGTGTTTCAGGGATGAGAACTCTGGTCTGAATTTCCCTGCAGAAACGGAGTTAAACCCCAGGATCAGTGTCTTCCTACAAGCAAGAGTTCATTTGTGGTAAACCCAGGGATTTTTGGGCTCAAATGATTTTTCGCAGTTCACGTACCCAACATGATTCTCACTATTAACTAAAGTGGATTTATGTAAGAGGAGCTGTGGTTTGTATCAGTTTCATAAGCAGAATTGAACTACATATGGTCTGTATGAGTCGGAAACACAGTTCTTTTTTTCTGGGCATGCTCATGTTTCTTACAATATTGGAGATGCAGGAAAGAAGCGCTTGCTTCTTGCGTTATAACAGAGAGTGTTTCAGGGATGAGAACTCTGGTCTGAATTTCCCTTCAGAAACGGAGTTAAATCCCAGGATCTGTGCCTTCCTAGAAGCAAGAGTTCATTTCTGGTTAACCCAGTTATTTTTCTGCTCTATTTATTTTTTGCAGTTCACGAACCCAACGCGATTCTCACTATTAACTAAAGAGCACTTATGTAAGAGGAGATGTGGTTTGTATCAGTTTCATAAGCAGAGTTCAACTACATATGGTCCGTATGAGTAGGAAACACAGTTCATTTTTCAGGGCATGCTCATGTTTCTTACAATATTGGAGACCCTGGAAAGAAGAGCTTCCTTCTTGTGTTATAACAGAGAGTGTTTCAGGGTTGAGAACTCTGGTCTGAATTTCCCTTCAGAAACGGAGTTTAACCCAGGATCAGTGTCTTCCTACAAGCAAGAGTTCATTACCTGTAAACCCAGTGATTTTTGGGCTCAAATGATTTTTCGCAGTTCACGTACCCAACAGGATTCTCACTATTAACTAAAGTGGATTTATGTAAGAGGAGCTGTGGTTTGTGTCAGTTTCATAAGCAGAGTTGATCCACATATGGTCTGTATGAGTACGAAACACAGTATTTTTTTCAGGGCATGCTTATGGTTCTTGCTCTATTTTAGACTCTGGAAAGAAGAGCTTGCTTCTTGGGTTATGACATAGTGTGTTTTAGGGATGAAACCTCTGGTCTGAATTTCCCTTCAGAAATGGAGTTTAACCCCAGGATCTGTGTCTTCCTACAAGCAAGTGTTCATTTCTGGTAAACCAAGAGAATTTTCCGCTCAAATGACTTTAGACAGTTCTAGAACCCAACACGATTATCACTTTTAAATAAAGAGCATTTAGGTAAGAGGAGCTGCGGTCTGTATCATTTCATAAGCAGAGTTGAACTACATATGTTCCGTATGAGTAGGAAACACAGTTCTTCTTTTCTGGGCATGCTCATGGTTCTTACTGTATTGGAGACTCTGGAAAGAAGAGGATGATTCTTGCCTTAAAACAGAGTGTTTTTCAAGGATGAGAACTCTGGGCTGATTTGCCTTCAGAAACAGAGTTAAACCCCAGGATCAGTGTCTTCCTACAAGCAAGAGTTCATTTCTGGTAAACCCAGTGAATTTTGGGCTCAAATGATTTTTCGCAGTTCACGAACCCAACATGATTCTCACTATTAACTAAAGAGGATTTATGAAAGAGGAGCTGTGGTTTGTATCAGTTTCATAAGCAGAGTTGAACTACATATGGTCTGTATGAGTCAGAAACACAGTTCTTTTTTTCTGGGCATGCTCATGTTTCTTACTATATTGGAGATGCTTTAAAGAAGAGGATGATTCTTGCCTTAAAACAGAATGTTTTTCAGGGATGAGAACTCTGGTCTGAATTTGCCTTCAGAAACGGAGTTAAACCCCAGGATCTGTGTGTTCCTACAAGCAAGAGTTCATTTCTGGTAAACCCAATGAATTTTGGGCTCAAATGATTTTTCGCAGTTCACGAACCCAACATGATTCTCACTATTAACTAAAGTGCATTTATGTAAGAGAGGCCGTGGTTTGTATCAGTTTCATAAGCAGAGTTGAACTACATATGGTCCTTATGAGTAGGAAACACAGTTCTCTTTTTCATGGCATGCTCATGGTTCTTGCTGCCTTTCAGACTCCGGAATAAAGAGCTTTCTTCTTGTTTTATAACAGAGTGTGTTTCAGTAATGAAAACTCGGGTCTGAATTTTCCTTCAGAAACAGAGTTAAACCCCAGAATCTGTGTCTCCCTAAAAGCAAGAGTTCAGTTCTGGTAAACCCAGTGAATTTTGCGCTCAAATGATTTTTCACAATACAGGAACCCATCGCTATTCTCACTATGAAATAAAGAGCAATTATGTAAGAGGAGGTGTGGTCTGTATCAGTTTCGAAAGCAGAGTTGATCTAAATATGGTCTGTATGAATAGGAAACACAGTTCTTTTTTTCAGGCCGTGCATGGTTCTTGCTGTATTTTAGACTCTGGAAAAAAGAGCTTGCTTCTTCGTTAAAACAGAGTTTGTTTCAGGGATGAGAACTCTGGTCTGAATTTCCCTGCAGAAACAGATTTATACCCCAGGATATGTGTCTTTCTACAAGCAGGAGTTCATTTATGGTAAACCCAGTGATTTTTGGGCTCAAATGATTTTTCGCAGTTCAGCAACCCAAACTGATTCTCACTATTAACTAAAGAGCATTAATGTAAGAGGAGCTGTGGTTTGTATCAGTTTCATAAGCAGAGTTGAACTACATATGGTCCGTATGAGTAGGAAACACAGTTCATTTTTTCAGGGCATGCTCATGGTTCTTGCTGTATTTTATAGTCTAGAAAGAAGAGCTTGCTTCTTTGGTTAAATCAGAGTGTGTTTCACGGAAGAGGACTCTGGTCTGAATTTCCCTTCAGAAACGGAGTTAAACCCCAGGATCTGTGTCTTTCTACAAGCAAGTGTTCATTTCTGGTAAACCAAGATATTTTTCCGCTCAAATGACTTTGGACAGTTCTAGAACCCAACGCGATACCACTTTTAGCTAAAGAGCATTTATGTAAGAGGAGCCGTGGTTTGTATCAGATTCATAAGCAGAGTTGAACTACATATGGTCCTTATGAGTAGGAAACACAGTTCTTTTTTTCAGGGCATGCTCATGATTCTTGCTCTATTTCAGACTCTGGAAAGAAGTGCTTGCTTGTTGCGTTATAACATAATGTGTTTTAGGGATGAGAACTCTGGTCTGAATTTCCCTTGAAAAATGGTGTTAAACCCCAGTATCGGTGTCTTCCTACAAGCAAGAGTTCATTTCTGGTTAACCAAGTGAATTTTCGGCTCAAATGATTATTCGCAGTTCACGAACCCATCGCGATTCTCAGTATTAACTAAAGAGCATTTATGTAAGAGGAGCTGTGGTTTGTATCAGTTTCATAAGCAGAATTGAACTACATATGGTCCTTATGAGTAGGAAACACAGTTCATTTTCTCAGGGCATGCTCATTGTTCTTGCTGTGTTTTAGACTATGGAAAGAAGAGCTTGCTTCTTGCGTTAAACAGAGTGTGTTTCAGGGAAGAGAACTCTGGTCTGAATTTCCCTTCCAAAACGGAGTTAAACCCCAGGATGTGTGTCTTCCTACAAGCAAGAATTCAGTTCCGGTGAACCCAGTGATTTTTTGGCCCAAATGATTTTTCGCAGTTCAAGAACCCAACATGATTCTCACTATTAACTAAAGAGCATTTATGTAAGAGGAGCTGTGGTTTGTATCAGTTTCATCAGCAGAGTTGAACTACCTATGGTCTGTCTAAGTAGGAAACATAGTACTTTTTTCAGGGCATGCTTATGGTTCTTGCTGTATTTTACACTCTAGAAAGAAGAGCTTGCTACTTGCGTTAAACAGAGTGTGTTTCAGGGAAGAGAACTCTGGTCTGAATTTCCCTTCCGAAACGGAGTTAAACCCCAGGATCTGGGTCTTCCTACAAGCAATTATTCATTTCTGGTAAACAAAGTGAATTTTGGGCTCAAATGATTTTTCGCAGTTCAGCAACCCAAACTGATTCTCACTAGTAACTAAAGAGCATTAATGTAAGGGGAACTGTGGTTTGTATCAGTTTCATAAGAGTAGTTCAACTACATATGGTCCGTATGAGTAGAAAACACAGTTCTTTTCTTCTGGACATGCTCATATTTCTTACTATATTGGAGACGCTGGAAAGAAGAGGATGATTCTTGCCTTAAAATAGAGTGTTTTTCAGGGTTGAGTATTCTGGTCCTAATTTGCCATCAGAAACGGAGATAAACCCCAGGATCTGTGTCTTCCTACAAGCAAGAGTTCAGTTCTGGTAAAACCAGTGAATTTTGGGCTCAAATGATTTTGCTCACTTCAGGAACCCAACGCTATTCTTCTATTGACTAAAGACCATTTATGTAGCAGGAGCTGTGGTTTCTATCAGTTTCATAAGCAGAGTTGAAATACATATGGCCATATGAGTCGCAAACACAGTTCTTTTTTTCAGGGCATGCTCGTGGTTCTTGCTTTATTATAGACCCTAGAAAGAAGAGCTTGCTTCTTGAGTTAAAAAAGAGTGTGTTTCAGGGATGAGAACTCTGGTTGAATTTCCATTCAGAAACGGTGTTAAACCCCAGGTTCTGTGTCTTCCTACAAGCAAGACTCCATTTCTGGTTAACCCAGTGAATTTAGGGTTCAAATGATTTTTCGCAGTTCACGAACCCAACATGATTCTCACTATTAACTAAAGAGCATTTATGTAAGAGGAGCCGTCGTTTGTATCAGTTTCATAAGCAGAGTTGAACTACATATGGTCCTTATGAGTAGGAAACCCAGTTCATTTTTTCAGGGCATGCTCATGGTTCTTGCTCTATTTTAGACTCTGGAAAGAAGAGCTTGCTTCTTGGGTTATAACAGAGTGTGTTTTAGGGATGAAATCTCTGGTCTGAATTTCCCTTCAGAATCGGAGTTAAACCCCAGGATGTGTGTCTTCCTACAAGCAAGAATTCAGTTCCGGTGAACCCAGTGATTTTTTGGCCCAAATGATTTTTCGCAGTTCAAGAACCCAACATGATTCTCACTATTAACTAAAGAGCATTTATGTAAGAGGAGCTGTGGTTTGTATCAGTTTCATCAGCAGAGTTGAACTACCTACGGTCTGTCTAAGTTGGAAACACAGTACTTTTTTTCAGGGCATGCTTATGGTTCTTGCTGTATTTTACACTCCAGAAAGAAGAGCTTGCTTCTTGCGTTAAAACAGAGTGTTTTTCAGGGATAAGAATTCTGGTCTGAATTTCCCTTCAGAAACGGAGTTAAACCCCAGGATCTGTGTCTTCCTACAAGCAAGAGTTCAGTTCTGGTAAAACCAGTGAATTTTGGGCTCAAATTACTTTCGCAGTTCAGTAATCCAACGCAAATCTTACTATTAACTAAAGATCATTTATGTAAGAGGAGCTGTGGTTTGTATCAGTTTCATAAGAAGAGTTGAACTACATATGTTCCGTATGAGTCAGAAACACAGTTCTTTTTTTCAGGGCATGATCATGGTTCTTGCTGTATTGGTGATGCTGGAAAGAAGCGCTTGCTTCTTTATTTAAAACTGGGTGTGTTTCATGGATGAGAACTCTGGTGTGAATTTCCCTTCACAAATGGAGTTAAACACCATGATCTTTGTCTTCCTACCAGCAAGAGTTCATTTCTGGTAAACCAAGTGAATTTTCGGCTAAAAAGATATTTCGCAGTTCACAAACCCTACGCTATTCTCACTATTAACTAATGAGAATTTATGTAAGAGGAGCTGGGGTCTGTATCATTTCATAAGCATACTTGAACTACATATGGTCCGTATTAGTAGGAAACACAGTTCTTTTTTTCTGGGCATGCTCACGCTTTTTACTGTATTGGAGACGCTGGAAAGAAGAGGATGATTCTTGTCTTAAAACAGAGTGTTTGTCAGGGTTGAAAAATCTGGTCTGAATTTGAGTTCATAAACGGAGTCAAAACCCAGGATGTGTGTCTTCCTACAAGCAAGTTTTCATTTCTGGTAAACCAAGAGAATTTTCCTCTAAAGTGACTTTAGACAGTTCTAGAACCCAACGCGATTATCACTTTTATCTAAAGAGCATTAATGTAAGAGGAGCTGCGGTCTGTATCATTTCATAAGCCTAGTTGAACTACATATGGTCCGTATGAGTAGGAAACACAGTTAATTTTTTTTGGGCATGCTCATGGTTCTTACTGTATTGGAGACGCTGGAAAGAAGAGGATGATTCTTGCCTTAAAACAGAGTGCTTTTCACGGTTGAGAATTCTGGTCTGAATTTGCCTTCATAAACGGAGTTAAACCCCAGGATCTGAGTCTTACTACAAGCAAGAGTTCAGTTCTCGTAAACCCAGTGAATTTTGGGATTAATTGATATTTCGCAGTTCATTAACCCAATGCTATTCTTACTATTAACTAAAGAGCATTTATTTTAGAGGAGCTGCGGTCTGTATCATTTCATAAGCAGAGTTGAACTACATATTTTCTGTATGAGTCGGAAACGCAGTTCTTTTATTCTGGGCATGCTCATGTTTCTTACTATATTGGAAATGCTGGAAAGAATAGCTTCCTTCTTGCATTAAAACAGAGTGTTTTTCAGGGATGAGAACTCAGGTCTGAATTTTCCTTCAGAAACGGAGTTAAAACTCAGGATCTGTGTCTTCCTACAACCAAGAGTTCATTTCTGGTAAACCCAGTGATTTTTTGTCCCAAATGATTTTTCGCAGTAAAAGAACCAAACATGATTCTCACTATTAACTAAAGAGCATTTATGTAAGAGGAGCTGTGGTTTGTATAAGTTTAATAAGGAGAGTTGAACTACATATGGTCTGTCTGAGTAGGAAACACAGTTCTTTTTTTCAGGGCATGCTCATGGTTCTTGCTGTATTTTAGACTCTAGAAAGAAGAGCTTGCTTCTTACGTTAAAACAGAGTGTGTTTCAGGTATGAGAACTCTGGTCTGAATTTTCCTTCAGAAACGAAGTTAAACCCCAGGATCTGTGTCTTCCTACAAGCAAGAGTTCAGTTGTGGTTAACCCAGTGATTTTTTGGCCCAAATGATTTTTCACAGTTCAAGAACCCAACATGATTCTCACTATTAACTAAAGAGCATTTATGTAAGAGGAGCTGTGGTTTGTATCAGTTTCATAAGCAGAGTTGAACTACATATGGTCCGTATGCTTAGGAAACACAGTTCTTTTTTTCAGGGCATGCTCATGGTTACTGCTCTATTTTTGACTCTGGAAAGAAAAGGTTGCTTCTTGAGTTATAACAGTATGTGTTAGGGATGAGAACTCTGGTCTGAATTTCCCTTCAGAAACGGAATTAAACCCCAGGATCTGTGTCTTCCTACAAGCAAGTGTTCATTTCTGGTTAACCCAGTGAATTTTCGGCTCAAATGATTTTTTGCAGTTCACGAACCCAACATGATTCTCACCATTAACTAAAGATCATTTATGTAAGCAGAGCTGTGGTTTGTATCAGTTTCATAAGAAGAGTTGAACTACATATTGTCCGTCTGAGTAGGAAACACAGTTCTTTTTTTCAGGGCATGCTCATGGTTCTTACTGTATTGGAGACGCTGGAAAGAAGAGGATGATTCTTGCCTTAAAACAGAGTGTTTTTCAGGGATGAGAATCTGGTCTGAATTTGCCTTCAGAAACGGAGTTAAACCCCAGGATCTGTGTCTTCCTACAAGCAAGAGTTCAGTTCTGGTAAACCCAGTGATTTTTTGTCCCAAATGATTTTTCGCAGTTCAAGAACCCAACATGATTCTCACTATTAACTAAAGAGCATTTATGTAAGAGGTGCTGTGTTTTGTATCAGTTTCATAAGCAGAGTTGAACTACATGTTGTCCTTATTAGTAGGAAACACAGTTCTTTTTTTCAGGGCATGCTCATTGTTCTTGCTGTATTTTAGACACTGGAAAGAAGAGCTTGCTTCTTGCGTTATAACAGAGTGTGTTTAAGGGATGAGAACTCTGGTCTGAATTTCCCTTCAGAAACGGAGTTAAACCACAGGATCTGTGTCTTCCTACAAGCAAGTGCTCATTTCTGGAAAACAAAGTGAATTTTGTGCTCAAATGTTTTTTCGCAGTTCAGCAACCCAAACTGATTCTTACTATTAACTAAAGAGCATTAATGTAAGAGGAGCTGTGGTTTTTATCAGTTTCATAATAGGAGTTGAACTACATATGATCCGTATGAGCAGAAAACACAGTTCTTTTATTCTGGAAAGCTCATGTTTCTTACTATATTGGAGACGCTGTAAAGAGGACGATGATTCTTGCCTTAAAACAGAGTGTTTTTCAGTGTTGAGTATTCTGGTCCTAATTTGCTGTCAGAAACGGAGTTAAACCCCATATCTGTGTCTTCCTACAAGCAAGAGTTCAGTTCTGGTAAACCCAGTGATTTTTTGGCCCAAATGATTTTTCGCAGTTCAAGAACCCAACATGATTCTCACTATTAACTAAAGATTATTTATGTTAGAGGAGCTGTAGTTTGTATCAGTTTCATAAGAAGACTTGAACTACATATGGTCCTTATGAGTTGGAAACACAGTTCTTTTTTTCAGGGCATGCTCATTTTTCTTGCTGTATTGGTGATGCCGGAAAGAAGAGTTTGCTTCTTGCATTAAAACAGGGTGTGTTTCATGGATGAGAACACTGGTGTGAATTTCCCTTCACAAACGGAGTTAAACACCATGATCTTTGTCTTCCTACCAGCAAGAGATCATTTCTGGTAAACCAAGTGAATTTTCAGCTCAAAAGATTTTTCGCAGTTCATGAACCCTATGCTATTCTCACTATTAATTAATGAGTATTCATGTAAGAGGAGCTGTGGTCTGTATCATTTCATAAGCAGAGTTGAACTACATATGGTCCGTATTAGGAGGAAACACAGTTCTTATTTTCAGGGCATGCTCATGGTTCTTGCTGTATTTTAGACTCTGGAATGAAGAGATTGCTTCTTGCGGTAAAACAGAGTTCATTTCATGGATGAGATCACTGGACTAAATTTCCCTTCAGATACAGAGTTAAACTCCAGGATCTGTGTCTTCCTACAAGCAAGTTCATTTCTGGTAAACACAGTGAATTTTGGGTTCAAATGATTTTTCGCAGTTCACGAACCCAACTTGAGTCTCGCTATTAACTTAAGAGCATTAATGTAAGAGGAGCCGTGGTTTGTATCAGTTTCATAAGCATAGTTGAACTACATATGGTCCTTATGAGTAGGAAACACAGTTCTTTTTTTCAGGGCATGCTCATGATTCTTGCTCTATTTTAGACTCTGGAAAGAAGAGCTTGCTTCTTGCGTTATAACAGAGTGTGTTTCAGGGATGAGAACTCTGGTCTAAATTTCCCTTCAGAAACGGAGTTAAACCCCAGGATCTGTGTCTTTCTACAAGCAAGTGTTCATTTCTGGTAAACCAAGAGAATTTTCCGCTCAAATGACTTTAGTCAGTTCTAGAACCCAACGCGATTATCACTTTTAACTAAAGAGCATTTATGTAAGAGGAGCTGAGGTCTGTATCATTTCATAAGCAGAGTTGAACTACATATGGTCCGTATGAGTAGGAAACACAGTTCTTTTTTTCTGGGCATGCTCATGTTTCTTACTATATTGGAGACGCTGGAAAGAAGAGCATGATTATTGTCTTAAAACAGAATGTTTTTCAGGGATGAGAACTCAGGTCTGAATTTGCCTTCAGAAACGGAGTTAAACCCCAGGATCTGTGTCTTCCTACAAGCAAGAGTTCAGTTCTAGTAAACCTAGTGATTTTTTGGCCCAAATGATTTTTCGCAGTTCAAGAACCCAACATGATTCTCAATATTAACTAAAGAGCATTTATGTAAGAGGAGCTGTGGTTTGTATAAGTTTCAAAAGCAGAGTTGAACTACATATGGTCCATATGTGTAGGAAACACAGATCTTTTTTTCAGGGCATGCTCATGGTTATTGCTCTATTTTAGACTCTGGAAAGATGAGCTTGCTTCTTGCGTTATAAGAGAGTGTGTTTCAGGGATGAGAACTCTGGTCTGAATTTCCCTTCAGAAACAGAGTTAAACCCCAGGATCTGTGTCTTCCTACAAGCAAGTGTTCATTTCTGGTAAACAAAGTGAATTTTGGGCTCAAATGATTTTTCACAGTTCAGCAACCCAAACCGATTCTCACTATTAACTAAAGAGCATTAATGTAAGAGGAGCTGTGGTTTGTATCAGTTTCATAAGCACAGTTGAACTACATATGGTTGTATGAGTAGGAAACACAGTTCTTTCTTTCTGGGCAGGCTCATGTTTCTTACTATATTGGAGACCCTGGAAAGAAGAGGATGATTCTTGCCTTAAAACAGAGTGTTTTTCAGGGTTGAGAACTCTGTTCTGAATTAGCCTCAGAAACAGAGTTAAACCCCAGGATCTGTGTCTTCCTACAAGCAAGATTTCAGTTCTGGTAAACCCAGTGATTTTTTTGGCCCAAATGATTTTTCGCAGTTCAAGAACCCAACATGATTCTCACTATTATCTAAAGAGCATTTATGTAAGAGGTGTTGTGGTTTGTATCAGTTTCATAAGCAGAGTTGAACTACATATGGTCCTTATTAGTAGGAAACACAGTTCTTTTTTTCAGGGCATGCTCATGGTTCTTGCTGTATTTTAGAATCTAGAAAGAAGAGCTTGCTTCTTGCGTTAAAACAGAGTGTGTTTCAGTGATGAGAACTCTGGTCTGAATTTCCCTTCAGAAACGGAGTTAAACCCCAGGATCTGTGTCTTCCTACAAGCAAGTGTTCATTTCTGGTAAACCAAGAGAATTTTCCGCTCAAATGACTTTAGTCTGTTCTAGAACCCAACGCGATTATCACTTTTAACTAAAGAGCATTTATGTAAGAGGAGCTGCGGTCTGTATCATTTCATAAGCAGAGTTGAACTACATATGGTCCGTATGAGTAGGAACCACAGTTCTTTTTTTCTGGGCATGCTCATGTTTCTTACTATATTAGAGACGCTGGAATGAAGAGGATGATTCTTGCCTTAAAACAGAGTGTTTTTCAGGGATGAGAACTCTGGTCTGAATTTGCCTTCAGAAACGGAGTTAAACCCCAGGATCTGTGTCTTCCTACAAGCAAGATTTCAGTTCTGGTAAACCCAGGGATTTTTTGGCCCAAATGATTTTTCGCAGTTCAAGAACCCAACATGATTCACACTATTAACTCAAGAGCATTAATGTAAGAGGAGCTGTGGTTAGTATCAGTTCCATAAGAAGAGTTGAACTACATATGGTCCGTCTGAGTAGGAAACACAGTTCTTTTTTTCAGAGCATGCTCATGGTTCTTGCTGTATTGGTGATGCCGGAAAGAAGAGCTTGCTTCTTGCATTAAAACAGGGTGTGTTTCATGGATGAGAACACTGGTGTGAATTTCCCTTCACAAACGGAGTTAAACACCATGATCTTTGTCTTCCTACCAGCAAGAGATCATTTCTGGTAAACCAAGTGAATTTTCGGCTCAAAAGATTTTTCGCAGTTCATGAACCCTATGCTATTCTCACTATTAATTAATGAGAATTCATGTAAGAGGAGCTGTGGTCTGTATCATTTCATAAGCAGAGTTGAACTACATATGGTCCGTATTAGTAGGAAAAACAGTTCTTATTTTCAGGGCATGCTCATGGTTCTTGCTGCATTTTAGCCTCTGGAATGAAGAGCTTGCTTCTTGCGGTAAAACAGAGTTCGTTTCATGGATGAGATCACTGGACTAAATTTCCCTTCAGATACAGCGTTAAACTCCAGGATCTGTGTCTTCCTACAAGCAAGTTCATTTCTGGTAAACACAGTGAATTTTGGGTTCAAATGATTTTTCGCAGTTCACGAACCCAACTTGAGTCTCGCTATTAACTTAAGAGCATTAATGTAAGAGGAGCCGTGGTTTGTATCAGTTTCATAAGCATAGTTGAACTACATATGGTCCTTATGAGTAGGAAACACAGTTCTTTTTTTCAGGGCATGCTCATGGTTCTTGCTGTATTTTAGAATCTAGAAAGAAGAGCTTGCTTCTTGAGTTAAAACAGAGTGTGTTTCAGGGATGAGAACTCTGGTCTGAATTTCCCTTCAGAAACGGAGTTAAACCCCAGGATCTGTGTCTTCCTACAAGCAAGTGTTCATTTCTGGTAAACCAAGAGAATTTTCCGCTCAAATGACTTTAGTCAGTTCTAGAACCCAACGCGATTATCACTTTTAACTAAAGACCATTTATGTAAGAGGAGCTGCGGTCTGTATCATTTCATAAGCAGAGTTGAACTACATATGGTCCGTATGAGTAGGAACCACAGTTCTTTTTTTCTGGGCATGCTCATGTTTCTTACTATATTAGAGACGCTGGAAAGAAGAGGATGATTCTTGCCTTAAAACTGAGTGTTTTTCAGGAATGAGAACTCAGGTCTGAATTTGCCTTCAGAAACTGAGTTAAACCCCGGGATCTGTGTCTTCCTACAAGCAAGATTTCAGTTCTGGTAAACCCAGGGATTTTTTGGCCCAAATGATTTTTCGCAGTTCAAGAACCCAACATGTTTCACACTATTAACTAAAGAGCATTAATGTAAGAGGAGCTGTGGTTAGTATCAGTTTCATAAGCAGAGTTGAACTACATATGGTCCGTATGAGTAGGCTACACAGTTCTTTTTTTCTGGACATGCTCATGTTTCTTACTATATTGGAGACGCTGGAAAGAAGAGCATGATTCTTGTCTTAAAACAGAATGTTTTTCAGGGATGAGAACTCAGTTCTGAATTTGCCTTCAGAAACGGAGTTAAACCCCAGGATCTGTGTTTTCCTACAAGCAAGAGTTCAGTTCTGGTAAACCCAGTGATTTTTTGGCCCAAATGATTTTTCGCAGTTCAAGAACCCAACATGTTTCTCTCTATTAACTAAAGAGCATTTATGTAAGAGGAGCTGTGGTTTGTATCAGTTTCATAAGCAGAGTTGAACTACATATGGTCCATATGAGTAGGAAAAACAGTTCTTTTTCAGGGCATGCTCATGGTTCTTGCTGTAGTTTAGACTCTGGAAAGAAGAGCTTGCTTATGGCATTAAAGCAGAGTGTGTTTCAGGGATGAGAACTCTGGTCTTAATTTCCCTTCAGAAACGGAGTTAAACCACAGGATCAGTGTCTTACTACAAGCAAGAGTTCATTTCTGGTAATCCCAGTGAATTTTGGGCTCAAATGATTTTTCACAGTTCAGGAACACAACACGATTCTCACTATTAACTAAAGAGCATGTATGTAACAGGAGCTATGATTTGTATCAGTTTCATAAGCACATTTGAACTTCATATGGTCTGTATGAGTAGGAAACACAGTTCTTTTTTTCTGGGCATGCTCATTGTTCTTGCTATATTGTAGATTCTGGAAAGAAGAGCTTGCTTCTTGCATTAAAACAGAGTGTGTTTCATGGATGAGAAGTCTGATCTGGATTTTCCTTCAGAAACGTAGTTAAACCCCATGATCTGTGTCTTACTACAAGCAAGACTTCATTTCTGTTAAAACAAATGAATTTTGTGCTCAAATGATTTTACACAGTTCTAGAACCGAATGCGATTATCACTATTAACTAAAGAGCATTTATGTAAGAGGAGATATGGTCTGTATCAGTTTCATAAGCCGAGTTGGACTACATATGATCCGTATGAGTAGGAAACACAGTTCTTTTTTTCTGGGCATGCTCATGGTACTTACTGTATTGGAGACCCTGGACAAAAGAGGCTGATTCATGCCTCAAAACAGAGTGAGTTTCAGGGATGAGAACTCTGGTCTGAATTTCCATTCAGAAATGGAGTTAAACCCCAGCATCTGTGTCTTCCTCCAAGCAAGAGTTCATTTCAGGTAAACCCAGTGAATTTTGAGCTCAATTGATTATTCGCAATTCACGAACCCAACGCGATTCTCACTATTAACTAAAGAGCATTGATGTAAGCAGAGCTGTGGTTTGTATAAGTTTCATAAGCAAAGTTGAATACTTATCGTCCTTATCAGTAGGATACACAGTTCTTTTTTTCAGGGCATGCGCATGGTTCTTGCTTTATTTTAGACTCTGGAAAGAAGAGGTCGCTTCTTGTTTTAAAACAGTGTGTGTTTCAGGGATGAGAATTCTGGTCTGAATCTCCCTTCAGAAACGGAGTGAAACCCCAGGATCTGTGTCTTCCTATAAGCAAGAATTCATTTCTGGTAATCCCAGTGAATTTTGGACTCAAATGATTTTTCACAGTTCAGGAACCCAACACGATTCTCACTATTAACTAAAGAGCATGTATGTAACAGGAGCTGTGGTTTGTATCAGTTTCATAAGTAGAGATGAACTACATATGGTCCGTATGAGTAGGAAAAACAGTTGTTTTTTTCAGGGCATGCTCATGGTACTTGCTGTATTGGAGACGCTGGAAAGACGAGCTTGCTTCTTGCATTAAAACAGGGTGTGGTTCATGTCTGAGAACTATGGTCTGAATTTCCCTTTACAAATGTAGTTAAACTGCATGATCTGTGTCTTCCTACATGCAAGAGTCCACTTCTGGTAAACCAAGTGAATTTTTGGGTCAAATGACTTTGCACAGTTCTAGAACCGAATGCGATTATCACTATTAACTAAAGAGCATTTATGTAAGACGAGCTGGGGTTTGTATCAGTTTCATAAGCAGAGTTGAACTAAATATGGTCCGTATGATTAGGATACAGAGTTCTTTTTTTCAGGGCATGCTCATTGTTCTTGCTGTATTTTAGACTCTGCAACGAAGGGCTCCCTTCTTCTATTAAAAGAGGGTGTGTTTCATGGAGAAGAGCACTGGTCTGAATTTCCCTTCAGAAACGGAGTTAAACCCCAGGATCTGTGTCTTCCTACAAGCAAGGGTTCATTTCTGTTTAACCCATTGAATTTTGGGCTCAAAATATTTTTCGCAGTTGACGAACCCAACGCGATTCTCACTATTAACTAAAGAGCATTTATGTAAGAGGAGCTGTGGTTTGTATCAGTTTCATGAGCCGAGATGAACTAAATTAGGTCCGTATGAGTAGGAAACACAGTTCTTTTTTTCAGGGCATGCTCATGGTTCTTGCTGTATTTTAGACTCTGGAAGAAGAGCTTGCTTCTTGCGTTAAATCAGAGTGTGTTTCAGGGATGAGAACTCGGGTCTGAATTTACCTTCAGAAAAGGAGTTAAACGCCAGGATCTGTGTCTTCCTATAAGCAAGAGTACTTTTCTGGTAAACTCATTGAATATTCGGCTCAAATGTTTTTTTCACAGTTCACGAACAAAAACGCGATTCTCAATATTAACTAAAGAGCATTTATGTAAGACGAGCTGTGATTTGTATCAGTTTCATAAGCAGAGTTGAACTAAATATTGTCCGTATGATTAGGAAACACAGTTCTTTTCTGAGGGCATGCTCATTGTTCTTGCTGTATTTTAGACTCTGGAAAGAAGAGCTTGCTTCTTGCATTAAAACAAGGTGTGTTTCATGGATGAGAACTCTGGTCTGAATTTCCCTTCACAAATGTAGTTAAACCCCATGATCTATGTCTTCCGACAAGCACGAGTTCATTTCTTTTAAACAGAGTGAATTTTCAGCTCAAATGATTTTACACATTTCTAGAACACAACGCGATTATCACTTTTAACTAAAGAGCATTTATGTCAGAGGAGCTGTGGTCTGTATCATTTGATAAGCAGAGTTGAACTACATATGGTCCGTATGAGTCTGAAACACAGTTCTTTTTTTTCTGGTAAACTCATTGAATTTTAGGCTCAAATAAATTTTCGCAAATCACGAAACCTACGCTAATCTCACTATTAACTAAAGAGGATTTATGTAATGGGAGCTGTGGTTTGTATCAGTTTCATAAGCAGAGTTGAACTACATATGGTCTGTGTGAGTAGGAAACACAGTACTTTTTTTCTGGACATGCTCATGTTTCTTACTATATTGGAGACGCTGGAAAGAAGAGGATGATTCTTGCCTTAAAACAGAGTGTTTTACAGGGATGAGAACTCTGGTCTGAATTTGCCTTCAGAATTGGAGTTAAACCCGAGCTCAGTGTCTTCCTACAAGCAAGAGTTCATTTCTGATAAAACCAGTGAATTTTGGGCTCAAATGATTTTTCGCAGTTCACGAACCCAACATGATTCTCACTATTAACTAAAGAGCATTTATGTAAGAGGAGCCGTGGTTTGTATCAGTTTCATAAGCAGAGTTGAACTACATATGGTCCGAATGAGTAGGAAACACAGTTCTTTTTTTCAGGGCATGCTCATGGTTCTTGCTGTATTTTAGACTCTGTAAAGAAGAGCTTGCTTCATTTGTTAAAACAGAGTGACTTTCAGGGATGAGAACTCTGGTCTGTATTTCCCTGCAGAAACGGAGTTAAACCCCAGGATCTGTGTATTCCTACAAGCAAGAGTTCATTTCTGGTAAAACGAGTGAATTTTGGGATCAAATGGTTTTTTGCAGTTCACGAACAAAAATGCGATTCTCACTATTAACTAAAGAGCATTTATGTAAGAGGAGCTGTGTTTTGTATCACTTTCATAACAGGAGTTGAACTATATAAGGTCTGTATGAATAGGAAACACAGTTCTTTTTTTCAGGGAATGCTCATGGTTAATGCTGTATTTGAGACGCAGGAAAGAAGATCTTGCTTCTTGCTTTAAAACAGAGTGTTTTTCAGGGTTGAAAATTCTGGTCTGAATTTGTCTTCAGAAACGGAGTTAAATGCCAGGATCTGTGTCTTCCTACAAGCAAGAGTCCTTTTCTGGTAAACTCATTGAATTTTCGGCTCAAATGATTTTTTGCAATTCTAGAACCAAAACGCGATTCTCACTATTAACTAAAGACGATTAATGTAAGAGGAGCTGTGGTTTGTATCAGTTTCATAAGCAGAGTTGAACTACATATGGTCCGCATGAGTAGGAAACACTGTTCTTTTTTTCAGGGCATGCTCACGGTTCATGCTGTATTTTAGACTCTGGAAGGAAGAGCTTGCTTCTTGCACTAAAACAGGGTGTGTTTCATGGATGAGAACTCTGGTCTGAATTTCCCTTCAGAAATGGAGTTAAACCCCAGGATCTTTGTCTTCCTACAAGCAAGAGTTCTTTTCTGGTAAACTCATTGAATTTTCGGCTCAAATGATTTTTCGCAATTCTAGAACAAAAACGCGATCCTCACTATTAACTAAAGACGATTTATGTAAGAGGAGCTGTGGTTTGTATGAGTTTCATAACAGGAGTTGAACTACATATGGTCTGTATGAATAGGAAACAGTTCTTTTTTCTTGACATGCTCATGGTTCTTAATGTATTGGAGAAGCTTGAAAGAAGAGGATCTTTCTTGCCTTAAAACAGGGTGTGCTTCATGGATGAGAACTCTGCTCTGAATTTCCCTTCAGAAACGGAGTTAAAGCCCAGGATCAGTGTCTTCCTACAAGCAAGAGTTCATTTCTGGTAAAACCAGTGAATTTTGGGCTCAAATGATTTTTCGCAGTTCAGGAACCCAACGCGATTCTCACTATTAACTTAAGAGCATTTATGTAAGAGGAGCTGTGGTTTGTATCGGATTCATAAGCAGAGATAAACTAAATATGGTCCGTATGAGTAGGAAACACAGTTCTTTTTTTCAGGGAATGCTCATGGTTCCTGCTGTATTGGAGACGCTGGAAAGAAGGGCTTGCTTCTTGCTTTAAAACAGAATGTTTTTCAGGGTTGAGAACTCTGGTCTGAATTTCTTTACATACGGAGGTAAACCCCATGATCTCTGTCTTCGTGCAAGCAAGAGTTCATTTCTGGTAAACCAAGTGAATTTTCGGCTCGAATGACTTTACACAGTTCTCGAACACAACGAGATTATCACTATTAACTAAAGAGCATTTATGTAAGAAGAGCTGTGGTCTGTACACTTTCATAAGCAGAGTTGGACTACATATGGTCTTTATGAGTAGGAAACACAGTTCTTTTTTCAGGTCATGCTCATGGTTCTTGCTGTATTTTAGACTCTGGAAATAAGAGCTTGCTTCTTGCGTTAAAACAGAGTGTGTTTAATGGATGAGAACTCTGGTCTGAATTTCCCTTTATATACAGAGTTAAACACCATGATCTGTGTCTTCCCACCAGCAAGAGATCATTTCTGGTAAACCAAGTGAATTTTCGGCTCAAATGATTATTTGCATTTCACGATCCAAAATGCGATTCTCACTATTAACTAAAGAGCATTTATGTAAGAGGAGCTGTGGTTTGTATCAGTTTCATAAGCAGAGTTGAACTAAATATGGTCCGTATGAGTAGGAAACACAGTTCTTTTTTTGAGGGCATGCTCATGGTTCCTGCTGTATTTTAGACTCTTGAAAAAAGAGCTTGCTTCTTGCATTAAAACAGGGTGTGTTTCATGGATGAGAACTCTGGTCTGAATTTCCCTTCAGAAACGGAGTTAAAGCCCAGGATCTGTGTCTTCCTACAAGCAAGAGTTCAGTTTGGTAAACCCAGTGAATTTTGGGCTCAAATGTTTTTTCGCAGTTCAGGACCCCAACGCGATTCTCACTATTAACTTAACAGCATTTATGTAAGAGGAGCTGTGGTTTGTATCAGTTCCATAAGCAGAGATGAACTAAATATGGTCCGTATGAGTAGGAAACACAGTTCTTTTTTCGGGGAATGCTCATGGTTCCTGCTGTATTGGAAACGCTGGAAAGAAGATCTTGCTTCTTGCTTTAAAACAGAGTGTTTTTCAGAGTTGAAAATTCTGGTCTGAATTTGTCTTCAGAAACAGAGTTAAATGCCAGGATCTGTGTCTTCCTACAAGCAAGAGTTCTTTTCTGGTAAACTCATTGAATTTTCGGCTCAAATGATTTTTTGCAATTCTAGAACCAAAACGCGATTCTCACTATTAACTAAAGACGATTTATGTAAGAGGAGCTGTGGTTTGTATCAGATTCATAAGCAGAGTTGAACTACATATGGTCCGCATGAGTAGGAAACACAGTTCTTTTTTTCAGGGCATGCTCACGGTTCATGCTGTATTTTAGACTCTGTAAAGAAGACCTTGCTTCTTGCGTTAAATCAGAGTGTGTTTCAGGGATGAGAACTCTGGTCTGAATTTACCTTCAGAAACAGAGTTAAACAAAGGGATCTGTGTCTTCCTACAAGCAAGAGTTCTTTTCTGGTAAACTCATTGAATTTAGGGTTAAATGATTTTTCGCAATTCTAGAACCAAACGCGATTCTCACTATTAACTAAAGACGATTTATGTAAGAGGATCTGTGGTTTGTATCAGTTTCATAACAGGAGTTGAACTACATATGGTCTGTATGAAGAGGAAACACAGTTCTTTTTTCTGGACATGCTCATGGTTCTTACTATATTGGAGAAGCTGGAAAGAAGAGGATCTTTCTTGCCTTAAAACAGAGTGTTTTTCAGGGATTAGAATTTTGGTCTGAATTTGCCTTCAGAAACGGAGTTAAACACCAGGATCAGTGTCTTCCTACAAGCAAGAGTTCATTTCTGGTAAAACCAGTGAATTTGGGGCTCAAATGATTTTTCGCAGTTCAGGAACCCAACGCGATTCTCACTATTAACTTAAGAGCATTTATGTAGAGGAGCTGTGGTTTGTATCAATTTAATAACAGGAGTTGAACTACATATGGTCTGTATGAATAGGAAACACATTTCTTTTTTTCAGGGCATGCTCATGGTTCATGCTGTATTGGAGATGCTGGAAAGAAGAGCTTGCTTCTTGCTTTAAAACAGAGTGTTTTTCAGGGTTGAAAATTCTGGTCTGAATTTGTCTTCAGAAACGGAGTTAAATACCAGGATCTGTGTCTTCCTACAAGCAAGAGTTCTTTTCTGGTAAACTCATTGAATTTTCAGCTCAAATGATTTTTAGCAATTCTAGAACCAAAACGCGATTCTCACTATTAACTAAAGACGATTTATGTAAGAGGAGCTGTGGTTTGTATCAGTTTCATAAGCAGAGTTGAACTACATATGGTCCGCATGAGTAGGAAACCCTGTTCTTTTTTTCAGGGCATGCTCACGGTTCATGCTGTATTTTAGACTCTGGAAGGAAGAGCTTGCTTCTTGCATTAAAATATGGTGTGTTTCATGGATGAGAACTCTGGTCTGAATTTCTTTACATACGGAGTTAAACCCCATGATCTGTGACTTCCTGCTAGCAAGAGTTCATTTCTGGTAAACCAAGTGAATTTTCGGCTCAAATGACTTTACACAGTTCTAGAACCCAACGAGATTATCACTATTAACTAAAATCATTTATGTAAGAGGAGCTGTGGTCTGTACACTTTCATAAGCAGAGTTGGACTACATATGGTCCATATGAGTAGGAAACACAGTTCTTTTTTCAGGGCATGCTCATGGTTCTTGCTGTATTTTAGACTCTGGAAATAAGAGCTTGCTTCTTGCGGTAAAACAGAGTGTGTTTAATGGATGAGAACTCTGAACTGAATTTCCCTTTACATACGGAGTTAAACACCATGATCGGTGTCTTCCCACCAGCAAGAGATCATTTCTGGTAAACCAAGTGAATTTTCGGCTCAAATGATTATTTGCATTTCACGATCCAAAATGCGATTCTCACTATTAACTAAAGAGCATTTATGTAAGAGGAGCTGTGGTTTGTATCAGTTTCATAAGCAGAGTTGAACTACATATGGTCCGCATGAGTAGGAAACACAGTTCTTTTTTTCATGGCATGCTCACGGTTCATGCTGTATTTTAGACTCTGTAAAGAAGACCTTGCTTCTTGCGTTAAATCAGAGTGTGTTTCAGGGATGAGAACTCTGGTCTGAATTTACCTTCAGAAACAGAGTTAAACAACAGGATCTGTGTCTTCCTACAAGCAAGAGTTCTTTTCTGGTAAAGTCATTGAATTTAGGGTTAAATGATTTTTCGCAATTCTAGAACCAAACGCGATTCTCACTATTAACTAAAGACGATTTATGTAAGAGGATCTGTGGTTTGTATCAGTTTCATAACAGGAGTTGAACTACATATGGTCTGTATGAAGAGGAAACACAGTTCTTTTTTCTGGACATGCTCATGGTTCTTACTATATTGGAGAAGCTGGAAAGAAGAGGATCTTTCTTGCCTTAAAACAGAGTGTTTTTCAGGGATTAGAATTTTGGTCTGAATTTGCCTTCAGAAACGGAGTTAAACACCAGGATCAGTATCTTCCTACAAGCAAGAGTTCATTTCTGGTAAAACCAGTGAATTTTGGGCTCAAATGATTTTTCGCAGTTCAGGAACCCAACGCGATTCTCACTATTAACTTAAGAGCATTTATGTAAGAGGAGCTGTGGTTTGTATCGGATACATAAGCAGAGATGAACTAAATATGGTCCGTATGAGTAGGAAACACAGTTCTTTTTTTCAGGGAATGCTCATGGTTCCTGCTGTATTGGAGACGCTGGAAAGAAGAGCTTGCTTCTTGCTTTAAAACAGAGTGTTTTTCAGGGTTGAGAATTCTAGTCTGAATTTTTCTTCAGAAATGGAGTTAAACGCCAGGATCTGTGTCTTCCTACAATCAAGAGTTCTTTTCTGGTAAACACATTGAATTTTCGGATCAAATTATTTTTTCGCAGTTCACGAACGAAAACGCGATTCTCACTATTAACTAAAGAGGATTTATGTAGAGGAGCTGTGGTTTGTATCAATTTCATAACAGTAGTTGAACTACATATGGTCTGTATGAATAGGAAACACAGTTCTTTTTTTCAGGGCATGCTCACGGTTCCTGCTGTATTGGAGATGCTGGAAAGAAGAGCTTGCTTCTTGCTTTAAAACAGAGTGTTTTTCAGGGTTGAAAATTCTGGTCTGAATTTGTCTTCAGAAACGGAGTTAAATGCCAGGATCTGTGTCTTCCTACAAGCAAGAGTTCTTTTCTGGTAAACTCATTGAATTTTCGGCTCAAATGATTTCTAGCAATTCTAGAACCAAAACGCGATTCTCACTATTAACTAAAGACGATTTATGTAAGAGGAGCTGTGGTTTGTATCAGTTTCATAAGCAGAGTTGAACTACATATGGTCCGCATGAGTAGGAAACACTGTTCTTTTTTTCAGGGCATGCTCACGGTTCATGCTGTATTTTAGACTCTGGAAGGAAGAGCTTGCTTCTTGCATTAAAATATGGTGTGTTTCATGGATGAGAACTCTGGTCTGAATTTCTTTACATACGGAGTTAAACCCCATGATCTGTGACTTCCTGCTAGCAAGAGTTCATTTCTGGTAAACCAAGTGAATTTTCGGCTCAAATGACTTTACACAGTTCTAGAACCCAACGAGATTATCACTATTAACTAAAATCATTTATGTAAGAGGAGCTGTGGTCTGTACACTTTCATAAGCAGAGTTGGACTACATATGGTCCATATGAGTAGGAAACACAGTTCTTTTTTCAGGGCATGCTCATGGTTCTTGCTGTATTTTAGACTCTGGAAATAAGAGCTTGCTTCTTGCGGTAAAACAGAGTGTGTTTAATGGATGAGAACTCTGAACTGAATTTCCCTTTACATACGGAGTTAAACACCATGATCGGTGTCTTCCCACCAGCAAGAGATCATTTCTGGTAAACCAAGTGAATTTTCGGCTCAAATGATTATTTGCATTTCACGATCCAAAATGCGATTCTCACTATTAACTAAAGAGCATTTATGTAAGAGGAGCTGTGGTTTGTATCAGTTTCATAAGCAGAGTTGAACTACATATGGTCCGCATGAGTAGGAAACACAGTTCTTTTTTTCATGGCATGCTCACGGTTCATGCTGTATTTTAGACTCTGTAAAGAAGACCTTGCTTCTTGCGTTAAATCAGAGTGTGTTTCAGGGATGAGAACTCTGGTCTGAATTTACCTTCAGAAACAGAGTTAAACAACAGGATCTGTGTCTTCCTACAAGCAAGAGTTCTTTTCTGGTAAAGTCATTGAATTTAGGGTTAAATGATTTTTCGCAATTCTAGAACCAAACGCGATTCTCACTATTAACTAAAGACGATTTATGTAAGAGGATCTGTGGTTTGTATCAGTTTCATAACAGGAGTTGAACTACATATGGTCTGTATGAAGAGGAAACACAGTTCTTTTTTCTGGACATGCTCATGGTTCTTACTATATTGGAGAAGCTGGAAAGAAGAGGATCTTTCTTGCCTTAAAACAGAGTGTTTTTCAGGGATTAGAATTTTGGTCTGAATTTGCCTTCAGAAACGGAGTTAAACACCAGGATCAGTATCTTCCTACAAGCAAGAGTTCATTTCTGGTAAAACCAGTGAATTTTGGGCTCAAATGATTTTTCGCAGTTCAGGAACCCAACGCGATTCTCACTATTAACTTAAGAGCATTTATGTAAGAGGAGCTGTGGTTTGTATCGGATACATAAGCAGAGATGAACTAAATATGGTCCGTATGAGTAGGAAACACAGTTCTTTTTTTCAGGGAATGCTCATGGTTCCTGCTGTATTGGAGACGCTGGAAAGAAGAGCTTGCTTCTTGCTTTAAAACAGAGTGTTTTTCAGGGTTGAGAATTCTAGTCTGAATTTTTCTTCAGAAATGGAGTTAAACGCCAGGATCTGTGTCTTCCTACAATCAAGAGTTCTTTTCTGGTAAACACATTGAATTTTCGGATCAAATTATTTTTTCGCAGTTCACGAACGAAAACGCGATTCTCACTATTAACTAAAGAGGATTTATGTAGAGGAGCTGTGGTTTGTATCAATTTCATAACAGTAGTTGAACTACATATGGTCTGTATGAATAGGAAACACAGTTCTTTTTTTCAGGGCATGCTCACGGTTCCTGCTGTATTGGAGATGCTGGAAAGAAGAGCTTGCTTCTTGCTTTAAAACAGAGTGTTTTTCAGGGTTGAAAATTCTGGTCTGAATTTGTCTTCAGAAACGGAGTTAAATGCCAGGATCTGTGTCTTCCTACAAGCAAGAGTTCTTTTCTGGTAAACTCATTGAATTTTCGGCTCAAATGATTTCTAGCAATTCTAGAACCAAAACGCGATTCTCACTATTAACTAAAGACGATTTATGTAAGAGGAGCTGTGGTTTGTATCAGTTTCATAAGCAGAGTTGAACTACATATGGTCCGCATGAGTAGGAAACACTGTTCTTTTTTTCAGGGCATGCTCACGGTTCATGCTGTATTTTAGACTCTGGAAGGAAGAGCTTGCTTCTTGCATTAAAATAGGGTGTGTTTCATGGATGAGAACTCTGGTCTGAATTTCTTTACATACGGAGTTAAACCCCATGATCTGTGTCTTCCTGCAAGCAAGAGTTCATTTCTGGTAAACCAAGTGAATTTTCGGCTCAAATGACTTTACACAGTTCTAGAACCCAACGAGATTATCACTATTAACTAAAATCATTTATGTAAGAGGAGCTGTGGTCTGTACACTTTCATAAGCAGAGTTGGACTACATATGGTCCATATGAGTAGGAAACACAGTTCTTTTTTCAGGGCATGCTCATGGTTCTTGCTGTATTTTAGACTCTGGAAATAAGAGCTTGCTTCTTGCGTTAAAACAGAGTGTGTTTAATGGATGAGAACTCTGGTCTGAATTTCCCTTTACATACGGAGTTAAACACCATGATCTGTGTCTTCCCACCAGCAAGAGTTCATTTCTGGTAAACCAAGTGAATTTTCGGCTCAAATGATTATTTGCATTTCACGATCCAAAATGCGATTCTCACTATTAACTAAAGAGCTTTTATGTAAGAGGAGCTGTGGTTTGTATCGGTTTCATAAGCAGAGATGAACTAAATATGGTCCGTATGAGTAGGAAACACAGTTCTTTTTTTCAGGGAATGCTCATGGTTCCTGCTGTATTGGAGACGCTGGAAAGAAGAGCTTGCTTCTTGCTTTAAAACAGAGTGTTTTTCAGGGTTGAGAATTCTGGTCTGAATTTGTCTTCAGAAACGGAGTTAAACGCAAGGATCTGAGTCTTCCTACAATCAAGAGTTCTTTTCTGGTAAACACATTGAATTTTCGGATCAAATGATTTTTAGCAATTCTAGAACCAAAACGCAATTCTCACTATTAACTAAAGACGATTTATGTAAGAGGAGCTGTGGTTTGTATCAGTTTCATAAGCAGAGTTGAACTACATATGGTCCGCATGAGTAGGAAACACTGTTCTTTTTTTCAGGGCATGCTCACGGTTCATGCTGTATTTTAGACTCTGGAAGGAAGAGCTTGATTCTTGCATTAAAATAGGGTGTGTTTCATGGATGAGAACTCTGGTCTGAATTTCTTTACATACGGAGTTAAACCCCATGATCTGTGTCTTCCTGCAAGCAAGAGTTCATTTCTGGTAAACCAAGTGAATTTTCGGCTCAAATGACTTTACACAGTTCTAGAACCCAACGAGATTATCACTATTAACTAAAAGCATTTATGTAAGAGGAGCTGTGGTCTGTACACTTTCATAAGCAGAGTTGGACTACATATGGTCCATATGAGTAGGAAACACAGTTCTTTTTTCAGGGCATGCACATGGTTCTTGCTGTATTTTAGACTCTGGAAATAAGAGCTTGCTTCTTGCATTAAAACAGAGTGTGTTTAATGGATGGGAACTCTGGTCTGAATTTCCCTTTACATACGGAGTTAAACACCATGATCTGTGTCTTCCCACCAGCAAGAGTTCATTTCTGGTAAACCAAGTGAATTTTCGGCTCAAATGATTATTTGCATTTCACGAACCAAAATGCGATTCTCAATATTAACTAAAGAGCATTTATGTAAGAGGAGCTGTGGTTTGTATCAGTTTCATAAGCATAGTTGAACTAAATATGGTCCGCATGATTAGGAAACACAGTTCTTTTTTTGAGGGCATGATAATGGTTCTTGCTGTATTTTAGACTCTTGAAAAAAGAGCTTGCTTCTTGCATTAAAACAGGGTGTGTTTCATGGATGAGAACTCTGGTCTGAATTTCCCTTCAGAAACGGAGTTAAACGCCAGGATCTGTGTCTTCCTACAAGCAAGAGTTCAGTTCTGGTAAACCCAGTGAATTTTGGGCTCAAATGATTTTTCGCAGTTCAGGAACCCAACGCGATTCTCACTATTAACTTAACAGCATTTATATAAGAGGAGCTGTGGTTTGTATCAGTTTCATAAGCAGAGATGAACTAAATATGGTCCGTATGAGTAGGAAACACAGTTCTTTTTTTCAGGGAATGCTCTTGGTTCCTGCTGTATTGGAGACACTGGAAAGAAGAGCTTGCTTCTTGCTTTAAAACAGAGTGTTTTTCAGGGTGGAGAATTCTAGTCTGAATTTGTCTTCAGAAACGGAGTTAAACGCAAGGATCTGAGTCTTCCTACAAGCAAGAGTTCTTTCCTGGTATACTCATTGAATTTTCGGATCAAATGATTTTTCACAGTTCACGAACCAAAACGCGATTCTCACTATTAACTAAAGAGGATTTATGTAAGAGGAGCTGTGGTTTGTATCAGTTTTATAACAGGAGTTGAACTATATATGGTCTGTATGAATAGGAAACACAGTTCTTTTTTTCAGGGAATGCTCATGGTTAATGCTGTATTGGAGACGCTGGAAAGAAGATCTTGCTTCTTGTTTAAAACAGAGTGTTTTTCAGGGTTGAGAATTCTAGTCTGAATTTGTCTTCAGAAACGGAGTTAAATGCCAGGATCTGTGTCTTCCTACAAGCAAGAGTTCTTTTCTGGTAAACATATTGAATTTTCAGATCAAATGATTTTTTCGCAGTTCACGAACGAAAACGCGATTCTCACTATTAACTAAAGAGGATTTATGTAAGAGGAGCTGTGGTTTGTATCAGTTTCATAAGCAGAGTTGAACTACATATGGTCCGCATGAGTAGGAAACACTGTTCTTTTTTTCAGGGCATGCTCACGGTTCATGCTGTATTTTAGACTCTGGAAGGAAGAGCTTGCTTCTTGCACTAAAACAGGGTGTGTTTCATGGATGAGAACTCTGGTCTGAATTTCCCTTCAGAAATGGAGTTAAACCCCAGGATCTTTGTCTTCCTACAAGCAAGAGTTCTTTTCTGGTAAACTCATTGAATTTTCGGCTCAAATGATTTTTCGCAATTCTAGAACAAAACCGCGATCCTCACTATTAACTAAAGACGATTTATGTAAGAGGAGCTGTGGTTTGTATCAGTTTCATAACAGGAGTTGAACTACATATGGTCTGTATGAATAGGAAACACAGTTCTTTTTTCTTGACATGCTCATGGTTCTTAATGTATTGGAGAAGCTTGAAAGAAGAGGATCTTTCTTGCCTTAAAACAGAGTGTTTTTCAGGGATGAGAATTTTGGTCTGAATTTGCCTTCAGAAACTGAGTTAAACTCCAGAATCAGTGTCTTCCTACAAGCAAGAGTTCATTTCTGGTAAAACCAGTGTATTTTGGTCTGAAATCATTTTTCGCAGTTGTCGAACCCAACATGATTCTCACTATTAACTAAAGAGCATTTACGTAAGAGGAGCCGTGGTTTGTATCAGTTTCATAAGCAGAGTTGAACTACATATGGTCAGTATAAGTAGGAAACACATTTATTTTTTTCCGGGCATGCTCATGTTTCTTACTGTATTTTAGACACTGGAAGGAAGAGCATGCTTCTTGCATTAAAAAAGGGTGTGTTTCATGGATGAGAACTCTGGTCTGAATTTCCCTTCAGAAACGGAGTTAAACCCTAGGATCTGTGTTTTCCTAAAAGCAAGAGTTCAGTTCTGGTAAACCCAGTGAATTTTGGGCTCAAATGATTTTTTGCAGTTCAGGAACCCAACACGATTCTCACTATTAACTTAAGAGCATTTATGTAAGAGGAGCTGTGGTTTGTATCAATTTCATAACAGGAGTTGAACTACATATGGTCTGTATGAATAGGAAACACAGTTCTTTTTTCAGGGAATGCTCATGGTTCCTGCTGTATTGGAGACGCTGGAAAGAAGGGCTTGCTTCTTGCTTTAAAACACAATGTTTATCAGGGTTGAGAACTCTGGTGTGAATTTCTTTACATACGGAGTTAAACCCCATGATCTCTGTCTTTGTGCAAGCAAGAGTTCATTTCTGGTAAACCAAGTGAATTTTCGGCTCGAATGACTTTACACAGTTCTCGAACACAACGAGATTATCACTATTAACTAAAGAGCATTTATGTAAGAAGAGCTGTGGTCTGTACACTTTCATAAGCAGAGTTGGACTACATATGATCTGTATGAGTAGGAAACACAGTTCTTTTTTCAGGGCATGCTCATGGTTCTTGCTGTATTTTAGACTCTGGAAATAAGAGCTTGCTTCTTGCGTTAAAACAGAGTGTGTTTAATGGATGAGAACTCTGGTCTGAATTTCCCTTTACATACGGAGTTAAACACCATGATCTGTGTCTTCCCACCAGCAAGAGTTCATTTCTGGTAAAACCAGTGAATTTTGGGCTCAAATGATTTTTCGCAGTTCAGGAACCCAACGCGATTCTCACTATTAACTTAAGAGCATTTATGTAAGAGGAGCTGTGGTTTGTATCGGATACATAAGCAAAGATGAACTAAATATGGTCCGTATGAGTAGGAAACACAGTTCTTTTTTTCAGGGAATGCTCATGGTTCCTGCTGTATTGGAGACGCTGGAAAGAAGAGCTTGCTTCTTGCTTTAAAACAGAGTTTTTCAGGGTTGAGAATTCTAGTCTGAATTTTTCTTCAGAAATGGAGTTAAACGCCACGATCTGTGTCTTCCTACAATCAAGAGTTCTTTTCTGGTAAACACATTGAATTTTCGGATCAAATGATTTTTTCGCAGTTCACGAACGAAAACGCGATTCTCACTATTAACTAAAGAGGATTTGTGTAGAGGAGCTGTGGTTTGTATCAATTTCATAACAGGAGTTGAACTAAATATGGTCTGTATGAATAGGAAACACAGTTCTTTTTTTCAGGGCATGCTCACGGTTCATGCTGTATTGGAGATGCTGGAAAGAAGAGCTTGCTTCTTGCTTTA
The DNA here is from genome assembly GCA_949786385.1 of Onychomys leucogaster. Lineage (NCBI taxonomy): Eukaryota > Metazoa > Chordata > Mammalia > Rodentia > Cricetidae > Onychomys > Onychomys leucogaster. Next base: position 472,613 of record CATKUP010000218.1, on the reverse strand, counting down.
AAACAGAGTGTTTTTCAGGGTTGAAAATTCTGGTCTGAATTTGTCTTCAGAAACGGAGTTAAATGCCAGGATCTGTGTCTTCCTACAAGCAAGAGTTCTTTTCTGGTAAACTCATTGAATTTTCGGCTCAAATGATTTTTACCAATTCTAGAACAAAACCGCGATCCTCACTATTAACTAAAGACGATTTATGTAAGAGGAGCTGTGGTTTGTATCAGTTTCATAACAGGAGTTGAACTACATATGGTCTGTATGAATAGGAAACACAGTTCTTTTTTCTTGACATGCTCATGGTTCTTAATGTATTGGAGAAGCTTGAAAGAAGAGGATCTTTCTTGCCTTAAAACAGAGTGTTTTTCAGGGATGAGAATTTTGGTCTGAATTTGCCTTCAGAAACTGAGTTAAACTCCAGAATCAGTGTCTTCCTACAAGCAAGAGTTCATTTCTGGTAAAACCAGTGTATTTTGGTCTGAAATCATTTTTCGCAGTTGTCGAACCCAACATGATTCTCACTATTAACTAAAGAGCATTTACGTAAGAGGAGCCGTGGTTTGTATCAGTTTCATAAGCAGAGTTGAACTACATATGGTCAGTATAAGTAGGAAACACATTTATTTTTTTCCGGGCATGCTCATGTTTCTTACTGTATTTTAGACACTGGAAGGAAGAGCATGCTTCTTGCATTAAAAAAGGGTGTGTTTCATGGATGAGAACTCTGGTCTGAATTTCCCTTCAGAAACGGAGTTAAACCCTAGGATCTGTGTTTTCCTAAAAGCAAGAGTTCAGTTCTGGTAAACCCAGTGAATTTTGGGCTCAAATGATTTTTTGCAGTTCAGGAACCCAACACGATTCTCACTATTAACTTAAGAGCATTTATGTAAGAGGAGCTGTGGTTTGTATCAATTTCATAACAGGAGTTGAACTACATATGGTCTGTATGAATAGGAAACACAGTTCTTTTTTCAGGGAATGCTCATGGTTCCTGCTGTATTGGAGACGCTGGAAAGAAGGGCTTGCTTCTTGCTTTAAAACACAATGTTTATCAGGGTTGAGAACTCTGGTGTGAATTTCTTTACATACGGAGTTAAACCCCATGATCTCTGTCTTTGTGCAAGCAAGAGTTCATTTCTGGTAAACCAAGTGAATTTTCGGCTCGAATGACTTTACACAGTTCTCGAACACAACGAGATTATCACTATTAACTAAAGAGCATTTATGTAAGAAGAGCTGTGGTCTGTACACTTTCATAAGCAGAGTTGGACTACATATGATCTGTATGAGTAGGAAACACAGTTCTTTTTTCAGGGCATGCTCATGGTTCTTGCTGTATTTTAGACTCTGGAAATAAGAGCTTGCTTCTTGCGTTAAAACAGAGTGTGTTTAATGGATGAGAACTCTGGTCTGAATTTCCCTTTACATACGGAGTTAAACACCATGATCTGTGTCTTCCCACCAGCAAGAGTTCATTTCTGGTAAAACCAGTGAATTTTGGGCTCAAATGATTTTTCGCAGTTCAGGAACCCAACGCGATTCTCACTATTAACTTAAGAGCATTTATGTAAGAGGAGCTGTGGTTTGTATCGGATACATAAGCAAAGATGAACTAAATATGGTCCGTATGAGTAGGAAACACAGTTCTTTTTTTCAGGGAATGCTCATGGTTCCTGCTGTATTGGAGACGCTGGAAAGAAGAGCTTGCTTCTTGCTTTAAAACAGAGTTTTTCAGGGTTGAGAATTCTAGTCTGAATTTTTCTTCAGAAATGGAGTTAAACGCCACGATCTGTGTCTTCCTACAATCAAGAGTTCTTTTCTGGTAAACACATTGAATTTTCGGATCAAATGATTTTTTCGCAGTTCACGAACGAAAACGCGATTCTCACTATTAACTAAAGAGGATTTGTGTAGAGGAGCTGTGGTTTGTATCAATTTCATAACAGGAGTTGAACTAAATATGGTCTGTATGAATAGGAAACACAGTTCTTTTTTTCAGGGCATGCTCACGGTTCATGCTGTATTGGAGATGCTGGAAAGAAGAGCTTGCTTCTTGCTTTAAAACAGAGTGTTTTTCAGGGTTGAAAATTCTGGTCTGAATTTGTCTTCAGAAACGGAGTTAAATGCCAGGATCTGTGTCTTCCTACAAGCAAGAGTTCTTTTCTGGTAAACTCATTGAATTTTCGGCTCAAATGATTTTTACCAATTCTAGAACCAAAACGCGATTCTCACTATTAACTAAAGACGATTTATGTAAGAGGAGCTGTGGTTTGTATCAGTTTCATAAGCAGAGTTGAACTACATATGGTCCGCATGAGTAGGAAACACTGTTCTTTTTTTCAGGGCATGCTCATGGTTCATGCTGTATTTTAGACTCTGGAAGGAAGAGCTTGCTACTTGCATTAAAATAGGGTGTGTTTCATGGATGAGAACTCTGGTCTGAATTTCTTTACATACGGAGTTAAACCCCATGATCTGTGTCTTCCTGCAAGCAAGAGTTCATTTCTGGTAAACCAAGTGAATTTTCGGCTCAAATGACTTTACACACTTCTAGAACCCAACGAGATTATCACTATTAACTAAAATCATTTATGTAAGAGGAGCTGTGGTCTGTACACTTTCATAAGCAGAGTTGGACTACATATGGTCCATATAAGTAGGAAACACAGTTCTTTTTTCAGGGCATGCTCATGGTTCTTGCTGTATTTTAGACTCTGGAAATAAGAGCTTGCATCTTGCGTTAAAACAGAGTGTGTTTAATGGATGAGAACTCTGGTCTGAATTTCCCTTTACATACGGAGTTAAACACCATGATCTGTGTCTTCCCACCAGCAAGAGTTCATTTCTGGTAAACCAAGTGAATTTTCGGCTCAAATGATTATTTGCATTTCATGATCCAAAATGCGATTCTCACTATTAACTAAAGAGCTTTTATGTAAGAGGAGCTGTGGTTTGTATCGGTTTCATAAGCAGAGATGAACTAAATATGGTCCCTATGAGTAGGAAACACAGTTCTTTTTTTCAGGGAATGCTCATGGTTCCTGCTGTATTGGAGACGCTGGAAAGAAGAGCTTGCTTCTTGCTTTAAAACAGAGTGTTTTTCAGGGTTGAGAATTCTAGTCTGAATTTGTCTTCAGAAATGGAGTTAAACGCCAGGATCTGTGTCTTCCTACAATCAAGAGTTCTTTTCTGGTAAACACATTGAATTTTCGGATCAAATTATTTTTTCGCAGTTCACGAACGAAAACGCGATTCTCACTATTAACTAAAGAGGATTTATGTAGAGGAGCTGTGGTTTGTATCAATTTCATAACAGGAGTTGAACTACATATGGTCTGTATGAATAGGAAACACAGTTCTTTTTTTCAGGGCATGCTCACTGTTCATGCTGTATTGGAGATGCTGGAAAGAAGAGCTTGCTTCTTGCTTTAAAACAGAGTGTTTTTCAGGGTTGAAAATTCTGGTCTGAATTTGTCTTCAGAAACGGAGTTAAATGCCAGGATCTGTGTCTTCCTACAAGCAAGAGTTCTTTTCTGGTAAACTCATTGAATTTTCGGCTCAAATGATTTTTCGCAATTCTAGAACAAAACCGCGATCCTCACTATTAACTAAAGACGATTTATGTAAGAGGAGCTGTGGTTTGTATCAGTTTCATAACAGGAGTTGAACTACATATGGTCCGCATGAGTAGGAAACACTGTTCTTTTTTTCAGGGCATGCTCACGGTTCATGCTGTATTTTAGACTCTGGAAGGAAGAGCCTGCTTCTTGCATTAAAATAGGGTGTGTTTCATGGATGAGAACTCTGGTCTGAATTTCTTTACATACGGAGTTAAACCCCATGATCTGTGTCTTCCTGCAAGCAAGAGTTCATTTCTGGTAAACCAAGTGAATTTTCGGCTCGAATGACTTTACACAGTTCTAGAACCCAACGAGATTATCACTATTAACTAAAATCATTTATGTAAGAAAAGCTGTGGTCTGTACACTTTCATAAGCAGAGTTGGACTACATATGGTCCATATGAGTAGGAAACACAGTTCTTTTTTCAGGGCATGCTCATGGTTCTTGCTGTATTTTAGACTCTGGAAATAAGAGCTTGCTTCTTGCGTTAAAACAGAGTGTGTTTAATGGATGAGAACTCTGGTCTGAATTTCCCTTTACATACGGAGTTAAACACCATGATCTGTGTCTTCCCACCAGCAAGAGTTCATTTCTGGTAAACCAAGTGAATTTTCGGCTCAAATGATTATTTGCATTTCACGATCCAAAATGCGATTCTCACTATTAACTAAAGAGCTTTTATGTAAGAGGAGCTGTGGTTTGTATCGGTTTCATAAGCAGAGATGAACTAAATATGGTCCGTATGAGTAGGAAACACAGTTCTTTTTTTCAGGGAATGCTCATGGTTCCTGCCGTATTGGAGACGCTGGAAAGAAGAGCTTGCTTCTTGCTTTAAAACAGAGTGTTTTTCGGGGTTGAGAATTCTGGTCTGAATTTGTCATCAGAAACGGAGTTAAACGCAAGGATCTGAGTCTTCCTACAATCAAGAGTTCTTTTCTGGTAAACACATTGAATTTTCGGATCAAATGATTTTTAGCAATTCTAGAACCAAAACGCAATTCTCACTATTAACTAAAGACGATTTATGTAAGAGGAGGTGTGGTTTGTATCAGTTTCATAAGCAGAGTTGAACTACATATGGTACGCATGAGTAGGAAACACTGTTCTTTTTCTCAGGGCATGCTCACGGTTCATGCTGTATTTTAGACTCTGGAAGGAAGAGCTTGCTTCTTGCACTAAAACAGGGTGTGTTTCATGGATGAGAACTCTGGTCTGAATTTCCCTTCAGAAATGGAGTTAAACCCCAGGATCTTTGTCTTCCTACAAGCAAGAGTTCTTTTCTGGTAAACTCATTGATTTTTCGGCTCAAATGATTTTTCGCAATTCTAGAACAAAAACGCGATCCTCACTATTAACTAAAGACGATTTATGTAAGAGGAGCTGTGGTTTGTATCAGTTTCATAACAGGAGTTGAACTACATATGGTCTGTATGAATAGGAAACACAGTTCTTTTTTCTTGACATGCTCATGGTTCTTAATGTATTGGAGAAGCTTGAAAGAAGAGGATCTTTCTTGCCTTAAAACAGAGTGTTTTTCAGGGATGAGAATTTTGGTCTGAATTTGCCTTCAGAAACTGAGTTAAACTCCAGAATCAGTGTCTTCCTACAAGCAAGAGTTCATTTCTGGTAAAACCAGTGAATTTTGGTCTGAAATCATTTTTCGCAGTTGTCGAACCCAACATGATTCTCACTATTAACTAAAGAGCATTTATGTAAGAGGAGCCGTGGTTTGTATCAGTTTCATAAGCAGAGTTGAACTACATATGGTCAGTATAAGTAGGAAACACAGTTATTTTTTTCCGGGCATGCTCATGTTTCTTACTGTATTTTAGACACTGGAAGGAAGAGCATGCTTCTTGCATTAAAAAAGGGTGTGTTTCATGGATGAGAACTCTGGTCTAAATTTCCCTTCAGAAACAGAGTTCAACCCTGGGATCTGTGTTCTCCTAAAAGCAAGAGTTCAGTTCTGGTAAACCCAGTGAATTTTGGGCTCAAATGATTTTTCGCAGTTCAGGAACCCAACACGATTCTCACTATTAACTTAAGAGCATTTATGTAAGAGGAGCTGTGGTTTGTATCAATTTCATAACAGGAGTTGAACTACATATGGTCTGTATGAATAGGAAACACAGTTCTTTATTTCAGGGAATGCTCATGGTTCCTGCTGTATTGGAGACGCTGGAAAGAAGGGCTTGCTTCTTGCTTTAAAACAGAATGTTTTTCAGGGTTGACAACTCTGGTCTGAATTTCTTTACATATGGAGTTAAACCCCATGATCTCTGTCTTCCTGCAAGCAAGAGTTCATTTCTGGTATACCAAGTGAATTTTCGGCTCGAATGACTTTACACAGTTCTCGAACACAACGAGATTATCACTATTAACTAAAGAGCATTTATGTAAGAAGAGCTGTGGTCTGTACACTTTCATAAGCAGAGTTGGACTACATATGGTCTGTATGAGTAGGAAACACAGTTCTTTTTTCAGGGCATGCTCATGGTTCTTGCTATATTTTAGACTCTGGAAATAAGAGCTTGCTTCTTGCGTTAAAAAAGAGTGTGTTTAATGGATGAGAACTCTGGTCTGAATTTCCCTTTACATACGGAGTTAAACACCATGATCTGTGTCTTCCCACCAGCAAGAGATCATTTCTGGTAAACAAAGTGAATTTTCAGCTCAAATGATTATTTGCATTTCACGATCCAAAATGCGATTCTCACTATTAACTAAAGAGCATTTATGAAATAGGAGCTGTGGTTTGTATCAGTTTCATAAGCAGAGTTGAACTAAATATGGTCCGTATGAGTAGGAAACACAGTTCTTTTTTTGAGGGCATGCTCATGGTTCCTGCTGTATTTTAGACTCTTGAAAAAAGAGCTTGCTTCTTGCATTAAAACAGGGTGTGTTTCATGGATGAGAACTCTGGTCTGAATGTCCCTTCAGAAACGGAGTTAAAGCCCAGGTTCTGTGTCTTCCTACAAGCAAGAGTTCCGTTCTGGTAAACCCAGTGAATTTTGGGCTCAAATGATTTTTCGCAGTTCAGGACCCCAACGCGATTCTCACTATTAACTTAACAGCATTAATGTAAGAGGAGCTGTGGTTTGTATCAGTTTCATAAGCAGAGATGAACTAAATATGCTCCGTATGAGTAGGAAACACAGTTCTTTTTTTCAGGGAATGCTCATGGTTCCTGCTGTATTGGAGACGCTGGAAAGAAGAGCTTGCTTCTTGCTTTAAAACAGAGTGTTTTTCAGGGTTGAGAATTCTGGTCTGAATTTGTCTTCAGAAACGGAGTTCAACGCAAGGATCTGAGTCTTCCTACAAGCAAGAGTTCTTTTCTGGTAAACACATTGAATTTTCAGATCAAATGATTTTTCTCAGTTCACGAACCAAAACGCGATTCTCACTATTAACTAAAGACGATTTATGTAAGAGGAGCTGTGGTTTGTATGAGATTCATAAGCAGAGTTGAACTACATATGGTCCGCATGAGTAGGAAACACAGTTCTTTTTTTCAGGGCATGCTCACGGTTCATGCTGTATTTTAGACTCTGTAAAGAAGACCTTGCTTCTTGCGTTAAATCAGAGTGTGTTTCAGGGATGAGAACTCTGGTCTGAATTTACCTTCAGAAACAGAGTTAAACAACAGGATCTGTGTCTTCCTACCAGCAAGAGTTCTTTTCTGGTAAACTCATTGAATTTAGGGTTAAATGATTTTTCGCAATTCTAGAACCAAACGCGATTCTCACTATTAACTAAAGATGATTTATGTAAGAGGATCTGTGGTTTGTATCAGTTTCATAACAGGAGTTGAACTACATATGGTCTGTATGAAGAGGAAACACAGTTCTTTTTTCTGGACATGCTCATGGTTCTTACTATACTGGAGAAGCTGGAAAGAAGAGGATCTTTCTTGCCTTAAAACAGAGTGTTTTTCAGGGATTAGAATTTTGGTCTGAATTTGCCTTCAGAAACGGAGTTAAACACCAGGATCAGTGTCTTCCTACAAGCAAGAGTTCATTTCTGGTAAAACCAGTGAATTTTGGGCTCAAATGATTTTTCGCAGTTCAGGAACCCAACGCGATTCTCACTATTAACTTAAGAGCATTTATGTAAGAGGAGCTGTGGTTTGTATCGGATTCATAAGCAGAGATAAACTAAATATGGTCCGTATGAGTAGGAAACACAGTTCTTTTTTTCAGGGAATGATCATGGTTCCTGCTGTATTGGAGACGCTGGAAAGAAGAGCTTGCTTCTTGCTTTAAAACAGAGTGTTTTTCAGGGTTGAGAATTCTAGTCTGAATTTGTCTTCAGAAATGGAGTTAAACGCCAGGATCTGTGTCTTCCTACAAGCAAGAGTTCTTTTCTGGTAAACTCATTGAATTTTCGGCTCAAATGATTTTTTGCAATTCTAGAACCAAAACGCGATTCTCACTATTAACTAAAGACGATTTATGTAAGAGGAGCTGTGGTTTGTATGAGATTCATAAGCAGAGTTGAACTACATATGGTCCGCATGAGTAGGAAACACAGTTCTTTTTTTCAGGGCATGCTCACCGTTCATGCTGTATTTTAGACTCTGTAAAGAAGACCTTGCTTCTTGCGTTAAATCAGACTGTGTTTCAGGGATGAGAACTCTGGTCTGAATTTACCTTCAGAAACAGAGTTAAACAACAGGATCTGTGTCTTCCTACAAGCAAGAGTTCTTTTCTGGTAAACTCATTGAATTTAGGGTTAAATGATTTTTCGCAATTCTAGAACCAAACGCGATTCTCACTATTAACTAAAGATGATTTATGTAAGAGGATCTGTGGTTTGTATCAGTTTCATAACAGGAGTTGAACTACATATGGTCTGTATGAAGAGGAAACACAGTTCTTTTTTCTGGACATGCTCATGGTTCTTACTATATTGGAGAAGCTGGAAAGAAGAGGATCTTTCTTGCCTTAAAACAGAGTGTTTTTCAGGGATTAGAATTTTGGTCTGAATTTGCCTTCAGAAACGGAGTTAAACACCAGGATCAGTGTCTTCCTACAAGCAAGAGTTCATTTCTGGTAAAAACAGTGAATTTTGGGCTCAAATGATTTTTGGCAGTTCAGGAACCCAACGCGATTCTCACTATTAACTTAAGAGCATTTATGTAAGAGGAGCTGTGGTTTGTATCAGATTCATAAGCAGAGATAAACTAAATATGGTCCGTATGAGTAGGAAACACAGTTCTTTTTTTCAGGGAATGCTCATGGTTCCTGCTGTATTGGAGACGCTGGAAAGAAGAGCTTGCTTCTTGCTTTAATACAGAGTGTTTTTCAGGGTTGAGAATTCTAGTCTGAATTTGTCTTCAGAAATGGAGTTAAACGCCAGGTTCTGTGTCTTCCTACAATCAAGAGTTCTTTTCTGGTAAACACATTGAATTTTCGGATCAAATGATTTTTTCGCAGTTCACGAACCAAAACGCGATTCTCACTATTAACTAAAGAGGATTTATGTAGAGGAGCTGTGGTTTGTATCAATTTCATAACAGGAGTTGAACTACATATGGTCTGTATGAATAGGAAACACAGTTCTTTTTTTCAGGGCATGCTCACGGTTCATGCTGTATTTTAGACTCTGGAAGGAAGAGCTTGCTTCTTGCATTAAAATAGGGTGTGTTTCATGGATGAGAACTCTGGTCTGAATTTCTTTACATACGGAGTTAAACCCCATGATCTGTGTCTTCCTGCAAGCAAGAGTTCATTTCTGGTAAACCAAGTGAATTTTCGGCTCAAATGACTTTACACAGTTCTAGAACCCAACGAGATTATCACCATTAACTAAAATCATTTATGTAAGAAGAGCTGTGGTCTGTACACTTTCATAAGCAGAGTTGGACTACATATGGTCCATATGAGTAGGAAACACAGTTCTTTTTTCAGGGCATGCTCATGGTTCTTGCTGTATTTTAGACTCTGGAAATAAGAGCTTGCTTCTTGCATTAAAACAGAGTGTGTTTAATGGATGAGAACTCTGGTCTGAATTTCCCTTTACATACGGAGTTAAACACCATGATCTGTGTCTTCCCACCAGCAAGAGTTCATTTCTGGTAAACCAAGTGAATTTTCGGCTCAAATGATTATTTGCATTTCACGATCCAAAATGCGATTCTCACTATTAACTAAAGAGCTTTTATGTAAGAGGAGCTGTGGTTTGTATCGGTTTCATAAGCAGAGATGAACTAAATATGGTCCGTATGAGTAGGAAACACAGTTCTTTTTTTCAGGGAATGCTCATGGTTCCTGCTGTATTGGAGACGCTGGAAAGAAGAGCTTGCTTCTTGCTTTAAAACAGAGTGTTTTTCAGGGTTGAGAATTCTGGTCTGAATTTGTCTTCAGAAACGGAGTTAAACGCAAGGATCTGAGTCTTCCTACAATCAAGAGTTCTTTTCTGGTAAACACATTGAATTTTCGGATCAAATGACTTTTAGCAATTCTAGAACCAAAACGCAATTCTCACTATTAACTAAAGACGATTTATGTAAGAGGAGCTGTGGTTTGTATCAGTTTCATAACAGGAGTTGAACTACATATGGTCTGTATGAATAGGAAACACAGTTCTTTTTTCTTGACATGCTCATGGTTCTTAATGTATTGGAGAAGCTTGAAAGAAGAGGATCTTTCTTGCCTTAAAACAGAGTGTTTTTCAGGGATGAGAATTTTGGTCTGAATTTGCCTTCAGAAACTGAGTTAAACTCCAGAATCAGTGTCTTCCTACAAGCAAGAGTTCATTTCTGGTAAAACCAGTGAATTTTGGACTGAAATCATTTTTCGCAGTTGTCGAACCCAACATGATTCTCACTATTAACTAAAGAGCATTTATGTAAGAGGAGCCGTGGTTTGTATCAGTTTCATAAGCAGAGATGAACTAAATATGGTCCGTATGAGTAGGAAACACAGTTCTTTTTTTCAGGGAATGCTCATGGTTCCTGCTGTATTGGAGACGCTGGAAAGAAGAGCTTGCTTCTTGCTTTAAAACAGCGTGTTTTTCAGGGTTCAGAATTCTAGTCCGAATTTGTCTTCAGAAATGGAGTTAAACGCCAGGATCTGTGTCTTCCTACAATCAAGAGTTCTTTTCTGGTAAACACATTGAATTTTCGGATCAAATGATTTTTTCGCAGTTCACGAACGAAAACGCGATTCTCACTATTAACTAAAGAGGATTTATGTAGAGGAGCTGTGGTTTGTATCAATTTCATAACAGGATTTGAACTACATATGGTCTGTATGAATAGGAAACACAGTTCTTTTTTTCAGGGCATGCTCACGGTTCATGCTGTATTGGAGATGCTGGAAAGAAGAGCTTGCTTCTTGCTTTAAAACAGAGTGTTTTTCAGGGTTGAAAATTCTGGTCTGAATTTGTCTTCAGAAACGGAGTTAAATGCCAGGATCTGTGTCTTCCTACAAGCAAGAGTTCTTTTCTGGTAAACTCATTGAATTTTCGGTCAAATGATTTTTAGCAATTCTAGAACCAAAACGCGATTCTCACTATTAACTAAAGACGATTTATGTAAGAGGAGCTGTGGTTTGTATCAGATTCATAAGCAGAGTTGAACTACATATGGTCCGCATGAGTAGGAAACACAGTTCTTTTTTTCAGGGCATGCTCACGGTTCATGCTGTATTTTAGACTCTGTAAAGAAGACCTTGCTTCTTGCGTTAAATCAGAGTGTGTTTCAGGGATGAGAACTCTGGTCTGAATTTACCTTCAGAAACAGAGTTAAACAACAGGATCTGTGTCTTCCTACAAGCAAGAGTTCTTTTCTGGTAAACTCATTGAATTTAGGGTTAAATGATTTTTCGCAATTCTAGAACCAAACGCGATTCTCACTATTAACTAAAGATGATTTATGTAAGAGGATCTGTGGTTTGTATCAGTTTCATAACAGGAGTTGAACTACATATGGTCTGTATGAAGAGGAAACACAGTTCTTTTTTCTGGACATGCTCATGGTTCTTACTATATTGGAGAAGCTGGAAAGAAGAGGATCTTTCTTGCCTTAAAACAGAGTGTTTTTCAGGGATTAGAATTTTGGTCTGAATTTGCCTTCAGAAACGGAGTTAAACACCAGGATCAGTGTCTTCCTACAAGCAAGAGTTCATTTCTGGTAAAACCAGTGAATTTTGGGCTCAAATGATTTTTCGCAGTTCAGGAACCCAACGCGATTCTCACTATTAACTTAAGAGCATTTATGTAAGAGGAGCTGTGGTTTGTATCGGATTCATAAGCAGAGATGAACTAAATATGGTCCGTATGAGTAGGAAACACAGTTCTTTTTTTCAGGGAATGCTCATGGTTCCTGCTGTATTGGAGACGCTGGAAAGAAGAGCTTGCTTCTTGCTTTAAAACAGAGTGTTTTTCAGGGTTGAGAATTCTAGTCTGAATTTGTCTTCAGAAATGGAGTTAAACGCCAGGATCTGTGTCTTCCTACAATCAAGAGTTCTTTTCTGGTAAACACATTGAATTTTCGGATCAAATGATTTTTTCGCAGTTCACGAACCAAAACGCGATTCTCACTATTAACTAAAGAGGATTTATGTAGAGGAGCTGTGGTTTGTATCAATTTCATAACAGGAGTTGAACTACATATGGTCTGTATGAATAGGAAACACAGTTCTTTTTTTCAGGGCATGCTCACGGTTCATGCTGTATTTTAGACTCTGGAAGGAAGAGCTTGCTTCTTGCATTAAAATAGGGTGTGTTTCATGGATGAGAACTCTGGTCTGAATTTCTTTACATACGGAGTTAAACCCCATGATCTGTGTCTTCCTGCAAGCAAGAGTTCATTTCTGGTAAACCAAGTGAATTTTCGGCTCAAATGACTTTACACAGTTCTAGAACCCAACGAGATTATCACTATTAACTAAAATCATTTATGTAAGAAGAGCTGTGGTCTGTACACTTTCATAAGCAGAGTTGGACTACATATGGTCCATATGAGTAGGAAACACAGTTCTTTTTTCAGGGCATGCTCATGGTTCTTGCTGTATTTTAGACTCTGGAAATAAGAGCTTGCTTCTTGCGTTAAAACAGAGTGTGTTTAATGGATGAGAACTCTGGTCTGAATTTCCCTTTACATACGGAGTTAAACACCATGATCTGTGTCTTCCCACCAGCAAGAGTTCATTTCTGGTAAACCAAGTGAATTTTCGGCTCAAATGATTATTTGCATTTCACGATCCAAAATGCGATTCTCACTATTAACTAAAGAGCTTTTATGTAAGAGGAGCTGTGGTTTGTATCGGTTTCATAAGCAGAGATGAACTAAATATGGTCCGTATGAGTAGGAAACACAGTTCTTTTTTTCAGGGAATGCTCATGGTTCCTGCTGTATTGGAGACGCTGGAAAGAAGAGCTTGCTTCTTGCTTTAAAACAGAGTGTTTTTCAGGGTTGAGAATTCTAGTCTGAATTTGTCTTCAGAAATGGAGTTAAACGCCAGGATCTGTGTCTTGCTACAATCAAGAGTTCTTTTCTGGTAAACACATTGAATTTTCGGATCAAATGATTTTTTCGCAGTTCACGAACGAAAACGCGATTCTCACTATTAACTAAAGAGGATTTATGTAGAGGAGCTGTGGTTTGTATCAATTTCATAACAGGAGTTGAACTACATATGGTCTGTATGAATAGGAAACACAGTTCTTTTTTTCAGGGCATGCTCACTGTTCATGCTGTATTGGAGATGCTGGAAAGAAGAGCTTGCTTCTTGCTTTAAAACAGAGTGTTTTTCAGGGTTGAAAATTCTGGTCTGAATTTGTCTTCAGAAACGGAGTTAAATGCCAGGATCTGTGTCTTCCTACAAGCAAGAGTTCTTTTCTGGTAAACTCATTGAATTTTCGGCTCAAATGATTTTTAGCAATTCTAGAACCAAAACGCGATTCTCACTATTAACTAAAGACGATTTATGTAAGAGGAGCTGTGGTTTGTATCAGTTTCATAAGCAGAGTTGAACTACATATGGTCCGCATGAGTAGGAAACACTGTTCTTTTTTTCAGGGCATGCTCACGGTTCATGCTGTATTTTAGACTCTGGAAGGAAGAGCCTGCTTCTTGCATTAAAATAGGGTGTGTTTCATGGATGAGAACTCTGGTCTGAATTTCTTTACATACGGAGTTAAACCCCATGATCTGTGTCTTCCTGCAAGCAAGAGTTCATTTCTGGTAAACCAAGTGAATTTTCGGCTCGAATGACTTTACACAGTTCTAGAACCCAACGAGATTATCACTATTAACTAAAATCATTTATGTAAGAAAAGCTGTGGTCTGTACACTTTCATAAGCAGAGTTGGACTACATATGGTCCATATGAGTAGGAAACACAGTTCTTTTTTCAGGGCATGCTCATGGTTCTTGCTGTATTTTAGACTCTGGAAATAAGAGCTTGCTTCTTGCGTTAAAACAGAGTGTGTTTAATGGATGAGAACTCTGGTCTGAATTTCCCTTTACATACGGAGTTAAACACCATGATCTGTGTCTTCCCACCAGCAAGAGTTCATTTCTGGTAAACCAAGTGAATTTTCGGCTCAAATGATTATTTGCATTTCACGATCCAAAATGCGATTCTCACTATTAACTAAAGAGCTTTTATGTAAGAGGAGCTGTGGTTTGTATCGGTTTCATAAGCAGAGATGAACTAAATATGGTCCGTATGAGTAGGAAACACAGTTCTTTTTTTCAGGGAATGCTCATGGTTCCTGCCGTATTGGAGACGCTGGAAAGAAGAGCTTGCTTCTTGCTTTAAAACAGAGTGTTTTTCGGGGTTGAGAATTCTGGTCTGAATTTGTCATCAGAAACGGAGTTAAACGCAAGGATCTGAGTCTTCCTACAATCAAGAGTTCTTTTCTGGTAAACACATTGAATTTTCGGATCAAATGATTTTTAGCAATTCTAGAACCAAAACGCAATTCTCACTATTAACTAAAGACGATTTATGTAAGAGGAGGTGTGGTTTGTATCAGTTTCATAAGCAGAGTTGAACTACATATGGTACGCATGAGTAGGAAACACTGTTCTTTTTCTCAGGGCATGCTCACGGTTCATGCTGTATTTTAGACTCTGGAAGGAAGAGCTTGCTTCTTGCACTAAAACAGGGTGTGTTTCATGGATGAGAACTCTGGTCTGAATTTCCCTTCAGAAATGGAGTTAAACCCCAGGATCTTTGTCTTCCTACAAGCAAGAGTTCTTTTCTGGTAAACTCATTGATTTTTCGGCTCAAATGATTTTTCGCAATTCTAGAACAAAAACGCGATCCTCACTATTAACTAAAGACGATTTATGTAAGAGGAGCTGTGGTTTGTATCAGTTTCATAACAGGAGTTGAACTACATATGGTCTGTATGAATAGGAAACACAGTTCTTTTTTCTTGACATGCTCATGGTTCTTAATGTATTGGAGAAGCTTGAAAGAAGAGGATCTTTCTTGCCTTAAAACAGAGTGTTTTTCAGGGATGAGAATTTTGGTCTGAATTTGCCTTCAGAAACTGAGTTAAACTCCAGAATCAGTGTCTTCCTACAAGCAAGAGTTCATTTCTGGTAAAACCAGTGAATTTTGGTCTGAAATCATTTTTCGCAGTTGTCGAACCCAACATGATTCTCACTATTAACTAAAGAGCATTTATGTAAGAGGAGCCGTGGTTTGTATCAGTTTCATAAGCAGAGTTGAACTACATATGGTCAGTATAAGTAGGAAACACAGTTATTTTTTTCCGGGCATGCTCATGTTTCTTACTGTATTTTAGACACTGGAAGGAAGAGCATGCTTCTTGCATTAAAAAAGGGTGTGTTTCATGGATGAGAACTCTGGTCTAAATTTCCCTTCAGAAACGGAGTTCAACCCTGGGATCTGTGTTCTCCTAAAAGCAAGAGTTCAGTTCTGGTAAACCCAGTGAATTTTGGGCTCAAATGATTTTTCGCAGTTCAGGAACCCAACACGATTCTCACTATTAACTTAAGAGCATTTATGTAAGAGGAGCTGTGGTTTGTATCAATTTCATAACAGGAGTTGAACTACATATGGTCTGTATGAATAGGAAACACAGTTCTTTATTTCAGGGAATGCTCATGGTTCCTGCTGTATTGGAGACGCTGGAAAGAAGGGCTTGCTTCTTGCTTTAAAACAGAATGTTTTTCAGGGTTGACAACTCTGGTCTGAATTTCTTTACATATGGAGTTAAACCCCATGATCTCTGTCTTCCTGCAAGCAAGAGTTCATTTCTGGTATACCAAGTGAATTTTCGGCTCGAATGACTTTACACAGTTCTCGAACACAACGAGATTATCACTATTAACTAAAGAGCATTTATGTAAGAAGAGCTGTGGTCTGTACACTTTCATAAGCAGAGTTGGACTACATATGGTCTGTATGAGTAGGAAACACAGTTCTTTTTTCAGGGCATGCTCATGGTTCTTGCTATATTTTAGACTCTGGAAATAAGAGCTTGCTTCTTGCGTTAAAAAAGAGTGTGTTTAATGGATGAGAACTCTGGTCTGAATTTCCCTTTACATACGGAGTTAAACACCATGATCTGTGTCTTCCCACCAGCAAGAGATCATTTCTGGTAAACAAAGTGAATTTTCAGCTCAAATGATTATTTGCATTTCACGATCCAAAATGCGATTCTCACTATTAACTAAAGAGCATTTATGAAATAGGAGCTGTGGTTTGTATCAGTTTCATAAGCAGAGTTGAACTAAATATGGTCCGTATGAGTAGGAAACACAGTTCTTTTTTTGAGGGCATGCTCATGGTTCCTGCTGTATTTTAGACTCTTGAAAAAAGAGCTTGCTTCTTGCATTAAAACAGGGTGTGTTTCATGGATGAGAACTCTGGTCTGAATGTCCCTTCAGAAACGGAGTTAAAGCCCAGGTTCTGTGTCTTCCTACAAGCAAGAGTTCCGTTCTGGTAAACCCAGTGAATTTTGGGCTCAAATGATTTTTCGCAGTTCAGGACCCCAACGCGATTCTCACTATTAACTTAACAGCATTAATGTAAGAGGAGCTGTGGTTTGTATCAGTTTCATAAGCAGAGATGAACTAAATATGCTCCGTATGAGTAGGAAACACAGTTCTTTTTTTCAGGGAATGCTCATGGTTCCTGCTGTATTGGAGACGCTGGAAAGAAGAGCTTGCTTCTTGCTTTAAAACAGAGTGTTTTTCAGGGTTGAGAATTCTGGTCTGAATTTGTCTTCAGAAACGGAGTTCAACGCAAGGATCTGAGTCTTCCTACAAGCAAGAGTTCTTTTCTGGTAAACACATTGAATTTTCAGATCAAATGATTTTTCTCAGTTCACGAACCAAAACGCGATTCTCACTATTAACTAAAGACGATTTATGTAAGAGGAGCTGTGGTTTGTATGAGATTCATAAGCAGAGTTGAACTACATATGGTCCGCATGAGTAGGAAACACAGTTCTTTTTTTCAGGGCATGCTCACGGTTCATGCTGTATTTTAGACTCTGTAAAGAAGACCTTGCTTCTTGCGTTAAATCAGAGTGTGTTTCAGGGATGAGAACTCTGGTCTGAATTTACCTTCAGAAACAGAGTTAAACAACAGGATCTGTGTCTTCCTACCAGCAAGAGTTCTTTTCTGGTAAACTCATTGAATTTAGGGTTAAATGATTTTTCGCAATTCTAGAACCAAACGCGATTCTCACTATTAACTAAAGATGATTTATGTAAGAGGATCTGTGGTTTGTATCAGTTTCATAACAGGAGTTGAACTACATATGGTCTGTATGAAGAGGAAACACAGTTCTTTTTTCTGGACATGCTCATGGTTCTTACTATACTGGAGAAGCTGGAAAGAAGAGGATCTTTCTTGCCTTAAAACAGAGTGTTTTTCAGGGATTAGAATTTTGGTCTGAATTTGCCTTCAGAAACGGAGTTAAACACCAGGATCAGTGTCTTCCTACAAGCAAGAGTTCATTTCTGGTAAAACCAGTGAATTTTGGGCTCAAATGATTTTTCGCAGTTCAGGAACCCAACGCGATTCTCACTATTAACTTAAGAGCATTTATGTAAGAGGAGCTGTGGTTTGTATCGGATTCATAAGCAGAGATAAACTAAATATGGTCCGTATGAGTAGGAAACACAGTTCTTTTTTTCAGGGAATGATCATGGTTCCTGCTGTATTGGAGACGCTGGAAAGAAGAGCTTGCTTCTTGCTTTAAAACAGAGTGTTTTTCAGGGTTGAGAATTCTAGTCTGAATTTGTCTTCAGAAATGGAGTTAAACGCCAGGATCTGTGTCTTCCTACAAGCAAGAGTTCTTTTCTGGTAAACTCATTGAATTTTCGGCTCAAATGATTTTTTGCAATTCTAGAACCAAAACGCGATTCTCACTATTAACTAAAGACGATTTATGTAAGAGGAGCTGTGGTTTGTATGAGATTCATAAGCAGAGTTGAACTACATATGGTCCGCATGAGTAGGAAACACAATTCTTTTTTTCAGGGCATGCTCACCGTTCATGCTGTATTTTAGACTCTGTAAAGAAGACCTTGCTTCTTGCGTTAAATCAGACTGTGTTTCAGGGATGAGAACTCTGGTCTGAATTTACCTTCAGAAACAGAGTTAAACAACAGGATCTGTGTCTTCCTACAAGCAAGAGTTCTTTTCTGGTAAACTCATTGAATTTAGGGTTAAATGATTTTTCGCAATTCTAGAACCAAACGCGATTCTCACTATTAACTAAAGATGATTTATGTAAGAGGATCTGTGGTTTGTATCAGTTTCATAACAGGAGTTGAACTACATATGGTCTGTATGAAGAGGAAACACAGTTCTTTTTTCTGGACATGCTCATGGTTCTTACTATATTGGAGAAGCTGGAAAGAAGAGGATCTTTCTTGCCTTAAAACAGAGTGTTTTTCAGGGATTAGAATTTTGGTCTGAATTTGCCTTCAGAAACGGAGTTAAACACCAGGATCAGTGTCTTCCTACAAGCAAGAGTTCATTTCTGGTAAAAACAGTGAATTTTGGGCTCAAATGATTTTTGGCAGTTCAGGAACCCAACGCGATTCTCACTATTAACTTAAGAGCATTTATGTAAGAGGAGCTGTGGTTTGTATCAGATTCATAAGCAGAGATAAACTAAATATGGTCCGTATGAGTAGGAAACACAGTTCTTTTTTTCAGGGAATGCTCATGGTTCCTGCTGTATTGGAGACGCTGGAAAGAAGAGCTTGCTTCTTGCTTTAATACAGAGTGTTTTTCAGGGTTGAGAATTCTAGTCTGAATTTGTCTTCAGAAATGGAGTTAAACGCCAGGTTCTGTGTCTTCCTACAATCAAGAGTTCTTTTCTGGTAAACACATTGAATTTTCGGATCAAATGATTTTTTCGCAGTTCACGAACCAAAACGCGATTCTCACTATTAACTAAAGAGGATTTATGTAGAGGAGCTGTGGTTTGTATCAATTTCATAACAGGAGTTGAACTACATATGGTCTGTATGAATAGGAAACACAGTTCTTTTTTTCAGGGCATGCTCACGGTTCATGCTGTATTTTAGACTCTGGAAGGAAGAGCTTGCTTCTTGCATTAAAATAGGGTGTGTTTCATGGATGAGAACTCTGGTCTGAATTTCTTTACATACGGAGTTAAACCCCATGATCTGTGTCTTCCTGCAAGCAAGAGTTCATTTCTGGTAAACCAAGTGAATTTTCGGCTCAAATGACTTTACACAGTTCTAGAACCCAACGAGATTATCACCATTAACTAAAATCATTTATGTAAGAAGAGCTGTGGTCTGTACACTTTCATAAGCAGAGTTGGACTACATATGGTCCATATGAGTAGGAAACACAGTTCTTTTTTCAGGGCATGCTCATGGTTCTTGCTGTATTTTAGACTCTGGAAATAAGAGCTTGCTTCTTGCATTAAAACAGAGTGTGTTTAATGGATGAGAACTCTGGTCTGAATTTCCCTTTACATACGGAGTTAAACACCATGATCTGTGTCTTCCCACCAGCAAGAGTTCATTTCTGGTAAACCAAGTGAATTTTCGGCTCAAATGATTATTTGCATTTCACGATCCAAAATGCGATTCTCACTATTAACTAAAGAGCTTTTATGTAAGAGGAGCTGTGGTTTGTATCGGTTTCATAAGCAGAGATGAACTAAATATGGTCCGTATGAGTAGGAAACACAGTTCTTTTTTTCAGGGAATGCTCATGGTTCCTGCTGTATTGGAGACGCTGGAAAGAAGAGCTTGCTTCTTGCTTTAAAACAGAGTGTTTTTCAGGGTTGAGAATTCTGGTCTGAATTTGTCTTCAGAAACGGAGTTAAACGCAAGGATCTGAGTCTTCCTACAATCAAGAGTTCTTTTCTGGTAAACACATTGAATTTTCGGATCAAATGACTTTTAGCAATTCTAGAACCAAAACGCAATTCTCACTATTAACTAAAGACGATTTATGTAAGAGGAGCTGTGGTTTGTATCAGTTTCATAACAGGAGTTGAACTACATATGGTCTGTATGAATAGGAAACACAGTTCTTTTTTCTTGACATGCTCATGGTTCTTAATGTATTGGAGAAGCTTGAAAGAAGAGGATCTTTCTTGCCTTAAAACAGAGTGTTTTTCAGGGATGAGAATTTTGGTCTGAATTTGCCTTCAGAAACTGAGTTAAACTCCAGAATCAGTGTCTTCCTACAAGCAAGAGTTCATTTCTGGTAAAACCAGTGAATTTTGGACTGAAATCATTTTTCGCAGTTGTCGAACCCAACATGATTCTCACTATTAACTAAAGAGCATTTATGTAAGAGGAGCCGTGGTTTGTATCAGTTTCATAAGCAGAGATGAACTAAATATGGTCCGTATGAGTAGGAAACACAGTTCTTTTTTTCAGGGAATGCTCATGGTTCCTGCTGTATTGGAGACGCTGGAAAGAAGAGCTTGCTTCTTGCTTTAAAACAGCGTGTTTTTCAGGGTTCAGAATTCTAGTCCGAATTTGTCTTCAGAAATGGAGTTAAACGCCAGGATCTGTGTCTTCCTACAATCAAGAGTTCTTTTCTGGTAAACACATTGAATTTTCGGATCAAATGATTTTTTCGCAGTTCACGAACGAAAACGCGATTCTCACTATTAACTAAAGAGGATTTATGTAGAGGAGCTGTGGTTTGTATCAATTTCATAACAGGATTTGAACTACATATGGTCTGTATGAATAGGAAACACAGTTCTTTTTTTCAGGGCATGCTCACGGTTCATGCTGTATTGGAGATGCTGGAAAGAAGAGCTTGCTTCTTGCTTTAAAACAGAGTGTTTTTCAGGGTTGAAAATTCTGGTCTGAATTTGTCTTCAGAAACGGAGTTAAATGCCAGGATCTGTGTCTTCCTACAAGCAAGAGTTCTTTTCTGGTAAACTCATTGAATTTTCGGTCAAATGATTTTTAGCAATTCTAGAACCAAAACGCGATTCTCACTATTAACTAAAGACGATTTATGTAAGAGGAGCTGTGGTTTGTATCAGATTCATAAGCAGAGTTGAACTACATATGGTCCGCATGAGTAGGAAACACAGTTCTTTTTTTCAGGGCATGCTCACGGTTCATGCTGTATTTTAGACTCTGTAAAGAAGACCTTGCTTCTTGCGTTAAATCAGAGTGTGTTTCAGGGATGAGAACTCTGGTCTGAATTTACCTTCAGAAACAGAGTTAAACAACAGGATCTGTGTCTTCCTACAAGCAAGAGTTCTTTTCTGGTAAACTCATTGAATTTAGGGTTAAATGATTTTTCGCAATTCTAGAACCAAACGCGATTCTCACTATTAACTAAAGATGATTTATGTAAGAGGATCTGTGGTTTGTATCAGTTTCATAACAGGAGTTGAACTACATATGGTCTGTATGAAGAGGAAACACAGTTCTTTTTTCTGGACATGCTCATGGTTCTTACTATATTGGAGAAGCTGGAAAGAAGAGGATCTTTCTTGCCTTAAAACAGAGTGTTTTTCAGGGATTAGAATTTTGGTCTGAATTTGCCTTCAGAAACGGAGTTAAACACCAGGATCAGTGTCTTCCTACAAGCAAGAGTTCATTTCTGGTAAAACCAGTGAATTTTGGGCTCAAATGATTTTTCGCAGTTCAGGAACCCAACGCGATTCTCACTATTAACTTAAGAGCATTTATGTAAGAGGAGCTGTGGTTTGTATCGGATTCATAAGCAGAGATGAACTAAATATGGTCCGTATGAGTAGGAAACACAGTTCTTTTTTTCAGGGAATGCTCATGGTTCCTGCTGTATTGGAGACGCTGGAAAGAAGAGCTTGCTTCTTGCTTTAAAACAGAGTGTTTTTCAGGGTTGAGAATTCTAGTCTGAATTTGTCTTCAGAAATGGAGTTAAACGCCAGGATCTGTGTCTTCCTACAATCAAGAGTTCTTTTCTGGTAAACACATTGAATTTTCGGATCAAATGATTTTTTCGCAGTTCACGAACCAAAACGCGATTCTCACTATTAACTAAAGAGGATTTATGTAGAGGAGCTGTGGTTTGTATCAATTTCATAACAGGAGTTGAACTACATATGGTCTGTATGAATAGGAAACACAGTTCTTTTTTTCAGGGCATGCTCACGGTTCATGCTGTATTTTAGACTCTGGAAGGAAGAGCTTGCTTCTTGCATTAAAATAGGGTGTGTTTCATGGATGAGAACTCTGGTCTGAATTTCTTTACATACGGAGTTAAACCCCATGATCTGTGTCTTCCTGCAAGCAAGAGTTCATTTCTGGTAAACCAAGTGAATTTTCGGCTCAAATGACTTTACACAGTTCTAGAACCCAACGAGATTATCACTATTAACTAAAATCATTTATGTAAGAAGAGCTGTGGTCTGTACACTTTCATAAGCAGAGTTGGACTACATATGGTCCATATGAGTAGGAAACACAGTTCTTTTTTCAGGGCATGCTCATGGTTCTTGCTGTATTTTAGACTCTGGAAATAAGAGCTTGCTTCTTGCGTTAAAACAGAGTGTGTTTAATGGATGAGAACTCTGGTCTGAATTTCCCTTTACATACGGAGTTAAACACCATGATCTGTGTCTTCCCACCAGCAAGAGTTCATTTCTGGTAAACCAAGTGAATTTTCGGCTCAAATGATTATTTGCATTTCACGATCCAAAATGCGATTCTCACTATTAACTAAAGAGCTTTTATGTAAGAGGAGCTGTGGTTTGTATCGGTTTCATAAGCAGAGATGAACTAAATATGGTCCGTATGAGTAGGAAACACAGTTCTTTTTTTCAGGGAATGCTCATGGTTCCTGCTGTATTGGAGACGCTGGAAAGAAGAGCTTGCTTCTTGCTTTAAAACAGAGTGTTTTTCAGGGTTGAGAATTCTGGTCTGAATTTGTCTTCAGAAACGGAGTTAAATGCCAGGATCTGTGTCTTCCTACAAGCAAGAGTTCTTTTCTGGTAAACTCATTGAATTTTCGGTCAAATGATTTTTAGCAATTCTAGAACCAAAACGCGATTCTCACTATTAACTAAAGACGATTTATGTAAGAGGAGCTGTGGTTTGTATCAGATTCATAAGCAGAGTTGAACTACATATGGTCCGCATGAGTAGGAAACACAGTTCTTTTTTTCAGGGCATGCTCACGGTTCATGCTGTATTTTAGACTCTGTAAAGAAGACCTTGCTTCTTGCGTTAAATCAGAGTGTGTTTCAGGGATGAGAACTCTGGTCTGAATTTACCTTCAGAAACAGAGTTAAACAACAGGATCTGTGTCTTCCTACAAGCAAGAGTTCTTTTCTGGTAAACTCATTGAATTTAGGGTTAAATGATTTTTCGCAATTCTAGAACCAAACGCGATTCTCACTATTAACTAAAGATGATTTATGTAAGAGGATCTGTGGTTTGTATCAGTTTCATAACAGGAGTTGAACTACATATGGTCTGTATGAAGAGGAAACACAGTTCTTTTTTCTGGACATGCTCATGGTTCTTACTATATTGGAGAAGCTGGAAAGAAGAGGATCTTTCTTGCCTTAAAACAGAGTGTTTTTCAGGGATTAGAATTTTGGTCTGAATTTGCCTTCAGAAACGGAGTTAAACACCAGGATCAGTGTCTTCCTACAAGCAAGAGTTCATTTCTGGTAAAACCAGTGAATTTTGGGCTCAAATGATTTTTCGCAGTTCAGGAACCCAACGCGATTCTCACTATTAACTTAAGAGCATTTATGTAAGAGGAGCTGTGGTTTGTATCGGATTCATAAGCAGAGATGAACTAAATATGGTCCGTATGAGTAGGAAACACAGTTCTTTTTTTCAGGGAATGCTCATGGTTCCTGCTGTATTGGAGACGCTGGAAAGAAGAGCTTGCTTCTTGCTTTAAAACAGAGTGTTTTTCAGGGTTGAGAATTCTAGTCTGAATTTGTCTTCAGAAATGGAGTTAAACGCCAGGATCTGTGTCTTCCTACAATCAAGAGTTCTTTTCTGGTAAACACATTGAATTTTCGGATCAAATGATTTTTTCGCAGTTCACGAACCAAAACGCGATTCTCACTATTAACTAAAGAGGATTTATGTAGAGGAGCTGTGGTTTGTATCAATTTCATAACAGGAGTTGAACTACATATGGTCTGTATGAATAGGAAACACAGTTCTTTTTTTCAGGGCATGCTCACGGTTCATGCTGTATTTTAGACTCTGGAAGGAAGAGCTTGCTTCTTGCATTAAAATAGGGTGTGTTTCATGGATGAGAACTCTGGTCTGAATTTCTTTACATACGGAGTTAAACCCCATGATCTGTGTCTTCCTGCAAGCAAGAGTTCATTTCTGGTAAACCAAGTGAATTTTCGGCTCAAATGACTTTACACAGTTCTAGAACCCAACGAGATTATCACTATTAACTAAAATCATTTATGTAAGAAGAGCTGTGGTCTGTACACTTTCATAAGCAGAGTTGGACTACATATGGTCCATATGAGTAGGAAACACAGTTCTTTTTTCAGGGCATGCTCATGGTTCTTGCTGTATTTTAGACTCTGGAAATAAGAGCTTGCTTCTTGCGTTAAAACAGAGTGTGTTTAATGGATGAGAACTCTGGTCTGAATTTCCCTTTACATACGGAGTTAAACACCATGATCTGTGTCTTCCCACCAGCAAGAGTTCATTTCTGGTAAACCAAGTGAATTTTCGGCTCAAATGATTATTTGCATTTCACGATCCAAAATGCGATTCTCACTATTAACTAAAGAGCTTTTATGTAAGAGGAGCTGTGGTTTGTATCGGTTTCATAAGCAGAGATGAACTAAATATGGTCCGTATGAGTAGGAAACACAGTTATTTTTTTCAGGGAATGCTCATGGTTCCTGCTGTATTGGAGACGCTGGAAAGAAGAGCTTGCTTCTTGCTTTAAAACAGAGTGTTTTTCAGGGTTGAGAATTCTGGTCTGAATTTGTCTTCAGAAACGGAGTTAAACGCAAGGATCTGAGTCTTCCTACAATCAAGAGTTCTTTTCTGGTAAACACATTGAATTTTCGGGTCAAATGATTTTTAGCAATTCTAGAACCAAAACGCAGTTCTCACTATTAACTAAAGACGATTTATGTAAGAGGAGCTGTGGTTTGTATCAGTTTCATAACAGGAGTTGAACTACATATGGTCTGTATGAATAGGAAACACAGTTCTTTTTTCTTGACATGCTCATGGTTCTTAATGTATTGGAGAAGCTTGAAAGAAGAGGATCTTTCTTGCCTTAAAACAGA
The DNA here is from genome assembly GCA_949786385.1 of Onychomys leucogaster. Lineage (NCBI taxonomy): Eukaryota > Metazoa > Chordata > Mammalia > Rodentia > Cricetidae > Onychomys > Onychomys leucogaster. Next base: position 447,264 of record CATKUP010000218.1, on the reverse strand, counting down.
GTGTTTTTCAGGGATGAGAATTTTGGTCTGAATTTGCCTTCAGAAACTGAGTTAAACTCCAGAATCAGTGTCTTCCTACAAGCAAGAGTTCATTTCTGGTAAAACCAGTGAATTTTGGACTGAAATCATTTTTCGCAGTTGTCGAACCCAACATGATTCTCACTATTAACTAAAGAGCATTTATGTAAGAGGAGCCGTGGTTTGTATCAGTTTCATAAGCAGAGATGAACTAAATATGGTCCGTATGAGTAGGAAACACAGTTCTTTTTTTCAGGGAATGCTCATGGTTCCTGCTGTATTGGAGACGCTGGAAAGAAGAGCTTGCTTCTTGCTTTAAAACAGCGTGTTTTTCAGGGTTCAGAATTCTAGTCCGAATTTGACTTCAGAAATGGAGTTAAACGCCAGGATCTGTGTCTTCCTACAATCAAGAGTTCTTTTCTGGTAAACACATTGAATTTTCGGATCAAATGATTTTTTCGCAGTTCACGAACGAAAACGCGATTCTCACTATTAACTAAAGAGGATTTATGTAGAGGAGCTGTGGTTTGTATCAATTTCATAACAGGAGTTGAACTACATATGGTCTGTATGAATAGGAAACACAGTTCTTTTTTTCAGGGCATGCTCACGGTTCATGCTGTATTGGAGATGCTGGAAAGAAGAGCTTGCTTCTTGCTTTAAAACAGAGTGTTTTTCAGGGTTGAAAATTCTGGTCTGAATTTGTCTTCAGAAACGGAGTTAAATGCCAGGATCTGTGTCTTCCTACAAGCAAGAGTTCTTTTCTGGTAAACTCATTGAATTTTCGGTCAAATGATTTTTAGCAATTCTAGAACCAAAACGCGATTCTCACTATTAACTAAAGACGATTTATGTAAGAGGAGCTGTGGTTTGTATCAGATTCATAAGCAGAGTTGAACTACATATGGTCCGCATGAGTAGGAAACACTGTTCTTTTTTTCAGGGCATGCTCACGGTTCATGCTGTATTTTAGACTCTGTAAAGAAGACCTTGCTTCTTGCGTTAAATCAGAGTGTGTTTCAGGGATGAGAACTCTGGTCTGAATTTACCTTCAGAAACAGAGTTAAACAACAGGATCTGTGTCTTCCTACAAGCAAGAGTTCTTTTCTGGTAAACTCATTGAATTTAGGGTTAAATGATTTTTCGCAATTCTAGAACCAAACGCGATTCTCACTATTAACTAAAGATGATTTATGTAAGAGGATCTGTGGTTTGTATCAGTTTCATAACAGGAGTTGAACTACATATGGTCTGTATGAAGAGGAAACACAGTTCTTTTTTCTGGACATGCTCATGGTTCTTACTATATTGGAGAAGCTGGAAAGAAGAGGATCTTTCTTGCCTTAAAACAGAGTGTTTTTCAGGGATTAGAATTTTGGTCTGAATTTGCCTTCAGAAACGGAGTTAAACACCAGGATCAGTGTCTTCCTACAAGCAAGAGTTCATTTCTGGTAAAACCAGTGAATTTTGGGCTCAAATGATTTTTCGCAGTTCAGGAACCCAACGCGATTCTCACTATTAACTTAAGAGCATTTATGTAAGAGGAGCTGTGGTTTGTATCGGATTCATAAGCAGAGATGAACTAAATATGGTCCGTATGAGTAGGAAACACAGTTCTTTTTTTCAGGGAATGCTCATGGTTCCTGCTGTATTGGAGACGCTGGAAAGAAGAGCTTGCTTCTTGCTTTAAAACAGAGTGTTTTTCAGGGTTGAGAATTCTAGTCTGAATTTGTCTTCAGAAATGGAGTTAAACGCCAGGATCTGTGTCTTCCTACAATCAAGAGTTCTTTTCTGGTAAACACATTGAATTTTCGGATCAAATGATTTTTTCGCAGTTCACGAACGAAAACGCGATTCTCACTATTAACTAAAGAGGATTTATGTAGAGGAGCTGTGGTTTGTATCAATTTCATAACAGGAGTTGAACTACATATGGTCTGTATGAATAGGAAACACAGTTCTTTTTTTCAGGGCATGCTCACGGTTCATGCTGTATTTTAGACTCTGGAAGGAAGAGCTTGCTTCTTGCATTAAAATAGGGTGTGTTTCATGGATGAGAACTCTGGTCTGAATTTCTTTACATACGGAGTTAAACCCCATGATCTGTGTCTTCCTGCAAGCAAGAGTTCATTTCTGGTAAACCAAGTGAATTTTCGGCTCAAATGACTTTACACAGTTCTAGAACCCAACGAGATTATCACTATTAACTAAAATCATTTATGTAAGAAGAGCTGTGGTCTGTACACTTTCATAAGCAGAGTTGGACTACATATGGTCCATATGAGTAGGAAACACAGTTCTTTTTTCAGGGCATGCTCATGGTTCTTGCTGTATTTTAGACTCTGGAAATAAGAGCTTGCTTCTTGCGTTAAAACAGAGTGTGTTTAATGGATGAGAACTCTGGTCTGAATTTCCCTTTACATACGGAGTTAAACACCATGATCTGTGTCTTCCCACCAGCAAGAGTTCATTTCTGGTAAACCAAGTGAATTTTCGGCTCAAATGATTATTTGCATTTCACGATCCAAAATGCGATTCTCACTATTAACTAAAGAGCTTTTATGTAAGAGGAGCTGTGGTTTGTATCAGTTTCATAAGCAGAGATGAACTAAATATGGTCCGTATGAGTAGGAAACACAGTTCTTTTTTTCAGGGAATGCTCATGGTTCCTGCTGTATTGGAGACGCTGGAAAGAAGAGCTTGCTTCTTGCTTTAAAACAGAGTGTTTTTCAGGGTTGAGAATTCTGGTCTGAATTTGTCTTCAGAAACGGAGTTAAACGCAAGGATCTGAGTCTTCCTACAATCAAGAGTTCTTTTCTGGTAAACACATTGAATTTTCGGGTCAAATGATTTTTAGCAATTCTAGAACCAAAACGCAATTCTCACTATTAACTAAAGACGATTTATGTAAGAGGAGCTGTGGTTTGTATCAGTTTCATAACAGGAGTTGAACTACATATGGTCTGTATGAATAGGAAACACAGTTCTTTTTTCTTGACATGCTCATGGTTCTTAATGTATTGGAGAAGCTTGAAAGAAGAGGATCTTTCTTGCCTTAAAACAGAGTGTTTTTCAGGGATGAGAATTTTGGTCTGAATTTGCCTTCAGAAAGTGAGTTAAACTCCAGAATCAGTGTCTTCCTACAAGCAAGAGTTCATTTCTGGTAAAACCAGTGAATTTTGGACTGAAATCATTTTTCGCAGTTGTCGAACCCAACATGATTCTCACTATTAACTAAAGAGCATTTATGTAAGAGGAGCCGTGGTTTGTATCAGTTTCATAAGCAGAGATGAACTAAATATGGTCCGTATGAGTAGGAAACACAGTTCTTTTTTTCAGGGAATGCTCATGGTTCCTGCTGTATTGGAGACGCTGGAAAGAAGAGCTTGCTTCTTGCTTTAAAACAGCGTGTTTTTCAGGGTTGAGAATTCTAGTCCGAATTTGTCTTCAGAAAAGGAGTTAAACGCCAGGATCTGTGTCTTCCTACAATCAAGAGTTCTTTTCTGGTAAACACATTGAATTTTCGGATCAAATGATTTTTTCGCAGTTCACGAACGAAAACGCGATTCTCACTATTAACTAAAGAGGATTTATGTAGAGGAGCTGTGGTTTGTATCAATTTCATAACAGGAGTTGAACTACATATGGTCTGTATGAATAGGAAACACAGTTCTTTTTTTCAGGGCATGCTCACGGTTCCTGCTGTATTGGAGATGCTGGAAAGAAGAGCTTGCTTCTTGCTTTAAAACAGAGTGTTTTTCAGGGTTGAAAATTCTGGTCTGAATTTGTCTTCAGAAACGGAGTTAAATGCCAGGATCTGTGTCTTCCTACAAGCAAGAGTTCTTTTCTGGTAAACTCATTGAATTTTCGGTCAAATGATTTTTAGCAATTCTAGAACCAAAACGCGATTCTCACTATTAACTAAAGACGATTTATGTAAGAGGAGCTGTGGTTTGTATCAGATTCATAAGCAGAGTTGAACTACATATGGTCCGCATGAGTAGGAAACACAGTTCTTTTTTTCAGGGCATGCTCACGGTTCATGCTGTATTTTAGACTCTGTAAAGAAGACCTTGCTTCTTGCGTTAAATCAGAGTGTGTTTCAGGGATGAGAACTCTGGTCTGAATTTACCTTCAGAAACAGAGTTAAACAACAGGATCTGTGTCTTCCTACAAGCAAGAGTTCTTTTCTGGTAAACTCATTGAATTTAGGGTTAAATGATTTTTCACAATTCTAGAACCAACTGCGATTCTCACTATTAACTAAAGATGATTTATGTAAGAGGATCTGTGGTTTGTATCAGTTTCATAACAGGAGTTGAACTACATATGGTCTGTATGAAGAGGAAACACAGTTCTTTTTTCTGGACATGCTCATGGTTCTTACTATATTGGAGAAGCTGGAAAGAAGAGGATCTTTCTTGCCTTAAAACAGAGTGTTTTTCAGGGATTAGAATTTTGGTCTGAATTTGCCTTCAGAAACGGAGTTAAACACCAGGATCAGTGTCTTCCTACAAGCAAGAGTTCATTTCTGGTAAAACCAGTGAATTTTGGACTGAAATCATTTTTCGCAGTTGTCGAACCCAACATGATTCTCACTATTAACTAAAGAGCATTTATGTAAGAGGAGCCGTGGTTTGTATCAGTTTCATAAGCAGAGATGAACTAAATATGGTCCGTATGAGTAGGAAACACAGTTCTTTTTTTCAGGGAATGCTCATGGTTCCTGCTGTATTGGAGACGCTGGAAAGAAGAGCTTGCTTCTTGCTTTAAAACAGCGTGTTTTTCAGGGTTGAGAATTCTGGTCTGAATTTGTCTTCAGAAACGGAGTTAAATGCCAGGATCTCTGTCTTCCTACAAGCAAGAGTTCTTTTCTGGTAAACTCATTGAATTTTCGGTCAAATGATTTTTAGCAATTCTAGAACCAAAACGCGATTCTCACTATTAACTAAAGACGATTTATGTAAGAGGAGCTGTGGTTTGTATCAGTTTCATAAGCAGAGTTGAACTACATATGGTCCGCATGAGTAGGAAACACTGTTCTTTTTTTCAGGGCATGCTCACGGTTCATGCTGTATTTTAGACTCTGGAAGGAAGAGCTTGCTTCTTGCATTAAAATAGGGTGTGTTTCATGGATGAGAACTCTGGTCTGAATTTCTTTACATACGGAGTTAAACCCCATGATCTGTGTCTTCCTGCAAGCATGAGTTCATTTCTGGTAAACCAAGTGAATTTTCGGCTCAAATGACTTTACACAGTTCTAGAACCCAACGAGATTATCACTATTAATTAAAATCATTTATGTAAGAGGAGCTGTGGTCTGTACACTTTCATAAGCAGAGTTGGACTACATATGGTTCATATGAGTAGGAAACACAGTTCTTTTTTCAGGGCATGCTCATGGTTCTTGCTGTATTTTAGACTCTGGAAATAAGAGCTTGCTTCTTGCGTTAAAACAGAGTGTGTTTAATGGATGAGAACTCTGGTCTGAATTTCCCTTTACATACGGAGTTAAACACCATGATCTGTGTCTTCCCACCAGCAAGAGTTCATTTCTGGTAAACCAAGTGAATTTTCGGCTCAAATGATTATTTGCATTTCACGATCCAAAATGCGATTCTCACTATTAACTTAAGAGCTTTTATGTAAGAGGAGCTGTGGTTTGTATCGGTTTCATAAGCAGAGATGAACTAAATATGGTCCGTATGAGTAGGAAACACAGTTCTTTTTTTCAGGGAATGCTCATGGTTCCTGCTGTATTGGAGACGCTGGAAAGAAGAGCTTGCTTCTTGATTTAAAACAGAGTGTTTTTCAGGGTTGAGAATTCTGGTCTGAATTTGTCTTCAGAAACGGAGTTAAACGCAAGGATCTGAGTCTTCCTACAATCAAGAGTTCTTTTCTGATAAACACATTGAATTTTCGGATCAAATGATTTTTAGCAATTCTAGAACCAAAACGCAATTCTCACTATTAACTAAAGACGATTTATGTAAGAGGAGCTGTGGTTTGTATCAGTTTCATAAGCAGAGTTGAACTACATATGGTCCGCATGAGTAGGAAACACTGTTCTTTTTTTCAGGGCATGCTCACAGTTCATGCTGTATTTTAGACTCTTGAAAAAAGAGCTTGCTTCTTGCATTAAAACAGGGTGTGTTTCATGGATGAGAACTCTGGTCTGATTTTCCCTTCAGAAACGGAGTTAAACCCCAGGATCTGTGTCTTCTTACAAGCAAGAGTTCAGTTCTGGTAAACCCAGTGAATTTTGGGCTCAAATGATTTTTCGCAGTTCAGGAACCCAACGCGATTCTCACTATTAACTTAACAGCATTTATGTAAGAGGAGCTGTGGTTTGTATCAGTTTCATAACATGAGTTGAACTATATAAGGTCTGTATGAATAGGAAACACAGTTCTTTTTTTCAGGGAATGCTCATGGTTAATGCTGTATTGGAGACGCTGGAAAGAAGATCTTGCTTCTTGCTTTAAAACAGAGTGTTTTTCAGGGTTGAAAATTCTGGTCTGAATTTGTCTTCAGATACGGAGTTAAATGCCAGGATCTGTGTGTTCCTACAAGCAAGAGTTCTTTTCTGGTAAACTCATTGAATTTTCGGCTCAAATGATTTTTTGCAATTCTAGAACCAAAACGCGATTCTCACTATTAACTAAAGACGATTTATATAAGAGGAGCTGTGGTTTGTATCAGATTCATAAGCAGAGTTGAACTACATATGGTCTGCATGAGGAGGAAACACAGTTCTTTTTTTCAGGGCATGCTCACGGTTCATGCTGTATTTTAGACTCTGTAAAGAAGACCTTGCTTCTTGCGTTAAATCAGAGTGTGTTTCAGGGATGAGAACTCTGGTCTGAATTTACCTTCAGAAACAGAGTTAAACAACAGGATCTGTGTCTTCCTACAAGCAAGAGTTCTTTTCTGGTAAACTCATTGAATTTAGGGTTAAATGATTTTTCGCAATTCTAGAACCAAACGCGATTCTCACTATTAACTAAAGACGATTTATGTAAGAGGATCTGTGGTTTGTATCAGTTTCATAACAGGAGTTGAACTACATATGGTCTGTATGAAGAGGAAACACAGTTCTTTTTTCTGGACATGCTCATGGTTCTTACTATATTGGAGAAGCTGGAAAGAAGAGGATCTTTCTTGCCTTAAAACAGAGTGTTTTTCAGGGATTAGAATTTTGGTCTGAATTTGCCTTCAGAAACGGAGTTAAACACCAGGATCAGTGTCTTCCTACAAGCAAGAGTTCATTTCTGGTAAAACCAGTGAATTTTGGGCTCAAATGATTTTTCGCAGTTCAGGAACCCAACGCGATTCTCACTATTAACTTAAGAGCATTTATGTAAGAGGAGCTGTGGTTTGTATCGGACTCATAAGCAGAGATGAACTAAATATGGTCCGTATGAGTAGGAAACACAGTTCTTTTTTTCAGGGAATGCTCATGGTTCCTGCTGTATTGGAGACGCTGGAAAGAAGAGCTTGCTTCTTGCTTTAAAACAGAGTGTTTTTCAGGGTTGAAAATTCTGGTCTGAATTTGTCTTCAGAAACGGAGTTAAATGCCAGGATCTGTGTCTTCCTACAAGCAAGAGTTCTTTTCTGGTAAACTCATTGAATTTTCGGCTCAAATGATTTTTAGCAATTCTAGAACCAAAACGCGATTCTCACTATTAACTAAAGACGATTTATGTAAGAGGAGCTGTGGTTTGTATCAGTTTCATAAGCAGAGTTGAACTACATATGGTCCGCATGAGTAGGAAACACTGTTCTTTTTTTCAGGGCATGCTCACGGTTCATGCTGTATTTTAGACTCTGGAAGGAAGAGCTTGCTTCTTGCATTAAAATAGGGTGTGTTTCATGGATGAGAACTCTGGTCTGAATTTCTTTACATACGGAGTTAAACCCCATGATCTGTGTCTTCCTGCAAGCAAGAGTTCATTTCTGGTAAACCAAGTGAATTTTCGGCTCAAATGACTTTACACAGTTCTAGAACCCAACGAGATTATCAATATTAACTAAAATCATTTATGTAAGAGGAGCTGTGGTCTGTACACTTTCATAAGCAGAGTTGGACTACATATGGTCCATATGAGTAGGAAATACAGTTCTTTTTTCAGGGCATGCTCATGGTTCTTGCTGTATTTTAGACTCTGGAAATAAGAGCTTGCTTCTTGCGTTAAAACAGAGTGTGTTTAATGGATGAGAACTCTGGTCTGAATTTCCCTTTACATACGGAGTTAAACACCATGATCTGTGTCTTCCCACCAGCAAGAGTTCATTTCTGGTAAACCAAGTGAATTTTCGGCTCAAATGATTATTTGCATTTCACGATGCAAAATGCGATTCTCACTATTAACTAAAGAGCTTTTATGTAAGAGGAGCTGTGGTTTGTATCGATTTCATAAGCAGAGATGAACTAAATATGGTCCGTATGAGTAGGAAACACAGTTCTTTTTTTCAGGGAATGCTCATGGTTCCTGCTGTATTGGAGACGCTGGAAAGAAGAGCTTGCTTCTTGCTTTAAAACAGAGTGTTTTTCAGGGTTGAGAATTCTGGTCTGAATTTGTCTTCAGAAACGGAGTTAAATGCCAGGATCTGTGTCTTCCTACAAGCAAGAGTTCTTTTCTGGTAAACTCATTGAATTTTCGGTCAAATGATTTTTAGCAATTCTAGAACCAAAACGCGATTCTCACTATTAACTAAAGACGATTTATGTAAGAGGAGCTGTGGTTTGTATCTGATTCATAAGCAGAGTTGAACTAAATATGGTCCGCATGATTAGGAAACACAGTTCTTTTTTTGAGGGCATGATCATGGTTCTTGCTGTATTTTAGACTCTTGAAAAAAGAGCTTGCTTCTTGCATTAAAACAGGGTGTGTTTCATGGATGAGAACTCTGGTCTGAATTTCCCTTCAGAAACGGAGTTAAACCCCAGGATCTGTGTCTTCCTACAAGCAAGAGTTCAGTTCTGGTAAACCCAGTGAATTTTGGGCTCAAATGATTTTTCGCAGTTCAGGAACCCAACGCGATTCTCACTATTAACTTAACAGCATTTATGTAAGAGGAGCTGTGGTTTGTATCAGTTTCATAAGCAGAGATGAACTAAATATGGTCCGTATGAGTAGGAAACACAGTTCTTTTTTTCAGGGAATGCTCATGGTTAATGCTGTATTGGAGACGCTGGAAAGAAGATCTTGCTTCTTGCTTTAAAACAGAGTGTTTTTCAGGGTTGAAAATTCTGGTCTGAATTTGTCTTCAGATACGGAGTTAAATGCCAGGATCTGTGTGTTCCTACAAGCAAGAGTTCTTTTCTGGTAAACTCATTGAATTTTCGGCTCAAATGATTTTTTGCAATTCTAGAACCAAAACGCGATTCTCACTATTAACTAAAGACGATTTATATAAGAGGAGCTGTGGTTTGTATCAGATTCATAAGCAGAGTTGAACTACATATAGTCCGCATGAGGAGGAAACACAGTTCTTTTTTTCAGGGCATGCTCACGGTTCATGCTGTATTTTAGACTCTGTAAAGAAGACCTTGCTTCTTGCGTTAAATCAGAGTGTGTTTCAGGGATGAGAACTCTGGTCTGAATTTACCTTCAGAAACAGAGTTAAACAACAGGATCTGTGTCTTCCTACAAGCAAGAGTTCTTTTCTGGTAAACTCATTGAATTTAGGGTTAAATGATTTTTCGCAATTCTAGAACCAAACGCGATTCTCACTATTAACTAAAGACGATTTATGTAAGAGGATCTGTGGTTTGTATCAGTTTCATAACAGGAGTTGAACTACATATGGTCTGTATGAAGAGGAAACACAGTTCTTTTTTCTGGACATGCTCATGGTTCTTACTATATTGGAGAAGCTGGAAAGAAGAGGATCTTTCTTGCCTTAAAACAGAGTGTTTTTCAGGGATTAGAATTTTGGTCTGAATTTGCCTTCAGAAACGGAGTTAAACACCAGGATCAGTGTCTTCCTACAAGCAAGAGTTCATTTCTGGTAAAACCAGTGAATTTTGGGCTCAAATGATTTTTCGCAGTTCAGGAACCCAACGCGATTCTCACTATTAACTTAAGAGCATTTATGTAAGAGGAGCTGTGGTTTGTATCGGATTCATAAGCAGAGATGAACTAAATATGGTCCGTATGAGTAGGAAACACAGTTCTTTTTTTCAGGGAATGCTCATGGTTCATGCTGTATTGGAGATGCTGGAAAGAAGAGCTTGCTTCTTGCTTTAAAACAGAGTGTTTTTCAGGGTTGAAAATTCTGGTCTGAATTTGTCTTCAGAAACGGAGTTAAATGCCAGGATCTGTGTCTTCCTACAAGCAAGAGTTCTTTTCTGGTAAACTCATTGAATTTTCGGCTCAAATGATTTTTAGCAATTCTAGAACCAAAACGCGATTCTCACTATTAACTAAAGACGATTTATGTAAGAGGAGCTGTGGTTTGTATCAGTTTCATAAGCAGAGTTGAACTACATATGGTCCGCATGAGTAGGAAACACTGTTCTTTTTTTCAGGGCATGCTCACGGTTCATGCTGTATTTTAGACTCTGGAAGGAAGAGCTTGCTTCTTGCATTAAAATAGGGTGTGTTTCATGGATGAGAACTCTGGTCTGAATTTCTTTACATACGGAGTTAAACCCCAAGATCTGTGTCTTCCTGCAAGCAAGAGTTCATTTCTGGTAAACCAATTGAATTTTCGGCTCAAATGACTTTACACAGTTCTAGAACCCAACGAGATTATCAATATTAACTAAAATCATTTATGTAAGAGGAGCTGTGGTCTGTACACTTTCATAAGCAGAGTTGGACTACATATGGTCCATATGAGTAGGAAATACAGTTCTTTTTTCAGGGCATGCTCATGGTTCTTGCTGTATTTTAGACTCTGGAAATAAGAGCTTGCTTCTTGCGTTAAAACAGAGTGTGTTTAATGGATGAGAACTCTGGTCTGAATTTCCCTTTACATACGGAGTTAAACACCATGATCTGTGTCTTCCCACCAGCAAGAGTTCATTTCTGGTAAACCAAGTGAATTTTCGGCTCAAATGATTATTTGCATTTCACGATCCAAAATGCGATTCTCACTATTAACTAAAGAGCTTTTATGTAAGAGGAGCTGTGGTTTGTATCGGTTTCATAAGCAGAGATGGACTAAATATGGTCCGTATGAGTAGGAAACACAGTTATTTTTTTCAGGGAATGCTCATGGTTCCTGCTGTATTGGAGACGCTGGAAAGAAGAGCTTGCTTCTTGCTTTAAAACAGAGTGTTTTACAGGGTTGAGAATTCTAGTCTGAATTTGTCTTCAGAAACGGAGTTAAACGCCAGGATCTGTGTCTTCCTACAATCAAGGGTTCTTTTCTGGTAAACACATTGAATTTTCGGATCAAATGATTTTTTCGCAGTTCACGAACGAAAACGCGATTCTCACTATTAACTAAAGACGATTTATGTAAGAGGAGCTGTGGTTTGTATCAGTTTCATAAGCAGAGTTGAACTACATATGGTCCGTATGAGTAGGAAACACAGTTCTTTTTTTCAGGGCATGCTCACGGTTAATGCTGTATTTTAGACTCTGGAAATAAGAGCTTGCTTCTTGCGTTAAAACAGAGTGTGTTTAATGGATGAGAACTCTGGTCTGAATTTCCCTTTACATACGGAGAGAAACACCATGATCTGTGTCTTCCCACCAGCAAGAGTTCATTTCTGGTAAACCAAGTGAATTTTCGGCTCAAATGATTATTTGCATTTCACGATCCAAACTGCGATTCTCACTATTAACTAAAGAGCATTTATAAAGAGGAGCTGTGGTTTGTATCAGTTTCATAAGCAGAGTTGAACTAAATATGGTCCGTATGAGTAGGAAACACAGTTCTTTTTTTGAGGGCATGCTCATGGTTCCTGCTATATTTTAGACTCTTGAAAAAAGAGCTTGCTTCTTGCAATAAAACAGGGTGTGTTTCACGGATGAGAACTCTGGTCTGAATTTCCCTTCAGAAACGGAGTTAAACCCCAGGATCTGTGTCTTCCTACAAGCAAGAGTTCAGTTCTGGTAAACACAGGGAATTTTGGGCTCAAATGATTTTTCGCAGTTCAGGAACCCAACGCGATTCTCACTATTAACTTAACAGCATTTATGTAAGAGGAGCTGTGGTTTGTATCGGTTTCATAAGCAGAGATGAACTAAATATGGTCCATATGAGTAGGAAACACAGTTCTTTTTTTCAGGGAATGCTCATGGTTCCTACTGTATTGGAGACGCTGGAAAGAAGAGCTTGCTTCTTGCTTTAAAACAGAGTGTTTTTCAGGGTTGAGAACTCTGGTCTGAATTTGTCTTCAGAAACGGAGTTAAACGCAAGGATCTGAGTCTTCCTACAAGCAAGAGTTCTTTTCTGGTAAACTCATTGAATTTTCGGATCAAATGATTTTTCACAGTTCACGAACCAAAACGCGATTCTCACTATTAACTAAAGAGGATTTATGTAAGAGGAGCTGTGGTTTGTATCAGTATCATAACAGCAGTTGAACTATATATGGTCTGTATGAATAGGAAACACTGTTCTTTTTTTCAGGGAATGCTCATGGTTAATGCTGTATTGGAGACGCTGGAAAGAAGATCTTGCTTCTTGCTTTAAAACAGAGTGTTTTTCAGGGTTGAAAATTCTGGTCTGAATTTGTCTTCAGAAACGGAGTTAAATCCCAGGATCTGTGTCTTCCTACAAGCAAGAGTTCTTTTCTGGAAAACTCATTGAATTTTCGGCTCAAATGATTTTTTGCAATTCTGGAACCAAAACGCGATTCTCACTATTAACTAAAGACGATTTATGTAAGAGGAGCTGTGGTTTGTATCAGATTCATAAGCAGAGTTGAACTACATATGGTCCGCATGAGTAGGAAACACAGTTCTTTTTTCAGGGCATGCTCACGGTTCATGCTGTAGTTTAGACTCTGTAAAGAAGAACTTGCTTCTTCCGTTAAATCAGAGTGTGTTTCAGGGATGAGAACTCTGGTCTGAATTTACCTTCAGAATCGGAGTTAAACCCCATGATCTGTGTCTTCCTACAAGAAAGAGTTCTTTTCTGGTAAACTCATTGAATTTTCAGCTCAAATGATTTTTCGCAATTCTAGAACCAAAACGAGATTCTCACTATTAACTACAGACGATTTATGTAAGAGGAGCTGTGGTTTGTATGAGTTTCATAAGCAGAGTTGAACTACATATGGTCTGTATGAATAGGAAACACATTTCTTTTTTTCAGGGAATGCTCATGGTTCCTGCTGTATTGGAGACGCTGGAAAGAAGAGCTTGCTTCTTGCTTTAAAACAGAGTGAGTTTCATGGATGAGAACTCTGGTCTGAATTTCCCTTCAGAAACGGAGTTAAATGCCAGGATCTGTGTCTTCCTACAAGCAAGATTTCTTTTCTGGTAAACTCATTGAATTTTCCGTTCAAATGATTTTTTGCAATTCTAGAACCAAAACGCGATTTTCACTATTAACTAAAGAGCTTTTATGAAAGAGGAGCTGTGGTTTGTATCAGTTTCATAAGCAGAGTTGAACTACATATGGTCCGCATGAGTAGGAAACACAGTTCTCTTTTTCAGGGCATGCTCACGGTTCATGCTGTATTTTAGACTCCGTAAAGAAGACCTTGCTTCTTGCGTTAAATCAGAGTGTGTTTCAGGGATGAGAACTCTGGTCTGAATTTACTTTCAGAAACAGAGTTAAACAACAGGATCTGTGTCTTCCTACAAGCAAGAGTTCTTTTCTGGTAAACTCATTGAATTTAGGGTTAAATGATTTTTCGCAATTCTAGAACCAAACGTGATTCTCACTATTAACTAAAGATGATTTATGTAAGAGGAGCTGTGGTTTGTATCAGTTTCATAAGCAGAGTTGAACTACATATGGTCAGTATAAGTAGGAAACACTGTTATTTTTTTCCGGGCATGCTCATGTTTCTTACTTTACTTTAGACACTGGAAGGAAGAGCATGCTTCTTGCATTAAAACAGTGTGTGTTTCAGTGATGAGAACTCTGGTCTGAATTTACCTTCAGAAACAGAGTTAAACAACAGGATCTGTGTCTTCCTACAAGCAAGAGTTCTTTTCTGGTAAACTCATTGAATTTACGGCTCAAATGATTTTTCGCAATTCTAGAACCAAACGCGATTCTCACTATTAACTAAAGACGATTTATGTAAGAGGATCTGTGGTTTGTATCAGTTTCATAACAGGAGTTGAACTACATATGGTCTGTATGAAGAGGAAACACAGTTCTTTTTTCTGGACATGCTCATGGTTCTTACTGTATTGGAGAAGCTGGATAGAAGAGGATCTTTCTTGCCTTAAAACAGAGTGTTTTTCAGGGATTGGAATTTTGGTCTGAATTTGCCTTCAGAAACGGAGTTAAACCCCAGGATCAGTGTCTTCCTACAAGCAAGAGTTCATTTCTGTTAAAACCAGTGCATTTTGGGCTCAAATGATTTTTCGCAGTTCAGGAACCCAACGCGATTCTCACTATTAACTTAAGAGCATTTATGTAAGAGGAGCTGTGGTTTGTATCGGTTTCATATGCAGATATGAACTAAATATGGTCCGTATGAGTAGGAAACACAGTTCTTTTTTTCAGGGAATGCTCATGGTTCCTGCTGTATTGGAGACGCTGGAAAGAAGAGCTTGCTTCTTGCTTTAAAACAGAGTGTTTTTCAGGGTTGAGAATTCTAGTCTGAATTTGTCTTCAGAAACGGAGTTAAACGCCAGGATCTGTGTCTTCCAACAAGCAAGAGTTCTTTTCTGGTAAACACATTGAATTTTCGGATCAAATGATTTTTTCGCAGTTCATGAACGAAAACGCGATTCTCACTATTAACTAAAGAGGATTTATGTAGAGGAGCTGTGGTTTGTATCAATTTCATAACAGGAGTTGAACTACATATGGTCTGTATGAATAGGAAACACAGTTCTTTTTTCAGGGAATGCTCATCGTTCCTGCTGTATTGGAGATGCTGGAAAGAAGAGCTTGCTTCTTGCTTTAAAACAGAGTGTTTTTCAGGGTTGAAAATTCTGGTCTGAATTTGTCTTCCGAAACGGAGTTAAATGCCAGGATCTGTGTGTTCCTACAAGCAAGAGTTCTTTTCTGTTAAACTCATTGAATTTTCGGCTCAAATGATTATTAGCAATTCTAGAACCAAAACGCGATTCTCACTATTAACTAAAGACGATTTCTGTAAGAGGAGCTTTGGTTTGTATCAGTTTCATAAGCAGAGTTGAACTATATATGGTCCGCATGAGTAGGAAACACTGTTCTTTTTTTCAGGGCATGCTCACGGTTCATGCTGTATTTTAGACTCTGGAAGGAAGAGCTTGCTTCTTGCATTAAAATAGGGTGTGTTTCATGGATGAGAACTCTGGTCTGAATTTCTTTACATATGTAGTTAAACCTCATGATCTGTGTCTTCCTGCAAGCAAGAGTTCATTTCTGGTAAACCAAGTGAATTTTCGGCTCAAATGACTTTACACAGTTCTAGAACCCAACGAGATTATCACTATTAACTAAAAGCATTTATGTAAGAGGAGCTGTGGTCTGTACACTTTCATAAGCAGAGTTGGACTACATATGGTCTGTATGAGTAGGAAACACAGGTCTTTTTTCAGGGCATGCTCATGGTTCTTGCTGTATTTTAGACTCTGGAAATAAGAGCTTGCTTCTTGTGTTAAAACAGAGTGTGTTTAATGGATGAGAACTCTGGTCTGAATTTCCCTTTACATACGGAGTTAAACACCATGATCTGTGTCTTCCCACCAGCAAGAGTTCATTTCTGGTAAACCAAGTGAATTTTCGGCTCAAATGATTATTTGCATTTCACGATCCAAACTGCGATTCTCACTATTAACTAAAGAGCATTTATGTAAGAGGAGCTGTGGTTTGTATTAGTTTCATAAGCAGAGTTGAACTAAATATGGTCCGCATGAGTAGGAAACACAGTTCTTTTTTTGAGGGCATGCTCATGGTTCTTGCTGTATTTTAGACTCTTGAAAAAAGAGCTTGCTTCTTGCATTAAAACAGGGTGTGTTTCACGGATGAGAACTCTGGTCTGAATTTCCCTTCAGAAACGGAGTTAAACCCCAGGATCTGTGTCTTCCTACAAGCAAGAGTTCAGTTCTGGTAAACCCAGTGAATTTTGGGCTCAAATGATTTTTCGCAGTTCAGGAACCCAACATGATTCTCACTATTAACTAAAGAGGATTTATGTAAGAGGAGCTGTGGTTTGTATCAGTTTTATAACAGGAGTTGAATTATATATGGTCTGTATGAATAGGAAACACAGTTCTTTTTTTCAGGGAATGCTCATGGTTAATGCTGTATTGGAGACGCTGGAAAGAAGATCTTGCTTCTTGCTTTAAAACAGAGTGTTTTTCAGGGTTGAGAATTCCAGTCTGAATTTGTCTTCAGAAACGGAGTTAAACGCCAGGATCTGTGTCTTCCTACAAGCAAGAGTTCTTTTCTGGTAAACACATTGAATTTTCAGATCAAATGATTTTTCTCAGTTCACGAACGAAAACGTGATTCTCACTATTAACTAAAGAGGATTTATGTAGAGGAGCTGTGGTTTGTATCAATTTCATAACAGGAGTTGAACTACATATGGTCTGTATGAATAGGAAACACAGTTCTTTTTTTCAGGGAATGCTCATCGTTCCTGCTGTATTGGAGATGCTGGAAAGAAGAGCTTGCTTCTTGCTTTAAAACAGAGTGTTTTTCAGGGTTGAAAATTCTGGTCTGAATTTGTCTTCCGAAACGGAGTTAAATCCCAGGATCTGTGTGTTCCTACAAGCAAGAGTTCTTTTCTGTTAAACTCATTGAATTTTCGGCTCAAATGATTATTAGCAATTCTAGAACCAAAACGCGATTCTCACTATTAACTAAAGACGATTTATGTAAGAGGAGCTGTGGTTTGTATCAGTTTCATAAGCAGAGTTGAACTATATATGGTCCGCATGAGTAGGAAACACTGTTCTTTTTTTCAGGGCATGCTCACGGTTCATGCTGTATTTTAGACTCTGGAAGGAAGAGCTTGCTTCTTGCATTAAAATAGGGTGTGTTTCATGGATGAGAACTCTGGTCTGAATTTCTTTACATACGGAGTTAAACCCCATGATCTGTGTCTTCCTGCAAGCAAGAGTTCATTTCTGGTAAACCAAGTGAATTTTCGGCTCAAATGACTTTACACAGTTCTAGAACCCAACGAGATTATCACTATTACCTAAAAGCATTTATGTAAGAGGAGCTGTGGTCTGTACACTTTCCTAAGCAGAGTTGGACTACATATCGTCCGTATTAGTAGGAAACACAGGTCTTTTTTCAGGGCATGCTCATGGTTCTTGCTGTATTTTAGACTCTGGAAATAAGAGCTTGCTTCTTGTGTTAAAACAGAGTGTGTTTAATGGATGAGAACTCTGGTCTGAATTTCCCTTTACATACGGAGTTAAACACCATGATCTGTGTCTTCCCACCAGCAAGAGTTCATTTCTGGTAAACCAAGTGAATTTTCGGCTCAAATGATTATTTGCATTTCACGATCCAAAGTGCGATTCTCACTATTAACTAAAGAGCATTTATGTAAGAGGAGCTGTGGTTTGTATCAGTTTCATAAGCAGAGTTGAACTAAATATGGTCCGCATGAGTAGGAAACACAGTTCTTTTTTTGAGGGCATGCTCATGGTTCTTGCTGTATTTTAGACTCTTGAAAAAAGAGCTTGCTTCTTGCATTAAAACAGGGTGTGTTTCACGGATGAGAACTCTGGTCTGAATTTCCCTTCAGAAACGGAGTTAAACCCCAGGATCTGTGTCTTCCTACAAGAAAGAGTTCAGTTCTGGTAAACCCAGTGAATTTTGGGCTCAAATGATTTTTCGCAGTTCAGGAACCCAACATGATTCTCACTATTAACTAAAGAGGATTTATGTAAGAGGAGCTGTGGTTTGTATCAGTTTTATAACAGGAGTTGAATTACATATGGTCTGTATGAATAGGAAACACAGTTCTTTTTTTCAGGGAATGCTCATGGTTCCTGCTGTATTGGAGACGCTGGAAAGAAGAGCTTGCTTCTTGCTTTAAAACAGAGTGTTTTTCAGGGTTGAGAATTCCAGTCTGAATTTGTCTTCAGAAACGGAGTTAAACGCCAGGATCTGTGTCTTCCAACAAGCAAGAGTTCTTTTCTGGTAAACACATTGAATTTTCGGATCAAATGATTTTTCTCAGTTCACGAACGAAAACGCGATTCTCACTATTAACTAAAGAGGATTTATGTAGAGGAGCTGTGGTTTGTATCAATTTCATAACAGGAGTTGAACTACATATGGTCTGTATGAATAGGAAACACAGTTCTTTTTTCTGGACATGCTCATGGTTCTTACTGTATTGGAGAAGCTGGAAAGAAGAGGATCTTTCTTGCCTTAAAACAGAGTGTTTTTCAGGGATTGGAATTTTGGTCTGAATTTGCCTTCAGAAACGGAGTTAAACCCCAGGATCAGTGTCTTCCTACAAGCAAGAGTTCATTTCTGTTAAAACCAGTGCATTTTGGGCTCAAATGATTTTTCGCAGTTCAGGAACCCAACGCGATTCTCACTATTAACTTAAGAGCATTTATGTAAGAGGAGCTGTGGTTTGTATCGGTTTCATATGCAGATATGAACTAAATATGGTCCGTATGAGTAGGAAACACAGTTCTTTTTTTCAGGGAATGCTCATGGTTCCTGCTGTCTTGGAGACGCTGGAAAGAAGAGCTTGCTTCTTCCTTTAAAACAGAGTGTTTTTCAGGGTTGAGAATTCCAGTCTGAATTTGTCTTCAGAAACGGAGTTAAACGCCAGGATCTTTGTCTTCCAACAAGCAAGAGTTCTTTTCTGGTAAACACATTGAATTTTCGGATCAAATGATTTTTTCGCAGTTCATGAACGAAAACGCGATTCTCACTATTAACTAAAGAGGATTTATGTAGAGGAGCTGTGGTTTGTATCAATTTCATAACAGGAGTTGAACTACATATGGTCTGTATGAATAGGAAACACAGTTCTTTTTTTCAGGGAATGCTCATCGTTCCTGCTGTATTGGAGATGCTGGAAAGAAGAGCTTGCTTCTTGCTTTAAAACAGAGTGTTTTTCAGGGTTGAAAATTCTGGTCTGAATTTGTCTTCCGAAACGGAGTTAAATGCCAGGATCTGTGTGTTCCTACAAGCAAGAGTTCTTTTCTGTTAAACTCATTGAATTTTCGGCTCAAATGATTATTAGCAATTCTAGAACCAAAACGCGATTCTCACTATTAACTAAAGACGATTTATGTAAGAGGAGCTGTGGTTTGTATCAGTTTCATAAGCAGAGTTGAACTATATATGGTCCGCATGAGTAGGAAACACTGTTCTTTTTTTCAGGGCATGCTCACGGTTCATGCTGTATTTTAGACTCTGGAAGGAAGAGCTTGCTTCTTGCATTAAAATAGGGTGTGTTTCATGGATGAGAACTCTGGTCTGAATTTCTTTACATATGGAGTTAAACCTCATGATCTGTGTCTTCCTGCAAGCAAGAGTTCATTTCTGGTAAACCAAGTGAATTTTCGGCTCAAATGACTTTACACAGTTCTAGAACCCAACGAGATTTTCACTATTAACTAAAAGCATTTATGTAAGAGGAGCTGTGGTCTGTACACTTTCATAAGCAGAGTTGGACTACATATGGTCCGTATGAGTAGGAAACACAGGTCTTCTTTCAGGGCATGCTCATGGTTCTTGCTGTATTTTAGACTCTGGAAATAAGAGCTTGCTTCTTGTGTTAAAACAGAGTGTGTTTAATGGATGAGAACTCTGGTCTGAATTTCCCTTTACATACGGAGTTAAACACCATGATCTGTGTCTTCCCACCAGCAAGAGTTCATTTCTGGTAAACCAAGTGAATTTTCGGCTCAAATGATTATTTGCATTTCACGATCCAAACTGCGATTCTCACTATTAACTAAAGAGCATTTATGTAAGAGGAGCTGTGGTTTGTATCAGTTTCATAAGCAGAGTTGAACTAAATATGGTCCGCATGAGTAGGAAACACAGTTCTTTTTTTGAGGGCATGCTCATGGTTCTTGCTGTATTTTAGACTCTTGAAAAAAGAGCTTGCTTCTTGCATTAAAACAGGGTGTGTTTCACGGATGAGAACTCTGGTCTGAATTTCCCTTCAGAAACGGAGTTAAACCCCAGGATCTGTGTCTTACTACAAGCAAGAGTTCAGTTCTGGTAAACCCAGTGAATTTTGGGCTCAAATGATTTTTCGCAGTTCAGGAACCCAACATGATTCTCACTATTAACTAAAGAAGATTTATGTAAGAGGAGCTGTGGTTTGTATCAGTTTTATAACAGGAGTTGAATTATATATGGTCTGTATGAATAGGAAACACAGTTCTTTTTTTCAGGGAATGCTCATGGTTAATGCTGTATTGGAGACGCTGGAAAGAAGATCTTGCTTCTTGCTTTAAAACAGAGTGTTTTTCAGGGTTGAGAATTCCAGTCTGAATTTGTCTTCAGAAACGGAGTTAAACGCCAGGATCTGTGTCTTCCTACAAGCAAGATTTCTTTTCTGGTAAACTCATTGAATTTTCCGTTCAAATGATTTTTTGCAATTCTAGAACCAAAACGAGATTCTCCCTATTAACTAAAGTGGATTTACGTAGAGGAGCTGTGGTTTGTATCAATTTCATAACAGGAGTTGAACTACATATGGTCTGTATGAATAGGAAACACAGTTCTTTTTTTCAGGGAATGCTCATTGTTCCTGCTGTATTGGAGATGCTGGAAAAAAGAGCTTGCTTCTTGCTTTAAAACAGAGTGTTTTTCAGGGTTGAAAATTCTAGTCTGAATTTGTGTTCAGAAACGGAGTTAAATGCCAGGATCTGTGTCTTCCTACAAGCAAGAGTTCAGTTCTGGTAAACCCAGGCAATTTTGGGCTCAAATGATTTTTCGCAGTTCAAGAACCAAACGCGATTCTCACTATTAACTTAACAGCATTTATGTAAGAGGAGCTGTGGTTTGTATCAGTTTCATAAGCAGAGATGAACTACATATGGTCCGCATGAGTAGGAAACACAGTTCTCTTTTTCAGGGCATGCTCACAGTTCATGCTGTATTTTAGACTCTGTAAAGAAGACCTTGCTTCTTGCGTTAAATCAGAGTGTGTTTCAGGGATGAGAACTCTGGTCTGAATTTACCTTCAGAAACAGAGTTAAACAACAGGATCTGTGTCTTCCTACAAGCAAGAGTTCTTTTCTGGTAAATTCATTGAATTTACGGCTCAAATGATTTTTCGCAATTCTAGAACCTAACGCGATTCTCACTATTAACTAAAGACGATTTATGTAAGAGGATCTGTGGTTTGTATCAGTTTTATAACAGGAGTTGAACTACATATGGTATGTATGAAGAGGAAACACATTTCTTTTTTCTGGACATGCTCATGGTTCTTACTGTATTAGAGAAGCTGGAAAGAAGAGGATCTTTCTTGCCTTAAAACAGAGTGTTTTTCAGGGATTAGAATTTTGGTCTGAATTTGCCTTCAGAAACGGAGTTAAACCCCAGGATCAGTGTCTTCCTACAAGCAAGAGTTCATTTCTGTTAAAACCAGTGCATTTTGGGCTCAAATGATTTTTCGCAGTTCAGGAACCCAACGCTATTCTCACTATTAACTTAAGAGCATTTATGTAAGAGGAGCTGTGGTTTGTATCGGTTTCATATGCAGAGATGAAC
Source organism: Onychomys leucogaster (assembly GCA_949786385.1). Lineage (NCBI taxonomy): Eukaryota > Metazoa > Chordata > Mammalia > Rodentia > Cricetidae > Onychomys > Onychomys leucogaster. The sequence goes on along the minus strand of CATKUP010000218.1, from coordinate 425,448 downwards.
TAAATATGGTCCGTATGAGTAGATAACACAGTTCTTTTTTTCAGGGAATGCTCATGGTTCCTGCTGTATTGGAGACGCTGGAAAGAAGAGCTTGCTTCTTGCTTTAAAACAGAGTGTTTTTCAGGGTTGAGAATTCTAGTCTGAATTTGTCTTCAGAAACGGAGTTAAACGCCAGGATCTGTGTCTTCCAACAAGCAAGAGTTCTTTTCTGGTAAACACATTGAATTTTCGGATCAAATGATTTTTTCGCAGTTCACGAACGAAAACGCGATTCTCACTATTAACTAAAGAGGATTTATGTAGAGGAGCTGTGGTTTGTATCAATTTCATAACAGGAGTTGAACTACATATGGTCTGTATGAATAGGAAACACAGTTCTTTTTTTCAGGGAATGCTCATCGTTCCTGCTGTATTGGAGATGCTGTAAAGAAGAGCTTGCTTCTTGCTTTAAAACAGAGTGTTTTTCAGGGTTGAAAATTCAGGTCTGAATTTGTCTTCCGAAACGGAGTTAAATGCCAGTATCTGTGTGTTCCTACAAGCAAGAGTTCTTTTCTGGTAAACTCATTGAATTTTTGGCTCAAATGATTATTAGCAATTCTAGAACCAAAACGCGATTCTCACTATTAACTAAAGACGATTTATATAAGAGGAGGTGTGGTTTGTATCAGTTTCATAAGCAGAGTTGAACTATATATGGTCCGCTTGAGTAGGAAACACTGTTCTTTTTTTCAGGGCATGCTCACGGTTCATGCTGTATTTTAGACTCTGGAAGGAAGAGCTTGCTTCTTGCATTAAAATAGGGTGTGTTTCATGGATGAGAACTCTGGTCTGAATTTCTTTACATATGGAGTTAAACCTCATGATCTGTGTCTTCCTGCAAGCAAGAGTTCATTTCTGGTAAACAAAGTGAATTTTCGGCTCAAATGACTTTACACAGTTCTAGAACCCAACGTGATTATCACTATTAACTAAAAGCATTTATGTAAGAGGAGCTGTGGTCTGTACACTTTCATAAGCAGAGTTGGACTACATATGGTCCATATGAGTTGGAAACACAGTTCTTTTTTCAGGGCATGCTCATGGTTCTTGCTGTATTTTAGACTCTGGAAATAAGAGCTTGCTTCTTGCGTTAAAACAGAGTGTGTTTAATGGATGAGAACTCTGGTCTGAATTTCCCTTTACATACGGAGTTAAACACCATGATCTGTGTCTTCCCACCAGCAAGAGTTCATTTCTGGTAAACCAAGTGAATTTTCGGCTCAAATGATTATTTGCATTTCACGATCCAAACTGTGATTCTCACTATTAACTAAAGAGCATTTATGTAAGAGGAGCTGTGGTTTGTATCAGTTTCATAAGCAGATTTGAACTAAATATGGTCCGCATGAGTAGGAAACACAGTTCTTTTTTTGAGGGCATGCTCATGGTTCTTGCTGTATTTTAGACTCTTGAGAAAAGAGCTTGCTTCTTGCATTAAAACAGGGTGTGTTTCACGGATGAGAACTCTGGTCTGAATTTCCCTTCAGAAACGGAGTTAAACCCCAGGATCTGTGTCTTCCTACAAGCAAGAGTTCTTTTCTGGTATACTCATTGAATTTTCAGATCAAATGATTTTTCACAGTTCACAAACGAAAACGCGATTCTCACTATTAACTAAAGTGGATTTATGTAGAAGAGCTGTGGTTTGTATCAATTTCATAGCAGGAGTTGAACTACATATGGTCTGTATGAATAGGAAACACAGTTCTTTTTTTCAGGGAATGCTCATTGTTCCTGCTGTATTGGAGATGCTGGAAAGAAGAGCTTGCTTCTTGCTTTAAAACAGAGTGTTTTTCAGGGTTGAAAATTCTAGTCTGAATTTGTGTTCAGAAACGGAGTTAAATGCCAGGATCTGTGTCTTCCTACAAGCAAGAGTTCAGTTCTGGTAAACCCAGGGAATTTTGGGCTCAAATGATTTTTCGCAGTTCAGGAACCCAACGCGATTCTCACTATTAAGTTAACAGCATTTATGTAAGAGGAGCTGTGGTTTGTATCAGTTTCATAAGCAGAGTTGAACTACATATGGTCCACATGAGTAGGAAACACAGTTCTCTTTTTCAGGGCATGCTCACGGTTCATGCTGTATTTTAGACTCTGTAAAGAAGACCTTGCTTCTTGCGTTAAATCAGAGTGTGTTTCAGGGATGAGAACTCTGGTCTGAATTTACCTTCAGAAACAGAGTTAAACAACAGGATCTGTGTCTTCCTACAAGCAAGAGTTCTTTTCTGGTAAATTCATTGAATTTACGGCTCAAATGATTTTTCGCAATTCTAGAACCTAACGCGATTCTCACTATTAACTAAAGACGATTTATGTAAGAGGATCTGTGGTTTGTATCAGTTTCATAACAGGAGTTGAACTACATATGGTCTGTATGAATAGGAAACACAGTTCTTTTTTCTGGACATGCTCATGGGTCTTACTGTATTGGAGAAGCTGGAAAGAAGAGGATCTTTCTTGCCTTAAAACAGAGTGTTTTTCAGGGATTAGAATTTTGGTCTGAATTTGCCTTCAGAAACGGAGTTAAACCCCAGGATTAGTGTCTTCCTACAAGCAAGAGTTCATTTCTGTCAAAACCAGTGCATTTTGGGCTCAAATGATTTTTCGCAGTTCTCGAACCCAACGCGATTCTCACTATTAACTTAAGAGCATTTATGTAAGAGGAGCTGTGGTTTGTATCGGTTTCATATGCAGATATGAACTAAATATGGTCCGTATGAGTAGGAAACACAGTTCTTTTTTTCAGGGAATGCTCATGGTTCCTGCTGTATTGGAGACGCTGGAAAGAAGAGCTTGCTTCTTGCTTTAAAACAGAGTGTTTTTCAGGGTTGAGAATTCCAGTCTGAATTTGTCTTCAGAAACGTAGTTAAACGCCAGGATCTGTGTCTTCCAACAAGCAAGAGTTCTTTTCTGGTAAACACATTGAATTTTCGGATCAAATGATTTTTTCGCAGTTCATGAACGAAAACGCGATTCTCACTATTAACTAAAGAGGATTTATGTAGAGGAGCTGTGGTTTGTATCAATTTCATAACAGGAGTTGAACTACATATGGTCTGTATGAATAGGAAACACAGTTCTTTTTTTCAGGGAATGCTCATCGTTCCTGCTGTATTGGAGATGCTGGAAAGAAGAGCTTGCTTCTTGCTTTAAAACAGAGTGTTTTTCAGGGTTGAAAATTCTGGTCTGAATTTGTCTTCCGAAACGGAGTTAAATGCCAGGATCTGTGTGTTCCTACAAGCAAGAGTTCTTTTCTGTTAAACTCATTGAATTTTCGGCTCAAATGATTATTAGCAATTCTAGAACCAAAACGCGATTCTCACTATTAACTAAAGACGATTTATGTAAGAGGAGCTGGGGTTTGTATCAGTTTCATAAGCAGAGTTGAACTATATATGGTCCGCATGAGTAGGAAACACTGTTCTTTTTTTCAGGGCATGCTCACGGTTCATGCTGTATTTTAGACTCTGGAAGGAAGAGCTTGCTTCTTGCATTAAAATAGGGTGTGTTTCATGGATGAGAACTCTGATCTGAATTTCTTTACATATGGAGTTAAACCTCATGATCTGTGTCTTCCTGCAAGCAAGAGTTCATTTCTGGTAAACCAAGTGAATTTTCGGCTCAAATGACTTTACACAGTTCTAGAACCCAACGAGATTATCACTATTAACTAAAAGCATTTATGTAAGAGGAGCTGTGGTCTGTACACTTTCATAAGCAGAGTTGGACTACATATGGTCCGTATGAGTAGGAAACACAGGTCTTTTTTCAGGGCATGCTCATGGTTCTTGCTGTATTTTAGACTCTGGAAATAAGAGCTTGCTTCTTGTGTTAAAACAGAGTGTGTTTAATGGATGAGAACTCTGGTCTGAATTTCCCTTTACATACGGAGTTAAACACCATGATCTGTGTCTTCCCACCAGCAAGAGTTCATTTCTGGTAAACCAAGTGAATTTTCGGCTCAAATGATTATTTGCATTTCACGATCCAAACTGCGATTCTCACTATTAACTAAAGAGCATTTATGTAAGAGGAGCTGTGGTTTGTATCAGTTTCATAAGCAGAGTTGAACTAAATATGGTCCGCATGAGTAGGAAACACAGTTCTTTTTTTGAGGGCATGCTCATGGTTCTTGCTGTATTTTAGACTCTTGAAAAAAGAGCTTGCTTCTTGCATTAAAACAGGGTGTGTTTCACGGATGAGAACTCTGGTCTGAATTTCCCTTCAGAAACGGAGTTAAACCCCAGGATCTGTGTCTTCCTACAAGCAAGAGTTCAGTTCTGGTAAACCCAGTGAATTTTGGGCTCAAATGATTTTTCGCAGTTCAGGAACCCAACATGATTCTCACTATTAACTAAAGAAGATTTATGTAAGAGGAGCTGTGGTTTGTATCAGTTTTATAACAGGAGTTGAATTATATATGGTCTGTATGAATAGGAAACACAGTTCTTTTTTTCAGGGAATGCTCATGGTTAATGCTGTATTGGAGACGCTGGAAAGAAGATCTTGCTTCTTGCTTTAAAACAGAGTGTTTTTCAGGGTTGAGAATTCCAGTCTGAATTTGTCTTCAGAAACGGAGTTAAACGCCAGGATCTGTGTCTTCCTACAAGCAAGATTTCTTTTCTGGTAAACTCATTGAATTTTCCGTTCAAATGATTTTTTGCAATTCTAGAACCAAAACGAGATTCTCCCTATTAACTAAAGTGGATTTACGTAGAGGAGCTGTGGTTTGTATCAATTTCATAACAGGAGTTGAACTACATATGGTCTGTATGAATAGGAAACACAGTTCTTTTTTTCAGGGAATGCTCATTGTTCCTGCTGTATTGGAGATGCTGGAAAAAAGAGCTTGCTTCTTGCTTTAAAACAGAGTGTTTTTCAGGGTTGAAAATTCTAGTCTGAATTTGTGTTCAGAAACGGAGTTAAATGCCAGGATCTGTGTCTTCCTACAAGCAAGAGTTCAGTTCTGGTAAACCCAGGCAATTTTGGGCTCAAATGATTTTTCGCAGTTCAAGAACCAAACGCGATTCTCACTATTAACTTAACAGCATTTATGTAAGAGGAGCTGTGGTTTGTATCAGTTTCATAAGCAGAGATGAACTACATATGGTCCGCATGAGTAGGAAACACAGTTCTCTTTTTCAGGGCATGCTCACAGTTCATGCTGTATTTTAGACTCTGTAAAGAAGACCTTGCTTCTTGCGTTAAATCAGAGTGTGTTTCAGGGATGAGAACTCTGGTCTGAATTTACCTTCAGAAACAGAGTTAAACAACAGGATCTGTGTCTTCCTACAAGCAAGAGTTCTTTTCTGGTAAATTCATTGAATTTACGGCTCAAATGATTTTTCGCAATTCTAGAACCTAACGCGATTCTCACTATTAACTAAAGACGATTTATGTAAGAGGATCTGTGGTTTGTATCAGTTTTATAACAGGAGTTGAACTACATATGGTCTGTATGAATAGGAAACACAGTTCTTTTTTCTGGACATGCTCATGGTTCTTACTGTATTGGAGAAGCTGGAAAGAAGAGGATCTTTCTTGCCTTAAAACAGAGTGTTTTTCAGGGATTGGAATTTTGGTCTGAATTTGCCTTCAGAAACGGAGTTAAACCCCAGGATCAGTGTCTTCCTACAAGCAAGAGTTCATTTCTGTTAAAACCAGTGCATTTTGGGCTCAAATGATTTTTCGCAGTTCAGGAACCCAACGCTATTCTCACTATTAACTTAAGAGCATTTATGTAAGAGGAGCTGTGGTTTGTATCGGTTTCATATGCAGAGATGAACTAAATATGGTCCGTATGAGTAGATAACACAGTTCTTTTTTTCAGGGAATGCTCATGGTTCCTGCTGTATTGGAGACGCTGGAAAGAAGAGCTTGCTTCTTGCTTTAAAACAGAGTGTTTTTCAGGGTTGAGAATTCTAGTCTGAATTTGTCTTCAGAAACGGAGTTAAACGCCAGGATCTGTGTCTTCCAACAAGCAAGAGTTCTTTTCTGGTAAACACATTGAATTTTCGGATCAAATGATTTTTTCGCAGTTCACGAACGAAAACGCGATTCTCACTATTAACTAAAGAGGATTTATGTAGAGGAGCTGTGGTTTGTATCAATTTCATAACAGGAGTTGAACTACATATGGTCTGTATGAATAGGAAACACAGTTCTTTTTTTCAGGGAATGCTCATGGTTCCTGCTGTATTGGAGATGCTGTAAAGAAGAGCTTGCTTCTTGCTTTAAAACAGAGTGTTTTTCAGGGTTGAAAATTCTGGTCTGAATTTGTCTTCCGAAACGGAGTTAAATGCCAGTATCTGTGTGTTCCTACAAGCAAGAGTTCTTTTCTGGTAAACTCATTGAATTTTTGGCTCAAATGATTATTAGCAATTCTAGAACCAAAACGCGATTCTCACTATTAACTAAAGACGATTTATATAAGAGGAGGTGTGGTTTGTATCAGTTTCATAAGCAGAGTTGAACTATATATGGTCCGCTTGAGTAGGAAACACTGTTCTTTTTTTCAGGGCATGCTCACGGTTCATGCTGTATTTTAGACTCTGGAAGGAAGAGCTTGCTTCTTGCATTAAAATAGGGTGTGTTTCATGGATGAGAACTCTGGTCTGAATTTCTTTACATATGGAGTTAAACCTCATGATCTGTGTCTTCCTGCAAGCAAGAGTTCATTTCTGGTAAACAAAGTGAATTTTCGGCTCAAATGACTTTACACAGTTCTAGAACCCAACGTGATTATCACTATTAACTAAAAGCATTTATGTAAGAGGAGCTGTGGTCTGTACACTTTCATAAGCAGAGTTGGACTACATATGGTCCATATGAGTTGGAAACACAGTTCTTTTTTCAGGGCATGCTCATGGTTCTTGCTGTATTTTAGACTCTGGAAATAAGAGCTTGCTTCTTGCGTTAAAACAGAGTGTGTTTAATGGATGAGAACTCTGGTCTGAATTTCCCTTTACATACGGAGTTAAACACCATGATCTGTGTCTTCCCACCAGCAAGAGTTCATTTCTGGTAAACCAAGTGAATTTTCGGCTCAAATGATTATTTGCATTTCACGATCCAAACTGTGATTCTCACTATTAACTAAAGAGCATTTATGTAAGAGGAGCTGTGGTTTGTATCAGTTTCATAAGCAGATTTGAACTAAATATGGTCCGCATGAGTAGGAAACACAGTTCTTTTTTTGAGGGCATGCTCATGGTTCTTGCTGTATTTTAGACTCTTGAGAAAAGAGCTTGCTTCTTGCATTAAAACAGGGTGTGTTTCACGGATGAGAACTCTGGTCTGAATTTCCCTTCAGAAACGGAGTTAAACCCCAGGATCTGTGTCTTCCTACAAGCAAGAGTTCTTTTCTGGTATACTCATTGAATTTTCGGATCAAATGATTTTTCACAGTTCACAAACGAAAACGCGATTCTCACTATTAACTAAAGTGGATTTATGTAGAGGAGCTGTGGTTTGTATCAATTTCATAGCAGGAGTTGAACTACATATGGTCTGTATGAATAGGAAACACAGTTCTTTTTTTCAGGGAATGCTCATAGTTCCTGCTGTATTGGAGATGCTGGAAAGAAGAGCTTGCTTCTTGCTTTAAAACAGAGTGTTTTTCAGGGTTGAAAATTCTAGTCTGAATTTGTGTTCAGAAACGGAGTTAAATGCCAGGATCTGTGTCTTCCTACAAGCAAGAGTTCAGTTCTGGTAAACCCAGGGAATTTTGGGCTCAAATGATTTTTCGCAGTTCAGGAACCCAACGCGATTCTCACTATTAAGTTAACAGCATTTATGTAAGAGGAGCTGTGGTTTGTATCAGTTTCATAAGCAGAGTTGAACTACATATGGTCCGCATGAGTAGGAAACACAGTTCTCTTTTTCAGGGCATGCTCACGGTTCATGCTGTATTTTAGACTCTGTAAAGAAGACCTTGCTTCTTGCGTTAAATCAGAGTGTGTTTCAGGGATGAGAACTCTGGTCTGAATTTACCTTCAGAAACAGAGTTAAACAACAGGATCTGTGTCTTCCTACAAGCAAGAGTTCTTTTCTGGTAAATTCATTGAATTTACGGCTCAAATGATTTTTCGCAATTCTAGAACCTAACGCGATTCTCACTATTAACTAAAGACGATTTATGTAAGAGGATCTGTGGTTTGTATCAGTTTTATAACAGGAGTTGAAATACATATGGTCTGTATGAATAGGAAACACAGTTCTTTTTTCTGGAAATGCTCATGGTTCTTACTGTATTGGAGAAGCTGGAAAGAAGAGGATCTTTCTTGCCTTAAAACAGAGTGTTTTTCAGGGATTAGAATTTTGGTCTGAATTTGCCTTCAGAAACGGAGTTAAACCCCAGGATCAGTGTCTTCCTACAAGCAAGAGTTCATTTCTGTCAAAACCAGTGCATTTTGGGCTCAAATGATTTTTCGCAGTTCTCGAACCCAACGCGATTCTCACTATTAACTTAAGAGCATTTATGTAAGAGGAGCTGTGGTTTGTATCGGTTTCATATGCAGAGATGAACTAAATATGGTCCGTATGAGTAGATAACAGTTCTTTTTTTCAGGGAATGCTCATGCTTCCTGCTGTATTGGAGACGCTGGAAAGAAGAGCTTGCTTCTTGCTTTAAAACAGAGTGTTTTTCAGGGTTGAGAATTCTAGTCTGAATTTGTCTTCAGAAAAGGAGTTAAACGCCAGGATCTGTGTCTTCCAACATGCAAGAGTTCTTTTCTGGTAAACACATTGAATTTTCGAATCAAATGATTTTTTCGCAGTTCACGAACGAAAACGCGATTCTCACTATTAACTAAAGAGGATTTATGTAGAGGAGCTGTGGTTTGTACCAATTTCATAACAGGAGTTGAACTACATATGGTCTGTATGAATAGGAAACACAGTTCTTTTTTTCAGGGAATGCTCATCGTTCCTGCTGTATTGGAGATGCTGGAAAGAAGAGCTTGCTTCTTGCTTTAAAACAGAGTGTTTTTCAGGGTTGAAAATTCTGGTCTGAATTTGTCTTCCGAAACGGAGTTAAATGCCAGGATCTGTGTCTTCCTACAAGCAAAAGTTCTTTTCTGGTAAACTCATTGAATTTTCGGCTCAAATGATTATTAGCAATTCTAGAACCAAAACGCGATTCTCACTATTAACTAAAGACGATTTATGTAAGAGGAGCTGTGGTTTGTATCAGTTTCATAAGCAGAGTTGAACTATATATGGTCCGCATGAGTAGGAAACACTGTTCTTTTTTTCAGGGCATGCTCACGGTTCATGCTGTATTTTAGACTCTGGAAGGAAGAGCTTGCTTCTTGCATTAAAATAGGGTGTGTTTCATGGATGAGAACTCTGGTCTGAATTTCCCTTTACATACGGAGTTAAACACCATGATCTGTGTCTTCCCACCAGCAAGAGTTCATTTCTGGTAAACCAAGTGAATTTTCGGCTCAAATGATTATTTGCATTTCACGATCCAAACTGCGATTCTCACTATTAACTAAAGAGCATTTATGTAAGAGGAGCTGTGGTTTGTATCAGTTTCATAAGCAGAGTTGAACTAAATATGGTCCGCATGAGTAGGAAACACAGTTCTTTTTTTGAGGGCATGCTCATGGATCTTGCTGTATTTTAGACTCTTGAAAAAAGAGCTTGCTTCTTGCATTAAAACAGGGTGTGTTTCACGGATGAGAACTCTGGTCTGAATTTCCCTTCAGAAACGGAGTTAAACCCCAGGATCTGTGTCTTCCTACAAGCAAGAGTTCAGTTCTGGTAAACCCAGTGAATTTTGGGCTCAAATGATTTTTCGCAGTTCTGGAACCCAACGCGATTCTCACTATTAACTTAACAGCATTTATGTAAGAGGAGCTGTGGTTTGTATCAGTTTCATAAGCAGAGATGAACTAAATATGGTCCCTATGAGTAGGAAACACAGTTCTTTTTTTCAGGGAATGCTATTGGTTCCTGCTGTATTGGCTACGCTGGAAAGAAGAGCTTGCTTCTTGCTTTAAAACAGAGTGTTTTTCAGGGTTCAGAATTCTGGTCTGAATTTGTCTTCAGAAACGGAGTTAAACGCAAGGATCTGAGACTTCCTACAAGCAAGAGTTCTTTTCTGGTATACACATTGAATTTTCGGATCGAATGATTTTTCACAGTTCACGAACGAAAACGCGATTCTCACTATTAACTTAACAGCATTTAGGTAAGAGGAGCTGTGGTTTGTATCAGTTTCATAAGCAGAGATGAACTACATATGGTCCGTATGAGTAGGAAACACAGTTCTTTTTTTCAGGGAATGCTCATGGTTCCTGCTGTATTGGAGACACTGGAAAGAAGAGCTTGCTTCTTGCTTTAAAACAGATTGTTTTTCAGGGTTGAGAATTCTGGTCTGAATTTGTGTTCAGAAACGGAGTTAAACGCAAGGATCTGAGTCTTCCTACAAGCAAGAGTTCTTTTCTGGTAAACTCATTGAATTTTCGGATCAAATGATTTTTCACAGTTCACGAACCAAAAAGCGATTCTCACTATTAACTAAAGAGGATTTATGTAAGAGGAGCTGTGGTTTGTATCAGTTTTATAACAGGAGTTGAACTATATATGGTCTGTATGAATAGGAAACACAGTTCTTTTTTTCTGGGAATGCTCATGTTTAAAGCGGTATTGGAGACGCTGGAAAAAAGATCTTGCTTCTTGCTGTAAAACAGAGTGTTTTTCAGGGTTGAGAATTCTAGTCTGAATTTGTCTTCAGAAACGGAGTTAAACGCCAGGATCTGTGTCTTCCTACAAGCAAGAGTTCTTTTCTGGTAAACACATTGAATTTTCGGATCAAATGATTTTTTCGCAGTTCACGAACGAAAACGCGATTCTCACTATTAACTAAAGAGGATTTACGTAGAGGAGCTGTGGTTTGTATCAATTTCATAACAGGAGTTGAACTACATATGGTCTGTATGAATAGGAAACACAGTTCTTTTTTTCAGGGAATGCTCATGGTTCCTGCTGTATTGGAGATGCTGGAAAGAAGAGCTTGCTTCTTGCTTTAAAACAGAGTGTTTTTCAGGGTTGAAAATTCTAGTCTGAATTTGTCTTCAGAAACGGAGTTAAACGCCAGGATCTGTGTCTTCCTACAAGCAAGAGTTCAGTTCTGGTAAACCCAGGGAATTTTGGGCTCAAATGATTTTTCGCAGTTCAGGAACCCAACGTGATTCTATTAACTTAACAGCATTTATGTAAGAGGAGCTGTGGTTTGTATCAGTTTCATAAGCAGAGATGAACTAAATATGGTCCGTATGAGTAGGAAACACAGTTCTCTTTTTCATGGAATGCTCTTGGTTAAAGCGGTATTGGAGACGCTGGAAAAAAGATCTTGCTTCTTGCTGTAAAACAGAGTGTTTTTCAGGGTTGAGAATTCTAGTCTGACTTTGTCTTCAGAAACTGAGTTAAACGCAAGGATCTGAGTCTTCCTACAAGCAAGAGTTCTTTTCTGGTAAACTCATTGAATTTTCGGATCAAATGATTTTTCACAGTTCACGAACCAAAACGCGATTCTCACTATTAACTAAAGAGGATTTATGTAAGAGGAGCTGTGGTTTGTATCAGTATCATAACATGAGTTGAACTATATATGCTCTGTATGAATAAGAAACACAGTTCTTTTTCTCAGGGAATGCTCATGGTTAATGCTGTATTGGAGACGCTGGAAAGAAGATCTTGCTTCTTGATTTAAAACAGAGTGTTTTTCAGGGTTGAAAATTCTGGTCTGAATTTGTCTTCAGAAACGGAGTTAAATGCCAGGATCTTTGTCTTCCTACAAGCAAGAATTCTTTTCGGTTAAACTCATTGAATTTTCGGCTCAAATGATTTTTTGCAATTCTAGAACCAAAACGCGATTCTCACTAGTAACTAAAGACGATTTATGTAAGAGGAGCTGTGGTTTGTATCAGATTCATAAGCAGAGTTGAACTACATATGGTCCGCATGAGTAGGAAACACAGTTCTCTTTTTCAGGGCATGCTCATGGTTCATGTTGTATTTTAGAGTCTGTAAAGAAGACCTTGCTTCTTGCATTAAATCAGAGTGTGTTTCAGGGATGAGAACTCTGGTCTGAATTTACCTTCAGAAACAGAGTTAAACAACAGGATCTGTGTCTTCCTACAAGCAAGAGTTCTTTTCTGGTAAACTCATTGAATTTACGGGTCAAATGATTTTTCGCAATTCTAGAACCAAACGCGATTCTCACTATTAACTAAAGACGATTTATGTAAGAGGATCTGTGGTTTGTATCAGTTTCATAACAGGAGTTGAACTACATATGGTCTTTATGAAGAGGAAACACACTTCTTTTTTCTGGACATGCTCATGGTTCTTACTGTATTGGAGAAGCTGGAAAGAAGAGGACCTTTCTTGCCTTAAAACAGAATGTTTTTCAGGGATTAGAATTTTGGTCTGAATTTGCCTTCAGAAACGGAGTTAAACCCCAGGATCAGTGTCTTCCTACAAGCAAGAGTTCTTTTCTGGTAAACACATTGAATTTTCGGATCAAATGATTTTTTCGCAGTTCATGAACGAAAACGCGATTCTCACTATGAACTAAAGAGTATTTATGTAGAGGAGCTGTGGTTTGTATCAATTTCATAACAGGAGTTGAACTACATATGGTCTGTATGAATAGGAAACACAGTTCTTTTTTTCAAGGAATGCTCATGGTTCCTGCTGTATTGGAGATGCTGGAAAGAAGAGCTTGCTTCTTGCTTTAAAACAGAGTGTTTTTCAGGGTTGAAAATTCTGGTCTGAATTTGTCTTCAGAAACGGAGTTAAATGCCAGGATCTGTGTGTTCCTACAAGCAAGAGTTCTTTTCTGGTAAACTCATTGAATTTTCGGCTCAAATGATTATTAGCAATTCTAGAACCAAAATGCGATTCTCACTATTAACTAAAGACGATTTATGTAAGAGGAGCTGTGGTTTGTATCAGTTTCATTAGCAGAGTTGAACTACCTATGGTCCGCATGAGTAGGAAACACTGTTCTTTTTTTCAGGGCATGCTCACGGTTGATGCTGTATTTTAGACTCTGGAAGGAAGAGCTTGCTTCTTGCATTAAAATAGGGTGTGTTTCATGGATGAGAACTCTGGTCTGAATTTCTTTACATACGGAGATAAACCCCATGATCTGTGTCTTCCTGCAAGCAAGAGTTCATTTCTGGAAAACCAAGTGAATTTTCGGCTCAAATGACTTTACACAGTTCTAGAACCAAACGTGATTATCACTATTAACTAAAAGCATTTATGTAAGAGGAGCTGTGGTCTGTACACTTTCATAAGCAGAGTTGGACTACATATGGTCTGTATGAGTAGGAAACACAGTTCTTTTTTCAGGGCATGCTCATGGTTCTTGCTGTATTTTAGACTCTGGAAATAAGAGCGTGCTTCTTGCGTTAAAACAGAGTGTGTTTAATGGATGAGAACTCTGGTCTGAATTTCCCTTTACATACGGAGTTAAACACCATGATCTGTGTCTTCCCACCAGCAAGATCATTTCTGGTAAACCAAGTGAATTTTCGGCTCAAATGATTATTTGCATTTCACGATCCAAACTGCGATTCTCACTATTAACTAAGGAGCATTTATGTAAGAGGACCTGTGGTTTGTATCAGTTTCATAAGCAGAGATGAACTAAATATGGTCCGTATGAGTAGGAAACACAGTTCTTTTTTTCAGGGAATGCTCTTGGTTCCTGCTGTATTGGAGACGGTGGAAAGAAGAGCTTGCTTCTTGATTTAAAACAGAGTGTTTTTCAGGGTTGAGAATTCTGGTCTGAATTTGTCTTCAGAAACGGAGTTAAACGCAAGGATCTGAGTCTTCCTACAAGCAAGAGTTCTTTTCTGGTATACTCATTGAATTTTTGGATCAAATGATTTTTCACAGTTCACGAACCAAAAAGCGATTCTCACTATTAACTAAAGAGCATTTATGTAAGAGGAGCTGTGGTTTGTATCAGTTTCATAAGCAGAGTTGAACTACATATGGTCCGCATGAGTTGGAAACACAGTTCTTTTTTTCAGGGCATGCTCACGGTTCATGCTGTATTTTAGACTCTGTAAAGAAGACCTTGCTTCTTGCATTAAAACAGAGTGTGTTTCAGGGATGAGAACTCTGGTCTGAATTTACATTCAGAAACAGAGTTAAACCACAGGATCTGTGTCTTCCTACAAGCAAGAGTTCTTTTCTGGTAAAGTCATTGAATTTTCGGCTCAAAAGATTTTTCACAATTCTAGAACCAAAACGCGATTCTCACTATTAACTAAAGACGATTTATGTAAGAGGATCTGTAGTTTGTATCAGTTTCATAACAGGAGTTGAACTACATATGGTCTGTATGAATAGGAAACACACTTCTTTTTTCTGGACATGCTCATGGTTCTTACTGTATTGGAGAAGCTGGAAAGAAGAGGATCTTTCTTGCCTTAAAACAGAGTGTTTTTCAGGGATGAGAATTTTGGTCTGAATTTGCCTTCAGAAACGGAGTTAAACCCCAGGATCAGTGTCTTCCTACAAGCAAGAGTTCATTTCTGGTAAAACCAGTGAATTTTGGTCTGAAATGATTTTTCGCAGTTCTCGAACCCAACATGATTCTCACTATTAACTAAAGAGCATTTATGTAAGAGAAGCCGTGGTTTGTATCAGTTTCATAAGCAGAGTTGAACTACATATGGTCTGTATGAGTAGGAAACACAGTTATTTTTTTCCGGGCATGCTCAAGTTTCTTACTGAATTTTAGACACTGAAAGGAAGAGCTTGCTTCTTGCATTAAGACAGGGTGTGTTTCATGGATTAGAAGTCCTGTCTGAATTTCCTTTCACAAACGGCATTAAACCCCATGATCTGTGTCTTCCTGCAAGCAAGAGTTCATTTATGGTAAACCAAGTGAATTTTAGGCTCAAATGACTTTACACAGTTCTAGACCCCAACGAGATTATCACTATTAACTAAAGAGCATTTATGTAAGAGGAGCTGTGGTCTGTACACTTTCATAAGCAGAGTTGGACTACATATGGTCCGTATGAGTAGGAAACACAGTTCATTTTTTGAGGGCATGCTCATTGTTCTTGCTGTATTTTAGACTCTTGAAAAAAGAGCTTGCTTCTTGCATTAAAACAGGGTGTGTTTCATGGATGAGAACTCTGGTCTGAATTTCCCTTCAGAAACGGAGTTAAACCCCAGGATCTGTGTCTTCCTACAAGCAAGAGTTCAGTTCTGGTAAACCCAGTGAATTTTGGGCTCAAATGATTTTTCGCAGTTCAAGAACCCAACACGATTCTGACTATTAACTTAACAGCATTTATGTAAGAGGAGCTGTGGTTTGTATCAGTTTCATAAGCAGAGATGAACTAAATGTGGTCCGTATGAGTAGGAAACACAGTTCTTTTTTTCAGGGAATGCTCATGGTTCCTGCTGTATTGGAGACGCTGGAAAGAAGAGCTTGCTTCTTGCTTTAAATCAGAGTGTTTTTCAGGGTTGAGAATTCTGGTCTGAATTTGTCTTCAGAAACGGAGTTAAACGCAAAGATCTGAGTCTTCCTACAAGCAAGAGTTCTTTTCTGGTAAACTCATTGAATTTTCGGATCAAATGATTTTTCACAGTTCACGAACCAAAACGCGATTCTCACTATTAACTAAAGAGGATTTATGTAAGAGGAGCTGTGGTTTGTATCAGTTTCATAACAGGAGTTGAACTATATATGGTCTGTATGAATAGGAAACACAGTTCTTTTTTTCAGGGAATGCTCATGGTTAATGCTGTATTGGAGACGATGGAAAGAAGATCTTGCTTCTTGCTTTAAAACAGAGTGTTTTTCAGTGTTGAGAATTCTGGTCTGAATTTGTCTTCAGAAACGGAGTTAAACGCCAGGATCTGTGTCTTCCTACAAGCAAGAGTTCTTTTCTGGTAAACTCATTGAATTTTCGGCTGTAATGATTTTTAGCAATTCTAGAACCAAAACGCGATTCTCACTATTAACTAAAGACGATTTATGTAAGAGGAGCTGTGGTTTGTATCAGATTCATAAGCAGAGTTGAACTACGTATGGTCCGCATGAGTAGGAAACACAGTTCTTTTTTTCAGGGCATGCTCACGGTTCATGCTGTATTGGAGATGCTGGAAAGAAGAGCTTGCTTCTTGCTTTAAAACAGAGTGTTTTTCAGGGTTGAAAATTCTGGTCTGAATTTGTCTTCAGCAACGGAGTTAAATGCCAGGATCTATGTCTTCCTACAAGCAAGAGTTCTTTTCTGGTAAACTCATTGAATTTTCGGCTCAAATGATTTTTTGCAGTCCTAGAACCAAAACGTGATTCTCACTATTAACTAAAGACGATTTATGTAAGAGGAGGTGTGGTTTGTATCAGTTTCATAAGCAGAGTTGAACTACATATGGTCTGTATGAATAGGAAACATAGTTCTTTTTTTCAGGGAATGCTCATGGTTCCTGCTGTATTGGAGACACTGGAAAGAAGAGCTTGCTTCTTGCTTTAAAACAGAGTGAGTTTCATGGATGAGAACTATAGTCTGAATTTCCCTTCAGAAACGGAGTTAAACGCCAGGATCTGTGTCTTCCTACAAGCAAGATTTCTTTTCTGGTAAACTCATTGAATTTTCGACTCAAATGATTTTTTGCAATTCTAGAACTAAAACGCGATTCTCACTATTAACTAAAGAGCATTTATGTAAGAGGAGCTGTGGTTTGTATCAGTTCCATAAGCAGAGTTGAACTACATATGGTCCGCATGAGTTGGAAACACAGTTCTTTTTTTCAGGGCATGCTCACGGTTCATGCTGTATTTTAGACTCTGTAAAGAAGACCTTGCTTCTTGCATTAAATCAGAGTATGTTTCAGGGATGAGAACTCTGGTCTGAATTTACCTTCAGAAACAGAGTTAAACCACAGGATCTCTGTCTTCCTACAAGCAAGAGTTCTTTTCTGGTAAACTCATTGAATTTTCTGCTCAAATGATTTTTCGCAATTCTAGAACCAAAACGCGATTCTCACTATTAACTAAAGACGATTTATGTAAGAGGATCTGTGGTTTGTATCAGTTTCATAACAGGAGTTGAACTACATATGGTCTGTATGAATAGGAAACACAGTTCTTTTTTCTGGACATGCTCATGGTTCTTACTGTATTGGAGAAGCTGGAAAGAAGAGGATCTTTCTTGCCTTAAAACAGAGTGTTTTTCAGGGATGAGAATTTTGGTCTGAATTTGCCTTCAGAAACGGAGTTAAACCCCAGGATCAGTGTCTTCCTACAAGCAAGAGTTCATTTCTGGTAAAACCAGTGAATTTTGGTCTGAAATGATTTTTCGCAGTTCTCGAACCCAACATGATTCTCACTATTAACTAAAGAGCATTTATGTAAGAGGAGCCGTGGTTTGTATCAGTTTCATAAGCAGAGTTGAACTACATATGGTCTGTATGAGTAGGAAACACAGTTATTTTTTTCTGGGCATGCTCAAGTTTCTTACTGTATTTTAGACACTGGAAGGAAGAGCTTGCTTCTTGCATTAAGACAGGGTGTGTTTCATGGATGAGAACTCTGGTCTGAATTTCCCTTCAGAAACGGAGTTAAACCCCAGGATCTGTGTCTACCTACAAGCAAGAGTTCAATTCTGGTAAACCCAGTGAATTTAGGGCTCAAATGATTTTTCGCAGTTAAGGACCCCAACGCGATTCTCACTATTAACTTAAGAGCATTTATGTAAGAGGAGCTGTGGTTTGTATCGGTTTCATTAGCAGACATGAACTAAATATGGTCCGTATGAGTAGGAAACACAGTTCTTTTTTTCAGGAAATGTTCATGGTTCCTGCTGTATTGGAGAGGCTGGAAAGAAGAGCATGCTTCTTGCTTTAAAACAGAGTGTTTTTCAGGGTTGAGAATTCTAGTCTGAATTTGTCTTCAGAAACGGAGTTAAATGCCAGGATCTGTGTCTTCCTACAAGCAAGAGTGCTTTTCTGGTAAACTCATTGAATTTTCGGATCAAATGATTTTTTCGCAGATCACGAACGAAAACGCGATTCTCACTATTAACTAAAGAGGATTTATGTAGAGGAGCTGTGGTTTGTATCAATTTCATAACTGGAGTTGAACTACATATGGTCTGTATGAATAGGAAACACAGTCTTTTTTTCAGGGAATGCTCATGGTTCCTGCTGTATTGGAGATGCTGGAAAGAAGAGCTTGCTTCTTGCTTTAAAACAGAGTTTTTTCAGGGTTGAAAATTCTGGTCTGAATTTGTCTTCAGAAACGGAGTTAAATGCCAGGATCTGTGTCTTCCTACAAGCTAGAGTTCTTTTCTGGTAAACTCATTGAATATTCGGCTCAAATGATTTTTAGCAATTCTAGAACCAAAACGCGATTCTTACTATTAACTAAAGACGATTTATGTAAGAGGAGCTGTGGTTTGTATCAGTTTCATAAGCAGAGTTGAACTACATATGGTCCGCATGAGTAGGAAACACTGTTCTTTTTTTCAGGGCATGCTCACGGTTCATGCTGTATTTTAGACTCTGGAAGGAAGAGCTTGCTTCTTGCATTAAAATAGGGTGTGTTTCATGGATGAGAACTCTGGTCTGAATTTCTTTACATACGGAGTTAAACCCCATGATCTGTGTCTTCCTGCAAGCAAGAGTTCATTTCTGGTAAACCAAGTGAATTTTCGGCTCAAATGACTTTACACAGTTCTAGAACCCAACGAGATTATCACTATTAACTAAAAGCATTTATGTAAGAGGAGCTGTGGTCTGTACACTTTCATAAGCAGAGTTGGACTACATATGGTCCGTATGAGTAGGAAACACAGTTCTTTTTCCAGGGCATGATCATGGTTCTTGCTGTATTTTAGACTCTGGAAATAAGAGCTTGCTTCTTGTGTTAAAACAGAGTGTGTTTAATGGATGAGAACTCTGGTCTGAATTTCCCTTTACATACGGAGTTGAAAACCATGATCTGTGTCTTCCCACCAGCAACAGTTCATTTCTGGTAAACCAAGTGAATTTTCGGCTCAAATGATTATTTGCATTTCACGATTCAAACAGCGATTCTCACTATTAACTAAAGAGCATTTATGTAAGAGGAGCTGTGGTTTGTATCAGTTTCATAAGCAGAGTTGAACTAAATATGGTCCGCATGAGTAGGAAACATAGTTCTTTTTTTGAGGGCATCCGCATGGTTCTTGCTGTGTTTTAGACTCTTGAAAAATGAGCTTGCTTCTTGCATTAAAACAGGGTGTGTTTCACGGATGAGAACTCTGGTCTGAATTTCCCTTCAGAAACGGAGTTGAACCCCAGGATCTGTGTCTTCCTACAAGCAAGAGTTCAGTTCTGGTAAACTCAGTGAATTTTGGGCTCAAATGATTTTTCGCAGTTCTGGAACACAACGCGATTCTCACTATTAACTTAACAGCATTTATGTAAGAGGAGCTGTGGTTTGTATCAGTTTCATAAGCAGAGATGAACTAAATATGGTCCGTATTAGTAGGAAACACAGTTCTTTTTTTCAGGCAATGCTATTTGTTCCTGCTGTATTGGCGACGCTGGAAAGAAGAGCTTGCTTCTTGCTTTAAAACAGAGTGTTTTTCAGGGTTGAGAATTCTGGTCTGAATTTGTCTTCAGAAACGGAGTTAAACGCAAGGATCTGAGTCTTCCTAAAAGCAAGAGTTCTTTTCTGGTAAACACATTGAATTTTCGGATCAAATGATTTTTTCGCAGTTCACGAACGAAAACGCGATTCTCACTATTAACTAAAGAGGATTTACGTAGAGGAGCTGTGGTTTGTATCAATTTCATAACAGGAGTTGAACAAAATATGGTCTGTATGAATAGGAAACACAGTTATTTTTTTCCGGGCATGCTCATGTTTCTTACTGTATTTTAGACATTGGAATGAAGAGCTTGCCTCTTGCATTAAAACAGGGTGTGTTTCATGGATGAGAACTCTGGTCTGAATTTCCCTTCAGAAACCGAGTTAAACCCCAGGATCTGTCTCTACCTACAAGCAAGAGTTCAATTCTGGTAAACCCTGTGAATTTTGGGCTCAAATGATTTTTCACAGTTCAGGAACCCAACATGATTCTCACTATTAACTTAAGAGCATTTATGTAAGAGGAGCTGTGGTTTGTATCGGTTTCATAAGCAGAGATGAACTAAATATGGTCCGTATGAGTAGGAAACACAGTTCTTTTTTTCAGGGAATGCTCATGGTCCCTGCTGTATAGGAGACGCTGGAAAGAAGAGCTTGCTTCTTGCTTTAAAACAGAGTGTTTTTCAGGGTTGAGAATTCTGGTCTGAATTTCTCTTCAGAAACGGAGTTAAACGCCAGGATCTGTGTCTTCCTACAAGTAAGAGTTCTTTTCTGGTAAACTCATTGACTTTTCGGATCAAATGATTTTTTCGCAGTTCACGAACGAAAACACGATTCTCACTATTAACTAAAGAGGATTTATGTAGAGGAGCTGTGGTTTGTATCAATTTCATAACAGGAGTTGAACTACATATGGTCTGTATGAATAGGAAACACAGTTCTTTTTTTCAGGGAGTGCTCATGGTTCCTGCTGTATTGGAGATGCTGGAAAGAAGAGCTTGCTTCTTGCTTTAAATAGAGTGTTTTTCAGGGTTGAAAATTCTGGTCTGAATTTGTCTTCAGAAGCAGAGTTAAATGCCAGGATCTGTGTCTTCCTACAAGCAAGAGTTCTTTTCTGGTAAACTCATTGAATTTTCGGATCAAATGATTTTTAGCAATTCTAGAACCAAAACGCAATTCTCACTATTAACTAAAGATAAATTATGTAAGAGGAGCTGTAGTTTGTATCAGTTTCATAACAGGAGTTGAACTACATATGGTCTGTATGAATAGGAAACACAGTTCTATATTCTGGGCATGCTCATTGTTCTTACTGTATTGGGGAAGCTGGAAAGAAGAGGATCTTTCTTGCCTTAAAACATAGTGTTTTTCAGGGATGAGAATTCTGGTCTGATTTTGCCTTCAGAAATAGAGTTCAACATCAGGAAAGTGTCTCCCTACAAGCAAGAGTTCAGTTCTGGTAAACCCAGTGAATTTTGGGCTCAAATAATTTTTTGCAGTTCAGGAACCCAACATGATTCTCACTATTAACTAAAGAGGATTTATGTAAGAGGAGCCGTGGTTTGTATCAATTTCATAAGCAGAGTTGAACTACATATGGTCTGTATGAGTAGGAAACACAGTTATTTTATTCCGGGCATGCTCATGTTTCTTGCTGTATTTTAGTCACTGGAAGGAAGAGCTTGCTTCTTGAATTAAAACAGGGTGTGTTTCATGGATGAGAACTCTGGTTTGAATTTCCCTTTACATACGGAGTTAAACACCATGATCTGTGTCTTCCTACCAGCAAGAGTTCTTTTCTGGTAAACCAAGTGAATTTTGGCTCAAATGATTTTTTGCATTTCACGAACCAAAACGCGATTCTCACTATTAACTATAGATCATTTATGTAAGAGGAGCTGTGGTTTGTATGAGTTTCATAAGCAGAGTTGGACAAAATATGGTCCGTATGAGTAGGAAACACAGTTCTTTTTTCAGGGAATGCTCAGTGTTCTTGTTGTATTTTAGACTCTTGAAAAAAGAGCTTGCTTCTTGCATTAAAACAGGGTGTGTTTCATGGATGAGAACTCTGGTGTGAATTTCCCTTCAGAAACAGAGTTAAACCCCAGGATCTGTGTCTTCCTACAAGCAAGAGTTCAGTTCTGGTAAACCCAGTGAATTTTCGGCTCAAATGATTTTTTCGTAATTCTAGAACCAAAACGCGATTCTCACTATTAACTAAAGAGGATTTATGTAAGAGGAGCTGTGGTTTGTATCAGTTTCATAACAGGAGTTGAACTACATATGGTCTGTATGAATAGGAAACACAGATCTTTTTACTGGGCATGCTCATGGTTCTTACTGTATTGGAGAAGCTGGAAAGAAGAGGATCTTTCTTGCCTTAAATCAGAGTGTTTTTCAGGGATGAGAATTCTGGTCTGAATTTGCCTTCAGAAACGGAGTTAAACCCCAAGATCAGTGTCTTCCTACAAGCAAGAGTTAATTTCTGGTAAACCCAGTGAATTTTGGGCTCAAATGATTCTTCACAGTTCTCGAACCCAACATGAGTCTCACTATTAACTAAAGAGCATTTATGTAAGAGGAGACGTGGTTTGTATCAGTTTCATAAGCAGAGTTGAACTACATACGGTCTGTGTGTGTAAGAAACACAGTTATTTTTTTCTGGGCATGCTCATGGTTCCTGCTGTATTGGAGATGCTGGAAAGAAGAGTTTGCTTCTTGCTTTAAAAGAGAGTTTTTTCAGGGTTGAAAATTCTGGTCTGAATTTGTCTTCAGAAACGGAGTTAAATGCCAGGATCTGTGTCTTCCTACAAGCAAGAGTTCTTTTCTGGTAAACTCATTGAATATTCAGCTCAAATGATTTTTAGCAATTCTAGAACCAAAACGCGATTCTTACTATTAACTAAAGACGATTTATGTAAGAGGAGCTGTGGTTTGTATCAGTTTCATAAGCAGAGTTGAACTACCTATGGTACGCATGAGTAGGAAACACTGTTCTTTTTTTCAGGGCATGCTCACGGTTCATGCTGTATTTTAGACTCTGGAAGGAAGAGCTTGCTTCTTGCATTAAAATAGGGTGTGTTTCATGGATGAGAACTCTGGTCTGAATTTCTTTACATACGGAGTTAAACCCCATGATCTGTGTCTTCCTGCAAGCAAGAGCTCATTTCTGGAAAACCAAGTGAATTTTCGGCTCAAATTACTTTACACAGTTCTAGAACACAACGTGATTATCACTATTAACTAAAAGCATTTATTTAAGAGGAGCTGTGGTCTGTACACTTTCATAAGCAGAGTTGGACTACATATGGTCTGTATGAGTAGGAAACACAGTTCTTTTTTCAGGGCATGCTCATGGTTCTTGCTGTATTTTAGACTCTGGAAATAAGTGCTTGCTTCTTGCGTTAAAACAGAGTGTGTTTAATGGATGAGAACTCTGGTCTGAATTTCCCTTTACATACGGAGTTAAACACCATGATCTGTGTCTTCCCACCAGCAAGAGGTCATTTCTTGTAAACCAAGTGAATTTTCGGCTCAAATGATTATTTGCATTTCACGATCCAAACTGCGATTCTCACTATTAACTAAAGAGCATTTATGTAAGAGGAGCTGTGGTTTGTATCAGTTTCATAAGCAGAGTTGAACTAAATATGGTCCGCATGAGTAGGAAACACAGTTCTTTTTTTGAGGTCATGCTCATGGTTCTTGCTGTATTTTAGACTCTTGAAAAAAGAGCTTGCTTCTTGCATTAAAACAGGGTGTGTTTCATGGATGAGAACTCTGGTCTGAATTTCCCTTCAGAAACGGAGTTAAACCCCAGGATCTGTGTCTTCCTACAAGCAAGAGTTCAGTTCTGGTAAACCCAGTGAATTTTGGGCTCAAATGATTTTTCGCAGTTCTGGAACCCAACGCGATTCTCACTATTAACTTAACAGCATTTATGTAAGAGGAGCTGTGGTTTGTATCAGTTTCATAAGCAGAGATGAACTAAATATGGTCCGTATGAGTAGGAAACACAGTTCTTTTTTTAAGGGAATGCTATTGGTTCCTGCTGTATTGGAGACGCTGGAAAGAAGAGCTTGCTTCTTGCTTTAAAACAGAGTGTTTTTCAGGGTTGATAATTCTCGTCTGAATTTGTCTTCAGAAACGGAGTTAAACGCAAGGATCTGAGTCTTCCTACAAGCACGAGTTCTTTTCTGGTAAACACATTGAATTTTCGGATCAAATGATTTTTTCGCAGTTCACGAACAAAAACGTGATTCTCACTATTAACTAAAGAGGATTTACGTAGAGGAGCTGTGGTTTGTATCAATTTCATAACAGGAGTTGAACTACATATGGTCTGTATGAATAGGAAACACAGTTCTTTTTTTCAGGGAATGCTCATGGTTCCTGCTGTATTGGAGATGCTGGAAAGAAGAGCTTGCTTCTTGCTTTAAAACAGAGTGTTTTTCAGGGTTGAAAATTCTAGTCTGAATTTGTCTTCAGAAACGGAGTTAAATGCCAGGATCTGTGTGTTACTACAAGCAAGAGTTCTTTTCTGGTAAACTCATTGAATTTTCGGCTCAAATGATTTTTAGCAATTCTAGAACCAAAACGCGATTCTCAGTATTAACTATAGACGATTTATGTAAGAGGAGCTGTGGTTTGTATCAGTTTCATAAGCAGAGTTGAACTACATATGGTCCGCATGAGTAGGAAACACTGTTCTTTTTTTCAGGGCATGCTCACGGTTCATGCTGTATTTTAGACTCTGGAAGGAAGAGCTTGCTTCTTGCATTAAAATAGGGTGTGTTTCATGGATGAGAACTCTGGTCTGAATTTCTTTACATACAGAGTTAAACCCCATGATCTGTGTATTCCTGCAAGCAAGAGTTCATTTCTGGTAAACCAAGTGAATTTTCGGCTCAAATGACTTTACACAGTTCTAGAACCCAACGAGATTATCACTATTAACTAAAAGCATTTATGTAAGAGGAGCTGTGGTCTTTACACTTTCATAAGCAGAGTTGGACTACATATGGTCCGTATGAGTAGGAAACACAGTTCTTTTTTCAGGGCATGCTCATGGTTCTTGCTGTATTTTAGACTCTGGAAATAAGAGATTGCTTCTTGCGTTAAAACAGAGTGTGTTTAATGGATGAGAACTCTGGTCTGAATTTCCCTTTACATACGGAGTTAAACACCATGATCTGTGTCTTCCCACCAGCAAGAGTTCATTTCTGGTAAACCAAGTGAATTTTCGGCTCAAATGATTATTTGCATTTCACGATCCAAAATACGATTCTCACTATTAACTAAAGAGCATTTATGTAAGAGGAGCTGTGGTTTGTTTCAGTTTCATAAGCAGAGTTGAACTAAATATGGTCCGTATGAGTAGGAAACACAGTTCTTTTTTTTGAGGGCATGCTCATGGTTCTTGCTGTATTTTAGACTCTTGAAAAAAGAGCTTGCTTCTTGCATTAAAACAGGGTGTGTTTCATGGATGAGAACTCTGGTCTGAATTTCCCTTCAGAAACAGAGTTAAACCCCAGGATCTGTGTCTTCCTACAAGCAAGAGTTCAGTTCTGGTAAAACCAATGAATTTTGGGCTCCAATGATTTTTCGCAGTTCAGGAACCCAACGCGATTCTCACTATTTACTTAACAGCATTTATGTAAGAGGAGCTGTGGTTTGTATCAGTTTCATAAGCAGAGATGAACTAAATATGGTCCGTATGAGTAGGAAACACAGTTCTTTTTTTCAGGGAATGCTCTTGGTTCCTGCTGTATTGGAGACACTGGAAAGAAGAGCTTGCTTCTTGCTTTAAAACAGAGTGTTTATCAGGGTTGAGAATTCTGGTCTGAATTTGTCATCAGAAACGGAGTTAAACGCAAGGATCGGAGTCTTCCTACAAGCAAGAGTTCCTTTCTGGTATACTCATTGAATTTTCGGATCAAATGATTTTTCACAGTTCACGAACCAAAACGCGATTCTCACTATTAACTGAAGACGATTTATGTAAGAGGAGCTGGGGTTTGTATCAGATTCATAAGCAGTGTTGAACTACGTATGGTCCGCATGAGTAGGAAACACAGTTCTTTTTTTCAGGGCATGCTCACGGTTCATGCTGTATTGGAGACGCTGGAAAGAAGAGCTTGCTTCTTGCTTTAAAACAGAGTGTTTTTCAGGGTTGAAAATTCTGGTCTGAATTTGTCTTCAGAAACGGAGTTAAATGCCAGGATCTGTGTCTTCCTACAAGCAAGAGTTCTTTTCTGGTAAACTCATTGAATTTTCGGCAAAAATGATTTTTAGCAATTCTAGCACCTAAACGCGATTCTTACTATTAACTAAAGATGATTTATGAAAGAGGAGCTGTGGTTTTCTATCAGTTTCATAAGCAGAGTTGAACTACATATGGTCCGCATGAGTAGGAAACACAGTTCTTTTTTTCAGGGCATGCTCACGGTTCATGCTGTATTTTAGACTCTGGAAGGATGAGCTTGCTTCTTGCATTAAAATAGGGTGTGTTTCATGGATGAGAACTCTGGTCTGAATTTCTTTACATACGGAGTTAAACCCCATGATCTGTGTCTTCCTGCAAGCAAGAGTTCATTTCTGGAAAACCAAGTGAATTTTCGGCTCAAATGACTTTACACAGTTCTAGAACCAAACGTGATTATCACTATTAACTAAAAGCATTTATGTAAGAGGAGCTGTGGTCTGTACACTTTCATAAGCAGAGTTGGACTACATATGGTCCGTATGTGTAGGAAACACAGTTCTTTTTTTGAGGGCATGCTCATGGTTCTTGCTGTATTTTAGACTCTTGAAAAAAGAGCTTGCTTCTTGCTTTAAAACAGAGTGAGTTTCATGGATGAGAACTCTGGTCTGAATTTCCCTTCAGAAACGGAGTTAAACGCCAGGATATGTGTCTTCCTACAAGCAAGATTTCTTTTCTGGTAAACTCATTGAATTTTCGGCTCAAATGATTTTTTGCAATTCTAGAACCAAAACGCGATTCTCACTATTAAATAAAGAGCATTTATGTAAGAGGAGCTGTGGTTTGTATCAGTTTCATAAGCAGAGTTGAACTTCATATGGTCCGCATGAGTTGGAAACACAGTTCTTTTTTTCAGGGCATGCTCACGGTTCATGCTGTATTTTAGACTCTGTAAAGAAGACCTTGCTTCTTGCGTTAAATCAGAGTGTGTTTCAGGGATGAGAACTCTGGTCTGAATTTACCTTCAGAAACAGAGTTAAACCACACGATCTGTGTCTTCCTACAAGCAAGAGTTCTTTTCTGGTAAACTCATTGAATTTTCGGCTCAAATGATTTTTCACAATTCTAGAACCAAAACGCGATTCTCACTATTAACTGAAGACGATTTATGTAAGAGGAGCTGGGGTTTGTATCAGATTCATAAGCAGTGTTGAACTACGTATGGTCCGCATGAGTAGGAAACACAGTTCTTTTTTTCAGGGCATGCTCACGGTTCATGCTGTATTGGAGACGCTGGAAAGAAGAGCTTGCTTCTTGCTTTAAAACAGAGTGTTTTTCAGGGTTGAAAATTCTGGTCTGAATTTGTCTTCAGAAACGGAGTTAAATGCCAGGATCTGTGTCTTCCTACAAGCAAGAGTTCTTTTCTGGTAAACTCATTGAATTTTCGGCAAAAATGATTTTTAGCAATTCTAGCACCTAAACGCGATTCTTACTATTAACTAAAGATGATTTATGAAAGAGGAGCTGTGGTTTGTATCAGTTTCATAAGCAGAGTTGAACTACATATGGTCCGCATGAGTAGGAAACACAGTTCTTTTTTTCAGGGCATGCTCACGGTTCATGCTGTATTTTAGACTCTGGAAGGATGAGCTTGCTTCTTGCATTAAAATAGGGTGTGTTTCATGGATGAGAACTCTGGTCTGAATTTCTTTACATACGGAGTTAAACCCCATGATCTGTGTCTTCCTGCAAGCAAGAGTTCATTTCTGGAAAACCAAGTGAATTTTTGGCTCAAATGACTTTACACAGTTCTAGAACCAAACGTGTTTATCACTATTAACTAAAAGCATTTATGTAAGAGGAGCTGTGGTCTGTACACTTTCATAAGCAGAGTTGGACTACATATGGTCCGTATGTGTAGGAAACACAGTTCTTTTTTTGAGGGCATGCTCATGGTTCTTGCTGTATTTTAGACTCTTGAAAAAAGAGCTTGCTTCTTGCTTTAAAACAGAGTGAGTTTCATGGATGAGAACTCTGGTCTGAATTTCCCTTCAGAAACGGAGTTAAACGCCAGGATCTGTGTCTTCCTACAAGCAAGATTTCTTTTCTGGTAAACTCATTGAATTTTCGGCTCAAATGATTTTTTGCAATTCTAGAACCAAAACGCGGTTCTCACTATTAACTAAAGAGCATTTATGTAAGAGGAGCTGTGGTTTGTATCAGTTTCATAAGCAGAGTTGAACTTCATATGGTCCGCATGAGTTGGAAACACAGTTCTTTTTTTCAGGGCATGCTCACGGTTCATGCTGTATTTTAGACTCTGTAAAGAAGACCTTGCTTCTTGCGTTAAATCAGAGTGTGTTTCAGGGATGAGAACTCTGGTCTGAATTTACCTTCAGAAACAGAGTTAAACCACACGATCTGTGTCTTCCTACAAGCAAGAGTTCTTTTCTGGTAAACTCATTGAATTTTCGGCTCAAATGATTTTTCGCAATTCTAGAACCAAAACGCGATTATCACTATTAACTTAAGACGATTTATGTAAGAGGATCTGTGGTTTGTATCAGTTTCATACCAGGAGTTGAACTACATATGGTCTGTATGAAGAGGAAACACAGTTCTTTTATCTGGACATGCTCATGGTTCTTACTGTATTGGAGAAGCTGGAAAGAAGAGGATCTTTCTTGCCTTAAAACAGAGTGTTTTTCAGGGATGAGAATTTTGGTCTGAATTTGCCTTCAGAAACGGAGTTAAACCCCAGGATCAGTGTCTTCCTACAAGGAAGAGTTCATTTCTGGTAAAACCAGTGAATTTTGGTCTGAAATGATTTTTCGCAGTTCTCGAACCCAACATGATTCTCACTATTAACTAAATAGCATTTATGTAAGAGGAGCCGTGGTTTGTATCAGTTTCATAAGCAGAGTTGAACTACATATGGTCTGTATGAGTAGGAAACACAGTTATTTTTTTCCGGGCATGCTCAAGTTTCTTACTGTATTTTAGACACTGGAAGGAAGAGCTTGCTTCTTGCATTAAGACAGGGTGTGTTTCATGGATGAGAACTCTGGTCTGAATTTCCCTTCAGAAACGGAGTTAAACCCCAGGATCTGTGTCTTCCTACAAGCAAGAGTTCAGTTCTGGTAAACCCAGTGAATTTTGGGCTCAAATGATTTTTCGCAGTTCTGGAACCCAACGCGATTCTCACTATTAACTTAACAGCATTTATGTAAGAGGAGCTGTGGTTTGTATCAGTTTCATAAGCAGAGATGAACTATATATGGTCCGTATGAGTAGGAAACACAGTTCTTTTTTTCAGGGAATGCTATTGGTTCCTGCTGTATTGGAGACGCTGGAAAGAAGAGCATGCTTCTTGCTTTAAAACAGAGTGTTTTTCAGGGTTGAGAATTCTAGTCTGAATTTGTCTTCAGAAACGGAGTTAAACGCAAGGGTCTGAGTCTTCCTACAAGCAAGAGTTCTTTTCTGGTAAACACATTAAATTTTCGGATCAAATGATTTTTTCGCAGTTCACGAACGAAAACGCGATTCTCACTATTAACTAAAGAGGATTTACGTAGAGGAGCTGTGGTTTGTATCAATTTCAGAACAGGAGTTGAACTGCATTTGGTCTGTATGAATAGGAAACACAGTTCTTTTTTTCAGGGAATGCTCATGGTTACTGCTGTATTGGAGATGCTGGAAAGAAGAGCTTGCTTCTTGCTTTAAAACAGAGTGTTTTTCAGGGTTGAAAATTCTAGTCTGAATTTGTCTTCAGAAACGGAGTTAAATGCCAGGATCTGTGTGTTACTACAACAAGAGTTCTTTTCTGGAAAACTCATTGAATTTTCGGCTCAAATGATTATTAGCAATTCTAGAACCAAAACGCGATTCTAAGTATTAACTAAAGACGATTTATGTAAGAGGAGCTGTGGTTTGTATCAGTTTCATAAGCAGAGTTGAACTACATATGGTCCGCATGAGTAGGAAACACTGTTCTTTTTCAGAGCATGCTCACGGTTCATGCTGTATTTTAGACTCTGGAAGGAAGAGCTTGCTTCTTGCATTAAAATAGGGTGTGTTTCATGGATGAGAACTCTGGTCTGAATTTCTTTACATACGGAGTTAAACCCCATGATCTGTGTCTTCCTGCAAGCAAGAGTTCATTTCTGGAAAACCAAGTGAATTTTCGGCTCAAATGACTTTACACAGTTCTAGAACCAAACGTGATTATCACTATTAACTAAAAGCATTTATGTAAGAGGAGCTGTGGTCTGTACACTTTCATAAGCAGAGTTGGACTACATATGGTCCATATTTGTAGGAAACACAGTTCTTTTTTTGAGGGCATGCTCATGGTTCTTGCTGTATTTTAGACTCTTGAAAAAAGAGCTTGCTTCTTGCATTAAAACAGAGTGTGTTTCAAGGTTGGGAACTCTGGTCTGAATTTCCCTTCACAAACGGCATTAAACCCCATGATCTGTGTCTTCCTGCAAGCAAGAGTTCATTTCTGGTAAACCATGTGAATTTTCGGCTCAAATGATTTTTCGCAGTTCACGAACCAAAACGCGATTCTCACTATTACCTAAGGGGATTTATGTAAGAGGATCTGTGGTTTGTATGAGTTTCATAACAGGAGTTGAACTACGTATGTTCTGTATGAGTAGGAAACACAGTTATTTTTTTCCGGGCATGCTCATGTTTCTTGCTGTATTTTAGACTCTTGAAAAAAGTGCTTGCTTCTTGCATTACAACAGGGTGTGTTTCATGGATTAGAAGTCTGGTCTGAATTTCCTTTCACAAACGGCATTAAACCCCATGATCTGTGTCTTCCTGCAAGCACGAGTTCATTTATGGTAAACCAAGTGAATTTTCGGCTCAAATGACTTTACACAGTTCTAGAACCCAACGAGATTATCACTATTAACTAAAGAGCATTTATGTAAGAGGAGCTGTGGTCTGTACACTTTCATAAGCAGAGTTGGACTACATATGGTCCGTATGAGTAGGAAACACAGTTCTTTTTTTGAGGGCATGCTCAGGGTTCTTGCTGTATTTCAGACTCTTGAAAAAAGAGCTTGCTTCTTGCATTAAAACAGGGTGTGTTTCATGGATGAGAACTCTGGTCTGAATTTCCCTTCAGAAACCGAGTTAAACCCCAGGATCTGTGTCTTCCTACAAGCAAGAGTTCAATTCTGGTAAACCCTGTGAATTTTGGGCTCAAATGATTTTTCACAGTTCAGGAACCCAACGCGATTCTCACTATTAACTTAACAGCATTTATGTAAGAGCAGCTGTGGTTTGTATCGGTTTCATAAGCAGAGATGAACTAAATATGGTCCGTATGAGTAGGAAACACAGTTTTTTTTTCAGGGAATGCTCATGGTTCCTGCGGTATTGGAGACGCTGTAAAGAAGAGCTTGCTTCTTGCTTTAAAACAGAGTGTTTTTCAGGGTTGAGAATTCTGGTCTGAATTTGTCTTCAGAAACGGAGTTAAACGCAAGGATCTGAGTCTTCCTACAAGCAAGAGTTCTTTTCTGGTAAACTCATTGAATTTTCGGATCAAATGATTTTTCACAGTTCACGAACCAAAACGCGATTCTCACTATTAACTAAAGAGGATTTATGTAAGAGGAGCTGTGGTTTGTATCAGTTTCATAACAGGAGTTGAACTATATATGGTCTGTATGAATAGGAAACACAGTTCTTTTTTTCAGGGAATGCTCATGGTTAATGCTGTATTGGAGACGCTGGAAAGAAGATCTTGCTTCTTGCTTTAAAACAGAGTGTTTTTCAGGGTTGAAAATTCTGGTCTGAATTTGTCTTCAGAAACGGAGTTAAATGCCAGGATCTGTGTCTTCCTACAAGCAAGAGTTCTTTTCTGGTAAACTCATTGAATTTTCGGCTCAAATGATTTTTTGCAATCCTAGAACCAAAACGCGATTCTCACTATTAACTAAAGAGCATTTATGTAAGAGGACCTGTGGTTGGTATGAGTTTCATAAGCAGAGTTGAACTACATATGGTCTGCATGAATAGGAAACACAGTTCTTTTTTTCAGGGAATGCTCATGGTTCCTGCTGTATTGGAGACACTGGAAAGAAGAGCTTGCTTCTTGCTTTAAAACAGAGTGAGTTTCATGGATGAGAACTCTGGTCTGAATTTCCCTTCAGAAACGGAGTTAAACGCCAGGATCTGTGTCTTCCTACATGCAAGATTTCTTTTCTGGTAAACTCATTGAATTTTCGGCTCAAATGATTTTTTGCAATTCTAGAACCAAAACGCTATTCTCACTATTAACTAAAGAGCATTTATGTAAGAGGACCTGTGGTTTGTATCAGTTTCATATGCAGAGTTGAACTACATATGGTCCGCATGAGTTGGAAACACAGTTCTTTTTTTCAGGGCATGCTCACGGTTCATGCTGTATTTTAGACTCTGTAAAGAAGACCTTGCTTCTTGCGTTAAATCAGAGTGTGTTTCAGGGATGAGAACTCTGGTCTGAATTTACCTTCAGAAACAGAGTTAAACCACAGGATCTGTGTCTTCCTACAAGCAAGAGTTCTTTTCTGGTAAACTCATTGAATTTTCGGCTCAAATGATTTTACGCGATTCTAGAACCAAAACGCGATTCTCACTATTAACTAAAGACGATTTATGTAAGAGTATCTGTGGTTTGTATCAGTTTCATAACAGGAGTTGAACTACATATGGTCTGTATGAATAGGAAACACAGTTCTTTTTTCTGGACATGCTCATGGTTATTACTGTATTGGAGAAGCTGGAAAGAAGAGGATCTTTCTTGCCTTAAAACAGAGTGTTTTTCAGGGATGAGAATTTTGGTCTGAATTTGCCTTCAGGAACGGAGTTAAACCCCAGGATCAGTGTCTTCCTACAAGCAAGAGTTCATTTCTGGTAAAACCAGTGAATTTTGCTCTGAAATGATTTTTCGCAGTTCTCGAACCCAACATGATTCTCACTATTAACTAAAGAGCATTTATGTAAGAGGAGCCGTGGTTTGTATCAGTTTCATAAGCAGAGTTGAACTTCATATGGTGTGTATGAGTAGGAAACACAGTTATTTTTTTCCGGGCATGCTCAAGTTTCTTACTGTATTTTAGACACTGGAAGGAAGAGCTTGCCTCTTGCATTAAAACAGGGTGTGTTTCATGGATGAGAACTCTGGTCTGAATTTCCCTTCAGAAACGGAGGTAAACCCCAGGATCTGTGTCTACCTACAAGCAAGAGTTCAATTCTGGTAAACCCAGTGAATTTTGGGCTCAAATGATTTTTCGCAGTTCAGGACCCCAACGCGATTCTCACTATGAACTTAAGAGCATTTATGTAAGTGGAGCTGTGGTTTGTATCGGTTTCATTAGCAGAGATGAACTAAATATGGTCCGTATGAGTAGGAAACACAGTTCTTTTTTTCAGGAAATGCTCATGGTTCCTGCTGTATTGGAGACGCTGGAAAGAAGAGCAGGGTTCTTGCTTTAAAAAAGAATGTTTTTCAGGGTTGAGAATTCTAGTCTGAATTTGTCTTCAGAAACGGAGTTAAATGCCAGGATCTGTGTCTTCCTACAAGCAAGAGTTCTTTTCTGGTAAACTCATTGAATTTTCAGATCAAATGATTGTTTCGCAGTTCACGAACGAAAACGCGATTCTCACTATTAACTAAAGAGGATTTACGTAGAGGAGCTGTGGTTTGTATCAATTTCATAACTGGAGTTGAACTACATATGGTCTGTATGAATAGGAAACACAGTTCTTTTTTTCAGGGAATGCTCATGGTTCCTGCTGTATTGGAGATGCTGGAAAGAAGAGCTTGCTTCTTGCTTTAAAACAGAGTGTTTTTCAGGGTTGAAAATTCTGGTCTGAATTTGTCTTCAGAAACGGCGTTAAATGCCAGGATCTTTGTCTTCCTACAAGCAAGAGTTCTTTTCTGGTAAACTCATTGAATTTTCGGCTCAGATGATTTTTAGCAATTCTAGAACCAAAACGCGATTCTTACTATTAACTAAAGACGATTTATGTAAGAGGAGCTGTGGTTTGTATCAGTTTCATAAGCAGAGTTGAACTACATATGGTCCGCATGAGTAGGAAACACTGTTCTTTTTTTCAGGGCATGATCACGGTTCATGCTGTATTTTAGACTCTGGAAGGATGAGCTTGCTTCTTGCATTAAAATAGGGTGTGTTTCATGGATGAGAACTCTGGTCTGAATTTCTTTACATACGGAGTTAAAACCCATGATCTGTGTCTTCCTGCAAGCAAGAGTTCATTTCTGGTAAACCAAGTGAATTTTTGGCTCAAATGAATTTACACAGTTCTAGAACACCACGAGATTATCACTATTAACTAAAAGCATTTATGTAAGAGGAGCTGTGGTCTGTACACTTTCATAAGCAGAGTTGGACTACATATGGTCCGTATGTGTAGGAAACACAGTTCTTTTTTTGAGGGCATGCTCATGGTTCTTGCTGTATTTTAGACTCTTGAAAAAAGAGCTTGCTTCTTGCTTTAAAACAGAGTGAGTTTCATGGATGAGAACTCTGGTCTGAATTTCCCTTCAGAAACGGAGTTAAACGCCAGGATATGTGTCTTCCTACAAGCAAGATTTCTTTTCTGGTAAACTCATTGAATTTTCGGCTCAAATGATTTTTTGCAATTCTAGAACCAAAACGCGATTCTCACTATTAAATAAAGAGCATTTATGTAAGAGGAGCTGTGGTTTGTATCAGTTTCATAAGCAGAGTTGAACTTCATATGGTCCGCATGAGTTGGAAACACAGTTCTTTTTTTCAGGGCATGCTCACGGTTCATGCTGTATTTTAGACTCTGTAAAGAAGACCTTGCTTCTTGCGTTAAATCAGAGTGTGTTTCAGGGATGAGAACTCTGGTCTGAATTTACCTTCAGAAACAGAGTTAAACCACACGATCTGTGTCTTCCTACAAGCAAGAGTTCTTTTCTGGTAAACTCATTGAATTTTCGGCTCAAATGATTTTTCGCAATTCTAGAACCAAAACGCGATTCTCACTATTAACTGAAGACGATTTATGTAAGAGGAGCTGGGGTTTGTATCAGATTCATAAGCAGTGTTGAACTACGTATGGTCCGCATGAGTAGGAAACACAGTTCTTTTTTTCAGGGCATGCTCACGGTTCATGCTGTATTGGAGACGCTGGAAAGAAGAGCTTGCTTCTTGCTTTAAAACAGAGTGTTTTTCAGGGTTGAAAATTCTGGTCTGAATTTGTCTTCAGAAACGGAGTTAAATGCCAGGATCTGTGTCTTCCTACAAGCAAGAGTTCTTTTCTGGTAAACTCATTGAATTTTCGGCAAAAATGATTTTTAGCAATTCTAGCACCTAAACGCGATTCTTACTATTAACTAAAGATGATTTATGAAAGAGGAGCTGTGGTTTGTATCAGTTTCATAAGCAGAGTTGAACTACATATGGTCCGCATGAGTAGGAAACACAGTTCTTTTTTTCAGGGCATGCTCACGGTTCATGCTGTATTTTAGACTCTGGAAGGATGAGCTTGCTTCTTGCATTAAAATAGGGTGTGTTTCATGGATGAGAACTCTGGTCTGAATTTCTTTACATACGGAGTTAAACCCCATGATCTGTGTCTTCCTGCAAGCAAGAGTTCATTTCTGGAAAACCAAGTGAATTTTTGGCTCAAATGACTTTACACAGTTCTAGAACCAAACGTGTTTATCACTATTAACTAAAAGCATTTATGTAAGAGGAGCTGTGGTCTGTACACTTTCATAAGCAGAGTTGGACTACATATGGTCCGTATGTGTAGGAAACACAGTTCTTTTTTTGAGGGCATGCTCATGGTTCTTGCTGTATTTTAGACTCTTGAAAAAAGAGCTTGCTTCTTGCTTTAAAACAGAGTGAGTTTCATGGATGAGAACTCTGGTCTGAATTTCCCTTCAGAAACGGAGTTAAACGCCAGGATCTGTGTCTTCCTACAAGCAAGATTTCTTTTCTGGTAAACTCATTGAATTTTCGGCTCAAATGATTTTTTGCAATTCTAGAACCAAAACGCGGTTCTCACTATTAACTAAAGAGCATTTATGTAAGAGGAGCTGTGGTTTGTATCAGTTTCATAAGCAGAGTTGAACTTCATATGGTCCGCATGAGTTGGAAACACAGTTCTTTTTTTCAGGGCATGCTCACGGTTCATGCTGTATTTTAGACTCTGTAAAGAAGACCTTGCTTCTTGCGTTAAATCAGAGTGTGTTTCAGGGATGAGAACTCTGGTCTGAATTTACCTTCAGAAACAGAGTTAAACCACACGATCTGTGTCTTCCTACAAGCAAGAGTTCTTTTCTGGTAAACTCATTGAATTTTCGGCTCAAATGATTTTTCGCAATTCTAGAACCAAAACGCGATTATCACTATTAACTTAAGACGATTTATGTAAGAGGATCTGTGGTTTGTATCAGTTTCATACCAGGAGTTGAACTACATATGGTCTGTATGAAGAGGAAACACAGTTCTTTTATCTGGACATGCTCATGGTTCTTACTGTATTGGAGAAGCTGGAAAGAAGAGGATCTTTCTTGCCTTAAAACAGAGTGTTTTTCAGGGATGAGAATTTTGGTCTGAATTTGCCTTCAGAAACGGAGTTAAACCCCAGGATCAGTGTCTTCCTACAAGGAAGAGTTCATTTCTGGTAAAACCAGTGAATTTTGGTCTGAAATGATTTTTCGCAGTTCTCGAACCCAACATGATTCTCACTATTAACTAAATAGCATTTATGTAAGAGGAGCCGTGGTTTGTATCAGTTTCATAAGCAGAGTTGAACTACATATGGTCTGTATGAGTAGGAAACACAGTTATTTTTTTCCGGGCATGCTCAAGTTTCTTACTGTATTTTAGACACTGGAAGGAAGAGCTTGCTTCTTGCATTAAGACAGGGTGTGTTTCATGGATGAGAACTCTGGTCTGAATTTCCCTTCAGAAACGGAGTTAAACCCCAGGATCTGTGTCTTCCTACAAGCAAGAGTTCAGTTCTGGTAAACCCAGTGAATTTTGGGCTCAAATGATTTTTCGCAGTTCTGGAACCCAACGCGATTCTCACTATTAACTTAACAGCATTTATGTAAGAGGAGCTGTGGTTTGTATCAGTTTCATAAGCAGAGATGAACTATATATGGTCCGTATGAGTAGGAAACACAGTTCTTTTTTTCAGGGAATGCTATTGGTTCCTGCTGTATTGGAGACGCTGGAAAGAAGAGCATGCTTCTTGCTTTAAAACAGAGTGTTTTTCAGGGTTGAGAATTCTAGTCTGAATTTGTCTTCAGAAACGGAGTTAAACGCAAGGGTCTGAGTCTTCCTACAAGCAAGAGTTCTTTTCTGGTAAACACATTAAATTTTCGGATCAAATGATTTTTTCGCAGTTCACGAACGAAAACGCGATTCTCACTATTAACTAAAGAGGATTTACGTAGAGGAGCTGTGGTTTGTATCAATTTCAGAACAGGAGTTGAACTGCATTTGGTCTGTATGAATAGGAAACACAGTTCTTTTTTTCAGGGAATGCTCATGGTTACTGCTGTATTGGAGATGCTGGAAAGAAGAGCTTGCTTCTTGCTTTAAAACAGAGTGTTTTTCAGGGTTGAAAATTCTAGTCTGAATTTGTCTTCAGAAACGGAGTTAAATGCCAGGATCTGTGTGTTACTACAACAAGAGTTCTTTTCTGGAAAACTCATTGAATTTTCGGCTCAAATGATTATTAGCAATTCTAGAACCAAAACGCGATTCTAAGTATTAACTAAAGACGATTTATGTAAGAGGAGCTGTGGTTTGTATCAGTTTCATAAGCAGAGTTGAACTACATATGGTCCGCATGAGTAGGAAACACTGTTCTTTTTCAGAGCATGCTCACGGTTCATGCTGTATTTTAGACTCTGGAAGGAAGAGCTTGCTTCTTGCATTAAAATAGGGTGTGTTTCATGGATGAGAACTCTGGTCTGAATTTCTTTACATACGGAGTTAAACCCCATGATCTGTGTCTTCCTGCAAGCAAGAGTTCATTTCTGGAAAACCAAGTGAATTTTCGGCTCAAATGACTTTACACAGTTCTAGAACCAAACGTGATTATCACTATTAACTAAAAGCATTTATGTAAGAGGAGCTGTGGTCTGTACACTTTCATAAGCAGAGTTGGACTACATATGGTCCATATTTGTAGGAAACACAGTTCTTTTTTTGAGGGCATGCTCATGGTTCTTGCTGTATTTTAGACTCTTGAAAAAAGAGCTTGCTTCTTGCATTAAAACAGAGTGTGTTTCAAGGTTGGGAACTCTGGTCTGAATTTCCCTTCACAAACGGCATTAAACCCCATGATCTGTGTCTTCCTGCAAGCAAGAGTTCATTTCTGGTAAACCATGTGAATTTTCGGCTCAAATGATTTTTCGCAGTTCACGAACCAAAACGCGATTCTCACTATTACCTAAGGGGATTTATGTAAGAGGATCTGTGGTTTGTATGAGTTTCATAACAGGAGTTGAACTACGTATGTTCTGTATGAGTAGGAAACACAGTTATTTTTTTCCGGGCATGCTCATGTTTCTTGCTGTATTTTAGACTCTTGAAAAAAGTGCTTGCTTCTTGCATTACAACAGGGTGTGTTTCATGGATTAGAAGTCTGGTCTGAATTTCCTTTCACAAACGGCATTAAACCCCATGATCTGTGTCTTCCTGCAAGCACGAGTTCATTTATGGTAAACCAAGTGAATTTTCGGCTCAAATGACTTTACACAGTTCTAGAACCCAACGAGATTATCACTATTAACTAAAGAGCATTTATGTAAGAGGAGCTGTGGTCTGTACACTTTCATAAGCAGAGTTGGACTACATATGGTCCGTATGAGTAGGAAACACAGTTCTTTTTTTGAGGGCATGCTCAGGGTTCTTGCTGTATTTCAGACTCTTGAAAAAAGAGCTTGCTTCTTGCATTAAAACAGGGTGTGTTTCATGGATGAGAACTCTGGTCTGAATTTCCCTTCAGAAACCGAGTTAAACCCCAGGATCTGTGTCTTCCTACAAGCAAGAGTTCAATTCTGGTAAACCCTGTGAATTTTGGGCTCAAATGATTTTTCACAGTTCAGGAACCCAACGCGATTCTCACTATTAACTTAACAGCATTTATGTAAGAGCAGCTGTGGTTTGTATCGGTTTCATAAGCAGAGATGAACTAAATATGGTCCGTATGAGTAGGAAACACAGTTTTTTTTTCAGGGAATGCTCATGGTTCCTGCGGTATTGGAGACGCTGTAAAGAAGAGCTTGCTTCTTGCTTTAAAACAGAGTGTTTTTCAGGGTTGAGAATTCTGGTCTGAATTTGTCTTCAGAAACGGAGTTAAACGCAAGGATCTGAGTCTTCCTACAAGCAAGAGTTCTTTTCTGGTAAACTCATTGAATTTTCGGATCAAATGATTTTTCACAGTTCACGAACCAAAACGCGATTCTCACTATTAACTAAAGAGGATTTATGTAAGAGGAGCTGTGGTTTGTATCAGTTTCATAACAGGAGTTGAACTATATATGGTCTGTATGAATAGGAAACACAGTTCTTTTTTTCAGGGAATGCTCATGGTTAATGCTGTATTGGAGACGCTGGAAAGAAGATCTTGCTTCTTGCTTTAAAACAGAGTGTTTTTCAGGGTTGAAAATTCTGGTCTGAATTTGTCTTCAGAAACGGAGTTAAATGCCAGGATCTGTGTCTTCCTACAAGCAAGAGTTCTTTTCTGGTAAACTCATTGAATTTTCGGCTCAAATGATTTTTTGCAATCCTAGAACCAAAACGCGATTCTCACTATTAACTAAAGAGCATTTATGTAAGAGGACCTGTGGTTGGTATGAGTTTCATAAGCAGAGTTGAACTACATATGGTCTGCATGAATAGGAAACACAGTTCTTTTTT
Source organism: Onychomys leucogaster (assembly GCA_949786385.1). Classification (NCBI taxonomy): domain Eukaryota; kingdom Metazoa; phylum Chordata; class Mammalia; order Rodentia; family Cricetidae; genus Onychomys; species Onychomys leucogaster. The sequence goes on along the minus strand of CATKUP010000218.1, from coordinate 385,649 downwards.
TCAGGGAATGCTCATGGTTCCTGCTGTATTGGAGACACTGGAAAGAAGAGCTTGCTTCTTGCTTTAAAACAGAGTGAGTTTCATGGATGAGAACTCTGGTCTGAATTTCCCTTCAGAAACGGAGTTAAACGCCAGGATCTGTGTCTTCCTACATGCAAGATTTCTTTTCTGGTAAACTCATTGAATTTTCGGCTCAAATGATTTTTTGCAATTCTAGAACCAAAACGCTATTCTCACTATTAACTAAAGAGCATTTATGTAAGAGGACCTGTGGTTTGTATCAGTTTCATATGCAGAGTTGAACTACATATGGTCCGCATGAGTTGGAAACACAGTTCTTTTTTTCAGGGCATGCTCACGGTTCATGCTGTATTTTAGACTCTGTAAAGAAGACCTTGCTTCTTGCGTTAAATCAGAGTGTGTTTCAGGGATGAGAACTCTGGTCTGAATTTACCTTCAGAAACAGAGTTAAACCACAGGATCTGTGTCTTCCTACAAGCAAGAGTTCTTTTCTGGTAAACTCATTGAATTTTCGGCTCAAATGATTTTACGCGATTCTAGAACCAAAACGCGATTCTCACTATTAACTAAAGACGATTTATGTAAGAGTATCTGTGGTTTGTATCAGTTTCATAACAGGAGTTGAACTACATATGGTCTGTATGAATAGGAAACACAGTTCTTTTTTCTGGACATGCTCATGGTTATTACTGTATTGGAGAAGCTGGAAAGAAGAGGATCTTTCTTGCCTTAAAACAGAGTGTTTTTCAGGGATGAGAATTTTGGTCTGAATTTGCCTTCAGGAACGGAGTTAAACCCCAGGATCAGTGTCTTCCTACAAGCAAGAGTTCATTTCTGGTAAAACCAGTGAATTTTGCTCTGAAATGATTTTTCGCAGTTCTCGAACCCAACATGATTCTCACTATTAACTAAAGAGCATTTATGTAAGAGGAGCCGTGGTTTGTATCAGTTTCATAAGCAGAGTTGAACTTCATATGGTGTGTATGAGTAGGAAACACAGTTATTTTTTTCCGGGCATGCTCAAGTTTCTTACTGTATTTTAGACACTGGAAGGAAGAGCTTGCCTCTTGCATTAAAACAGGGTGTGTTTCATGGATGAGAACTCTGGTCTGAATTTCCCTTCAGAAACGGAGGTAAACCCCAGGATCTGTGTCTACCTACAAGCAAGAGTTCAATTCTGGTAAACCCAGTGAATTTTGGGCTCAAATGATTTTTCGCAGTTCAGGACCCCAACGCGATTCTCACTATGAACTTAAGAGCATTTATGTAAGTGGAGCTGTGGTTTGTATCGGTTTCATTAGCAGAGATGAACTAAATATGGTCCGTATGAGTAGGAAACACAGTTCTTTTTTTCAGGAAATGCTCATGGTTCCTGCTGTATTGGAGACGCTGGAAAGAAGAGCAGGGTTCTTGCTTTAAAAAAGAATGTTTTTCAGGGTTGAGAATTCTAGTCTGAATTTGTCTTCAGAAACGGAGTTAAATGCCAGGATCTGTGTCTTCCTACAAGCAAGAGTTCTTTTCTGGTAAACTCATTGAATTTTCAGATCAAATGATTGTTTCGCAGTTCACGAACGAAAACGCGATTCTCACTATTAACTAAAGAGGATTTACGTAGAGGAGCTGTGGTTTGTATCAATTTCATAACTGGAGTTGAACTACATATGGTCTGTATGAATAGGAAACACAGTTCTTTTTTTCAGGGAATGCTCATGGTTCCTGCTGTATTGGAGATGCTGGAAAGAAGAGCTTGCTTCTTGCTTTAAAACAGAGTGTTTTTCAGGGTTGAAAATTCTGGTCTGAATTTGTCTTCAGAAACGGCGTTAAATGCCAGGATCTTTGTCTTCCTACAAGCAAGAGTTCTTTTCTGGTAAACTCATTGAATTTTCGGCTCAGATGATTTTTAGCAATTCTAGAACCAAAACGCGATTCTTACTATTAACTAAAGACGATTTATGTAAGAGGAGCTGTGGTTTGTATCAGTTTCATAAGCAGAGTTGAACTACATATGGTCCGCATGAGTAGGAAACACTGTTCTTTTTTTCAGGGCATGATCACGGTTCATGCTGTATTTTAGACTCTGGAAGGATGAGCTTGCTTCTTGCATTAAAATAGGGTGTGTTTCATGGATGAGAACTCTGGTCTGAATTTCTTTACATACGGAGTTAAAACCCATGATCTGTGTCTTCCTGCAAGCAAGAGTTCATTTCTGGTAAACCAAGTGAATTTTTGGCTCAAATGAATTTACACAGTTCTAGAACACCACGAGATTATCACTATTAACTAAAAGCATTTATGTAAGAGGAGCTGTGGTCTGTACAATTTCATAAGCAGAGTTGGACTACATATGGTCTGTATGAGTAGGAAACACAGTTCTTTTTTCAGAGCATGCTCATGGTTCTTGCTGTATTTAGACTCTGGAAATAAGAGCTTGCTTCTTGCGTTAAAACAGAGTGTGTTTAATGGATGAGAACTCTGGTCAGAATTTCCCTTTACATACAGAGTTAAACACCATGATCTGTGTCTTCCCACCAGCAAGAGTTCATTTCTGGTAAACCAAGTGAATTTTCGCCTCAAATGACTTTACACAGTTCTAGAACCAAACGTGATTATCACTATTAACTAAAAGCATTTATGTAAGAGGAGCTGTGGTCTGTACACTTTCATAAGCAGAGTTGGACTACATATGGTCCGTATGTGTAGGAAACACAGTTCTTTTTTTGAGGGCATGCTCATGGTTCTTGCTGTATTTTAGACTCTTGAAAAAAGAGCTTGCTTCTTGCTTTAAAACAGAGTGAGTTTCATGGATGAGAACTCTGGTCTGAATTTCCCTTCAGAAACGGAGTTAAACGCCAGGATCTGTGTCTTCCTACAAGCAAGATTTCTTTTCTGGTAAACTCATTGAATTTTCGGCTCAAATGATTTTTTGCAATTCTAGAACCAAAACGCGATTCTCACTATTAACTAAAGAGCATTTATGTAAGAGGAGCTGTGGTTTGTATCAGTTTCATAAGCAGAGTTGAACTTCATATGGTCCGCATGAGTTGGAAACACAGTTCTTTTTTTCAGGGCATGCTCACGGTTCATGCTGTATTTTAGACTCTGTAAAGAAGACCTTGCTTCTTGCGTTAAATCAGAGTGTGTTTCAGGGATGAGAACTCTGGTCTGAATTTACCTTCAGAAACAGAGTTAAACCACACGATCTGTGTCTTCCTACAAGCAAGAGTTCTTTTCTGGTAAACTCATTGAATTTTCGGCTCAAATGATTTTTCGCAATTCTAGAACCAAAACGCGATTATCACTATTAACTTAAGACGATTTATGTAAGAGGATCTGTGGTTTGTATCAGTTTCATACCAGGAGTTGAACTACATATGGTCTGTATGAAGAGGAAACACAGTTCTTTTTTCTGGACATGCTCATGGTTCTTACTGTATTGGAGAAGCTGGAAAGAAGAGGATCTTTCTTGCCTTAAAACAGAGTGTTTTTCAGGGATGAGAATTTTGGTCTGAATTTGCCTTCAGAAACGGAGTTAAACCCCAGGATCAGTGTCTTCCTACAAGCAAGAGTTCATTTCTGGTAAAACCAGTGAATTTTGGTCTGAAATGATTTTTCGCAGTTCTCGAACCCAACATGATTCTCACTATTAACTAAATAGCATTTATGTAAGAGGAGCCGTGGTTTGTATCAGTTTCATAAGCAGAGTTGAACTACATATGGTCTGTATGAGTAGGAAACACAGTTATTTTTTTCCGGGCATGCTCAAGTTTCTTACTGTATTTTAGACACTGGAAGGAAGAGCTTGCTTCTTGCATTAAGACAGGGTGTGTTTCATGGATGAGAACTCTGGTCTGAATTTCCCTTCAGAAACGGAGTTAAACCCCAGGATCTGTGTCTTCCTACAAGCAAGAGTTCAGTTCTGGTAAACCCAGTGAATTTTGGGCTCAAATGATTTTTCGCAGTTCTGGAACCCAACGCGATTCTCACTATTAACTTAACAGCATTTATGTAAGAGGAGCTGTGGTTTGTATCAGATTCATAAGCAGAGATGAACTATATATGGTCCGTATGAGTAGGAAACACAGTTCTTTTTTTCAGGGAATGCTATTGGTTCCTGCTGTATTGGAGACGCTGGAAAGAAGAGCATGCTTCTTGCTTTAAAACAGAGTGTTTTTCAGGGTTGAGAATTCTAGTCTGAATTTGTCTTCAGAAACGGAGTTAAACGCAAGGGTCTGAGTCTTCCTACAAGCAAGAGTTCTTTTCTGGTAAACACATTGAATTTTCGGATCAAATGATTTTTTCGCAGTTCACGAACGAAAACGCGATTCTCACTATTAACTAAAGAGGATTTACGTAGAGGAGCTGTGGTTTGTATCAATTTCAGAACAGGAGTTGAACTGCATTTGGTCTGTATGAATAGGAAACACAGTTCTTTTTTTCAGGGAATGCTCATGGTTACTGCTGTATTGGAGATGCTGGAAAGAAGAGCTTGCTTCTTGCTTTAAAACAGAGTGTTTTTCAGGGTTGAAAATTCTAGTCTGAATTTGTCTTCAGAAACGGAGTTAAATGCCAGGATCTGTGTGTTACTACAAGCAAGAGTTCTTTTCTGGAAAACTCATTGAATTTTCGGCTCAAATGATTATTAGCAATTCTAGAACCAAAACGCGATTCTAAGTATTAACTAAAGACGATTTATGTAAGAGGAGCTGTGGTTTGTATCAGTTTCATAAGCAGAGTTGAACTACATATGGTCCGCATGAGTAGGAAACACTGTTCTTTTTCAGAGCATGCTCACGGTTCATGCTGTATTTTAGACTCTGGAAGGAAGAGCTTGCTTCTTGCATTAAAATAGGGTGTGTTTCATGGATGAGAACTCTGGTCTGAATTTCTTTACATACAGAGTTAAACCCCATGATCTGTGTCTTCCTGCAAGCAAGAGTTCATTTCTGGTAAACCAAGTGAATTTTCGGCTCAAATGACTTTACACAGTTCTAGAACCCAACGAGATTATCACTATTAACTAAAAGCATTTATGTAAGAGGAGCTGTGGTCTGTACACTTTCATAAGCAGAGTTGGACTACATATGGTCCATATTTGTAGGAAACACAGTTCTTTTTTTGAGGGCATGCTCATGGTTCTTGCTGTATTTTAGACTCTTGAAAAAAGAGCTTGCTTCTTGCATTAAAACAGAGTGTGTTTCAAGGTTGGGAACTCTGGTCTGAATTTCCCTTTACAAACGGAGTTAAACACCATGATCTGTGTCTTCCAACCAGCAATAGTTCATTTCGGGTAAACCAAGTGAATTTTCGGCTCAAATCATTATTTGAATTTCACGAACCAAAATGCGATTCTCACTATTAACTAAAGAGCATTTATGTAAGAGGAGCTGTGGTTTGTATCAGTTTCTTAAGCAGAGATGAACTAAATATGGTCCGTATGATTAGGAAACAGTTCTTTTTTTCAGGGAATGCTCATGGTTCCTGCTGTATTGGAGACGCTGGAAAGAAGAGCTTGCTTCTTGCTTTAAAACAGAGTGTTTATCAGGGTTGAGAATTCTGGTCTGAATTTGTCTTTAGAAACGGAATTAAACGCCAGGATCTGTGTCTTCCTACAAGCAAGAGTTCTTTTCTGGTAAACTCATTGAATTTTCGGCTCAAATGATTTTTCGGAGTTCACGAACCAAAACACGATTCTCACTATTAACTAAAGAGTATTTATGTTAGAGGAGCTGTAGTTTGTATCAGTTTCATAACAGGAGTTGAACTACATATGGTCTGTATGAATAGGAAACACAGTTCTATATTCTGGGCATGCTCATTGTTCTTACTGTATTGGGGAAGCTGGAAAGAAGAGGATCTTTCTTGCCTTAAAACATAGTGTTTTTCAGGGATGAGAATTCTGGTCTGATTTTGCCTTCAGAAATAGAGTTCAACATCAGGAAAGTGTCTCCCTACAAGCAAGAGTTCAGTTCTGGTAAACCCAGTGAATTTTGGGCTCAAATAATTTTTTGCAGTTCAGGAACCCAACATGATTCTCACTATTAACTAAAGAGGATTTATGTAAGAGGAGCCGTGGTTTGTATCAATATCATAAGCAGAGTTGAACTACATATGGTCTGTATGAGTAGGAAACACAGTTATTTTATTCCGGGCATGCTCATGTTTCTTGCTGTATTTTAGTCACTGGAAGGAAGAGCTTGCTTCTTGAATTAAAACAGGGTGTGTTTCATGGATGAGAACTCTGGTTTGAATTTCCCTTTACATACGGAGTTAAACACCATGATCTGTGTCTTCCTACCAGCAAGAGTTCTTTTCTGGTAAACCAAGTGAATTTTGGCTCAAATGATTTTTTGCATTTCACGAACCAAAACGCGATTCTCACTATTAACTATAGATCATTTATGTAAGAGGAGCTGTGGTTTGTATGAGTTTCATAAGCAGAGTTGGACAAAATATGGTCCGTATGAGTAGGAAACACAGTTCTTTTTTCAGGGAATGCTCAGTGTTCTTGTTGTATTTTAGACTCTTGAAAAAAGAGCTTGCTTCTTGCATTAAAACAGGGTGTGTTTCATGGATGAGAACTCTGGTGTGAATTTCCCTTCAGAAACGGAGTTAAACCCCAGGATCTGTGTCTTCCTACAAGCAAGAGTTCAGTTCTGGTAAACCCAGTGAATTTTCGGCTCAAATGATTTTTTCGTAATTCTAGAACCAAAACGCGATTCTCACTATTAACTAAAGAGGATTTATGTAAGAGGAGCTGTGGTTTGTATCAGTTTCATAACAGGAGTTGAACTACATATGGTCTGTATGAATAGGAAACACAGATCTTTTTACTGGGCATGCTCATGGTTCTTACTGTATTGGAGAAGCTGGAAAGAAGAGGATCTTTCTTGCCTTAAATCAGAGTGTTTTTCAGGGATGAGAATTCTGGTCTGAATTTGCCTTCAGAAACGGAGTTAAACCCCAAGATCAGTGTCTTCCTACAAGCAAGAGTTAATTTCTGGTAAACCCAGTGAATTTTGGGCTCAAATGATTCTTCACAGTTCTCGAACCCAACATGAGTCTCACTATTAACTAAAGAGCATTTATGTAAGAGGAGACGTGGTTTGTATCAGTTTCATAAGCAGAGTTGAACTACATACGGTCTGTGTGTGTAAGAAACACAGTTATTTTTTTCTGGGCATGCTCATGGTTCCTGCTGTATTGGAGATGCTGGAAAGAAGAGTTTGCTTCTTGCTTTAAAAGAGAGTTTTTTCAGGGTTGAAAATTCTGGTCTGAATTTGTCTTCAGAAACGGAGTTAAATGCCAGGATCTGTGTCTTCCTACAAGCAAGAGTTCTTTTCTGGTAAACTCATTGAATATTCAGCTCAAATGATTTTTAGCAATTCTAGAACCAAAACGCGATTCTTACTATTAACTAAAGACGATTTATGTAAGAGGAGCTGTGGTTTGTATCAGTTTCATAAGCAGAGTTGAACTACCTATGGTCCGCATGAGTAGGAAACACTGTTCTTTTTTTCAGGGCATGCTCACGGTTCATGCTGTATTTTAGACTCTGGAAGGAAGAGCTTGCTTCTTGCATTAAAATAGGGTGTGTTTCATGGATGAGAACTCTGGTCTGAATTTCTTTACATACGGAGTTAAACCCCATGATCTGTGTCTTCCTGCAAGCAAGAGCTCATTTCTGGAAAACCAAGTGAATTTTCGGCTCAAATTACTTTACACAGTTCTAGAACACAACGTGATTATCACTATTAACTAAAAGCATTTATTTAAGAGGAGCTGTGGTCTGTACACTTTCATAAGCAGAGTTGGACTACATATGGTCTGTATGAGTAGGAAACACAGTTCTTTTTTCAGGGCATGCTCATGGTTCTTGCTGTATTTTAGACTCTGGAAATAAGAGCTTGCTTCTTGCGTTAAAACAGAATGTGTTTAATGGATGAGAACTCTGGTCTGAATTTCCCTTTACATACGGAGTTAAACACCATGATCTGTGTCTTCCCACCAGCAAGAGTTCATTTCTTGTAAACCAAGTGAATTTTCGGCTCAAATGATTATTTGCATTTCACGATCCAAACTGCGATTCTCACTATTAACTAAAGAGCATTTATGTAAGAGGAGCTGTGGTTTGTATCAGTTTCATAAGCAGAGTTGAACTAAATATGGTCCGCATGAGTAGGAAACACAGTTCTTTTTTTGAGGTCATGCTCATGGTTCTTGCTGTATTTTAGACTCTTGAAAAAAGAGCTTGCTTCTTGCATTAAAACAGGGTGTGTTTCATGGATGAGAACTCTGGTCTGAATTTCCCTTCAGAAACGGAGTTAAACCCCAGGATCTGTGTCTTCCTACAAGCAAGAGTTCAGTTCTGGTAAACCCAGTGAATTTTGGGCTCAAATGATTTTTCGCAGTTCTGGAACCCAACGCGATTCTCACTATTAACTTAACAGCATTTATGTAAGAGGAGCTGTGGTTTGTATCAGTTTCATAAGCAGAGATGAACTAAATATGGTCCGTATGAGTAGGAAACACAGTTCTTTTTTTAAGGGAATGCTATTGGTTCCTGCTGTATTAGAGACGCTGGAAAGAAGAGCTTGCTTCTTGCTTTAAAACAGAGTGTTTTTCAGGGTTGATAATTCTCGTCTGAATTTGTCTTCAGAAACGGAGTTAAACGCAAGGATCTGAGTCTTCCTACAAGCACGAGTTCTTTTCTGGTAAACACATTGAATTTTCGGATCAAATGATTTTTTCGCAGTTCACAAACAAAAACGTGATTCTCACTATTAACTAAAGAGGATTTACGTAGAGGAGCTGTGGTTTGTATCAATTTCATAACAGGAGTTGAACTACATATGGTCTGTATGAATAGGAAACACAGTTCTTTTTTTCAGTTAATGCTCATGGTTCCTGCTGTATTGGAGATGCTGGAAAGAAGAGCTTGCTTCTTGCTTTAAAACAGAGTGTTTTTCAGGGTTGAAAATTCTAGTCTGAATTTGTCTTCAGAAACGGAGTTAAATGCCAGGATCTGTGTGTTACTACAAGCAAGAGTTCTTTTCTGGTAAACTCATTGAATTTTCGGCTCAAATGATTTTTAGCAATTCTAGAACCAAAACGCGATTCTCAGTATTAACTATAGACGATTTATGTAAGAGGAGCTGTGGTTTGTATCAGTTTCATAAGCAGAGTTGAACTACATATGGTCCGCATGAGTAGGAAACACTGTTCTTTTTTTCAGGGCATGCTCACGGTTCATGCTGTATTTTAGACTCTGGAAGGAAGAGCTTGCTTCTTGCATTAAAATAGGGTGTGTTTCATGGATGAGAACTCTGTTCTGAATTTCTTTACATACAGAGTTAAACCCCATGATCTGTGTATTCCTGCAAGCAAGAGTTCATTTCTGGTAAACCAAGTGAATTTTCGGCTCAAATGACTTTACACAGTTCTAGAACCCAACGAGATTATCACTATTAACTAAAAGCATTTATGTAAGAGGAGCTGTGGTCTTTACACTTTCATAAGCAGAGTTGGACTACATATGGTCCGTATGAGTAGGAAACACAGTTCTTTTTTCAGGGCATGCTCATGGTTCTTGCTGTATTTTAGACTCTGGAAATAAGAGATTGCTTCTTGCGTTAAAACAGAGTGTGTTTAATGGATGAGAACTCTGGTCTGAATTTCCCTTTACATACGGAGTTAAACACCATGATCTGTGTCTTCCCACCAGCAAGAGTTCATTTCTGGTAAACCAAGTGAATTTTCGGCTCAAATGATTATTTGCATTTCACGATCCAAAATGCGATTCTCACTATTAACTAAAGAGCATTTATGTAAGAGGAGCTGTGGTTTGTTTCAGTTTCATAAGCAGAGTTGAACTAAATATGGTCCGTATGAGTAGGAAACACAGTTCTTTTTTTTGAGGGCATGCTCATGGTTCTTGCTGTATTTTAGACTCTTGAAAAAAGAGCTTGCTTCTTGCATTAAAACAGGGTGTGTTTCATGGATGAGAACTCTGGTCTGAATTTCCCTTCAGAAACAGAGTTAAACCCCAGGATCTGTGTCTTCCTACAAGCAAGAGTTCAGTTCTGGTAAAACCAATGAATTTTGGGCTCCAATGATTTTTCGCAGTTCAGGAACCCAACGCGATTCTCACTATTTACTTAACAGCATTTATGTAAGAGGAGCTGTGGTTTGTATCAGTTTCATAAGCAGAGATGAACTAAATATGGTCCGTATGAGTAGGAAACACAGTTCTTTTTTTCAGGGAATGCTCTTGGTTCCTGCTGTATTGGAGACACTGGAAAGAAGAGCTTGCTTCTTGCTTTAAAACAGAGTGTTTATCAGGGTTGAGAATTCTGGTCTGAATTTGTCATCAGAAACGGAGTTAAACGCAAGGATCGGAGTCTTCCTACAAGCAAGAGTTCCTTTCTGGTATACTCATTGAATTTTCGGATCAAATGATTTTTCACAGTTCACGAACCAAAACGCGATTCTCACTATTAACTGAAGACGATTTATGTAAGAGGAGCTGGGGTTTGTATCAGATTCATAAGCAGTGTTGAACTACGTATGGTCCGCATGAGTAGGAAACACAGTTCTTTTTTTCAGGGCATGCTCACGGTTCATGCTGTATTGGAGACGCTGGAAAGAAGAGCTTGCTTCTTGCTTTAAAACAGAGTGTTTTTCAGGGTTGAAAATTCTGGTCTGAATTTGTCTTCAGAAACGGAGTTAAATGCCAGGATCTGTGTCTTCCTACAAGCAAGAGTTCTTTTCTAGTAAACTCATTGAATTTTCGGCTGAAATGATTTTTAGCAATTCTAGAACCTAAACGCGATTCTTACTATTAACTAAAGATGATTTATGAAAGAGGAGCTGTGGTTTGTATCAGTTTCATAAGCAGAGTTGAACTACATATGGTCCGCATGAGTAGGAAACACAGTTCTTTTTTTCAGGGCATGCTCACGGTTCATGCTGTATTTTAGACTCTGGAAGGATGAGCTTGCTTCTTGCATTAAAATAGGGTGTGTTTCATGGATGAGAACTCTGGTCTGAATTTCTTTACATACGGAGTTAAACCCCATGATCTGTGTCTTCCTGCAAGCAAGAGTTCATTTCTGGAAAACCAAGTGAATTTTCGGCTCAAATGACTTTACACAGTTCTAGAACCAAACGTGATTATCACTATTAACTAAAAGCATTTATGTAAGAGGAGCTGTGGTCTGTACACTTTCATAAGCAGAGTTGGACTACATATGGTCCGTATGTGTAGGAAACACAGTTCTTTTTTTGAGGGCATGCTCATGGTTCTTGCTGTATTTTAGACTCTTGAAAAAAGAGCTTGCTTCTTGCTTTAAAACAGAGTGAGTTTCATGGATGAGAACTCTGGTCTGAATTTCCCTTCAGAAACGGAGTTAAACGCCAGGATCTGTGTCTTCCTACAAGCAAGATTTCTTTTCTGGTAAACTCATTGAATTTTCGGCTCAAATGATTTTTTGCAATTCTAGAACCAAAACGCGATTCTCACTATTAACTAAAGAGCATTTATGTAAGAGGAGCTGTGGTTTGTATCAGTTTCATAAGCAGAGTTGAACTTCATATGGTCCGCATGAGTTGGAAACACAGTTCTTTTTTTCAGGGCATGCTCACGGTTCATGCTGTATTTTAGACTCTGGAAGGAAGAGCTTGCTTCTTGCATTAAAATAGGGTGTGTTTCATGGATGAGAACTCTGGTCTGAATTTCTTTACATACAGAGTTAAACCCCATGATCTGTGTATTCCTGCAAGCAAGAGTTCATTTCTGGTAAACCAAGTGAATTTTCGGCTCAAATGACTTTACACAGTTCTAGAACCCAACGAGATTATCACTATTAACTAAAAGCATTTATGTAAGAGGAGCTGTGGTCTTTACACTTTCATAAGCAGAGTTGGACTACATATGGTCCGTATGAGTAGGAAACACAGTTCTTTTTTCAGGGCATGCTCATGGTTCTTGCTGTATTTTAGACTCTGGAAATAAGAGATTGCTTCTTGCGTTAAAACAGAGTGTGTTTAATGGATGAGAACTCTGGTCTGAATTTCCCTTTACATACGGAGTTAAACACCATGATCTGTGTCTTCCCACCAGCAAGAGTTCATTTCTGGTAAACCAAGTGAATTTTCGGCTCAAATGATTATTTGCATTTCACGATCCAAAATGCGATTCTCACTATTAACTAAAGAGCATTTATGTAAGAGGAGCTGTGGTTTGTTTCAGTTTCATAAGCAGAGTTGAACTAAATATGGTCCGTATGAGTAGGAAACACAGTTCTTTTTTTTGAGGGCATGCTCATGGTTCTTGCTGTATTTTAGACTCTTGAAAAAAGAGCTTGCTTCTTGCATTAAAACAGGGTGTGTTTCATGGATGAGAACTCTGGTCTGAATTTCCCTTCAGAAACAGAGTTAAACCCCAGGATCTGTGTCTTCCTACAAGCAAGAGTTCAGTTCTGGTAAAACCAATGAATTTTGGGCTCCAATGATTTTTCGCAGTTCAGGAACCCAACGCGATTCTCACTATTTACTTAACAGCATTTATGTAAGAGGAGCTGTGGTTTGTATCAGTTTCATAAGCAGAGATGAACTAAATATGGTCCGTATGAGTAGGAAACACAGTTCTTTTTTTCAGGGAATGCTCTTGGTTCCTGCTGTATTGGAGACACTGGAAAGAAGAGCTTGCTTCTTGCTTTAAAACAGAGTGTTTATCAGGGTTGAGAATTCTGGTCTGAATTTGTCATCAGAAACGGAGTTAAACGCAAGGATCGGAGTCTTCCTACAAGCAAGAGTTCCTTTCTGGTATACTCATTGAATTTTCGGATCAAATGATTTTTCACAGTTCACGAACCAAAACGCGATTCTCACTATTAACTGAAGACGATTTATGTAAGAGGAGCTGGGGTTTGTATCAGATTCATAAGCAGTGTTGAACTACGTATGGTCCGCATGAGTAGGAAACACAGTTCTTTTTTTCAGGGCATGCTCACGGTTCATGCTGTATTGGAGACGCTGGAAAGAAGAGCTTGCTTCTTGCTTTAAAACAGAGTGTTTTTCAGGGTTGAAAATTCTGGTCTGAATTTGTCTTCAGAAACGGAGTTAAATGCCAGGATCTGTGTCTTCCTACAAGCAAGAGTTCTTTTCTAGTAAACTCATTGAATTTTCGGCTGAAATGATTTTTAGCAATTCTAGAACCTAAACGCGATTCTTACTATTAACTAAAGATGATTTATGAAAGAGGAGCTGTGGTTTGTATCAGTTTCATAAGCAGAGTTGAACTACATATGGTCCGCATGAGTAGGAAACACAGTTCTTTTTTTCAGGGCATGCTCACGGTTCATGCTGTATTTTAGACTCTGGAAGGATGAGCTTGCTTCTTGCATTAAAATAGGGTGTGTTTCATGGATGAGAACTCTGGTCTGAATTTCTTTACATACGGAGTTAAACCCCATGATCTGTGTCTTCCTGCAAGCAAGAGTTCATTTCTGGAAAACCAAGTGAATTTTCGGCTCAAATGACTTTACACAGTTCTAGAACCAAACGTGATTATCACTATTAACTAAAAGCATTTATGTAAGAGGAGCTGTGGTCTGTACACTTTCATAAGCAGAGTTGGACTACATATGGTCCGTATGTGTAGGAAACACAGTTCTTTTTTTGAGGGCATGCTCATGGTTCTTGCTGTATTTTAGACTCTTGAAAAAAGAGCTTGCTTCTTGCTTTAAAACAGAGTGAGTTTCATGGATGAGAACTCTGGTCTGAATTTCCCTTCAGAAACGGAGTTAAACGCCAGGATCTGTGTCTTCCTACAAGCAAGATTTCTTTTCTGGTAAACTCATTGAATTTTCGGCTCAAATGATTTTTTGCAATTCTAGAACCAAAACGCGATTCTCACTATTAACTAAAGAGCATTTATGTAAGAGGAGCTGTGGTTTGTATCAGTTTCATAAGCAGAGTTGAACTTCATATGGTCCGCATGAGTTGGAAACACAGTTCTTTTTTTCAGGGCATGCTCACGGTTCATGCTGTATTTTAGACTCTGGAAGGAAGAGCTTGCTTCTTGCATTAAAATAGGGTGTGTTTCATGGATGAGAACTCTGGTCTGAATTTCTTTACATACAGAGTTAAACCCCATGATCTGTGTATTCCTGCAAGCAAGAGTTCATTTCTGGTAAACCAAGTGAATTTTCGGCTCAAATGACTTTACACAGTTCTAGAACCCAACGAGATTATCACTATTAACTAAAAGCATTTATGTAAGAGGAGCTGTGGTCTTTACACTTTCATAAGCAGAGTTGGACTACATATGGTCCGTATGAGTAGGAAACACAGTTCTTTTTTCAGGGCATGCTCATGGTTCTTGCTGTATTTTAGACTCTGGAAATAAGAGATTGCTTCTTGCGTTAAAACAGAGTGTGTTTAATGGATGAGAACTCTGGTCTGAATTTCCCTTTACATACGGAGTTAAACACCATGATCTGTGTCTTCCCACCAGCAAGAGTTCATTTCTGGTAAACCAAGTGAATTTTCGGCTCAAATGATTATTTGCATTTCACGATCCAAAATGCGATTCTCACTATTAACTAAAGAGCATTTATGTAAGAGGAGCTGTGGTTTGTTTCAGTTTCATAAGCAGAGTTGAACTAAATATGGTCCGTATGAGTAGGAAACACAGTTCTTTTTTTTGAGGGCATGCTCATGGTTCTTGCTGTATTTTAGACTCTTGAAAAAAGAGCTTGCTTCTTGCATTAAAACAGGGTGTGTTTCATGGATGAGAACTCTGGTCTGAATTTCCCTTCAGAAACAGAGTTAAACCCCAGGATCTGTGTCTTCCTACAAGCAAGAGTTCAGTTCTGGTAAAACCAATGAATTTTGGGCTCCAATGATTTTTCGCAGTTCAGGAACCCAACGCGATTCTCACTATTTACTTAACAGCATTTATGTAAGAGGAGCTGTGGTTTGTATCAGTTTCATAAGCAGAGATGAACTAAATATGGTCCGTATGAGTAGGAAACACAGTTCTTTTTTTCAGGGAATGCTCTTGGTTCCTGCTGTATTGGAGACACTGGAAAGAAGAGCTTGCTTCTTGCTTTAAAACAGAGTGTTTATCAGGGTTGAGAATTCTGGTCTGAATTTGTCATCAGAAACGGAGTTAAACGCAAGGATCGGAGTCTTCCTACAAGCAAGAGTTCCTTTCTGGTATACTCATTGAATTTTCGGATCAAATGATTTTTCACAGTTCACGAACCAAAACGCGATTCTCACTATTAACTGAAGACGATTTATGTAAGAGGAGCTGGGGTTTGTATCAGATTCATAAGCAGTGTTGAACTACGTATGGTCCGCATGAGTAGGAAACACAGTTCTTTTTTTCAGGGCATGCTCACGGTTCATGCTGTATTGGAGACGCTGGAAAGAAGAGCTTGCTTCTTGCTTTAAAACAGACTGTTTTTCAGGGTTGAAAATTCTGGTCTGAATTTGTCTTCAGAAACGGAGTTAAATGCCAGGATCTGTGTCTTCCTACAAGCAAGAGTTCTTTTCTGGTAAACTCATTGAATTTTCGGCTGAAATGATTTTTAGCAATTCTAGAACCTAAACGCGATTCTTACTATTAACTAAAGATGATTTATGAAAGAGGAGCTGTGGTTTGTATCAGTTTCATAAGCAGAGTTGAACTACATATGGTCCGCATGAGTAGGAAACACAGTTCTTTTTTTCAGGGCATGCTCACGGTTCATGCTGTATTTTAGACTCTGGAAGGATGAGCTTGCTTCTTGCATTAAAATAGGGTGTGTTTCATGGATGAGAACTCTGGTCTGAATTTCTTTACATACGGAGTTAAACCCCATGATCTGTGTCTTCCTGCAAGCAAGAGTTCATTTCTGGAAAACCAAGTGAATTTTCGGCTCAAATGACTTTACACAGTTCTAGAACCAAACGTGATTATCACTATTAACTAAAAGCATTTATGTAAGAGGAGCTGTGGTCTGTACACTTTCATAAGCAGAGTTGGACTACATATGGTCCGTATGTGTAGGAAACACAGTTCTTTTTTTGAGGGCATGCTCATGGTTCTTGCTGTATTTTAGACTCTTGAAAAAAGAGCTTGCTTCTTGCTTTAAAACAGAGTGAGTTTCATGGATGAGAACTCTGGTCTGAATTTCCCTTCAGAAACGGAGTTAAACGCCAGGATCTGTGTCTTCCTACAAGCAAGATTTCTTTTCTGGTAAACTCATTGAATTTTCGGCTCAAATGATTTTTTGCAATTCTAGAACCAAAACGCGATTCTCACTATTAACTAAAGAGCATTTATGTAAGAGGAGCTGTGGTTTGTATCAGTTTCATAAGCAGAGTTGAACTTCATATGGTCCGCATGAGTTGGAAACACAGTTCTTTTTTTCAGGGCATGCTCACGGTTCATGCTGTATTTTAGACTCTGGAAGGAAGAGCTTGCTTCTTGCATTAAAATAGGGTGTGTTTCATGGATGAGAACTCTGGTCTGAATTTCTTTACATACAGAGTTAAACCCCATGATCTGTGTATTCCTGCAAGCAAGAGTTCATTTCTGGTAAACCAAGTGAATTTTCGGCTCAAATGACTTTACACAGTTCTAGAACCCAACGAGATTATCACTATTAACTAAAAGCATTTATGTAAGAGGAGCTGTGGTCTTTACACTTTCATAAGCAGAGTTGGACTACATATGGTCCGTATGAGTAGGAAACACAGTTCTTTTTTCAGGGCATGCTCATGGTTCTTGCTGTATTTTAGACTCTGGAAATAAGAGATTGCTTCTTGCGTTAAAACAGAGTGTGTTTAATGGATGAGAACTCTGGTCTGAATTTCCCTTTACATACGGAGTTAAACACCATGATCTGTGTCTTCCCACCAGCAAGAGTTCATTTCTGGTAAACCAAGTGAATTTTCGGCTCAAATGATTATTTGCATTTCACGATCCAAAATGCGATTCTCACTATTAACTAAAGAGCATTTATGTAAGAGGAGCTGTGGTTTGTTTCAGTTTCATAAGCAGAGTTGAACTAAATATGGTCCGTATGAGTAGGAAACACAGTTCTTTTTTTTGAGGGCATGCTCATGGTTCTTGCTGTATTTTAGACTCTTGAAAAAAGAGCTTGCTTCTTGCATTAAAACAGGGTGTGTTTCATGGATGAGAACTCTGGTCTGAATTTCCCTTCAGAAACAGAGTTAAACCCCAGGATCTGTGTCTTCCTACAAGCAAGAGTTCAGTTCTGGTAAAACCAATGAATTTTGGGCTCCAATGATTTTTCGCAGTTCAGGAACCCAACGCGATTCTCACTATTTACTTAACAGCATTTATGTAAGAGGAGCTGTGGTTTGTATCAGTTTCATAAGCAGAGATGAACTAAATATGGTCCGTATGAGTAGGAAACACAGTTCTTTTTTTCAGGGAATGCTCTTGGTTCCTGCTGTATTGGAGACACTGGAAAGAAGAGCTTGCTTCTTGCTTTAAAACAGAGTGTTTATCAGGGTTGAGAATTCTGGTCTGAATTTGTCATCAGAAACGGAGTTAAACGCAAGGATCGGAGTCTTCCTACAAGCAAGAGTTCCTTTCTGGTATACTCATTGAATTTTCGGATCAAATGATTTTTCACAGTTCACGAACCAAAACGCGATTCTCACTATTAACTGAAGACGATTTATGTAAGAGGAGCTGGGGTTTGTATCAGATTCATAAGCAGTGTTGAACTACGTATGGTCCGCATGAGTAGGAAACACAGTTCTTTTTTTCAGGGCATGCTCACGGTTCATGCTGTATTGGAGACGCTGGAAAGAAGAGCTTGCTTCTTGCTTTAAAACAGACTGTTTTTCAGGGTTGAAAATTCTGGTCTGAATTTGTCTTCAGAAACGGAGTTAAATGCCAGGATCTGTGTCTTCCTACAAGCAAGAGTTCTTTTCTGGTAAACTCATTGAATTTTCAGCTGAAATGATTTTTAGCAATTCTAGAACCTAAACGCGATTCTTACTATTAACTAAAGATGATTTATGAAAGAGGAGCTGTGGTTTGTATCAGTTTCATAAGCAGAGTTGAACTACATATGGTCCGCATGAGTAGGAAACACAGTTCTTTTTTTCAGGGCATGCTCACGGTTCATGCTGTATTTTAGACTCTGGAAGGATGAGCTTGCTTCTTGCATTAAAATAGGGTGTGTTTCATGGATGAGAACTCTGGTCTGAATTTCTTTACATACGGAGTTAAACCCCATGATCTGTGTCTTCCTGCAAGCAAGAGTTCATTTCTGGAAAACCAAGTGAATTTTCGGCTCAAATGACTTTACACAGTTCTAGAACCAAACGTGATTATCACTATTAACTAAAAGCATTTATGTAAGAGGAGCTGTGGTCTGTACACTTTCATAAGCAGAGTTGGACTACATATGGTCCGTATGTGTAGGAAACACAGTTCTTTTTTTGAGGGCATGCTCATGGTTCTTGCTGTATTTTAGACTCTTGAAAAAAGAGCTTGCTTCTTGCTTTAAAACAGAGTGAGTTTCATGGATGAGAACTCTGGTCTGAATTTCCCTTCAGAAACGGAGTTAAACGCCAGGATCTGTGTCTTCCTACAAGCAAGATTTCTTTTCTGGTAAACTCATTGAATTTTCGGCTCAAATGATTTTTTGCAATTCTAGAACCAAAACGCGATTCTCACTATTAACTAAAGAGCATTTATGTAAGAGGAGCTGTGGTTTGTATCAGTTTCATAAGCAGAGTTGAACTTCATATGGTCCGCATGAGTTGGAAACACAGTTCTTTTTTTCAGGGCATGCTCACGGTTCATGCTGTATTTTAGACTCTGGAAGGAAGAGCTTGCTTCTTGCATTAAAATAGGGTGTGTTTCATGGATGAGAACTCTGGTCTGAATTTCTTTACATACAGAGTTAAACCCCATGATCTGTGTATTCCTGCAAGCAAGAGTTCATTTCTGGTAAACCAAGTGAATTTTCGGCTCAAATGACTTTACACAGTTCTAGAACCCAACGAGATTATCACTATTAACTAAAAGCATTTATGTAAGAGGAGCTGTGGTCTTTACACTTTCATAAGCAGAGTTGGACTACATATGGTCCGTATGAGTAGGAAACACAGTTCTTTTTTCAGGGCATGCTCATGGTTCTTGCTGTATTTTAGACTCTGGAAATAAGAGATTGCTTCTTGCGTTAAAACAGAGTGTGTTTAATGGATGAGAACTCTGGTCTGAATTTCCCTTTACATACGGAGTTAAACACCATGATCTGTGTCTTCCCACCAGCAAGAGTTCATTTCTGGTAAACCAAGTGAATTTTCGGCTCAAATGATTATTTGCATTTCACGATCCAAAATGCGATTCTCACTATTAACTAAAGAGCATTTATGTAAGAGGAGCTGTGGTTTGTTTCAGTTTCATAAGCAGAGTTGAACTAAATATGGTCCGTATGAGTAGGAAACACAGTTCTTTTTTTTGAGGGCATGCTCATGGTTCTTGCTGTATTTTAGACTCTTGAAAAAAGAGCTTGCTTCTTGCATTAAAACAGGGTGTGTTTCATGGATGAGAACTCTGGTCTGAATTTCCCTTCAGAAACAGAGTTAAACCCCAGGATCTGTGTCTTCCTACAAGCAAGAGTTCAGTTCTGGTAAAACCAATGAATTTTGGGCTCCAATGATTTTTCGCAGTTCAGGAACCCAACGCGATTCTCACTATTTACTTAACAGCATTTATGTAAGAGGAGCTGTGGTTTGTATCAGTTTCATAAGCAGAGATGAACTAAATATGGTCCGTATGAGTAGGAAACACAGTTCTTTTTTTCAGGGAATGCTCTTGGTTCCTGCTGTATTGGAGACACTGGAAAGAAGAGCTTGCTTCTTGCTTTAAAACAGAGTGTTTATCAGGGTTGAGAATTCTGGTCTGAATTTGTCATCAGAAACGGAGTTAAACGCAAGGATCGGAGTCTTCCTACAAGCAAGAGTTCCTTTCTGGTATACTCATTGAATTTTCGGATCAAATGATTTTTCACAGTTCACGAACCAAAACGCGATTCTCACTATTAACTGAAGACGATTTATGTAAGAGGAGCTGGGGTTTGTATCAGATTCATAAGCAGTGTTGAACTACGTATGGTCCGCATGAGTAGGAAACACAGTTCTTTTTTTCAGGGCATGCTCACGGTTCATGCTGTATTGGAGACGCTGGAAAGAAGAGCTTGCTTCTTGCTTTAAAACAGAGTGTTTTTCAGGGTTGAAAATTCTGGTCTGAATTTGTCTTCAGAAACGGAGTTAAATGCCAGGATCTGTGTCTTCCTACAAGCAAGAGTTCTTTTCTGGTAAACTCATTGAATTTTCGGCTGAAATGATTTTTAGCAATTCTAGAACCTAAACGCGATTCTTACTATTAACTAAAGATGATTTATGAAAGAGGAGCTGTGGTTTGTATCAGTTTCATAAGCAGAGTTGAACTACATATGGTCCGCATGAGTAGGAAACACAGTTCTTTTTTTCAGGGCATGCTCACGGTTCATGCTGTATTTTAGACTCTGGAAGGATGAGCTTGCTTCTTGCATTAAAATAGGGTGTGTTTCATGGATGAGAACTCTGGTCTGAATTTCTTTACATACGGAGTTAAACCCCATGATCTGTGTCTTCCTGCAAGCAAGAGTTCATTTCTGGAAAACCAAGTGAATTTTCGGCTCAAATGACTTTACACAGTTCTAGAACCAAACGTGATTATCACTATTAACTAAAAGCATTTATGTAAGAGGAGCTGTGGTCTGTACACTTTCATAAGCAGAGTTGGACTACATATGGTCCGTATGTGTAGGAAACACAGTTCTTTTTTTGAGGGCATGCTCATGGTTCTTGCTGTATTTTAGACTCTTGAAAAAAGAGCTTGCTTCTTGCTTTAAAACAGAGTGAGTTTCATGGATGAGAACTCTGGTCTGAATTTCCCTTCAGAAACGGAGTTAAACGCCAGGATCTGTGTCTTCCTACAAGCAAGATTTCTTTTCTGGTAAACTCATTGAATTTTCGGCTCAAATGATTTTTTGCAATTCTAGAACCAAAACGCGATTCTCACTATTAACTAAAGAGCATTTATGTAAGAGGAGCTGTGGTTTGTATCAGTTTCATAAGCAGAGTTGAACTTCATATGGTCCGCATGAGTTGGAAACACAGTTCTTTTTTTCAGGGCATGCTCACGGTTCATGCTGTATTTTAGACTCTGGAAGGAAGAGCTTGCTTCTTGCATTAAAATAGGGTGTGTTTCATGGATGAGAACTCTGGTCTGAATTTCTTTACATACAGAGTTAAACCCCATGATCTGTGTATTCCTGCAAGCAAGAGTTCATTTCTGGTAAACCAAGTGAATTTTCGGCTCAAATGACTTTACACAGTTCTAGAACCCAACGAGATTATCACTATTAACTAAAAGCATTTATGTAAGAGGAGCTGTGGTCTTTACACTTTCATAAGCAGAGTTGGACTACATATGGTCCGTATGAGTAGGAAACACAGTTCTTTTTTCAGGGCATGCTCATGGTTCTTGCTGTATTTTAGACTCTGGAAATAAGAGATTGCTTCTTGCGTTAAAACAGAGTGTGTTTAATGGATGAGAACTCTGGTCTGAATTTCCCTTTACATACGGAGTTAAACACCATGATCTGTGTCTTCCCACCAGCAAGAGTTCATTTCTGGTAAACCAAGTGAATTTTCGGCTCAAATGATTATTTGCATTTCA
This sequence comes from Onychomys leucogaster, assembly GCA_949786385.1. Classification (NCBI taxonomy): domain Eukaryota; kingdom Metazoa; phylum Chordata; class Mammalia; order Rodentia; family Cricetidae; genus Onychomys; species Onychomys leucogaster. The sequence continues at coordinate 363,862 of CATKUP010000218.1, read as the reverse complement.
CGATCCAAAATGCGATTCTCACTATTAACTAAAGAGCATTTATGTAAGAGGAGCTGTGGTTTGTTTCAGTTTCATAAGCAGAGTTGAACTAAATATGGTCCGTATGAGTAGGAAACACAGTTCTTTTTTTTGAGGGCATGCTCATGGTTCTTGCTGTATTTTAGACTCTTGAAAAAAGAGCTTGCTTCTTGCATTAAAACAGGGTGTGTTTCATGGATGAGAACTCTGGTCTGAATTTCCCTTCAGAAACAGAGTTAAACCCCAGGATCTGTGTCTTCCTACAAGCAAGAGTTCAGTTCTGGTAAAACCAATGAATTTTGGGCTCCAATGATTTTTCGCAGTTCAGGAACCCAACGCGATTCTCACTATTTACTTAACAGCATTTATGTAAGAGGAGCTGTGGTTTGTATCAGTTTCATAAGCAGAGATGAACTAAATATGGTCCGTATGAGTAGGAAACACAGTTCTTTTTTTCAGGGAATGCTCTTGGTTCCTGCTGTATTGGAGACACTGGAAAGAAGAGCTTGCTTCTTGCTTTAAAACAGAGTGTTTATCAGGGTTGAGAATTCTGGTCTGAATTTGTCATCAGAAACGGAGTTAAACGCAAGGATCGGAGTCTTCCTACAAGCAAGAGTTCCTTTCTGGTATACTCATTGAATTTTCGGATCAAATGATTTTTCACAGTTCACGAACCAAAACGCGATTCTCACTATTAACTGAAGACGATTTATGTAAGAGGAGCTGGGGTTTGTATCAGATTCATAAGCAGTGTTGAACTACGTATGGTCCGCATGAGTAGGAAACACAGTTCTTTTTTTCAGGGCATGCTCACGGTTCATGCTGTATTGGAGACGCTGGAAAGAAGAGCTTGCTTCTTGCTTTAAAACAGACTGTTTTTCAGGGTTGAAAATTCTGGTCTGAATTTGTCTTCAGAAACGGAGTTAAATGCCAGGATCTGTGTCTTCCTACAAGCAAGAGTTCTTTTCTGGTAAACTCATTGAATTTTCAGCTGAAATGATTTTTAGCAATTCTAGAACCTAAACGCGATTCTTACTATTAACTAAAGATGATTTATGAAAGAGGAGCTGTGGTTTGTATCAGTTTCATAAGCAGAGTTGAACTACATATGGTCCGCATGAGTAGGAAACACAGTTCTTTTTTTCAGGGCATGCTCACGGTTCATGCTGTATTTTAGACTCTGGAAGGATGAGCTTGCTTCTTGCATTAAAATAGGGTGTGTTTCATGGATGAGAACTCTGGTCTGAATTTCTTTACATACGGAGTTAAACCCCATGATCTGTGTCTTCCTGCAAGCAAGAGTTCATTTCTGGAAAACCAAGTGAATTTTCGGCTCAAATGACTTTACACAGTTCTAGAACCAAACGTGATTATCACTATTAACTAAAAGCATTTATGTAAGAGGAGCTGTGGTCTGTACACTTTCATAAGCAGAGTTGGACTACATATGGTCCGTATGTGTAGGAAACACAGTTCTTTTTTTGAGGGCATGCTCATGGTTCTTGCTGTATTTTAGACTCTTGAAAAAAGAGCTTGCTTCTTGCTTTAAAACAGAGTGAGTTTCATGGATGAGAACTCTGGTCTGAATTTCCCTTCAGAAACGGAGTTAAACGCCAGGATCTGTGTCTTCCTACAAGCAAGATTTCTTTTCTGGTAAACTCATTGAATTTTCGGCTCAAATGATTTTTTGCAATTCTAGAACCAAAACGCGATTCTCACTATTAACTAAAGAGCATTTATGTAAGAGGAGCTGTGGTTTGTATCAGTTTCATAAGCAGAGTTGAACTTCATATGGTCCGCATGAGTTGGAAACACAGTTCTTTTTTTCAGGGCATGCTCACGGTTCATGCTGTATTTTAGACTCTGTAAAGAAGACCTTGCTTCTTGCGTTAAATCAGAGTGTGTTTCAGGGATGAGAACTCTGGTCTGAATTTACCTTCAGAAACAGAGTTAAACCACACGATCTGTGTCTTCCTACAAGCAAGAGTTCTTTTCTGGTAAACTCATTGAATTTTCGGCTCAAATGATTTTTCGCAATTCTAGAACCAAAACGCGATTATCACTATTAACTTAAGACGATTTATGTAAGAGGATCTGTGGTTTGTATCAGTTTCATACCAGGAGTTGAACTACATATGGTCTGTATGAAGAGGAAACACAGTTCTTTTTTCTGGACATGCTCATGGTTCTTACTGTATTGGAGAAGCTGGAAAGAAGAAGATCTTTCTTGCCTTAAAACAGAGTGTTTTTCAGGGATGAGAATTTTGGTCTGAATTTGCCTTCAGAAACGGAGTTAAACCCCAGGATCAGTGTCTTCCTACAAGCAAGAGTTCATTTCTGGTAAAACCAGTGAATTTTGGTCTGAAATGATTTTTCGCAGTTCTCGAACCCAACATGATTCTCACTATTAACTAAATAGCATTTATGTAAGAGGAGCCGTGGTTTGTATCAGTTTCATAAGCAGAGTTGAACTACATATGGTCTGTATGAGTAGGAAACACAGTTATTTTTTTCCGGGCATGCTCAAGTTTCTTACTGTATTTTAGACACTGGAAGGAAGAGCTTGCTTCTTGCATTAAGACAGGGTGTGTTTCATGGATGAGAACTCTGGTCTGAATTTCCCTTCAGAAACGGAGTTAAACCCCAGGATCTGTGTCTTCCTACAAGCAAGAGTTCAGTTCTGGTAAACCCAGTGAATTTTGGGCTCAAATGATTTTTCGCAGTTCTGGAACCCAACGCGATTCTCACTATTAACTTAACAGCATTTATGTAAGAGGAGCTGTGGTTTGTATCAGTTTCATAAGCAGAGATGAACTATATATGGTCCGTATGAGTAGGAAACACAGTTCTTTTTTTCAGGGAATGCTATTGGTTCCTGCTGTATTGGAGACGCTGGAAAGAAGAGCATGCTTCTTGCTTTAAAACAGAGTGTTTTTCAGGGTTGAGAATTCTAGTCTGAATTTGTCTTCAGAAACGGAGTTAAACGCAAGGGTCTGAGTCTTCCTACAAGCAAGAGTTCTTTTCTGGTAAACACATTGAATTTTCGGATCAAATGATTTTTTCGCAGTTCACGAACGAAAACGCGATTCTCACTATTAACTAAAGAGGATTTACGTAGAGGAGCTGTGGTTTGTATCAATTTCAGAACAGGAGTTGAACTGCATTTGGTCTGTATGAATAGGAAACACAGTTCTTTTTTTCAGGGAATGCTCATGGTTACTGCTGTATTGGAGATGCTGGAAAGAAGAGCTTGCTTCTTGCTTTAAAACAGAGTGTTTTTCAGGGTTGAAAATTCTAGTCTGAATTTGTCTTCAGAAACGGAGTTAAATGCCAGGATCTGTGTGTTACTACAAGCAAGAGTTCTTTTCTGGAAAACTCATTGAATTTTCGGCTCAAATGATTATTAGCAATTCTAGAACCAAAACGCGATTCTAAGTATTAACTAAAGACGATTTATGTAAGAGGAGCTGTGGTTTGTATCAGTTTCATAAGCAGAGTTGAACTACATATGGTCCGCATGAGTAGGAAACACTGTTCTTTTTCAGAGCATGCTCACGGTTCATGCTGTATTTTAGACTCTGGAAGGAAGAGCTTGCTTCTTGCATTAAAACAGGGTGTGTTTCATGGATGAGAACTCTGGTCTGAATTTCTTTACATACAGAGTTAAACCCCATGATCTGTGTCTTCCTGCAAGCAAGAGTTCATTTCTGGTAAACCAAGTGAATTTTCGGCTCAAATGACTTTACACAGTTCTAGAACCCAACGAGATTATCACTATTAACTAAAAGCATTTATGTAAGAGGAGCTGTGGTCTGTACAATTTCATAAGCAGAGTTGGACTACATATGGTCCGTATGAGTAGGAAACACAGTTCTTTTTTCAGGGCATGCTCATGGTTCTTGCTGTATTTTAGACTCTGGAAATAAGAGCTTGCTTCTTGCGTTAAAACAGAGTGTGTTTAATGGATGAGAACTCTGGTCTGAATTTCTTTACATACGGAGTTAAACCCCATGATCTGTGTCTTCCTGCAAGCAAGAGTTCATTTCTGGAAAACCAAGTGAATTTTCGGCTCAAATGACTTTACACAGTTCTAGAACCAAACGTGATTATCACTATTAACTAAAAGCATTTATGTAAGAGGAGCTGTGGTCTGTACACTTTCATAAGCAGAGTTGGACTACATATGGTCCATATTTGTAGGAAACACAGTTCTTTTTTTGAGGGCATGCTCATGGTTCTTGCTGTATTTTAGACTCTTGAAAAAAGAGCTTGCTTCTTGCATTAAAACAGAGTGTGTTTCAAGGTTGGGAACTCTGGTCTGAATTTCCCTTCACAAACGGCATTAAACCCCATGATCTGTGTCTTCCTGCAAGCAAGAGTTCATTTCTGGTAAACCATGTGAATTTTCGGCTCAAATGATTTTTCGCAGTTCACGAACCAAAACGCGATTCTCACTATTACCTAAGGGGATTTATGTAAGAGGATCTGTGGTTTGTATGAGTTTCATAACAGGAGTTGAACTACGTATGTTCTGTATGAGTAGGAAACACAGTTATTTTTTTCCGGGCATGCTCATGTTTCTTGCTGTATTTTAGACTCTTGAAAAAAGTGCTTGCTTCTTGCATTACAACAGGGTGTGTTTCATGGATTAGAAGTCTGGTCTGAATTTCCTTTCACAAACGGCATTAAACCCCATGATCTGTGTCTTCCTGCAAGCACGAGTTCATTTATGGTAAACCAAGTGAATTTTCGGCTCAAATGACTTTACACAGTTCTAGAACCCAACGAGATTATCACTATTAACTAAAGAGCATTTATGTAAGAGGAGCTGTGGTCTGTACACTTTCATAAGCAGAGTTGGACTACATATGGTCCGTATGAGTAGGAAACACAGTTCTTTTTTTGAGGGCATGCTCAGGGTTCTTGCTGTATTTTAGACTCTTGAAAAAAGAGCTTGCTTCTTGCATTAAAACAGGGTGTGTTTCATGGATGAGAACTCTGGTCTGAATTTCCCTTCAGAAACCGAGTTAAACCCCAGGATCTGTGTCTTCCTACAAGCAAGAGTTCAATTCTGGTAAACCCTGTGAATTTTGGGCTCAAATGATTTTTCACAGTTCAGGAACCAAACGCGATTCTCACTATTAACTTAACAGCATTTATGTAAGAGGAGCTGTGGTTTGTATCGGTTTCATAAGCAGAGATGAACTAAATATGGTCCGTATGAGTAGGAAACACAGTTTTTTTTTCAGGGAATGCTCATGGTTCCTGCGGTATTGGAGACGCTGGAAAGAAGAGCTTGCTTCTTGCTTTAAAACAGAGTGTTTTTCAGGGTTGAGAATTCTGGTCTGAATTTGTCTTCAGAAACGGAGTTAAACGCAAGGATCTGAGTCTTCCTACAAGCAAGAGTTCTTTTCTGGTAAACTCATTGAATTTTCGGATCAAATGATTTTTCACAGTTCACGAACCAAAACGCGATTCTCACTATTAACTAAAGAGGATTTATGTAAGAGGAGCTGTGGTTTGTATCAGTTTCATAACAGGAGTTGAACTATATATGGTCTGTATGAATAGGAAACACAGTTCTTTTTTTCAGGGAATGCTCATGGTTAATGCTGTATTGGAGACGCTGGAAAGAAGATCTTGCTTCTTGCTTTAAAACAGAGTGTTTTTCAGGGTTGAAAATTCTGGTCTGAATTTGTCTTCAGAAACGGAGTTAAATGCCAGGATCTGTGTCTTCCTACAAGCAAGAGTTCTTTTCTGGTAAACTCATTGAATTTTTGGCTCAAATGATTTTTTGCAATCCTAGAACCAAAACGCGATTCTCACTATTAACTAAAGAGCATTTATGTAAGAGGACCTGTGGTTTGTATGAGTTTCATAAGCAGAGTTGAACTACATATGGTCTGCATGAATAGGAAACACAGTTCTTTTTTTCAGGGAATGCTCATGGTTCCTGCTGTATTGGAGACACTGGAAAGAAGAGCTTGCTTCTTGCTTTAAAACAGAGTGAGTTTCATGGATGAGAACTCTGGTCTGAATTTCCCTTCAGAAACGGAGTTAAACGCCAGGATCTGTGTCTTCCTACATGCAAGATTTCTTTTCTGGTAAACTCATTGAATTTTCGGCTCAAATGATTTTTTGCAATTCTAGAACCAAAACGCTATTCTCACTATTAACTAAAGAGCATTTATGTAAGAGGACCTGTGGTTTGTATCAGTTTCATAAGCAGAGTTGAACTACATATGGTCCGCATGAGTTGGAAACACAGTTCTTTTTTTCAGGGCATGCTCACGGTTCATGCTGTATTTTAGACTCTGTAAAGAAGACCTTGCTTCTTGCGTTAAATCAGAGTGTGTTTCAGGGATGAGAACTCTGGTCTGAATTTACCTTCAGAAACAGAGTTAAACCACAGGATCTGTGTCTTCCTACAAGCAAGAGTTCTTTTCTGGTAAACTCATTGAATTTTCGGCTCAAATGATTTTACGCGATTCTAGAACCAAAACGCGATTCTCACTATTAACTAAAGACGATTTATGTAAGAGTATCTGTGGTTTGTATCAGTTTCATAACAGGAGTTGAACTACATATGGTCTGTATGAATAGGAAACACAGTTCTTTTTTCTGGACATGCTCATGGTTATTACTGTATTGGAGAAGCTGGAAAGAAGAGGATCTTTCTTGCCTTAAAACAGAGTGTTTTTCAGGGATGAGAATTTTGGTCTGAATTTGCCTTCAGGAACGGAGTTAAACCCCAGGATCAGTGTCTTCCTACAAGCAAGAGTTCATTTCTGATAAAACCAGTGAATTTTGCTCTGAAATGATTTTTCGCAGTTCTCGAACCCAACATGATTCTCACTATTAACTAAAGAGCATTTATGTAAGAGGAGCCATGGTTTGTATCAGTTTCATAAGCAGAGTTGAACTACATATGGTTTGTATGAGTAGGAAACACAGTTATTTTTTTCCGGGCATGCTCAAGTTTCTTACTGTATTTTAGACACTGGAAGGAAGAGCTTGCCTCTTGCATTAAAACAGGGTGTGTTTCATGGATGAGAACTCTGGTCTGAATTTCCCTTCAGAAACGGAGTTAAACCCCAGGATCTGTGTCTACCTACAAGCAAGTGTTCAATTCTGGTAAACCCAGTGAATTTTGGGCTCAAATGATTTTTCGCAGTTCAGGACCCCAACGCGATTCTCACTATGAACTTAAGAGCATTTATGTAAGTGGAGCTGTGGTTTGTATCGGTTTCATTAGCAGAGATGAACTAAATATGGTCCGTATGAGTAGGAAACACAGTTCTTTTTTTCAAGAAATGCTCATGGTTCCTGCTGTATTGGAGACGCTGGAAAGAAGAGCAGGGTTCTTGCTTTAAAAAAGAATGTTTTTCAGGGTTGAGAATTCTAGTCTGAATTTGTCTTCAGAAACGGAGTTAAATGCCAGGATCTGTGTCTTCCTGCAAGCAAGAGTTCTTTTCTGGTAAACTCATTGAATTTTCAGATCAAATGATTGTTTCGCAGTTCACGAACGAAAACGCGATTCTCACTATTAACTAAAGAGGATTTACGTAGAGGAGCTGTGGTTTGTATCAATTTCATAACTGGAGTTGAACTACATATGGTCTGTATGAATAGGAAACACAGTTCTTTTTTTCAGGGAATGCTCATGGTTCCTGCTGTATTGGAGATGCTGGAAAGAAGAGCTTGCTTCTTGCTTTAAAACAGAGTGTTTTTCAGGGTTGAAAATTCTAGTCTGAATTTGTCTTCAGAAACGGAGTTAAATGCCAGGATCTGTGTGTTACTACAAGCAAGAGTTCTTTTCTGGAAAACTCATTGAATTTTCGGCTCAAATGATTATTAGCAATTCTAGAACCAAAACGCGATTCTAAGTATTAACTAAACACGATTTATGTAAGAGGAGCTGTGGTTTGTATCAGTTTCATAAGCAGAGTTGAACTACATATGGTCCGCATGAGTAGGAAACACTGTTCTTTTTCAGAGCATGCTCACGGTTCATGCTGTATTTTAGACTCTGGAAGGAAGAGCTTGCTTCTTGCATTAAAACAGGGTGTGTTTCATGGATGAGAACTCTGGTCTGAATTTCTTTACATACAGAGTTAAACCCCATGATCTGTGTCTTCCTGCAAGCAAGAGTTCATTTCTGGTAAACCAAGTGAATTTTCGGCTCAAATGACTTTACACAGTTCTAGAACCCAACGAGATTATCACTATTAACTAAAAGCATTTATGTAAGAGGAGCTGTGGTCTGTACACTTTCATAAGCAGAGTTGGACTACATATGGTCCGTATGAGTAGAAAACACAGTTCTTTTTTCAGGGCATGCTCATGGTTCTTGCTGTATTTTAGACTCTGGAAATAAGAGCTTGCTTCTTGCGTTAAAACAGAGTGTGTTTAATGGATGAGAACTCTGGTCTGAATTTCTTTACATACGGAGTTAAACCCCATGATCTGTGTCTTCCTGCAAGCAAGAGTTCATTTCTGGAAAACCAAGTGAATTTTCAGCTCAAATGACTTTACACAGTTCTAGAACCAAACGTGATTATCACTATTAACTAAAAGCATTTATGTAAGAGGAGCTGTGGTCTGTACACTTTCATAAGCAGTGTTGGACTACATATGGTCCATATTTGTAGGAAACACAGTTCTTTTTTTGAGGGCATGCTCATGGTTCTTGCTGTATTTTAGACTCTTGAAAAAAGAGCTTGCTTCTTGCATTAAAACAGAGTGTGTTTCAAGGTTGGGAACTCTGGTCTGAATTTCCCTTCACAAACGGCATTAAACCCCATGATCTGTGTCTTCCTGCAAGCAAGAGTTCATTTCTGGTAAACCATGTGAATTTTCGGCTCAAATGATTTTTCGCAGTTCACGAACCAAAACGCGATTCTCACTATTACCTAAGGGGATTTATGTAAGAGGATCTGTGGTTTGTATGAGTTTCATAACAGGAGTTGAACTACGTATGTTCTGTATGAGTAGGAAACACAGTTATTTTTTTCCGGGCATGCTCATGTTTCTTGCTGTATTTTAGACTCTTGAAAAAAGTGCTTGCTTCTTGCATTACAACAGGGTGTGTTTCATGGATTAGAAGTCTGGTCTGAATTTCCTTTCACAAACGGCATTAAACCCCATGATCTGTGTCTTCCTGCAAGCACGAGTTCATTTATGGTAAACCAAGTGAATTTTCGGCTCAAATGACTTTACACAGTTCTAGAACCCAACGAGATTATCACTATTAACTAAAGAGCATTTATGTAAGAGGAGCTGTGGTCTGTACACTTTCATAAGCAGAGTTGGACTACATATGGTCCGTATGAGTAGGAAACACAGTTCTTTTTTTGAGGGCATGCTCAGGGTTCTTGCTGTATTTTAGACTCTTGAAAAAAGAGCTTGCTTCTTGCATTAAAACAGGGTGTGTTTCATGGATGAGAACTCTGGTCTGAATTTCCCTTCAGAAACCGAGTTAAACCCCAGGATCTGTGTCTTCCTACAAGCAAGAGTTCAATTCTGGTAAACCCTGTGAATTTTGGGCTCAAATGATTTTTCACAGTTCAGGAACCCAACGCGATTCTCACTATTAACTTAACAGCATTTATGTAAGAGGAGCTGTGGTTTGTATCGGTTTCATAAGCAGAGATGAACTAAATATGGTCCGTATGAGTAGGAAACACAGTTTTTTTTTCAGGGAATGCTCATGGTTCCTGCGGTATTGGAGACGCTGGAAAGAAGAGCTTGCTTCTTGCTTTAAAACAGAGTGTTTTTCAGGGTTGAGAATTCTGGTCTGAATTTGTCTTCAGAAACGGAGTTAAACGCAAGGATCTGAGTCTTCCTACAAGCAAGAGTTCTTTTCTGGTAAACTCATTGAATTTTCGGATCAAATGATTTTTCACAGTTCACGAACCAAAACGCGATTCTCACTATTAACTAAAGAGGATTTATGTAAGAGGAGCTGTGGTTTGTATCAGTTTCATAACAGGAGTTGAACTATATAAGGTCTGTATGAATAGGAAACACAGTTCTTTTTTTCAGGGAATGCTCATGGTTAATGCTGTATTGGAGACGCTGGAAAGAAGATCTTGCTTCTTGCTTTAAAACAGAGTGTTTTTCAGGGTTGAAAATTCTGGTCTGAATTTGTCTTCAGAAACGGAGTTAAATGCCAGGATCTGTGTCTTCCTACAAGCAAGAGTTCTTTTCTGGTAAACTCATTGAATTTTTGGCTCAAATGATTTTTTGCAATCCTAGAACCAAAACGCGATTCTCACTATTAACTAAAGAGCATTTATGTAAGAGGACCTGTGGTTTGTATGAGTTTCATAAGCAGAGTTGAACTACATATGGTCTGCATGAATAGGAAACACAGTTCTTTTTTTCAGGGAATGCTCATGGTTCCTGCTGTATTGGAGACACTGGAAAGAAGAGCTTGCTTCTTGCTTTAAAACAGAGTGAGTTTCATGGATGAGAACTCTGGTCTGAATTTCCCTTCAGAAACGGAGTTAAACGCCAGGATCTGTGTCTTCCTACATGCAAGATTTCTTTTCTGGTAAACTCATTGAATTTTCGGCTCAAATGATTTTTTGCAATTCTAGAACCAAAACGCTATTCTCACTATTAACTAAAGAGCATTTATGTAAGAGGACCTGTGGTTTGTATCAGTTTCATAAGCAGAGTTGAACTACATATGGTCCGCATGAGTTGGAAACAAAGTTCTTTTTTTCAGGGCATGCTCACGGTTCATGCTGTATTTTAGACTCTGTAAAGAAGACCTTGCTTCTTGCGTTAAATCAGAGTGTGTTTCAGGGATGAGAACTCAGGTCTGAATTTACCTTCAGAAACAGAGTTAAACCACAGGATCTGTGTCTTCCTACAAGCAAGAGTTCTTTTCTGGTAAACTCATTGAATTTTCGGCTCAAATGATTTTACGCGATTCTAGAACCAAAACGCGATTCTCACTATTAACTAAAGACGATTTATGTAAGAGTATCTGTGCTTTGTATCAGTTTCATAACAGGAGTTGAACTACATATGGTCTGTATGAATAGGAAACACAGTTCTTTTTTCTGGACATGCTCATGGTTATTACTGTATTGGAGAAGCTGGAAAGAAGAGGATCTTTCTTGCCTTAAAACAGAGTGTTTTTCAGGGATGAGAATTTTGGTCTGAATTTGCCTTCAGGAACGGAGTTAAACCCCAGGATCAGTGTCTTCCTACAAGCAAGAGTTCATTTCTGGTAAAACCAGTGAATTTTGCTCTGAAATGATTTTTCGCAGTTCTCGAACCCAACATGATTCTCACTATTAACTAAAGAGCATTTATGTAAGAGGAGCCGTGGTTTGTATCAGTTTCATAAGCAGAGTTGAACTACATATGGTGTGTATGAGTAGGAAACACAGTTATTTTTTTCCGGGCATGCTCAAGTTTCTTACTGTATTTTAGACACTGGAAGGAAGAGCTTGCCTCTTGCATTAAAACAGGGTGTGTTTCATGGATGAGAACTCTGGTCTGAATTTCCCTTCAGAAACGGAGTTAAACCCCAGGATCTGTGTCTTCCTACAAGCAAGAGTTCAATTCTGGTAAACCCAGTGAATTTTGGGCTCAAATGATTTTTCGCAGTTCAGGACCCCAACGCGATTCTCACTATGAACTTAAGAGCATTTATGTAAGTGGAGCTGTGGTTTGTATCGGTTTCATTAGCAGAGATGAACTAAATATGGTCCGTATGAGTAGGAAACACAGTTCTTTTTTTCAGGAAATGCTCATGGTTCCTGCTGTATTGGAGACGCTGGAAAGAAGAGCAGGGTTCTTGCTTTAAAAAAGAATGTTTTTCAGGGTTGAGAATTCTAGTCTGAATTTGTCTTCAGAAACGGAGTTAAATGCCAGGATCTGTGTCTTCCTACAAGCAAGAGTTCTTTTCTGGTAAACTCATTGAATTTTCAGATCAAATGATTGTTTCGCAGTTCACGAACGAAAACGCGATTCTCACTATTAACTAAAGAGGATTTACGTAGAGGAGCTGTGGTTTGTATCAATTTCATAACTGGAGTTGAACTACATATGGTCTGTATGAATAGGAAACACAGTTCTTTTTTTCAGGGAATGCTCATGGTTCCTGCTGTATTGGAGATGCTGGAAAGAAGAGCTTGCTTCTTGCTTTAAAACAGAGTGTTTTTCAGGGTTGAAAATTCTGGTCTGAATTTGTCTTCAGAAACGGAGTTAAATGCCAGGATCTTTGTCTTCCTACAAGCAAGAGTTCTTTTCTGGTAAACTCATTGAATATTCGGCTCAGATGATTTTTAGCAATTCTAGAACCAAAACGCGATTCTTACTATTAACTAAAGACGATTTATGTAAGAGGAGCTGTGGTTTGTATCAGTTTCATAAGCAGAGTTGAACTACATATGGTCCGCATGAGTAGGAAACACTGTTCTTTTTTTCAGGGCATGATCACGGTTCATGCTGTATTTTAGACTCTGGAAGGATGAGCTTGCTTCTTGCATTAAAATAGGGTGTGTTTCATGGATGAGAACTCTGGTCTGAATTTCTTTACATACGGAGTTAAAACCCATGATCTGTGTCTTCCTGCAAGCAAGAGTTCATTTCTGGTAAACCAAGTGAATTTTTGGCTCAAATGAATTTACACAGTTCTAGAACACCACGAGATTATCACTATTAACTAAAAGCATTTATGTAAGAGGAGCTGTGGTCTGTACAATTTCATAAGCAGAGTTGGACTACATATGGTCTGTATGAGTAGGAAACACAGTTCTTTTTTCAGAGCATGCTCATGGTTCTTGCTGTATTTAGACTCTGGAAATAAGAGCTTGCTTCTTGCGTTAAAACAGAGTGTGTTTAATGGATGAGAACTCTGGTCAGAATTTCCCTTTACATACGGAGTTAAACACCATGATCTGTGTCTTCCCACCAGCAAGAGTTCATTTCTGGTAAACCAAGTGAATTTTCGGCTCAAATGATTATTTGCATTTCACTATACAAAATGCGATTCTCACTATTAACTAAAGAGCATTTATGTAAGAGGAGCTGTGGTTTGTATCAGTTTCATAAGCAGAGTTGAACTAAATATGGTCCGTATGAGTAGGAAACACAGTTCTTTTTTTGAGGGCATGCTCATTGTTCTTGCTCTATTTTAGACTCTTGAAAAAATAGCTTGCTTCTTGCATTAAAACAGGGTGAGTTTCAGGGATGAGAACTCTGGTCTGAATTTCCCTTCAGAAACGGAGTTAAAACCCAGGATCTGTGTCTTCCTACAAGCAAGAGTTCAGTTCTGGTAAACCCAGTGAATTTTGGGCTCAAATGATTTTTCACAGTTCAGGAACCCAACGCGATTCTCACTATTAACTTAACAGCATTTATGTAAGAGGAGCTGTGGTTTGTATCAATTTCATAAGCAGAGATGAACTAAATATGGTCCGTATGAGTAGGAAACACAGTTCTTTTTTTCAGGGAATGCTCTTGGTTCCTGCTGTATTGGAGACGCTGGAAAGAAGAGCTTGCTTCTTGCTTTAAAACAGAGTGTTTTTCAGGGTTGAGAATTCTGGTCTGAATTTGTCTTCAGAAACGGAGTTAAACGCAAGGATCTGAGTCTTCCTACAAGCAAGAGTTCTTTTCTGGTAAACACATTGAATTTTCGGATCAAATGATTTTTTCGCAGTTCACGAACGAAAACGCGATTCTCACTATTAACTAAAGAGGATTTACGTAGAGGAGCTGTGGTTTGTATCAATTTCATAACAGGAGTTGAACTACATTTGGTCTGTATGAATAGGAAACACAGTTCTTTTTTTCAGGGAATGCTCATGGTTACTGCTGTATTGGAGATGCTGGAAAGAAGAGCAGGCTTCTTGCTTTAAAACTGAGTGTTTTTCAGGGTTGAGAATTCTAGTCTGAATTTGTCTTCAGAAACGGAGTTAAATGCCAGGATCTGTGTCTTCCTACAAGCAAGAGTTCTTTTCTGGTAAACTCATTGAATTTTCGGATCAAATGATTTTTTCGCAGTTCACGAACGAAAACGCGATTCTCACTATTAACTAAAGAGGATTTATGTAAGAGGAGCTGTGGTTTGTATCAGTTTCATAAGCAGAGTTGAACTACATATGGTCCGCATGAGTAGGAAACACTGTTCTTTTTTTCAGGGCATGATCACGGTTCATGCTGTATTTTAGACTCTGGAAGGATGAGCTTGCTTCTTGCATTAAAATAGGGTGTGTTTCATGGATGAGAACTCTGGTCTGAATTTCTTTACATACGGAGTTAAAACCCATGATCTGTGTCTTCCTGCAAGCAAGAGTTCATTTCTGGTAAACCAAGTGATTTTTTGGCTCAAATGACTTTACACAGTTCTAGAACACAATGAGATTATCACTATTAACTAAAAGCATTTATGTAAGAGGAGCTGTGGTCTGTACAATTTCATAAGCAGAGTTGGACTACATATGGTCTGTATGAGTAGGAAACACAGTTCTTTTTTCAGGGCATGCTCATGGTTCTTGCTGTATTTAGACTCTGGAAATAAGAGCTTGCTTCTTGCGTTAAAACAGAGTGTGTTTAATGGATGAGAACTCTGGTCTGAATTTCTTTACATACGGAGTTAAACCCCATGATCTGTGTCTTCCTGCAAGCAAGAGTTCATTTCTGGAAAACCAAGTGAATTTTTGGCTCAAATGACTTTACACAGTTCTAGAACCAAACGTGATTATCACTATTAACTAAAAGCATTTATGTAAGAGGAGCTGTGGTCTGTACACTTTCATAAGCAGAGTTGGACTACATATGGTCTGTATGTGTAGGAAACACAGTTCTTTTTTTGAGGGCATGCTCATGGTTCTTGCTGTATTTTAGACTCTTGAAAAAAGAGCTTGCTTCTTGCATTAAAACAGAGTGTGTTTCAAGGATGGGAACTCTGGTCTGAATTTCCCTTCACAAACGGCATTAAACCCCATGATCTCTGTCTTCCTGCAAGCAAGAGTTCATTTCTGGTAAACCATGTGAATTTTCGGCTCAAATGATTTTTCGCAGTTCACGAACCAAAACGCGATTCTCACTATTAACTAAAGAGGATTTATGTAAGAGGATCTGTGGTTTGTATGAGTTTCATAACAGGAGTTGAACTATGTATGTTCTGTATGAGTAGGAAACACAGTTATTTTTTTCCGGGCATGCTCATGTTTCTTGCTGTATTTTAGACTCTTGAAAAAAGTGCTTGTGTCTTGCATTACAACAGGGTGTGTTTCATGGATTAGAAGTCTGGTCTGAATTTCCTTTCACAAACGGCATTAAACCCCATGATCTGTGTCTTCCTGCAAGCACGAGTTCATTTATGGTAAACCAAGTGAATTTTCGGCTCAAATGACTTTACACAGTTCTAGAACCCAACGAGATTATCACTATTAACTAAAGAGCATTTATGTAAGAGGAGCTGTGGTCTGTACACTTTCATAAGCAGAGTTGGACTACATATGGTCCATATGAGTAGGAAACACAGTTCTTTTTTTGAGGGCATGCTCAGGGTTCTTGCTGTATTTTAACTCTTGAAAAAAGAGCTTGCTTCTTGCATTAAAACAGGGTGTGTTTCATGGATGAGAACTCTGGTCTGAATTTCCCTTCAGAAACCGAGTTAAACCCCAGGATCTGTGTCTTCCTACAAGCAAGAGTTCAATTCTGGTAAACCCTGTGAATTTTGGGCTCAAATGATTTTTCACAGTTCAGGAACCCAACGCGATTCTCACTATTAACTTAACAGCATTTATGTAAGAGGAGCTGTGGTTTGTATCGGTTTCATAAGCAGAGATGAACTAAATATGGTCCGTATGAGTAGGAAACACGGTTTTTTTTTCAGGGAATGCTCATGGTTCCTGCGGTATTGGAGACGCTGGAAAGAAGAGCTTGCTTCTTGCTTTAAAACAGAGTGTTTTTCAGGGTTGAGAATTCTGGTCTGAATTTGTCTTCAGAAACGGAGTTAAACGCAAGGATCTGAGTCTTCCTACAAGCAAGAGTTCTTTTCTGGTAAACTCATTGAATTTTCGGCTCAAATGATTTTTTGCAATCCTAGAACCAAAACCCGATTCTCACTATTAACTAAAGACGATTTATGTAAGAGGAGCTGTGGTTTGTATGAGTTTCATAAGCAGAGTTGAACTACATATGGTCTGCATGAATAGGAAACACAGTTCTTTTTTTCAGGGCATGCTCATGGTTCCTGCTGTATTGGAGACACTGGAAAGAAGAGCTTGCTTCTTGCTTTAAAACAGAGTGAGTTTCATGGATGAGAACTCTGGTCTGAATTTCCCTTCAGAAACGGAGTTAAACTCCAGGATCTGTGTCTTCCTACATGCAAGATTTCTTTTCTGGTAAACTCATTGAATTTTCGGCTCAAATGATTTTTTGCAATTCTAGAACCAAAAAGCGATTCTCACTATTAACAAAGAGCATTTATGTAAGAGGAGCTGTGGTTTGTATCAGTTTCATAAGCAGAGTTGAACTACATATGGTCCGCATGAGTTGGAAACACAGTTCTTTTTCTCAGGGCATGCTCACGGTTGATGCTGTATTTTAGACTCTGTAAAGAAGACCTTGCTTCTTGCGTTAAATCAGAGTGTGTTTCAGGGATGAGAACTCTGGTCTGAATTTACCTTCAGAAATGGAGTAAAACCCCAGGATCTGTGTCTTCCTGCAAGCAAGAGTTCATTTCTGGTAAACCAAGTGAATTTTCGGCTCAAATGACTTTACAAAGTTCTAGAACCCAACGAGATTATCACTATTAACTAAACGCATTTATGTAAGAGGAGCTGTGGTCTGTACACTTTCATAAGCCGAGTTGGACTACATATGGTCCGTATGAGTAGGAAACACAGTTCTTTTTTCAGGGCATGCTCATGGTTCTTGCTGTATTTTAGACTCTGGAAATAAGAGCTTGCTTCTTGCGTTAAAACAGAGTGTGTTTAATGGATGAGAACTCTGGTCTGAATTTCTTTACATACGGAGTTAAACCCCATGATCTGTGTCTTCCTGCAAGCAAGAGTTCATTTCTGGAAAACCAAGTGAATTTTCGGCTCAAATGACTTTACACAGTTCTAGAACCAAACGTGATTATCACTATTAACTAAAAGCATTTATGTAAGAGGAGCTGTGGTCTGTACACTTTCATAAGCAGAGTTGGACTACATATGGTCCGTATGTGTAGGAAACACAGTTCTTTTTTTGAGGGCATGCTCATGGTTCTTGCTGTATTTTAGACTCTTGAAAAAAGAGCTTGCTTCTTGCATTAAAACAGAGTGTGTTTCAAGGATGGGAACTCTGGTCTGAATTTCCCTTCACAAACGGCATTAAACCCCATGATCTCTGTCTTCCTGCAAGCAAGAGTTCATTTCTGGTAAACCATGTGAATTTTCGGCTCAAATGATTTTTCGCAGTTCACGAACCAAAACGCGATTCTCACTATTAACTAAAGAGGATTTATATAAGAGGATCTGTGGTTTGTATGAGTTTCATAACAGGACTTGAACTACGTATGTTCTGTATGAGTAGGAAACACAGTTATTTTTTTCCGGGCATGCTCATGTTTCTTGCTGTATTTTAGACTCTTGAAAAAAGTGCTTGCTTCTTGCATTACAACAGGGTGTGTTTCATGGATTAGAAGTCTGGTCTGAATTTCCTTTCACAAACGGCATTAAACCCCATGATCTGTGTCTTCCTGCAAGCACGAGTTCATTTCTGGTAAACCAAGTGAATTTTCGGCTCAAATGACTTTACACAGTTCTAGAACCCAACGAGATTATCACTATTAACTAAAGAGCATTTATGTAAGAGGAGCTGTGGTCTGTACACTTTCATAAGCAGAGTTGGACTACATATGGTCCGTATGAGTAGGAAACACAGTTCTTTTTTTGAGGGCATGCTCAGGGTTCTTGCTGTATTTTAGATTCTTGAAAAAAGAGCTTGCTTCTTGCATTAAAACAGGGTGTGTTTCATGGATGAGAACTCTGGTCTGAATTTCCCTTCAGAAACGGAGTTAAACCCCAGGATCTGTGTCTACCTACAAGCAAGAGTTCAATTCTGGTAAACCCAGTGAATTTTGGGCTCAAATGATTTTTCGCAGTTCAGGACCCCAACGCGATTCTCACTATGAACTTAAGAGCATTTATGTAACAGGAGCTGTGGTTTGTATCGGTTTCATTAGCAGAGATGAACTAAATATGGTCCGTATGAGTAGGAAACACAGTTCTTTTTTTCAGGAAATGCTCATGGTTCCTGCTGTATTGGAGACGCTGGAAAGAAGAGCAGGCTTCTTGCTTTAAAACTGAGTGTTTTTCAGCGTTGAGAATTCTAGTCTGAATTTGTCTTCAGAAACGGAGTTAAATGCCAGGATCTGTGTCTTCCTACAAGCAAGAGTTCTTTTCTGGTAAACTCATTGAATTTTCGGATCAAATGATTTTTTCGCAGTTCACGAACGAAAACGCGATTCTCACTATTAACTAAAGAGGATTTATGTAAGAGGAGCTGTGGTTTGTATCAGTTTCATAAGCAGAGTTGAACTACATATGGTCCGCATGAGTAGGAAACACTGTTCTTTTTTTCAGGGCATGATCACGGTTCATGCTGTATTTTAGACTCTGGAAGGATGAGCTTGCTTCTTGCATTAAAATAGGGTGTGTTTCATGGATGAGAACTCTGGTCTGAATTTCTTTACATACGGAGTTAAAACCCATGATCTGTGTCTTCCTGCAAGCAAGAGTTCATTTCTGGTAAACCAAGTGATTTTTTGGCTCAAATGACTTTACACAGTTCTAGAACACAACGAGATTATCACTATTAACTAAAAGCATTTATGTAAGAGGAGCTGTGGTCTGTACAATTTCATAAGCAGAGTTGGACTACATATGGTCTGTATGAGTAGGAAACACAGTTCTTTTTTCAGGGCATGCTCATGGTTCTTGCTGTATTTAGACTCTGGAAATAAGAGCTTGCTTCTTGCATTAAAACAGAGTGTGTATAATGGATGAGAACTCTGGTCTGAATTTCTTTACATACGGAGTTAAACCCCATGATCTGTGTCTTCCTACATGCAAGATTTCTTTTCTGGTAAACTCATTGAATTTTCGGCTCAAATGATTTTTTGCAATTCTAGAACCAAAACGCGATTCTCACTATTAACTAAAGAGCATTTATGTAAGAGGAGCTGTGGTTTGTATCAGTTTCATAAGCAGAGTTGAACTACATATGGTCCGCATGAGTTGGAAACACAGTTCTTTTTTTCAGGGCATGCTCACGGTTCATGCTGTATTTTAGACTCTGTAAAGAAGACCTTGCTTCTTGCGTTAAATCAGAGTGTGTTTCAGGGATGAGAACTCTGGTCTGAATTTCCCTCAGAAACAGAGTTAAACCACAGGATCTGTGTCTTCCAACAAGCAAGAGTTCTTTTCTGGTAAAATCATTGAATTTTCGGCTCAAATGATTTTACGCAATTCTAGAACCAAAACGCGATTCTCACTATTTACTAAAGACGATTTATGTAAGAGGATCTGTGGTTTGTATCAGTTTCATAACAGGAGTTGAACTACATATGGTCTGTTTGAATAGGAAACACAGTTCTTTTTTCTGGACATGCTCATGGTTCTTACTGTATTGGAGAAGCTGGAAAGAAGAGGATCTTTCTTGCCTTAAAACAGAGTGTTTTTCAGGGATGAGAATTTTGGTCTGAATTTGCCTTCAGGAACGGAGTTAAACCCCAGGATCAGTGTCTTCCTACAAGCAAGAGTTCATTTCTGGTAAAACCAGTGAATTTTGGTCTGAAATGATTTTTCGCAGTTCTAGAACCCAACGAGATTATCACTATTAACTAAAGAGCATTTATGTAAGAGGAGCTGTGGTCTGTACACTTTCATAAGCAGAGTTGGACTACATATGGTCCGTATGAGTAGGAAACACAGTTCTTTTTTCAGGGCATGCTCATGGTTCTTGCTGTATTTTAGACTCTGGAAATAAGAGCTTGCTTCTTGCGTTAAAACAGAGTGTGTTTAATGGATGAGAACTCTGGTCTGAATTTCTTTACATACGGAGTTAAACCCCATGATCTGTGTCTTCCTGCAAGCAAGAGTTCATTTCTGGAAAACCAAGTGAATTTTCGGCTCAAATGACTTTACACAGTTCTAGAACCAAACGTGATTATCACTATTAACTAAAAGCATTTATGTAAGAGGAGCTGTGGTCTGTACACTTTCATAAGCAGAGTTGGACTACATATGGTCCGTATGTGTAGGAAACACAGTTCTTTTTTTGAGGGCATGCTCATGGTTCTTGCTGTATTTTAGACTCTTGAAAAAAGAGCTTGCTTCTTGCATTAAAACAGAGTGTGTTTCAAGGATGGGAACTCTGGTCTGAATTTCCCTTCACAAACGGCATTAAACCCCATGATCTCTGTCTTCCTGCAAGCAAGAGTTCATTTCTGGTAAACCATGTGAATTTTCGGCTCAAATGATTTTTCGCAGTTCACGAACCAAAACGCGATTCTCACTATTAACTAAAGAGGATTTATATAAGAGGATCTGTGGTTTGTATGAGTTTCATAACAGGACTTGAACTACGTATGTTCTGTATGAGTAGGAAACACAGTTATTTTTTTCCTGGCATGCTCATGTTTCTTGCTGTATTTTAGACTCTTGAAAAAAGTGCTTGCTTCTTGCATTACAACAGGGTGTGTTTCATGGATTAGAAGTCTGGTCTGAATTTCCTTTCACAAACGGCATTAAACCCCATGATCTGTGTCTTCCTGCAAGCACGAGTTCATTTCTGGTAAACCAAGTGAATTTTCGGCTCAAATGACTTTACACAGTTCTAGAACCCAACGAGATTATCACTATTAACTAAAGAGCATTTATGTAAGAGGAGCTGTGGTCTGTACACTTTCATAAGCAGAGTTGGACTACATATGGTCCGTATGAGTAGGAAACACAGTTCTTTTTTTGAGGGCATGCTCAGGGTTCTTGCTGTATTTTAGATTCTTGAAAAAAGAGCTTGCTTCTTGCATTAAAACAGGGTGTGTTTCATGGATGAGAACTCTGGTCTGAATTTCCCTTCAGAAACCGAGTTAAACCCCAGGATCTGTGTCTTCCTACAAGCAAGAGTTCAATTCTGGTAAACCCTGTGAATTTTGGGCTCAAATGATTTTTCACAGTTCAGGAACCCAACGCGATTCTCACTATTAACTTAACAGCATTTATGTAAGAGGAGCTGTGGTTTGTATCGGTTTCATAAGCAGAGATGAACTAAATATGGTCCGTATGAGTAGGAAACACAGTTTTTTTTTCAGGGAATGCTCATGGTTCCTGTGGTATTGGAGACGCTGGAAAGAAGAGCTTGCTTCTTGCTTTAAAACAGAGTGTTTTTCAGGGTTGAGAATTCTGGTCTGAATTTGTCTTCAGAAACGGAGTTAAACGCAAGGATCTGAGTCTTCCTACAAGCAAGAGTTCTTTTCTGGTAAACTCATTGAATTTTCGGATCAAATGATTTTTCACAGTTCACGAACCAAAACGCGATTCTCACTATTAACTAAAGAGGATTTATGTAAGAGGAGCTGTGGTTTGTATCAGTTTCATAACAGGAGTTGAACGATATATGGTCTGTATGAATAGGAAACACAGTTCTTTTTTTCAGGGAATGCTCATGGTTAATGCTGTATTGGAGACGCTGGAAAGAAGATCTTGCTTATTGCTTTAAAACAGAGTGTTTTTCAGGGTTGAAAATTCTGGTCTGAATTTGTCTTCAGAAACGGAGTTAAATGCCAGGATCTGTGTCTTCCTACAAGCAAGAGTTCTTTTCTGGTAAACTCATTGAATTTTCGGCTCAAATGATTTTTTGCAATCCTAGAACCAAAACGCGATTCTCACTATTAACTAAAGACGATTTACGTAAGAGGAGCTGTGGTTTGTATGAGTTTCATAAGCAGAGTTGAACTACATATGGTCTGCATGAATAGGAAACACAGTTCTTTTTTCTGGACATGCTCATGGTTCTTACTGTATTGGAGAAGCTGGAAAGAAGAGGATCTTTCTTGCCTTAAAACAGAGTGTTTTTCAGGGATGAGAATTTTGGTCTGAATTTGCCTTCAGGAACGGAGTTAAACCCCAGGATCAGTGTCTTCCTACAAGCAAGAGTTCATTTCTGGTAAAACCAGTGAATTTTGGTCTGAAATGATTTTTCGCAGTTCTCGAACCCAACATGATACTCACTATTAACTAAAGAGCATTTATGTAAGAGGAGCCGTGGTTTGTATCAGTTTCATAAGCAGAGTTGAACTACATATGGTCTGTATGAGTAGGAAACACAGTTATTTTTTTCCGGGCATGCTCAAGTTTCTTACTGTATTTTAGACACTGGAAGGAAGAGCTTGCCTCTTGCATTAAAACAGGGTGTGTTTCATGGATGAGAACTCTGGTCTGAATTTCCCTTCAGAAACGGAGTTAAACCCCAGGATCTGTGTCTACCTACAAGCAAGAGTTCAATTCTGGTAAACCCAGTGAATTTTGGGCTCAAATGATTTTTCGCAGTTCAGGACCCCAACGCGATTCTCACTATGAACTTAAGAGCATTTATGTAAGTGGAGCTGTGGTTTGTATCGGTTTCATTAGCAGAGATGAACTAAATATGGTCCTTATGAGTAGGAATCACAGTACTTTTTTTCAGGAAATGCTCATGGTTCCTGCTGTATTGGAGACGCTGGAAAGAAGAGCAGGCTTCTTGCTTTAAAACTGAGTGTTTTTCAGGGTTGAGAATTCTGGTCTGAATTTGTCTTCAGAAACGGAGTTAAATGCCAGGATCTGTGTCTTCCTACAAGCAAGAGTTCTTTTCTTGTAAACTCATTGAATTTTCGGATCAAATGATTTTTTCGCAGTTCACGAACGAAAACGCGATTCTCACGATTAACTAAAGAGGATTTATGTAGAGGAGCTGTGGTTTGTATCAATTTCATAACTGGAGTTGAACTACATATGGTCTGTATGAATAGGAAACACAGTTCTTTTTTTCAGGGAATGCCCATGGTTCCTGCTGTATTGGAGATGCTGGAAAGAAGAGCCTGCTTGCTTTAAAACAGAGTGTTTTTCAGGGTTGAAAATTCTGGTCTGAATTTGTCTTCAGAAACGGAGTTAAATGCCAGGATCTGTGTCTTCCTACAAGCAAGAGTTCTTTTCTGGTAAACTCATTGAATTTTCGGCTCAGATGATTTTTAGCAATTCTAGAACCAAAACGCGATTCTTACTATTAACTAAAGACGATTTATGTAAGAGGAGCTGTGGTTTGTATCAGTTTCATAAGCAGAGTTGAACTACATATGGTCCGCATGAGTAGGAAACACTGTTCTTTTTTTCAGGGCATGATCACGGTTCATGCTGTATTTTAGACTCTGGAAGGATGAGCTTGCTTCTTGCATTAAAATAGGGTGTGTTTCATGGATGAGAACTCTGGTCTGAATTTCTTTACATACGGAGTTAAAACCCATGATCTGTGTCTTCCTGCAAGCAAGAGTTCATTTCTGGTAAACCAAGTGATTTTTTGGCTCAAATGACTTTACACAGTTCTAGAACACAACGAGATTATCACTATTAACTAAAAGCATTTATGTAAGAGGAGCTGTGGTCTGTACAATTTCATAAGCAGAGTTTGACTACATATGGTCTGTATGAGTAGGAAACCCAGTTCTTTTTTCAGGGCATGCTCATGGTTCTTGCTGTATTTAGACTCTGGAAATAAGAGCTTGCTTCTTGCGTTAAAACAGAGTGTGTTTAATGGATGAGAACTCTGGTCTGAATTTCCCTTCAGAAACGGAGTTAAACCCCAGGATCTGTGTCTTCCTACAAGCAAGAGTTCAGTTCTGGTAAACCCAATGAATTTTGGGCTCAAATGATTTTTCGCAGTTCAGGAACCCAACGCGATTCTCACTATTAACTTAACAGCATTTATGTAAGAGGAGCTGTGGTTTGTATCAATTTCATAAGCAGAGATGAACTAAATATGGTCCGTATGAGTAGGAAACACAGTTCTTTTTTTCAGGGAATGCTCTTGGTTCCTGCTGTATTGGAGACGCTGGAAAGAAGAGCTTGCTTCTTGCTTTTAAGCAGAGTTTTTTTCAGGGTTGAGAATTCTGGTCTGAATTTGTCTCCAGAAACGGAGTTAAACGCCAGGATCTGAGTCTTCCTACAAGCAAGAGTTCTTTTCTGTTATACTCATTGAATTTTCTGATCAAATGATTTTTCACAGTTCACGAACCAAAACGCGATTCTCACTATTAACTAAAGAGGATTTATGTAAGAGGAGTTGTGGTTTGTATCAGTTTCATAACAGGAGTTGAACTATATATGGTCTGTATGAATTGGAAACAGAGTTCTTTTTTCTGGGCATGCTCATGGTTCTTACTGTATTGGAGAAGCTGAAAAGAAGAGGATCTTTCTTGCCTTAATACAGAGTGTTTTTCAGGGATGAGAATTCTGGTCTGAATTTACCTTCAGAAACGGCGTTAAACCCCATGATCTGTGTCTTCCTACAAGCAAGAGTTCTTTTCTGGTAAACTCATTGAATTTTCAGCTCAGCAATTCTAGAACCAAAATGCGATTCTCACTATTAACTAAAGACGATTTATGTAAGAGGAGCTGTGGTTTGTATGAGTTTCATAAGCAGAGTTGAACTACATATGGTCTGTATGAATAGGAAACAGTTCATTTTTTCAGGGAATTCTCATGGTTCCTGCTGTATTGGAGACACAGGAAAGAAGAGCTTGCTTCTTGCTTTAAAACAGAGTGAGTTTCATGGATGAGAACTCTGGTCTGAATTTCCCTTCAGAAATGGAGTTAAAGGCCAGGATCGGTTTCTTCCTACAAGCAAGATTTCTTTTCTGGTAAACTCATTGAATTTTGGGCTCAAATGATTTTTTGCAATTATAGAACCAAAACGCGATTCTCACTATTAACTAAATTGCATTTATGTAAGAGGAGCTGTGGTTTGTATCAGTTTCATAAGCAGAGTTGAACTACATATGGTCCGCATGAGTAGGAAACACAGTTCTTTTTTTCAGGGCATGCTCACGGTTCATGCTGTATTTAAGACTCTGTAAAGAAGACCTTGCTTCTTGCGTTAAATCAGAGTGTGTTTCAGGGATGAGAACTCTGGTCTGAATTTACCTTCAGAAACAGAGTTAAACCACAGGATCTGTGTCTTGCTACAAGCAAGAGTTCTTTTCTGGTAAACTCATTGAATTTTCAGCTCAAATGATTTTTCGCAATTCTAGAACCAAAACGCGATTCTCACTATTAACTAAAGACGATTTATGTAAGAGGATCAGTGGTTTGTATCAGTTTCATAACAGGAGTTGAACTAAATATGGTCTGTATGAATAGGAAACACAGTTATTTTTTTCCGGGCATGCTCATGTTTCTTACTGTATTTTAGACACAGGAATGAAGAGCTTGCTTCTTGCATTAAAACAGGGTGTGTTTCATGGATGAGAACTCTGGTCTGAATTTCCCTTCAGAAACGGAGTTAAACCCCAGGATCTGTCTCTACCTACAAGCAAGAGTTCAATTCTGGTAAACCCTGTGAATTTTGGGCTCAAATGATTTTTCACAGTTCAGGAACCCAACATGATTCTCACTCATTGAATTTTCGGATCAAATGATTTTTAGCAAGACTAGAACCAAAACGCAATTCTCACTATTAACTAAAGATGAATTATGTAAGAGGAGCTGAGGTTTGTATCAGTTTCATAAGCAGAGTTGAACTACATATGGTCCGCATGAGCAGGAAACACTGTTCTTTTTTTCCGGGCATGCTCACGGTTCATGCTGTATTTTAGACTCTGGAAGGAAGAGCTTGCTTCTTGCATTAAAATAGGGTGTGTTTCATGGATGAGAACTCTGGTCTGAATTTCTTTACATACGGAGTTAAACACCATGATCTCTGTCTTCCTACCAGCATTTGTTCTTTTCTGGTAAACCAAGTGAATATTCGGCTCAAATGATTTTTCGCAGTTCACGAACCAAAACGCGATTCTCACTCTTAACTAAAGAGCATTTATGTAAGAGTCACCGTGGTTTGTATCAGTTTCATAAGCAGAGTTGAACTACATATGGTCCGTATGAGTAAGAAACACAGTTCTTTTTTTCAGGGCATGCTCATATTTCTTGCTGTATTTTAGAATCTAGAAAAAAAGAGCTTGCTTCTTGCATTAAAACAGGGTGTGTTTCATGGATGAGAACTCTGGTCTGAATTTCCCTTTACATACGGGGTTAAACACCATGACCTGTGTCTTCCTACCAGCAAGAGTTCATTTCTGGTAAACCAAGTGAATTTTCGGCTCAAATGATTTTTTGCAGTTCACGAACCAAAACGTGATTCTCACTATTAACTAAAGAGCATTTCTGTAAGAGGCGCCGTGGTTTGTATCAGTTTCATATGCAGAGTTGAACTACATATGGTCCGTATGAGTAGGAAACACAGTTCTTTTTTTCAGGGCATGTTCATATTTCTTGCTGTATTTTAGAATCTAGAAAAAAGAGCTTGCTTCTTGCATTAAAACAGGGTGTGTTTCGTGGATGAGAACTCTGGTCTGAATTTCCCCTCAGAAACGGAGTTAAACCCCAGGATCTGTGTCTTCCTACAAGCAAGAGTTCAGTTCTGGTAAACCCAGTGAATTTTGGGCTCAAATGATTTTTCGCAGTTCAGGAACCCAACGCGATTCTCACTCTTAACTAAAGAGCATTTATGTAAGAGTCGCCGTGGTTTGTATCAGTTTCATAAGCAGAGTTGAACTACATATGGTCCGTATGAGTAGGAAACACAGTTCTTTTTTTCAGGGCATGCTCATGGTTCTTGTTGTATTTTAGACTCTTGAAAAAAGAGCTTGCTTCTTGCATTAAAACTGGGTGTGTTTCATGGATGAGAATTCTGGTCTGAATTTCCCTTTACATACGGAGCTATACACCATGATCGGTGTCTTCCTACCAGCAAGAGTTCATTTATGGTAAACCAAGTCAATTTTCGCCTCTAATGATTTTTTGCATTTCAGGAACCAAAACGCGATTCTCACTATTAACTAACGATCATTTATGTGAGAGGAGCTGTGGTTTGTATCAGTTTCATAAGCAGAGTTGAACTAAATATGGTCCATATGAGTAGGAAACACAGTTCTTTTTTCAGGGCATGCTCATGGTTATTGCTGTATTTTAGATTCTTGAAAAAAGAGCTTGCTTCTTGCATTAAAACAGGGTGTGTTTCATGGATAAGAACTCTGGTCAGAATTTTCCTTCAGAAACGGAGTTAAACCCCAAGATCTGTGTCTTCCTACAAACAAGAGTTCTTTACTGGTAAACTCATTGAATTTTCGGCTCAAATGATTTTTCGCAGTTCTAGAACAAAAACTCGTTTCTCACTATTAACTAAAGAGGATTTATGTAAGAGGAGCTGTGGTTTGTATCAGCTACATAAGCAGAGTTGAACTACATATGGTCTCTATGAATGGGAAAAACAGTTCTTTTTTCTGGGCATGCTCATGGTTCTTACTGTATTGGAGAAGCTGGAAAGAAGAGGATCTTTCTTGCCTTAAAACAATGTCTTTTTCAGGGATGAGAATTCTGGTCTGAATTTGCCTTTAGAAACGGAGTTAAACCCCAGGATCAGTGTCTTCCTACAAGCAAGAGTTCAGTTCTGGTAAACCCAGTGAATTTTGGGCTCAAATGATTTTTCGCAGTTCAGGAACCCAACGCGATTCTCACTATTAACTAAAGAGCATTTATGTAAGGCGAGCTGTGGTTTGTATCAGTTTCATAAGCAGAGTTGAACTAAATATGGTCCGTGTGAGTAGGAAACACAGTTCTTTTCTTCAGGGCATGCTTATGGTTCATGCTGTATTTTAGACTCTGGAAGGAAGAGCTTGCTTCTTGCATTAAAACAGGGTGTGTTTCATGGATGAGAATTCTGGCCTGAATTTCCCTTTACATACGGAGTTAAACACCATGACCTGTGTCTTCCTACCAGCAAGAGTTCATTTCTGGTAAACCAAGTGAATTTTCGGGTCAAATGATTTTTTGCATTTCACGAACCAAAACGCGGTTCTCACTATTAACTAAAGAGCATTTATGTAAGAGGAGCTGTGGGTTGTATAAGTTTCATAACAGGAGTTGAACTACATATGGTCTGTATGAATAGAAAACACAGTTCTTTTTTTCAGGGAATGCTCATGGTTCCTGCTGTATTGGAGATGCTGGAAAGAAGAGCTTGCTTCTTGCTTTAAAACAGAGTGTGTTTCATGGATGAGAACTCTGGTTTGATTTCCCTTCAGAAACGGAGTTAAACCCCAGGATCTGTGTCTTCCTACAAGCAAGAGTTCATTTCTGTTAAAAACAGTGAATTTTGGGCTGAAATGATTTTTCGCAGTTCTCGAACCCAACATGATTCTCACTGTTAACTAAAGAGCATTTATGTAAGAGGAGCCGTGGTTTGTATCAGTTTCATAAGCAGAGTTGAACTAAATATGGTCCGTATGAGTAGGAAACACAGATCTTTTTTTCAGGGCATACTTATTGTTCTTGTTGTATTTTAGACTCTTGAAAAAAGAGCTTGCTTCTTGCATTAAAACAGGGTGTGTTTCAGGGATGAGAACTCTGGTCTGAATTTCCCTTCAGAAACGGAGTTAAACCCCAGGATCTGTGTATTCCTACAAGCAAGAGTTCATTTCTGATAAACCAATGAATTTTCGGCTCAAATGCTTTTTAGCATTTCACGAACCCAAATGCGATTCTCACTATTAACTAAAGAGAATTTATGTAAGAGGAACTGTGGTTTGTATCAGTTTCATAAGCAGAGTTGAACTAAATATGGTCCATATGAGTAGGAAACACAGTTCTTTTTTCAGGGCATGCTCATGGTTATTGCTGTATTTTAGATTCTTGAAAAAAGAGCTTCCTTCTGGCATTAAAACAGGGTGTGTTTCATGGACAAGAACTCTGCTCTGAATTTTCCTTCAGAAACGGAGTTAAACCCCAGGATCTGTGTCTTCCT
Source organism: Onychomys leucogaster (assembly GCA_949786385.1). Lineage (NCBI taxonomy): Eukaryota > Metazoa > Chordata > Mammalia > Rodentia > Cricetidae > Onychomys > Onychomys leucogaster. The sequence goes on along the minus strand of CATKUP010000218.1, from coordinate 334,774 downwards.
ACAAGCAAGAGTTCAGTTCTGGTAAACCCAGTGAATTTTGGGCTCAAATGATTTTTTGCAGTTCAGGAACCCAAAGCGATTCTCACCATTAACTAAAGATCATTTATGTAAGAGGGGCTGTGGTTTGTATCAGTTTCATAAGCAGAGATGAACTAAATATGGTCCGTATGAGTAGGAAACACAGTTCTTTTTTTCAGGGCATGCTCATGGTTCTTGCTGTATTTTAGACTCTTGAAAAAAGAGCTTGATTCTTGCATCAAAACAGGATGTGTTTCATGGATGAGAACTCTGGGCTGAATTTCCCTTCAGAAACGGAGTTAAACACCAGGATCTGTGTCTTCCTACAAGCAAGAGTTCAGTTCTGGTAAACCCAGTGAATTTTGGTCTCAAATGATATTTTGCAGTTCACGAACCCTACGCTATTCTCACTATTAACTAATGAGCATTTATGTAAGAAGAGCTGTGGTTAGTATCAGTTCCATAACAGTAGTTGAACTACATATGGTCTGTATGAATAGGAAACACAGTTCTTTTTTCTGGGCATGCTCATAGTTCTTACTGTATTGGAGAAGCTAGAAAGAAGAGGATCTTTCTTGCCTTAAAACAGTGTGTTTTTCAGGGATGAGATTTCTGGTCTGAATTTGCCTTTAGAAACGGAGTTAAACCCCAGGATCAGTGTCTTCCTACAAGCAAGAGTTGATTTCTGGTAAACCCAGTGAATTTTGGGCTCAAATGATTTTTCGCAGTTCAGGAACCCATCGCGATTCTCACTATTAACTAAAGAGCATTTATGTAAGAGGAGCTGTGGTTTGTATCAGTTACATAAGCAGAGTTGAACTACATATGGTCTGCATGAGTAGGAAACACAGTTCTTTTTTTCAGGGCATGCTCACGGTTCATGCTGTATTTTAGACTCTGGAAGGAAGAGCTTGCTTCTTGCATTAAAACAGGGTGTGTTTCATGGATGAGAACTCTGGTCTGAATTTACCTTCAGAAACAGAGTTAAACCCCAGGATCTGTGTCTTCCTACAAGCAAGAGTTCTTTTCTGGTAAACTCATTGAATTTTCGGCTCAAATGATTTTTCGCAATTCTAGAACCAAAACGCGATTCTCACTATTAACTAAAGACGATTTATGTAAGAGGAGCTGTGGTTTGTATCATTTTCATAACAGGAGTTGAACTACATATGGTTTGTATGAATAGGAAACACAGTTCTTTTTTCTGGACATGCTCCTGGTTCTTACTGTATTGGAGAAGCTGGAAAGAAGAGGATCTTTCTTGCCTTAAATCAGAGTGTTTTTCAGGGATGAGAATTTTGGTCTGAATTGGCCTTCAGAAACGGAGTTAAACCCCAGGATCAGTGTCTTCCTACAAGCAAGAGTTCATTTCTGGTAAAACCAGTGATTTTGCGCTGAAATGATTTTTTGCAGTTCTCGAACCCAACATGATTCTCACTATTAACTAAAGAGCATTTATGTAAGAGGAGCCGTGGTTTGTATCAGTTTCATAAGCAGAGTTGAACTACATATGGTCTGTATGAATAGGAAACACGGTTATTTTTTTCCGGGCATGCTCATGTGGCTTGCTGTATTTTAGACACTGGAAGGAAGAGCTTGCTTCTTGCATTAAAACTTGGTGTGTTTCATGGATGAGAATTCTGGCCTGAATTTCCCTTTACATACGGAGTTAAACACCATGACCTGTGTCTTCCTACCAGCAAGAGTTCATTTCTGGTAAACCAAGTGAATTTTCGGGTCAAATGATTTTTTGCATTTCACGAACCAAAACGCGGTTCTCACTATTAACTAAAGAGCATTTATGTAAGAGGAGCTGTGGGTTGTATCAGTTTCATAACAGGAGTTGAACTACATATGGTCTGTATGAATAGAAAACACAGTTCTTTTTTTCAGGGAATGCTCATGGTTCCTGCTGTATTGGAGATGCTGGAAAGAAGAGCTTGCTTCTTGCTTTAAAACAGAGTGTGTTTCATGGATGAGAACTCTGGTTTGATTTCCCTTCAGAAACGGAGTTAAACCCCAGGATCTGTGTCTTCCTACAAGCAAGAGTTCATTTCTGTTAAAAACAGTGAATTTTGGGCTGAAATGATTTTTCGCAGTTCTCGAACCCAACATGATTCTCACTGTTAACTAAAGAGCATTTATGTAAGAGGAGCCGTGGTTTGTATCAGTTTCATAAGCAGAGTTGAACTAAATATGGTCCGTATGAGTAGGAAACACAGATCTTTTTTTCAGGGCATACTTATTGTTCTTGTTGTATTTTAGACTCTTGAAAAAAGAGCTTGCTTCTTGCATTAAAACAGGGTGTGTTTCAGGGATGAGAACTCTGGTCTGAATTTCCCTTCAGAAACGGAGTTAAACCCCAGGATCTGTGTATTCCTACAAGCAAGAGTTCATTTCTGATAAACCAATGAATTTTCGGCTCAAATGCTTTTTAGCATTTCACGAACCCAAATGCGATTCTCACTATTAACTAAAGAGAATTTATGTAAGAGGAACTGTGGTTTGTATCAGTTTCATAAGCAGAGTTGAACTAAATATGGTCCATATGAGTAGGAAACACAGTTCTTTTTTCAGGGCATGCTCATGGTTATTGCTGTATTTTAGATTCTTGAAAAAAGAGCTTCCTTCTGGCATTAAAACAGGGTGTGTTTCATGGACAAGAACTCTGCTCTGAATTTTCCTTCAGAAACGGAGTTAAACCCCAGGATCTGTGTCTTCCTACAAGCAAGAGTTCAGTTCTGGTAAACCCAGTGAATTTTGGGCTCAAATGATTTTTTGCAGTTCAGGAACCCAAAGCGATTCTCACCATTAACTAAAGATCATTTATGTAAGAGGGGCTGTGGTTTGTATCAGTTTCATAAGCAGAGATGAACTAAATATGGTCCGTATGAGTAGGAAACACAGTTCTTTTTTTCAGGGCATGCTCATGGTTCTTGCTGTATTTTAGACTCTTGAAAAAAGAGCTTGATTCTTGCATCAAAACAGGATGTGTTTCATGGATGAGAACTCTGGGCTGAATTTCCCTTCAGAAACGGAGTTAAACACCAGGATCTGTGTCTTCCTACAAGCAAGAGTTCAGTTCTGGTAAACCCAGTGAATTTTGGTCTCAAATGATATTTTGCAGTTCACGAACCCTACGCTATTCTCACTATTAACTAATGAGCATTTATGTAAGAAGAGCTGTGGTTAGTATCAGTTCCATAACAGTAGTTGAACTACATATGGTCTGTATGAATAGGAAACACAGTTCTTTTTTCTGGGCATGCTCATAGTTCTTACTGTATTGGAGAAGCTAGAAAGAAGAGGATCTTTCTTGCCTTAAAACAGTGTGTTTTTCAGGGATGAGATTTCTGGTCTGAATTTGCCTTTAGAAACGGAGTTAAACCCCAGGATCAGTGTCTTCCTACAAGCAAGAGTTGATTTCTGGTAAACCCAGTGAATTTTGGGCTCAAATGATTTTTCGCAGTTCAGGAACCCATCGCGATTCTCACTATTAACTAAAGAGCATTTATGTAAGAGGAGCTGTGGTTTGTATCAGTTACATAAGCAGAGTTGAACTACATATGGTCTGCATGAGTAGGAAACACAGTTCTTTTTTTCAGGGCATGCTCACGGTTCATGCTGTATTTTAGACTCTGGAAGGAAGAGCTTGCTTCTTGCATTAAAACAGGGTGTGTTTCATGGATGAGAACTCTGGTCTGAATTTACCTTCAGAAACAGAGTTAAACCCCAGGATCTGTGTCTTCCTACAAGCAAGAGTTCTTTTCTGGTAAACTCATTGAATTTTCGGCTCAAATGATTTTTCGCAATTCTAGAACCAAAACGCGATTCTCACTATTAACTAAAGACGATTTATGTAAGAGGAGCTGTGGTTTGTATCATTTTCATAACAGGAGTTGAACTACATATGGTTTGTATGAATAGGAAACACAGTTCTTTTTTCTGGACATGCTCCTGGTTCTTACTGTATTGGAGAAGCTGGAAAGAAGAGGATCTTTCTTGCCTTAAATCAGAGTGTTTTTCAGGGATGAGAATTTTGGTCTGAATTGGCCTTCAGAAACGGAGTTAAACCCCAGGATCAGTGTCTTCCTACAAGCAAGAGTTCATTTCTGGTAAAACCAGTGATTTTGCGCTGAAATGATTTTTTGCAGTTCTCGAACCCAACATGATTCTCACTATTAACTAAAGAGCATTTATGTAAGAGGAGCCGTGGTTTGTATCAGTTTCATAAGCAGAGTTGAACTACATATGGTCTGTATGAATAGGAAACACGGTTATTTTTTTCCGGGCATGCTCATGTGGCTTGCTGTATTTTAGACACTGGAAGGAAGAGCTTGCTTCTTGCATTAAAACTTGGTGTGTTTCATGGATGAGAATTCTGGCCTGAATTTCCCTTTACATACGGAGTTAAACACCATGACCTGTGTCTTCCTACCAGCAAGAGTTCATTTCTGGTAAACCAAGTGAATTTTCGGGTCAAATGATTTTTTGCATTTCACGAACCAAAACGCGGTTCTCACTATTAACTAAAGAGCATTTATGTAAGAGGAGCTGTGGGTTGTATCAGTTTCATAACAGGAGTTGAACTACATATGGTCTGTATGAATAGAAAACACAGTTCTTTTTTTCAGGGAATGCTCATGGTTCCTGCTGTATTGGAGATGCTGGAAAGAAGAGCTTGCTTCTTGCTTTAAAACAGAGTGTGTTTCATGGATGAGAACTCTGGTTTGAATTTCCCTTCAGAAACGGAGTTAAACCCCAGGATCTGTGTCTTCCTACAAGCAAGAGTTCATTTCTGTTAAAAACAGTGAATTTTGGGCTGAAATGATTTTTCGCAGTTCTCGAACCCAACATGATTCTCACTGTTAACTAAAGAGCATTTATGTAAGAGGAGCCGTGGTTTGTATCAGTTTCATAAGCAGAGTTGAACTAAATATGGTCCGTATGAATAGGAAACACAGTTCTTTTTTCTGGGAATGCTCATAGTTCTTACTGTATTGGAGAAGCTGGAAAGAAGAGGATCTTTCTTTCCTTAAAACAGTGTGTTTTTCAGGGATGAGATTTCTGGTCTGAATTTGCCTTTAGAAACGGAGTTAAACCCCAGGATCAGTGTCTTCCTACAAGCAAGAGTTCATTTCTGGTAAACCCAGTGAATTTTGGGCTCAAGTGTTTTTTCGCAGTTCAGGAACCCATCGCGATTCTCACTATTAACTAAAGAGCCTTTTTGTAACAGTAGCTGTGGTTTGTATCAGTTACATGAGCAGAGTTGAACTACATATGGTCTGCATGAGTAGGAAACACAGTTCTTTTTTTCAGGGCATGCTCACGGTACATGCTGTATTTTAGACTCTGCAAGGAAGAGCTTCCTTCTTGCATTAAAACAGGGTGTGTTTCATGGATGAGAACTCTGGTCTGAATTTACCTTCAGAAACGGAGTTAAACCCCAGGATCTGTGTCTTCCTACAAGCAAGAGTTCTTTTCTGGTAAACTCATTGAATTTTCGGCTCAAATAATTTTTTGCAGTTCACAAACCAAAACGCAATTCTCACTATTAACTAAAGAGGATTTATGTAAGACGAGCTGTGGTTTGTATCAGTTTCATAACCGGAGTTAAACTACATATGGTCTGTATGAATAGGTAACACAGTTCTTTTCTCTGGGCATGCTCATGGTTCTTACTTAATTGGAGAAGCTGGCAAGAAGAGGATCTTTCTTGCCTTAAAACAGGGTGTTTTTCAGGGATGAGAATTCTGGTCTGAATTTGCCTTCAGAAACGGAGTTAAACCCCAGGATCAGTGTCTTCCTACAAGCAAGAGTTCAGTTCTGGTAATCCCAGTTAATTTTGGGCTCAAATGATTTTTCACAGTTCAGGAACCCAACGCAATTCTCACTATTAACTAAAGAGCATTTATGTAAGAGGAGCTGTGGTTTGTATCAGTTTCATAAGCAGAGTTGAACTACATATGGTCCGCATGAGTAGGATACACAGTTCTTTTTTTCAGGGCATGCTCACGGTTCATGCTCTATTAAAGTCTCTGTAAAGAAGACCTTGCTTCTTGCGTTAAATCAGAGTGTGTTCCAGGGATGAGAACTCTGCTCTGAATTTACCTTTAGAAACGGAGTTAAACCACAGGATCTGTGTCTTCCTACAAGCAAGAGTTCTTTTCTGGTAAACTCATTGAATTTTCAGCTCAAATGATTTTTCTCAGTTCTAGAACCAAAACTCGATTCTCAGTATTAACTAAAGACGATTTATGTAAGAGGAGCTGTGGTTTGTATCAGTTTCATGATAGGAGTTGAACGACATAGGGTCTGTATGAATAGGAAACACAGTTCTTTTTTCTGGGCATGCTCATGGTTCTTACTGTATTGGGGAAGCTGGAAAGAAGAGGATTTTTCTTGCTTTAAAACAGAGTGTTTTTCAGGGATGAGAATTTTGGTCTGAATTTGCCTTCAGAAACGGAGTTAAACCCCAGGATCAGTGTCTCCTACAAGCAAGAGTTCATTTCTGGTAAAACCAGTGAATTTTCGGCTCAAATGATTTTTCAAAGTTCACGAACCCAAGATGATTCATACTATTAACTAAAGAGCATTTATGTAAGAGGAGTCGTGGTTTGTATCAGTTTCATAAGCAGAGTTGAACAAAATATGGTCCGTATGAGTAGGAAACACAGTTCTTTTTTTCAGGGAATGCTCATGGTTCATGCTGTATTGGAGACACTGGAAAGAAGAGCTTGCTTCTTGCTTTAAAACAGAGTGTGTTTCATGGATGAGAACTATGGGCAGAATTTCCCTTCAGAAACGGAGTTAAACCCCAGGATCTGTGTCTTCCTACAAGCAAGAGTTCTTTTCTGGTAAACTCATTGAAATTTCGGCTCAAATGATTTTTGGCAATTCTAGAACCAAAACGCGATTCTCACTATTAACTAAAGACGATTTATGTAAGAGGAGCTGTGGTTTGTATCAGTTTCATAAGCAGAGTTGAACTAAATATGGTCCGTATGAGTAGGAAATACAGTTCTTTTTTTCAGGTCATGCTCATGGTTCTTGTTATATTTTAGACTCTTGAAAAAAGAGCTTGCTTCTTGCATTAAAACAGGGTGTGTTTCATGGATGAGAACTCTGGTCTGAATTTCCCTTCAGAAACGGAGTTAAACCCCAGGATCTGTGTCTTCCTACAAGCAAGAGTTCAGTTCGGGTAAACCCAGTGAATTTGGGGCTCAAATGTTTTTTCGCAGTTCAGGAACCCAACGCGATTCTCAGTATTAACTAAAGAACATTTATGTAAGAGAAGCTGTGGTTTGTATCAGTTTCATAAGCAGAGATGAACTAAATATGGTCCGTATAAGTAGGAAACACAGTTCTTTTTTTCAGGGAATGCTCATGGTTCCCTCTGTATTGGAGACACTGGAAAGAAGAGCTTGCTTCTTGCTTTAAAACAGAGTGTTTTTCAGGGTTGAGAATTCTGGTCTGAATTTGTCTTCAGAAACGGAGTTAAACCCCAGGATCTGTGTCTTCCTACAATCAAGAGTTCTTTTCTGGTAAAATCATTGAATTTTCGGCTCAAATGATTTTTCGCAGTTCTAGAACATAAACTCGATTCTCACTATTAACTAAAGAGGATTTATGTAATAGAAGCTGTGGTTTGTATCAGCTACATAAGCAGAGTTGAAATACATATGGTCTGTATGAATAGGAAACACAGTTCTTTTTTCTGGGCATGCTCATGGTTCTTACTGTATTGGAGAAGCTGGAAAGAAGAGGATCTTTCTTGCCTTAAAACAGTGTGTTTTTCAGGGATGAGAATTCTGGTCTGAATTTGCCTTTAAAAACTGAGTTAAACCACAGGATCAGTGTCTTCCTACAAGCAAGAGTTCAGTTCTGGTAAACCATGTGAATTTTGGGCTCAAATGATTTTTCACAGTTCAGGAACCCAACGCGATTCTCACTATTAACTAAAGAGCATTTATGTAAGAGGAGCTGTGGTTTGTATCAGTTTCATAAGCAGAGTTGAACTAAATATGGTCCGTATGAGTAGGAAACACAGTTCTTTTTTTCAGGGCATGCTCATGGTTCTTGCTGTATTATAGATTCTTGAAAAAAGAGCTTGCTTCTTGCATTAAAACAGGGTGTGTTTCATGGATAAGAAGTCTGGTCAGAATGTCCCTTCAGAAACGGAGTTCAACCCCAGGATCTGTGTCTTCCTACAAGCAAGAGTTCAGTTCTGGTAAACCCAGTGAATTTTGGGCTCAAATGATTTTTTGCAGTTCAGGAACCCAACGCGATTCTCACCATTAACCAAAGAACATTTATGTAAGAGGGGCTATGGTTTGTATCAGTTTCGTAAGTAGAGATGTACTAAATATGGTCCGTATGAGTAGGAAACACAGTTCTTTTTTTCAGGGCATGCTCATGGTTCTTGCTGTATTTTAGAATCTTGAAAAAAGAGCTTGCTTCTTGCATTAAAACAGGGTGTGTTTCTTGGATGAGAACTCTAGTCTGAATTTCCCTTCAGAAACGGAGTTAAACCCCAGGATCTGTGTCTTCCTACAAGCAAGAGTTCAGTTCTGGTAAACCCAGTGAATTTTGGGCTCAAATGATTTTTCGCAGTTCAGGAACCCAACGCGATTCTCACTATTAACTAAAGAGCATTTATGTAAGAGGAGCTGTGGTTTGTATCAGTTTCATAAGCATAGGTGAACCACATATGGTCCGATGAGTAGGAAACACAGTTCTTTTTTTCAGGGCATGCTCACGGTTCATGCAGTATTTTACACTCTGGAAGGAAGAGCTTGCTTCTTGCATTAAAACAGGGTGTGTTTCATGGATGAGAACTCTGGTCTGAATTTCCCTTTACATACGGAGTTAAACACCATGATCTGTGTCTTCCTACCAGCAAAGGTTCATTTCTGGTAAACCAAGTGAATTTTCGGCTCAAATGATTTTTTGCATTTCACGAACCTAACGCGATTCTCACTATTAACTAAAGAGCATTTATGTAAGAGGAGCTGTGTTTTGTATCAGTTTCAAAACAGGAGTTGAACTACATATGGTCTGTATGAATAGGAAACACAATTCTTTTTTTCAGGGAATGTTCATGGTTCCTGCTGTATTGGAGACGCTGGAAAGAAGAGCTTGCTTCTTGCTTTAAAACAGAGTGTGTTTCATGGATGAGAACTCTGGTCTGAATTTCCCTTCAGAAACGGAGTTAAACCCCATGATCTGTGTCTTCCTACAAGCAAAGGTTCTTTTCTGGTAAACTCATTGAATTTTCGGCTCAAATGATTTTTTGCAATTCTAGAAACAAAACGCGATTCTCACTATTAACTAAAGAGAATTTATGTAAGAGGAGCTGTGGTTTGTATCAGTTTCATAACAGGAGTTGAACTACATATGGTCTGTATGAATAGGAAACACAGTTCTTTTTTCTGGATATGCTCATGGTTCTTACTCTATGGGAGAAACTGGAAAGAAGAGGATCTTTCTTGCCTTAAAACAGAGTGTTTTTCAGAGATGAGAATTCTGGTCTGAATTTGCCTTCAGAAACGGAGTTAAACCCCAGGATCTGTGTCTTCCTACAAGCAAGAGTTAATTTCTGGTAAAACCAGTGAATTTTGAGCTCAAATGATTTTTTGCAGTTCAGGAACCCAACATGATTCTCATTATTAACTAAAGAGGATTTATGTAAGAGGAGCCGTGGTTTGTATCAATTTGATAAGCAGAGTTGAACTACATATGGTCTGTATGAGTAGGAAACACAGTTATTTTTTTCCGGGCATGCTCATGTTTCTTGCTGTATTTTAGTCACTGGAAGGAAGAGCTTGCTTCTTGAATTAAAACAGGGTGTGTTTCATGGATGAGAACTCTGGTTTGAATTTCCCTTTACATACGGAGTTAAACACCATGATCTGTGTCTTCCTACCAGCAAGAGTTCTTTTCTGGTAAACCAAGTGAATTTTGGCTCAAATGATTTTTTGCATTTCACGAACCAAAACGCGATTCTCACTATTAACTATAGATCATTTATGTAAGAGGAGCTGTGGTTTGTATGAGTTTCATAAGCAGAGTTGGACAAAATATGGTCCGTATGAGTAGGAAACACAGTTCTTTTTTCAAGGAATGCTCAGGGTTCTTGTTGTATTTTAGACTCTTGAAAAAAGAGCTTGCTTCTTGCATTAAAACAGGGTGTGTTTCATGGATGAGAACTCTGGTGTGAATTTCCCTTCAGAAATGGAGTTAAACCCCAGGATCTGTGTCTTCCTACAAGCAAGAGTTCAGTTCTGGTAAACCCAGTGAATTTTCGGCTCAAATGATTTTTTCGTAATTGAAGAACCAAAACGCGATTCTCACTATTAACTAAAGACGATTTATGTAAGAGGAGCTGTGGTTTGTATCAGTTTCATAACAGGAGTTGAACTACATATGGTCTGTATGAATAGGAAACACAGTTTTTTTTTCTGGACATGCTCATGGTTCTTACTGTATTGGAGAAGCTGGAAAGAAGAGGATCTTTCTTGCCTTAAAACAGAGTGTTTTTCAGGGATGAGAATTTTGGTCTGAATTTGCCTTCAGAAACGGAGTTAAACCCAGCATCAGTGTCTTCCTACAAGCAATAGTTCATTTCTGGTAAAACCAGGGAATTTTGGTCTGAAATGATTTTTCGTAGTTCTCAAACCCAACATGATTCTCACTATTAACTAAAGAGCATTTATGTAAGAGGAGCTGTGGTGTGCATCAGTTTCAAAGCAGAGTTGAACTATATATGGTCTGCATGAGTAGGAAACACAGTTATTTTTTTCCGGGCATGCTCATGTTACTTGCTATATTTTAGACACTGGAAGGTAGAGCTTGGTTCTTGCATTAAAACAGGGTGTGTTTCATGGATGAGAACTCTGGTCTGAATTTCCCTTTACATACGGAGTTAAACACCATGATCTGTGTCTTCCTACCAGCAAGAGTTCTTTTCTGGTAAACCAAGAGAATTTTCGGCTCAAGTGATTTTTCGCAGTTCACGAACCAAAACGCGATTCTCACCATTAACTAAAGAGGATTTATGTAAGAAGAGCTGTGGTTTGTATCAGTTTCATAACAGGAGTTGAACTACATATGGTCTGTATGAATAGGAAACACAGATCTTTTTACTGGGCATGCTCATGGTTCTTACTGTATTGGAGAAGCTGGAAAGAAGAGGATCTTTCTTGCCTTAAATCAGAGTGTTTTTCAGGGATGAGAATTCTGGTCTGAATTTGCCTTCAGAAACGGAGTTAAACCCCAAGATCAGTGTCTTCCTACAAGCAAGAGTTCTTTTCTGGTAAACCAAGTGAATTTTCAGCTCAAATGACTTTACACAGTTCTAGAACCCAATGAGATTCTCACTATTAACTAAAGAGCATTTATGTAAGAGGAGCTGTGGTCTGTACAGTTTCATTAGCAGAGTTGGACTACATATGGTCCGTATGAGTAGGAAACACAGTTCTTTTTTTCAGGGCATGCTCATGGTTATTGCTGTATTTTAGACTCTGGAAATAAGAGCTTGCTCCTTGCGTTAAAACAGAGTGTGTTTCAGGGATGAGAATACTGGTTTGAATTTTCCTTCAGAAACGGAGTTAAACCCCAGTATCTGTGTCTTCCTACAAGCAAGAGTTCATTTCTCGTTAAACTAGTGAATTTTGGGCTCAAATGATTCTTCGCAGTTCACGAACTAAAACGCAATTCTCACTATTAACTTAAGAGCATTTATGTAAGACGAGCTGTGGTTTGTATCAGTTTCATAAGCAGATTTGAACTAAATATGGTCCGTATGAGTAGGAAACACAGTTTTTTTTTCTGTGCATGCTCATACTTCTTACTGTATTGGAGAAACTGTAAAGAAGAGGATCTATCTTTCCTTAAAACAGAGTGTTTTTCAGGGATCAGAATTCTGGTCTGAATTTGCCTTCAGAAACGGAGTTAAACCCCAGGAACAGTGTCTTCCTACAAGCAAGAGTTCATTTCTGGTAAAACCAGTGAATTTTGGGCTCAAATGATTTTTCGCAGTTCAGGAACCCAACCTGATTCTCACTATTAACTAAAGAGGTTTTATGTAAGAGGAGCCGTGGTTTGTATCAGTTTCATATCAGAGTTGAACTACATATGGTCCTTATGAGTAGGAAACACAGTTATTTTTTTCAGGACATGCTCATGGTTCTTGCTGTATTTTAGACTCTGGAAAGAAGAGCTTGCTTCTTGCATTAAAACAGGGTGTGTTTCATGGATGAGAACTCTGGTCTGAATTTCTCTTCAGAAACGGAGTTAAACGCCAGCATCTGTTTCTTCCTATAAGCAAGAGTTCTTTTCTGGTAAACTCATTGAATTTTCGGCTCTAATGATTTTTTCGTAATTCTAGAACCAAAACGCGATTCTCACTATTAACTAAAGAGGATTTATAAGAGGAGCTGTGGTTTGTATCAGTTTCATAACAGGAGTTGAACTACATATGGTCTGTATGAATAGGAAACACAGTTCTTTTTTCTGGGCATGCTCATGGTTCTTACTGTATTGGAGAAGCTGGAAAGAAGAGGATCTTTCTTGCCTTAAAACAGAGTGTATTTCAGGGATGAGAACTCTGGCCTGAATTTGCCTTCAGAAATGGAGTTAAACCCCAGGATCTGTGTCTTCCTACAAGCAAGAGTTCTTTTCTGGTAAACTCATTGAATTTTCGGCTCAAATGATTTTTCGCAATTCTAGAACCAAAACGGGATTCTCACTATTAACTAAACACGATTTGTGTAAGAGGAGTTGTGGTTTGTATGAGTTTCATAACAGGAGTTGAACTACATATGGTCTGTATGAGTAGGAAACACAGTTATTTTTTTCCGGGCATGCTCATGTTTCTTGCTGTATTTTAGTCACTGGAAGGAAGAGCTTGCTTCTTGAATTAAAACAGGGTGTGTTTCATGGATGAGAACTCTGGTTTGAATTTCCCTTTACATACGGAGTTAAACACCATGATCTGTGTCTTCCTACCAGCAAGAGTTCTTTTCTGGTAAACCAAGAGAATTTTCGGCTCATGTGATTTTTCGCAGTTCACGAACCAAAACGCGATTCTCACCATTAACTAAAGAGGATTTATGTAAGAAGAGCTGTGGTTTGTATCAGTTTCATAACAGGAGTTGAACTACATATGGTCTGTATGAATAGGAAACACAGATCTTTTTACTGGGCATGCTCATGGTTCTTACTGTATTGGAGAAGCTGGAAAGAAGAGGATCTTTCTTGCCTTAAATCAGAGTGTTTTTCAGGGATGAGAATTCTGGTCTGAATTTGCCTTCAGAAACGGAGTTAAACCCCAAGATCAGTGTCTTCCTACAAGCAAGAGTTCTTTTCTGGTAAACCAAGTGAATTTTCAGCTCAAATGACTTTACACAGTTCTAGAACCCAATGAGATTCTCACTATTAACTAAAGAGCATTTATGTAAGAGGAGCTGTGGTCTGTACAGTTTCATTAGCAGAGTTGGACTACATATGGTCCGTATGAGTAGGAAACACAGTTCTTTTTTTCAGGGAATGCTCTTGGTTCCTGCTGTATTGGAGACGCTGGAAAGAAGAGCTTGCTTCTTGCTTTAAAACAGAGTGTTTTTCAGGGTTGAGAATTCTGGTCTGAATTTGTCTTCAGAAACGGAGTTAAACGCAAGGATCTGAGTCTTCCTACAAGCAAGAGTTCTTTTCTGGTAAACACATTGAATTTTCGGATCAAATGATTTTTTCGCAGTTCACGAACGAAAACGCGATTCTCACTATTAACTAAAGAGGATTTACGTAGAGGAGCTGTGGTTTGTATCAATTTCATAACAGGAGTTGAACTACATTTGGTCTGTATGAATAGGAAACACAGTTCTTTTTTTCAGGGAATGCTCATGGTTACTGCTGTATTGGAGATGCTGGAAAGAAGAGCAGGCTTCTTGCTTTAAAACTGAGTGTTTTTCAGGGTTGAGAATTCTAGTCTGAATTTGTCTTCAGAAACGGAGTTAAATGCCAGGATCTGTGTCTTCCTACAAGCAAGAGTTCTTTTCTGGTAAACTCATTGAATTTTCGGATCAAATGATTTTTTCGCAGTTCACGAACGAAAACGCGATTCTCACTATTAACTAAAGAGGATTTATGTAAGAGGAGCTGTGGTTTGTATCAGTTTCATAAGCAGAGTTGAACTACATATGGTCCGCATGAGTAGGAAACACTGTTCTTTTTTTCAGGGCATGATCACGGTTCATGCTGTATTTTAGACTCTGGAAGGATGAGCTTGCTTCTTGCATTAAAATAGGGTGTGTTTCATGGATGAGAACTCTGGTCTGAATTTCTTTACATACGGAGTTAAAACCCATGATCTGTGTCTTCCTGCAAGCAAGAGTTCATTTCTGGTAAACCAAGTGATTTTTTGGCTCAAATGACTTTACACAGTTCTAGAACACAATGAGATTATCACTATTAACTAAAAGCATTTATGTAAGAGGAGCTGTGGTCTGTACAATTTCATAAGCAGAGTTGGACTACATATGGTCTGTATGAGTAGGAAACACAGTTCTTTTTTCAGGGCATGCTCATGGTTCTTGCTGTATTTAGACTCTGGAAATAAGAGCTTGCTTCTTGCGTTAAAACAGAGTGTGTTTAATGGATGAGAACTCTGGTCTGAATTTCTTTACATACGGAGTTAAACCCCATGATCTGTGTCTTCCTGCAAGCAAGAGTTCATTTCTGGAAAACCAAGTGAATTTTTGGCTCAAATGACTTTACACAGTTCTAGAACCAAACGTGATTATCACTATTAACTAAAAGCATTTATGTAAGAGGAGCTGTGGTCTGTACACTTTCATAAGCAGAGTTGGACTACATATGGTCTGTATGTGTAGGAAACACAGTTCTTTTTTTGAGGGCATGCTCATGGTTCTTGCTGTATTTTAGACTCTTGAAAAAAGTGCTTGCTTCTTGCATTAAAACAGAGTGTGTTTCAAGGATGGGAACTCTGGTCTGAATTTCCCTTCACAAACGGCATTAAACCCCATGATCTCTGTCTTCCTGCAAGCAAGAGTTCATTTCTGGTAAACCATGTGAATTTTCGGCTCAAATGATTTTTCGCAGTTCACGAACCAAAACGCGATTCTCACTATTAACTAAAGAGGATTTATGTAAGAGGATCTGTGGTTTGTATGAGTTTCATAACAGGAGTTGAACTATGTATGTTCTGTATGAGTAGGAAACACAGTTATTTTTTTCCGGGCATGCTCATGTTTCTTGCTGTATTTTAGACTCTTGAAAAAAGTGCTTGTGTCTTGCATTACAACAGGGTGTGTTTCATGGATTAGAAGTCTGGTCTGAATTTCCTTTCACAAACGGCATTAAACCCCATGATCTGTGTCTTCCTGCAAGCACGAGTTCATTTATGGTAAACCAAGTGAATTTTCGGCTCAAATGACTTTACACAGTTCTAGAACCCAACGAGATTATCACTATTAACTAAAGAGCATTTATGTAAGAGGAGCTGTGGTCTGTACACTTTCATAAGCAGAGTTGGACTACATATGGTCCATATGAGTAGGAAACACAGTTCTTTTTTTGAGGGCATGCTCAGGGTTCTTGCTGTATTTTAACTCTTGAAAAAAGAGCTTGCTTCTTGCATTAAAACAGGGTGTGTTTCATGGATGAGAACTCTGGTCTGAATTTCCCTTCAGAAACCGAGTTAAACCCCAGGATCTGTGTCTTCCTACAAGCAAGAGTTCAATTCTGGTAAACCCTGTGAATTTTGGGCTCAAATGATTTTTCACAGTTCAGGAACCCAACGCGATTCTCACTATTAACTTAACAGCATTTATGTAAGAGGAGCTGTGGTTTGTATCGGTTTCATAAGCAGAGATGAACTAAATATGGTCCGTATGAGTAGGAAACACGGTTTTTTTTTCAGGGAATGCTCATGGTTCCTGCGGTATTGGAGACGCTGGAAAGAAGAGCTTGCTTCTTGCTTTAAAACAGAGTGTTTTTCAGGGTTGAGAATTCTGGTCTGAATTTGTCTTCAGAAACGGAGTTAAACGCAAGGATCTGAGTCTTCCTACAAGCAAGAGTTCTTTTCTGGTAAACTCATTGAATTTTCGGCTCAAATGATTTTTTGCAATCCTAGAACCAAAACGCGATTCTCACTATTAAC
Organism: Onychomys leucogaster; assembly: GCA_949786385.1. Lineage (NCBI taxonomy): Eukaryota > Metazoa > Chordata > Mammalia > Rodentia > Cricetidae > Onychomys > Onychomys leucogaster. The sequence goes on along the minus strand of CATKUP010000218.1, from coordinate 318,579 downwards.
TAAAGACGATTTATGTAAGAGGAGCTGTGGTTTGTATGAGTTTCATAAGCAGAGTTGAACTACATATGGTCTGCATGAATAGGAAACACAGTTCTTTTTTTCAGGGCATGCTCATGGTTCCTGCTGTATTGGAGACACTGGAAAGAAGAGCTTGCTTCTTGCTTTAAAACAGAGTGAGTTTCATGGATGAGAACTCTGGTCTGAATTTCCCTTCAGAAACGGAGTTAAACTCCAGGATCTGTGTCTTCCTACATGCAAGATTTCTTTTCTGGTAAACTCATTGAATTTTCGGCTCAAATGATTTTTTGCAATTCTAGAACCAAAAAGCGATTCTCACTATTAACAAAGAGCATTTATGTAAGAGGAGCTGTGGTTTGTATCAGTTTCATAAGCAGAGTTGAACTACATATGGTCCGCATGAGTTGGAAACACAGTTCTTTTTCTCAGGGCATGCTCACGGTTGATGCTGTATTTTAGACTCTGTAAAGAAGACCTTGCTTCTTGCGTTAAATCAGAGTGTGTTTCAGGGATGAGAACTCTGGTCTGAATTTACCTTCAGAAACAGAGTTAAACCCCATGATCTGTGTCTTCCTGCAAGCAAGAGTTCATTTCTGGTAAACCAAGTGAATTTTCGGCTCAAATGACTTTACAAAGTTCTAGAACCCAACGAGATTATCACTATTAACTAAACGCATTTATGTAAGAGGAGCTGTGGTCTGTACACTTTCATAAGCCGAGTTGGACTACATATGGTCCGTATGAGTAGGAAACACAGTTCTTTTTTCAGGGCATGCTCATGGTTCTTGCTGTATTTTAGACTCTGGAAATAAGAGCTTGCTTCTTGCGTTAAAACAGAGTGTGTTTAATGGATGAGAACTCTGGTCTGAATTTCTTTACATACGGAGTTAAACCCCATGATCTGTGTCTTCCTGCAAGCAAGAGTTCATTTCTGGAAAACCAAGTGAATTTTCGGCTCAAATGACTTTACACAGTTCTAGAACCAAACGTGATTATCACTATTAACTAAAAGCATTTATGTAAGAGGAGCTGTGGTCTGTACACTTTCATAAGCAGAGTTGGACTACATATGGTCCGTATGTGTAGGAAACACAGTTCTTTTTTTGAGGGCATGCTCATGGTTCTTGCTGTATTTTAGACTCTTAAAAAAAGAGCTTGCTTCTTGCATTAAAACAGAGTGTGTTTCAAGGATGGGAACTCTGGTCTGAATTTCCCTTCACAAACGGCATTAAACCCCATGATCTCTGTCTTCCTGCAAGCAAGAGTTCATTTCTGGTAAACCATGTGAATTTTCGGCTCAAATGATTTTTCGCAGTTCACGAACCAAAACGCGATTCTCACTATTAACTAAAGAGGATTTATATAAGAGGATCTGTGGTTTGTATGAGTTTCATAACAGGACTTGAACTACGTATGTTCTGTATGAGTAGGAAACACAGTTATTTTTTTCCGGGCATGCTCATGTTTCTTGCTGTATTTTAGACTCTTGAAAAAAGTGCTTGCTTCTTGCATTACAACAGGGTGTGTTTCATGGATTAGAAGTCTGGTCTGAATTTCCTTTCACAAACGGCATTAAACCCCATGATCTGTGTCTTCCTGCAAGCACGAGTTCATTTCTGGTAAACCAAGTGAATTTTCGGCTCAAATGACTTTACACAGTTCTAGAACCCAACGAGATTATCACTATTAACTAAAGAGCATTTATGTAAGAGGAGCTGTGGTCTGTACACTTTCATAAGCAGAGTTGGACTACATATGGTCCGTATGAGTAGGAAACACAGTTCTTTTTTTGAGGGCATGCTCAGGGTTCTTGCTGTATTTTAGATTCTTGAAAAAAGAGCTTGCTTCTTGCATTAAAACAGGGTGTGTTTCATGGATGAGAACTCTGGTCTGAATTTCCCTTCAGAAACGGAGTTAAACCCCAGGATCTGTGTCTACCTACAAGCAAGAGTTCAATTCTGGTAAACCCAGTGAATTTTGGGCTCAAATGATTTTTCGCAGTTCAGGACCCCAACGCGATTCTCACTATGAACTTAAGAGCATTTATGTAACAGGAGCTGTGGTTTGTATCGGTTTCATTAGCAGAGATGAACTAAATATGGTCCGTATGAGTAGGAAACACAGTTCTTTTTTTCAGGAAATGCTCATGGTTCCTGCTGTATTGGAGACGCTGGAAAGAAGAGCAGGCTTCTTGCTTTAAAACTGAGTGTTTTTCAGCGTTGAGAATTCTAGTCTGAATTTGTCTTCAGAAACGGAGTTAAATGCCAGGATCTGTGTCTTCCTACAAGCAAGAGTTCTTTTCTGGTAAACTCATTGAATTTTCGGATCAAATGATTTTTTCGCAGTTCACGAACGAAAACGCGATTCTCACTATTAACTAAAGAGGATTTATGTAAGAGGAGCTGTGGTTTGTATCAGTTTCATAAGCAGAGTTGAACTACATATGGTCCGCATGAGTAGGAAACACTGTTCTTTTTTTCAGGGCATGATCACGGTTCATGCTGTATTTTAGACTCTGGAAGGATGAGCTTGCTTCTTGCATTAAAATAGGGTGTGTTTCATGGATGAGAACTCTGGTCTGAATTTCTTTACATACGGAGTTAAAACCCATGATCTGTGTCTTCCTGCAAGCAAGAGTTCATTTCTGGTAAACCAAGTGATTTTTTGGCTCAAATGACTTTACACAGTTCTAGAACACAACGAGATTATCACTATTAACTAAAAGCATTTATGTAAGAGGAGCTGTGGTCTGTACAATTTCATAAGCAGAGTTGGACTACATATGGTCTGTATGAGTAGGAAACACAGTTCTTTTTTCAGGGCATGCTCATGGTTCTTGCTGTATTTAGACTCTGGAAATAAGAGCTTGCTTCTTGCATTAAAACAGAGTGTGTATAATGGATGAGAACTCTGGTCTGAATTTCTTTACATACGGAGTTAAACCCCATGATCTGTGTCTTCCTACATGCAAGATTTCTTTTCTGGTAAACTCATTGAATTTTCGGCTCAAATGATTTTTTGCAATTCTAGAACCAAAACGCGATTCTCACTATTAACTAAAGAGCATTTATGTAAGAGGAGCTGTGGTTTGTATCAGTTTCATAAGCAGAGTTGAACTACATATGGTCCGCATGAGTTGGAAACACAGTTCTTTTTTTCAGGGCATGCTCACGGTTCATGCTGTATTTTAGACTCTGTAAAGAAGACCTTGCTTCTTGCGTTAAATCAGAGTGTGTTTCAGGGATGAGAACTCTGGTCTGAATTTCCCTCAGAAACAGAGTTAAACCACAGGATCTGTGTCTTCCAACAAGCAAGAGTTCTTTTCTGGTAAAATCATTGAATTTTCGGCTCAAATGATTTTACGCAATTCTAGAACCAAAACGCGATTCTCACTATTTACTAAAGACGATTTATGTAAGAGGATCTGTGGTTTGTATCAGTTTCATAACAGGAGTTGAACTACATATGGTCTGTTTGAATAGGAAACACAGTTCTTTTTTCTGGACATGCTCATGGTTCTTACTGTATTGGAGAAGCTGGAAAGAAGAGGATCTTTCTTGCCTTAAAACAGAGTGTTTTTCAGGGATGAGAATTTTGGTCTGAATTTGCCTTCAGGAACGGAGTTAAACCCCAGGATCAGTGTCTTCCTACAAGCAAGAGTTCATTTCTGGTAAAACCAGTGAATTTTGGTCTGAAATGATTTTTCGCAGTTCTAGAACCCAACGAGATTATCACTATTAACTAAAGAGCATTTATGTAAGAGGAGCTGTGGTCTGTACACTTTCATAAGCAGAGTTGGACTACATATGGTCCGTATGAGTAGGAAACACAGTTCTTTTTTCAGGGCATGCTCATGGTTCTTGCTGTATTTTAGACTCTGGAAATAAGAGCTTGCTTCTTGCGTTAAAACAGAGTGTGTTTAATGGATGAGAACTCTGGTCTGAATTTCTTTACATACGGAGTTAAACCCCATGATCTGTGTCTTCCTGCAAGCAAGAGTTCATTTCTGGAAAACCAAGTGAATTTTCGGCTCAAATGACTTTACACAGTTCTAGAACCAAACGTGATTATCACTATTAACTAAAAGCATTTATGTAAGAGGAGCTGTGGTCTGTACACTTTCATAAGCAGAGTTGGACTACATATGGTCCGTATGTGTAGGAAACACAGTTCTTTTTTTGAGGGCATGCTCATGGTTCTTGCTGTATTTTAGACTCTTGAAAAAAGAGCTTGCTTCTTGCATTAAAACAGAGTGTGTTTCAAGGATGGGAACTCTGGTCTGAATTTCCCTTCACAAACGGCATTAAACCCCATGATCTCTGTCTTCCTGCAAGCAAGAGTTCATTTCTGGTAAACCATGTGAATTTTCGGCTCAAATGATTTTTCGCAGTTCACGAACCAAAACGCGATTCTCACTATTAACTAAAGAGGATTTATATAAGAGGATCTGTGGTTTGTATGAGTTTCATAACAGGACTTGAACTACGTATGTTCTGTATGAGTAGGAAACACAGTTATTTTTTTCCTGGCATGCTCATGTTTCTTGCTGTATTTTAGACTCTTGAAAAAAGTGCTTGCTTCTTGCATTACAACAGGGTGTGTTTCATGGATTAGAAGTCTGGTCTGAATTTCCTTTCACAAACGGCATTAAACCCCATGATCTGTGTCTTCCTGCAAGCACGAGTTCATTTCTGGTAAACCAAGTGAATTTTCGGCTCAAATGACTTTACACAGTTCTAGAACCCAACGAGATTATCACTATTAACTAAAGAGCATTTATGTAAGAGGAGCTGTGGTCTGTACACTTTCATAAGCAGAGTTGGACTACATATGGTCCGTATGAGTAGGAAACACAGTTCTTTTTTTGAGGGCATGCTCAGGGTTCTTGCTGTATTTTAGATTCTTGAAAAAAGAGCTTGCTTCTTGCATTAAAACAGGGTGTGTTTCATGGATGAGAACTCTGGTCTGAATTTCCCTTCAGAAACCGAGTTAAACCCCAGGATCTGTGTCTTCCTACAAGCAAGAGTTCAATTCTGGTAAACCCTGTGAATTTTGGGCTCAAATGATTTTTCACAGTTCAGGAACCCAACGCGATTCTCACTATTAACTTAACAGCATTTATGTAAGAGGAGCTGTGGTTTGTATCGGTTTCATAAGCAGAGATGAACTAAATATGGTCCGTATGAGTAGGAAACACAGTTTTTTTTTCAGGGAATGCTCATGGTTCCTGTGGTATTGGAGACGCTGGAAAGAAGAGCTTGCTTCTTGCTTTAAAACAGAGTGTTTTTCAGGGTTGAGAATTCTGGTCTGAATTTGTCTTCAGAAACGGAGTTAAACGCAAGGATCTGAGTCTTCCTACAAGCAAGAGTTCTTTTCTGGTAAACTCATTGAATTTTCGGATCAAATGATTTTTCACAGTTCACGAACCAAAACGCGATTCTCACTATTAACTAAAGAGGATTTATGTAAGAGGAGCTGTGGTTTGTATCAGTTTCATAACAGGAGTTGAACGATATATGGTCTGTATGAATAGGAAACACAGTTCTTTTTTTCAGGGAATGCTCATGGTTAATGCTGTATTGGAGACGCTGGAAAGAAGATCTTGCTTATTGCTTTAAAACAGAGTGTTTTTCAGGGTTGAAAATTCTGGTCTGAATTTGTCTTCAGAAACGGAGTTAAATGCCAGGATCTGTGTCTTCCTACAAGCAAGAGTTCTTTTCTGGTAAACTCATTGAATTTTCGGCTCAAATGATTTTTTGCAATCCTAGAACCAAAACGCGATTCTCACTATTAACTAAAGACGATTTACGTAAGAGGAGCTGTGGTTTGTATGAGTTTCATAAGCAGAGTTGAACTACATATGGTCTGCATGAATAGGAAACACAGTTCTTTTTTCTGGACATGCTCATGGTTCTTACTGTATTGGAGAAGCTGGAAAGAAGAGGATCTTTCTTGCCTTAAAACAGAGTGTTTTTCAGGGATGAGAATTTTGGTCTGAATTTGCCTTCAGGAACGGAGTTAAACCCCAGGATCAGTGTCTTCCTACAAGCAAGAGTTCATTTCTGGTAAAACCAGTGAATTTTGGTCTGAAATGATTTTTCGCAGTTCTCGAACCCAACATGATACTCACTATTAACTAAAGAGCATTTATGTAAGAGGAGCCGTGGTTTGTATCAGTTTCATAAGCAGAGTTGAACTACATATGGTCTGTATGAGTAGGAAACACAGTTATTTTTTTCCGGGCATGCTCAAGTTTCTTACTGTATTTTAGACACTGGAAGGAAGAGCTTGCCTCTTGCATTAAAACAGGGTGTGTTTCATGGATGAGAACTCTGGTCTGAATTTCCCTTCAGAAACGGAGTTAAACCCCAGGATCTGTGTCTACCTACAAGCAAGAGTTCAATTCTGGTAAACCCAGTGAATTTTGGGCTCAAATGATTTTTCGCAGTTCAGGACCCCAACGCGATTCTCACTATGAACTTAAGAGCATTTATGTAAGTGGAGCTGTGGTTTGTATCGGTTTCATTAGCAGAGATGAACTAAATATGGTCCTTATGAGTAGGAATCACAGTACTTTTTTTCAGGAAATGCTCATGGTTCCTGCTGTATTGGAGACGCTGGAAAGAAGAGCAGGCTTCTTGCTTTAAAACTGAGTGTTTTTCAGGGTTGAGAATTCTGGTCTGAATTTGTCTTCAGAAACGGAGTTAAATGCCAGGATCTGTGTCTTCCTACAAGCAAGAGTTCTTTTCTTGTAAACTCATTGAATTTTCGGATCAAATGATTTTTTCGCAGTTCACGAACGAAAACGCGATTCTCACGATTAACTAAAGAGGATTTATGTAGAGGAGCTGTGGTTTGTATCAATTTCATAACTGGAGTTGAACTACATATGGTCTGTATGAATAGGAAACACAGTTCTTTTTTTCAGGGAATGCCCATGGTTCCTGCTGTATTGGAGATGCTGGAAAGAAGAGCCTGCTTGCTTTAAAACAGAGTGTTTTTCAGGGTTGAAAATTCTGGTCTGAATTTGTCTTCAGAAACGGAGTTAAATGCCAGGATCTGTGTCTTCCTACAAGCAAGAGTTCTTTTCTGGTAAACTCATTGAATTTTCGGCTCAGATGATTTTTAGCAATTCTAGAACCAAAACGCGATTCTTACTATTAACTAAAGACGATTTATGTAAGAGGAGCTGTGGTTTGTATCAGTTTCATAAGCAGAGTTGAACTACATATGGTCCGCATGAGTAGGAAACACTGTTCTTTTTTTCAGGGCATGATCACGGTTCATGCTGTATTTTAGACTCTGGAAGGATGAGCTTGCTTCTTGCATTAAAATAGGGTGTGTTTCATGGATGAGAACTCTGGTCTGAATTTCTTTACATACGGAGTTAAAACCCATGATCTGTGTCTTCCTGCAAGCAAGAGTTCATTTCTGGTAAACCAAGTGATTTTTTGGCTCAAATGACTTTACACAGTTCTAGAACACAACGAGATTATCACTATTAACTAAAAGCATTTATGTAAGAGGAGCTGTGGTCTGTACAATTTCATAAGCAGAGTTTGACTACATATGGTCTGTATGAGTAGGAAACCCAGTTCTTTTTTCAGGGCATGCTCATGGTTCTTGCTGTATTTAGACTCTGGAAATAAGAGCTTGCTTCTTGCGTTAAAACAGAGTGTGTTTAATGGATGAGAACTCTGGTCTGAATTTCCCTTCAGAAACGGAGTTAAACCCCAGGATCTGTGTCTTCCTACAAGCAAGAGTTCAGTTCTGGTAAACCCAATGAATTTTGGGCTCAAATGATTTTTCGCAGTTCAGGAACCCAACGCGATTCTCACTATTAACTTAACAGCATTTATGTAAGAGGAGCTGTGGTTTGTATCAATTTCATAAGCAGAGATGAACTAAATATGGTCCGTATGAGTAGGAAACACAGTTCTTTTTTTCAGGGAATGCTCTTGGTTCCTGCTGTATTGGAGACGCTGGAAAGAAGAGCTTGCTTCTTGCTTTTAAGCAGAGTTTTTTTCAGGGTTGAGAATTCTGGTCTGAATTTGTCTCCAGAAACGGAGTTAAACGCCAGGATCTGAGTCTTCCTACAAGCAAGAGTTCTTTTCTGTTATACTCATTGAATTTTCTGATCAAATGATTTTTCACAGTTCACGAACCAAAACGCGATTCTCACTATTAACTAAAGAGGATTTATGTAAGAGGAGTTGTGGTTTGTATCAGTTTCATAACAGGAGTTGAACTATATATGGTCTGTATGAATTGGAAACAGAGTTCTTTTTTCTGGGCATGCTCATGGTTCTTACTGTATTGGAGAAGCTGAAAAGAAGAGGATCTTTCTTGCCTTAATACAGAGTGTTTTTCAGGGATGAGAATTCTGGTCTGAATTTACCTTCAGAAACGGCGTTAAACCCCATGATCTGTGTCTTCCTACAAGCAAGAGTTCTTTTCTGGTAAACTCATTGAATTTTCAGCTCAGCAATTCTAGAACCAAAATGCGATTCTCACTATTAACTAAAGACGATTTATGTAAGAGGAGCTGTGGTTTGTATGAGTTTCATAAGCAGAGTTGAACTACATATGGTCTGTATGAATAGGAAACAGTTCATTTTTTCAGGGAATTCTCATGGTTCCTGCTGTATTGGAGACACAGGAAAGAAGAGCTTGCTTCTTGCTTTAAAACAGAGTGAGTTTCATGGATGAGAACTCTGGTCTGAATTTCCCTTCAGAAATGGAGTTAAAGGCCAGGATCGGTTTCTTCCTGCAAGCAAGATTTCTTTTCTGGTAAACTCATTGAATTTTGGGCTCAAATGATTTTTTGCAATTATAGAACCAAAACGCGATTCTCACTATTAACTAAATTGCATTTATGTAAGAGGAGCTGTGGTTTGTATCAGTTTCATAAGCAGAGTTGAACTACATATGGTCCGCATGAGTAGGAAACACAGTTCTTTTTTTCAGGGCATGCTCACGGTTCATGCTGTATTTAAGACTCTGTAAAGAAGACCTTGCTTCTTGCGTTAAATCAGAGTGTGTTTCAGGGATGAGAACTCTGGTCTGAATTTACCTTCAGAAACAGAGTTAAACCACAGGATCTGTGTCTTGCTACAAGCAAGAGTTCTTTTCTGGTAAACTCATTGAATTTTCAGCTCAAATGATTTTTCGCAATTCTAGAACCAAAACGCGATTCTCACTATTAACTAAAGACGATTTATGTAAGAGGATCAGTGGTTTGTATCAGTTTCATAACAGGAGTTGAACTAAATATGGTCTGTATGAATAGGAAACACAGTTATTTTTTTCCGGGCATGCTCATGTTTCTTACTGTATTTTAGACACAGGAATGAAGAGCTTGCTTCTTGCATTAAAACAGGGTGTGTTTCATGGATGAGAACTCTGGTCTGAATTTCCCTTCAGAAACGGAGTTAAACCCCAGGATCTGTCTCTACCTACAAGCAAGAGTTCAATTCTGGTAAACCCTGTGAATTTTGGGCTCAAATGATTTTTCACAGTTCAGGAACCCAACATGATTCTCACTCATTGAATTTTCGGATCAAATGATTTTTAGCAAGACTAGAACCAAAACGCAATTCTCACTATTAACTAAAGATGAATTATGTAAGAGGAGCTGAAGTTTGTATCAGTTTCATAAGCAGAGTTGAACTACATATGGTCCGCATGAGCAGGAAACACTGTTCTTTTTTTCAGGGCATGCTCACGGTTCATGCTGTATTTTAGACTCTGGAAGGAAGAGCTTGCTTCTTGCATTAAAATAGGGTGTGTTTCATGGATGAGAACTCTGGTCTGAATTTCTTTACATACGGAGTTAAACACCATGATCTCTGTCTTCCTACCAGCATTTGTTCTTTTCTGGTAAACCAAGTGAATATTCGGCTCAAATGATTTTTCGCAGTTCACGAACCAAAACGCGATTCTCACTCTTAACTAAAGAGCATTTATGTAAGAGTCACCGTGGTTTGTATCAGTTTCATAAGCAGAGTTGAACTACATATGGTCCGTATGAGTAAGAAACACAGTTCTTTTTTTCAGGGCATGCTCATATTTCTTGCTGTATTTTAGAATCTAGAAAAAAAGAGCTTGCTTCTTGCATTAAAACAGGGTGTGTTTCATGGATGAGAACTCTGGTCTGAATTTCCCTTTACATACGGGGTTAAACACCATGACCTGTGTCTTCCTACCAGCAAGAGTTCATTTCTGGTAAACCAAGTGAATTTTCGGCTCAAATGATTTTTTGCAGTTCACGAACCAAAACGTGATTCTCACTATTAACTAAAGAGCATTTCTGTAAGAGGCGCCGTGGTTTGTATCAGTTTCATATGCAGAGTTGAACTACATATGGTCCGTATGAGTAGGAAACACAGTTCTTTTTTTCAGGGCATGTTCATATTTCTTGCTGTATTTTAGAATCTAGAAAAAAGAGCTTGCTTCTTGCATTAAAACAGGGTGTGTTTCGTGGATGAGAACTCTGGTCTGAATTTCCCCTCAGAAACGGAGTTAAACCCCAGGATCTGTGTCTTCCTACAAGCAAGAGTTCAGTTCTGGTAAACCCAGTGAATTTTGGGCTCAAATGATTTTTCGCAGTTCAGGAACCCAACGCGATTCTCACTCTTAACTAAAGAGCATTTATGTAAGAGTCGCCGTGGTTTGTATCAGTTTCATAAGCAGAGTTGAACTACATATGGTCCGTATGAGTAGGAAACACAGTTCTTTTTTTCAGGGCATGCTCATGGTTCTTGTTGTATTTTAGACTCTTGAAAAAAGAGCTTGCTTCTTGCATTAAAACTGGGTGTGTTTCATGGATGAGAATTCTGGTCTGAATTTCCCTTTACATACGGAGCTATACACCATGATCGGTGTCTTCCTACCAGCAAGAGTTCATTTATGGTAAACCAAGTCAATTTTCGCCTCTAATGATTTTTTGCATTTCAGGAACCAAAACGCGATTCTCACTATTAACTAACGATCATTTATGTGAGAGGAGCTGTGGTTTGTATCAGTTTCATAAGCAGAGTTGAACTAAATATGGTCCATATGAGTAGGAAACACAGTTCTTTTTTCAGGGCATGCTCATGGTTATTGCTGTATTTTAGATTCTTGAAAAAAGAGCTTGCTTCTTGCATTAAAACAGGGTGTGTTTCATGGATAAGAACTCTGGTCAGAATTTTCCTTCAGAAACGGAGTTAAACCCCAAGATCTGTGTCTTCCTACAAACAAGAGTTCTTTACTGGTAAACTCATTGAATTTTCGGCTCAAATGATTTTTCGCAGTTCTAGAACAAAAACTCGTTTCTCACTATTAACTAAAGAGGATTTATGTAAGAGGAGCTGTGGTTTGTATCAGCTACATAAGCAGAGTTGAACTACATATGGTCTCTATGAATGGGAAAAACAGTTCTTTTTTCTGGGCATGCTCATGGTTCTTACTGTATTGGAGAAGCTGGAAAGAAGAGGATCTTTCTTGCCTTAAAACAATGTCTTTTTCAGGGATGAGAATTCTGGTCTGAATTTGCCTTTAGAAACGGAGTTAAACCCCAGGATCAGTGTCTTCCTACAAGCAAGAGTTCAGTTCTGGTAAACCCAGTGAATTTTGGGCTCAAATGATTTTTCGCAGTTCAGGAACCCAACGCGATTCTCACTATTAACTAAAGAGCATTTATGTAAGGCGAGCTGTGGTTTGTATCAGTTTCATAAGCAGAGTTGAACTAAATATGGTCCGTGTGAGTAGGAAACACAGTTCTTTTCTTCAGGGCATGCTTATGGTTCATGCTGTATTTTAGACTCTGGAAGGAAGAGCTTGCTTCTTGCATTAAAACAGGGTGTGTTTCATGGATGAGAATTCTGGCCTGAATTTCCCTTTACATACGGAGTTAAACACCATGACCTGTGTCTTCCTACCAGCAAGAGTTCATTTCTGGTAAACCAAGTGAATTTTCGGGTCAAATGATTTTTTGCATTTCACGAACCAAAACGCGGTTCTCACTATTAACTAAAGAGCATTTATGTAAGAGGAGCTGTGGGTTGTATAAGTTTCATAACAGGAGTTGAACTACATATGGTCTGTATGAATAGAAAACACAGTTCTTTTTTTCAGGGAATGCTCATGGTTCCTGCTGTATTGGAGATGCTGGAAAGAAGAGCTTGCTTCTTGCTTTAAAACAGAGTGTGTTTCATGGATGAGAACTCTGGTTTGAATTTCCCTTCAGAAACGGAGTTAAACCCCAGGATCTGTGTCTTCCTACAAGCAAGAGTTCATTTCTGTTAAAAACAGTGAATTTTGGGCTGAAATGATTTTTCGCAGTTCTCGAACCCAACATGATTCTCACTGTTAACTAAAGAGCATTTATGTAAGAGGAGCCGTGGTTTGTATCAGTTTCATAAGCAGAGTTGAACTAAATATGGTCCGTATGAGTAGGAAACACAGATCTTTTTTTCAGGGCATACTTATTGTTCTTGTTGTATTTTAGACTCTTGAAAAAAGAGCTTGCTTCTTGCATTAAAACAGGGTGTGTTTCAGGGATGAGAACTCTGGTCTGAATTTCCCTTCAGAAACGGAGTTAAACCCCAGGATCTGTGTATTCCTACAAGCAAGAGTTCATTTCTGATAAACCAATGAATTTTCGGCTCAAATGCTTTTTAGCATTTCACGAACCCAAATGCGATTCTCACTATTAACTAAAGAGAATTTATGTAAGAGGAACTGTGGTTTGTATCAGTTTCATAAGCAGAGTTGAACTAAATATGGTCCATATGAGTAGGAAACACAGTTCTTTTTTCAGGGCATGCTCATGGTTATTGCTGTATTTTAGATTCTTGAAAAAAGAGCTTCCTTCTGGCATTAAAACAGGGTGTGTTTCATGGACAAGAACTCTGCTCTGAATTTTCCTTCAGAAACGGAGTTAAACCCCAGGATCTGTGTCTTCCTACAAGCAAGAGTTCAGTTCTGGTAAACCCAGTGAATTTTGGGCTCAAATGATTTTTTGCAGTTCAGGAACCCAAAGCGATTCTCACCATTAACTAAAGATCATTTATGTAAGAGGGGCTGTGGTTTGTATCAGTTTCATAAGCAGAGATGAACTAAATATGGTCCGTATGAGTAGGAAACACAGTTCTTTTTTTCAGGGCATGCTCATGGTTCTTGCTGTATTTTAGACTCTTGAAAAAAGAGCTTGATTCTTGCATCAAAACAGGATGTGTTTCATGGATGAGAACTCTGGGCTGAATTTCCCTTCAGAAACGGAGTTAAACACCAGGATCTGTGTCTTCCTACAAGCAAGAGTTCAGTTCTGGTAAACCCAGTGAATTTTGGTCTCAAATGATATTTTGCAGTTCACGAACCCTACGCTATTCTCACTATTAACTAATGAGCATTTATGTAAGAAGAGCTGTGGTTAGTATCAGTTCCATAACAGTAGTTGAACTACATATGGTCTGTATGAATAGGAAACACAGTTCTTTTTTCTGGGCATGCTCATAGTTCTTACTGTATTGGAGAAGCTAGAAAGAAGAGGATCTTTCTTGCCTTAAAACAGTGTGTTTTTCAGGGATGAGATTTCTGGTCTGAATTTGCCTTTAGAAACGGAGTTAAACCCCAGGATCAGTGTCTTCCTACAAGCAAGAGTTCAGTTCTGGTAAACCCAGTGAATTTTGGGCTCAAATGATTTTTCGCAGTTCAGGAACCCATCGCGATTCTCACTATTAACTAAAGAGCATTTATGTAAGAGGAGCTGTGGTTTGTATCAGTTACATAAGCAGAGTTGAACTACATATGGTCTGCATGAGTAGGAAACACAGTTCTTTTTTTCAGGGCATGCTCACGGTTCATGCTGTATTTTAGACTCTGGAAGGAAGAGCTTGCTTCTTGCATTAAAACAGGGTGTGTTTCATGGATGAGAACTCTGGTCTGAATTTACCTTCAGAAACAGAGTTAAACCCCAGGATCTGTGTCTTCCTACAAGCAAGAGTTCTTTTCTGGTAAACTCATTGAATTTTCGGCTCAAATGATTTTTCGCAATTCTAGAACCAAAACGCGATTCTCACTATTAACTAAAGACGATTTATGTAAGAGGAGCTGTGGTTTGTATCATTTTCATAACAGGAGTTGAACTACATATGGTTTGTATGAATAGGAAACACAGTTCTTTTTTCTGGACATGCTCCTGGTTCTTACTGTATTGGAGAAGCTGGAAAGAAGAGGATCTTTCTTGCCTTAAATCAGAGTGTTTTTCAGGGATGAGAATTTTGGTCTGAATTGGCCTTCAGAAACGGAGTTAAACCCCAGGATCAGTGTCTTCCTACAAGCAAGAGTTCATTTCTGGTAAAACCAGTGATTTTGCGCTGAAATGATTTTTTGCAGTTCTCGAACCCAACATGATTCTCACTATTAACTAAAGAGCATTTATGTAAGAGGAGCCGTGGTTTGTATCAGTTTCATAAGCAGAGTTGAACTACATATGGTCTGTATGAATAGGAAACACGGTTATTTTTTTCCGGGCATGCTCATGTGGCTTGCTGTATTTTAGACACTGGAAGGAAGAGCTTGCTTCTTGCATTAAAACTTGGTGTGTTTCATGGATGAGAATTCTGGCCTGAATTTCCCTTTACATACGGAGTTAAACACCATGACCTGTGTCTTCCTACCAGCAAGAGTTCATTTCTGGTAAACCAAGTGAATTTTCGGGTCAAATGATTTTTTGCATTTCACGAACCAAAACGCGGTTCTCACTATTAACTAAAGAGCATTTATGTAAGAGGAGCTGTGGGTTGTATCAGTTTCATAACAGGAGTTGAACTACATATGGTCTGTATGAATAGAAAACACAGTTCTTTTTTTCAGGGAATGCTCATGGTTCCTGCTGTATTGGAGATGCTGGAAAGAAGAGCTTGCTTCTTGCTTTAAAACAGAGTGTGTTTCATGGATGAGAACTCTGGTTTGAATTTCCCTTCAGAAACGGAGTTAAACCCCAGGATCTGTGTCTTCCTACAAGCAAGAGTTCATTTCTGTTAAAAACAGTGAATTTTGGGCTGAAATGATTTTTCGCAGTTCTCGAACCCAACATGATTCTCACTGTTAACTAAAGAGCATTTATGTAAGAGGAGCCGTGGTTTGTATCAGTTTCATAAGCAGAGTTGAACTAAATATGGTCCGTATGAATAGGAAACACAGTTCTTTTTTCTGGGAATGCTCATAGTTCTTACTGTATTGGAGAAGCTGGAAAGAAGAGGATCTTTCTTTCCTTAAAACAGTGTGTTTTTCAGGGATGAGATTTCTGGTCTGAATTTGCCTTTAGAAACGGAGTTAAACCCCAGGATCAGTGTCTTCCTACAAGCAAGAGTTCATTTCTGGTAAACCCAGTGAATTTTGGGCTCAAGTGTTTTTTCGCAGTTCAGGAACCCATCGCGATTCTCACTATTAACTAAAGAGCCTTTTTGTAACAGTAGCTGTGGTTTGTATCAGTTACATGAGCAGAGTTGAACTACATATGGTCTGCATGAGTAGGAAACACAGTTCTTTTTTTCAGGGCATGCTCACGGTACATGCTGTATTTTAGACTCTGCAAGGAAGAGCTTCCTTCTTGCATTAAAACAGGGTGTGTTTCATGGATGAGAACTCTGGTCTGAATTTACCTTCAGAAACGGAGTTAAACCCCAGGATCTGTGTCTTCCTACAAGCAAGAGTTCTTTTCTGGTAAACTCATTGAATTTTCGGCTCAAATAATTTTTTGCAGTTCACAAACCAAAACGCAATTCTCACTATTAACTAAAGAGGATTTATGTAAGACGAGCTGTGGTTTGTATCAGTTTCATAACAGGAGTTGAACTACATATGGTCTGTATGAATAGGAAACACAGTTCTTTTTTCTGGATATGCTCATGGTTCTTACTCTATGGGAGAAACTGGAAAGAAGAGGATCTTTCTTGCCTTAAAACAGAGTGTTTTTCAGAGATGAGAATTCTGGTCTGAATTTGCCTTCAGAAACGGAGTTAAACCCCAGGATCTGTGTCTTCCTACAAGCAAGAGTTAATTTCTGGTAAAACCAGTGAATTTTGAGCTCAAATGATTTTTTGCAGTTCAGGAACCCAACATGATTCTCATTATTAACTAAAGAGGATTTATGTAAGAGGAGCCGTGGTTTGTATCAATTTGATAAGCAGAGTTGAACTACATATGGTCTGTATGAGTAGGAAACACAGTTATTTTTTTCCGGGCATGCTCATGTTTCTTGCTGTATTTTAGTCACTGGAAGGAAGAGCTTGCTTCTTGAATTAAAACAGGGTGTGTTTCATGGATGAGAACTCTGGTTTGAATTTCCCTTTACATACGGAGTTAAACACCATGATCTGTGTCTTCCTACCAGCAAGAGTTCTTTTCTGGTAAACCAAGTGAATTTTGGATCAAATGATTTTTTGCATTTCACGAACCAAAACGCGATTCTCACTATTAACTATAGATCATTTATGTAAGAGGAGCTGTGGTTTGTATGAGTTTCATAAGCAGAGTTGGACAAAATATGGTCCGTATGAGTAGGAAACACAGTTCTTTTTTCAAGGAATGCTCAGGGTTCTTGTTGTATTTTAGACTCTTGAAAAAAGAGCTTGCTTCTTGCATTAAAACAGGGTGTGTTTCATGGATGAGAACTCTGGTGTGAATTTCCCTTCAGAAATGGAGTTAAACCCCAGGATCTGTGTCTTCCTACAAGCAAGAGTTCAGTTCTGGTAAACCCAGTGAATTTTCGGCTCAAATGATTTTTTCGTAATTGAAGAACCAAAACGCGATTCTCACTATTAACTAAAGACGATTTATGTAAGAGGAGCTGTGGTTTGTATCAGTTTCATAACAGGAGTTGAACTACATATGGTCTGTATGAATAGGAAACACAGTTTTTTTTTCTGGACATGCTCATGGTTCTTACTGTATTGGAGAAGCTGGAAAGAAGAGGATCTTTCTTGCCTTAAAACAGAGTGTTTTTCAGGGATGAGAATTTTGGTCTGAATTTGCCTTCAGAAACGGAGTTAAACCCAGCATCAGTGTCTTCCTACAAGCAATAGTTCATTTCTGGTAAAACCAGGGAATTTTGGTCTGAAATGATTTTTCGTAGTTCTCAAACCCAACATGATTCTCACTATTAACTAAAGAGCATTTATGTAAGAGGAGCTGTGGTGTGCATCAGTTTCAAAGCAGAGTTGAACTATATATGGTCTGCATGAGTAGGAAACACAGTTATTTTTTTCCGGGCATGCTCATGTTACTTGCTATATTTTAGACACTGGAAGGTAGAGCTTGGTTCTTGCATTAAAACAGGGTGTGTTTCATGGATGAGAACTCTGGTCTGAATTTCCCTTTACATACGGAGTTAAACACCATGATCTGTGTCTTCCTACCAGCAAGAGTTCTTTTCTGGTAAACCAAGAGAATTTTCGGCTCAAGTGATTTTTCGCAGTTCACGAACCAAAACGCGATTCTCACCATTAACTAAAGAGGATTTATGTAAGAAGAGCTGTGGTTTGTATCAGTTTCATAACAGGAGTTGAACTACATATGGTCTGTATGAATAGGAAACACAGATCTTTTTACTGGGCATGCTCATGGTTCTTACTGTATTGGAGAAGCTGGAAAGAAGAGGATCTTTCTTGCCTTAAATCAGAGTGTTTTTCAGGGATGAGAATTCTGGTCTGAATTTGCCTTCAGAAACGGAGTTAAACCCCAAGATCAGTGTCTTCCTACAAGCAAGAGTTCTTTTCTGGTAAACCAAGTGAATTTTCAGCTCAAATGACTTTACACAGTTCTAGAACCCAATGAGATTCTCACTATTAACTAAAGAGCATTTATGTAAGAGGAGCTGTGGTCTGTACAGTTTCATTAGCAGAGTTGGACTACATATGGTCCGTATGAGTAGGAAACACAGTTCTTTTTTTCAGGGCATGCTCATGGTTATTGCTGTATTTTAGACTCTGGAAATAAGAGCTTGCTCCTTGCGTTAAAACAGAGTGTGTTTCAGGGATGAGAATACTGGTTTGAATTTTCCTTCAGAAACGGAGTTAAACCCCAGTATCTGTGTCTTCCTACAAGCAAGAGTTCATTTCTCGTTAAACTAGTGAATTTTGGGCTCAAATGATTCTTCGCAGTTCACGAACTAAAACGCAATTCTCACTATTAACTTAAGAGCATTTATGTAAGACGAGCTGTGGTTTGTATCAGTTTCATAAGCAGATTTGAACTAAATATGGTCCGTATGAGTAGGAAACACAGTTTTTTTTTCTGTGCATGCTCATACTTCTTACTGTATTGGAGAAACTGTAAAGAAGAGGATCTATCTTTCCTTAAAACAGAGTGTTTTTCAGGGATCAGAATTCTGGTCTGAATTTGCCTTCAGAAACGGAGTTAAACCCCAGGAACAGTGTCTTCCTACAAGCAAGAGTTCATTTCTGGTAAAACCAGTGAATTTTGGGCTCAAATGATTTTTCGCAGTTCAGGAACCCAACCTGATTCTCACTATTAACTAAAGAGGTTTTATGTAAGAGGAGCCGTGGTTTGTATCAGTTTCATATCAGAGTTGAACTACATATGGTCCTTATGAGTAGGAAACACAGTTATTTTTTTCAGGACATGCTCATGGTTCTTGCTGTATTTTAGACTCTGGAAAGAAGAGCTTGCTTCTTGCATTAAAACAGGGTGTGTTTCATGGATGAGAACTCTGGTCTGAATTTCTCTTCAGAAACGGAGTTAAACGCCAGCATCTGTTTCTTCCTATAAGCAAGAGTTCTTTTCTGGTAAACTCATTGAATTTTCGGCTCTAATGATTTTTTCGTAATTCTAGAACCAAAACGCGATTCTCACTATTAACTAAAGAGGATTTATAAGAGGAGCTGTGGTTTGTATCAGTTTCATAACAGGAGTTGAACTACATATGGTCTGTATGAATAGGAAACACAGTTCTTTTTTCTGGGCATGCTCATGGTTCTTACTGTATTGGAGAAGCTGGAAAGAAGAGGATCTTTCTTGCCTTAAAACAGAGTGTATTTCAGGGATGAGAACTCTGGCCTGAATTTGCCTTCAGAAATGGAGTTAAACCCCAGGATCTGTGTCTTCCTACAAGCAAGAGTTCTTTTCTGGTAAACTCATTGAATTTTCGGCTCAAATGATTTTTCGCAATTCTAGAACCAAAACGGGATTCTCACTATTAACTAAACACGATTTGTGTAAGAGGAGTTGTGGTTTGTATGAGTTTCATAACAGGAGTTGAACTACATATGGTCTGTATGAGTAGGAAACACAGTTATTTTTTTCCGGGCATGCTCATGTTACTTGCTGTATTTTAGTCACTGGAAGGAAGAGCTTGCTTCTTGAATTAAAACAGGGTGTGTTTCATGGATGAGAACTCTGGTTTGAATTTCCCTTTACATACGGAGTTAAACACCATGATCTGTGTCTTCCTACCAGCAAGAGTTCTTTTCTGGTAAACCAAGAGAATTTTCGGCTCATGTGATTTTTCGCAGTTCACGAACCAAAACGCGATTCTCACCATTAACTAAAGAGGATTTATGTAAGAAGAGCTGTGGTTTGTATCAGTTTCATAACAGGAGTTGAACTACATATGGTCTGTATGAATAGGAAACACAGATCTTTTTACTGGGCATGCTCATGGTTCTTACTGTATTGGAGAAGCTGGAAAGAAGAGGATCTTTCTTGCCTTAAATCAGAGTGTTTTTCAGGGATGAGAATTCTGGTCTGAATTTGCCTTCAGAAACGGAGTTAAACCCCAAGATCAGTGTCTTCCTACAAGCAAGAGTTCTTTTCTGGTAAACCAAGTGAATTTTCAGCTCAAATGACTTTACACAGTTCTAGAACCCAATGAGATTCTCACTATTAACTAAAGAGCATTTATGTAAGAGGAGCTGTGGTCTGTACAGTTTCATTAGCAGAGTTGGACTACATATGGTCCGTATGAGTAGGAAACACAGTTCTTTTTTTCAGGGCATGCTCATGGTTATTGCTGTATTTTAGACTCTGGAAATAAGAGCTTGCTCCTTGCGTTAAAACAGAGTGTGTTTCAGGGATGAGAATACTGGTTTGAATTTTCCTTCAGAAACGGAGTTAAACCCCAGTGTCTGTGTCTTCCTACAAGCAAGAGTTCATTTCTCGTTAAACTAGTGAATTTTGGGCTCAAATGATTCTTCGCAGTTCACGAACTAAAACGCAATTCTCACTATTAACTT
The DNA here is from genome assembly GCA_949786385.1 of Onychomys leucogaster. Taxonomy (NCBI): domain Eukaryota; kingdom Metazoa; phylum Chordata; class Mammalia; order Rodentia; family Cricetidae; genus Onychomys; species Onychomys leucogaster. The sequence continues at coordinate 298,321 of CATKUP010000218.1, read as the reverse complement.
AAGAGCATTTATGTAAGACGAGCTGTGGTTTGTATCAGTTTCATAAGCAGATTTGAACTAAATATGGTCCGTATGAGTAGGAAACACAGTTTTTTTTTCTGTGCATGCTCATACTTCTTACTGTATTGGAGAAACTGTAAAGAAGAGGATCTATCTTTCCTTAAAACAGAGTGTTTTTCAGGGATCAGAATTCTGGTCTGAATTTGCCTTCAGAAACGGAGTTAAACCCCAGGAACAGTGTCTTCCTACAAGCAAGAGTTCATTTCTGGTAAAACCAGTGAATTTTGGGCTCAAATGATTTTTCGCAGTTCAGGAACCCAACCTGATTCTCACTATTAACTAAAGAGGTTTTATGTAAGAGGAGCCGTGGTTTGTATCAGTTTCATATCAGAGTTGAACTACATATGGTCCTTATGAGTAGGAAACACAGTTATTTTTTTCAGGACATGCTCATGGTTCTTGCTGTATTTTAGACTCTGGAAAGAAGAGCTTGCCTCTTGCATTAAAACAGGGTGTGTTTCATGGATGAGAACTCTGGTCTGAATTTCTCTTCAGAAACGGAGTTAAACGCCAGCATCTGTTTCTTCCTATAAGGAAGAGTTCTTTTCTGGTAAACTCATTGAATTTTCGGCTCTAATGATTTTTCGCAGTTCACGAACCATAACGCGATTCTCACTATTAACTAAAGAGGATTTATGTAAGACGAGCTGTGGTTTGTATCAGTTTCATAACAGGAGTTGAACTACATATGGTCTGTATGAATAGGAAACACAGTTCTTTTTTCTGGGCATGCTCATGGTTCTTACTGTATGGGAGAAGCTGGAAAGAAGAGGATCTTTCTTGCCTTAAAACAGAGTGTATTTCAGGGATGAGAACTCTGGCCTGAATTTGCCTTCAGAAATGGAGTTAAACCCCAGGATCTGTGTCTTCCTACAAGCAAGAGTTCTTTTCTGGTAAACTCATTGAATTTTCGGCTCAAATGATTTTTCGCAATTCTAGAACCAAAACGGGATTCTCACTATTAACTAAACACGATTTATGTAAGAGGAGTTGTGGTTTGTATGAGTTTCATAACAGGAGTTGAACTACATATGGTCTGTATGAGTAGGAAACACAGTTATTTTTTTCCGGGCATGCTCATGTTTCTTGCTGTATTTTAGTCACTGGAAGGAAGAGCTTGCTTCTTGAATTAAAACAGGGTGTGTTTCATGGATGAGAACTCTGGTTTGAATTTCCCTTTACATACGGAGTTAAACACCATGATCTGTGTCTTCCTACCAGCAAGAGTTCTTTTCTGGTAAACCAAGTGAATTTTGGCTCAAATGATTTTTTGCATTTCACGAACCAAAACGCGATTCTCACTATTAACTATAGATCATTTATGTAAGAGGAGCTGTGGTTTGTATGAGTTTCATAAGCAGAGTTGGACAAAATATGGTCTGTATGAGTAGGAAACACAGTTCTTTTTTCAGGGAATGCTCAGGGTTCTTGTTGTATTTTAGACTCTTGAAAAAAGAGCTTGCTTCTTGCATTAAAACAGGGTGTGTTTCATGGATGAGAACTCTGGTGTGAATTTCCCTTCAGAAACGGAGTTAAACCCCAGGATCTGTGTCTTCCTACAAGCAAGAGTTCAGTTCTGGTAAACCCAGTGAATTTTCGGCTCAAATGATTTTTTCGTAATTCTAGAACCAAAACGCGATTCTCACTATTAACTAAAGACGATTTATGTAAGAGGAGCTGTGGTTTGTATCAGTTTCATAACAGGAGTTGAACTACATATGGTCTGTATGAATAGGAAACACAGTTCTTTTTTCTGGGCATGCTCATGGTTCTTACTGTATGGGAGAAGCTGGAAAGAAGAGGATCTTTCTTGCCTTAAAACAGAGTGTATTTCAGGGATGAGAACTCTGGCCTGAATTTGCCTTCAGAAATGGAGTTAAACCCCAGGATCTGTGTCTTCCTACAAGCAAGAGTTCTTTTCTGGTAAACTCATTGAATTTTCGGCTCAAATGATTTTTCGCAATTCTAGAACCAAAACGGGATTCTCACTATTAACTAAACACGATTTATGTAAGAGGAGTTGTGGTTTGTATGAGTTTCATAACAGGAGTTGAACTACATATGGTCTGTATGAGTAGGAAACACAGTTATTTTTTTCCGGGCATGCTCATGTTTCTTGCGTATTTTAGTCACTGGAAGGAAGAGCTTGCTTCTTGAATTAAAACAGGGTGTGTTTCATGGATGAGAACTCTGGTTTGAATTTCCCTTTACATACGGAGTTAAACACCATGATCTGTGTCTTCCTACCAGCAAGAGTTCTTTTCTGGTAAACCAAGTGAATTTTGGCTCAAATGATTTTTTGCATTTCACGAACCAAAACGCGATTCTCACTATTAACTATAGATCATTTATGTAAGAGGAGCTGTGGTTTGTATGAGTTTCATAAGCAGAGTTGGACAAAATATGGTCTGTATGAGTAGGAAACACAGTTCTTTTTTCAGGGAATGCTCAGGGTTCTTGTTGTATTTTAGACTCTTGAAAAAAGAGCTTGCTTCTTGCATTAAAACAGGGTGTGTTTCATGGATGAGAACTCTGGTGTGAATTTCCCTTCAGAAACGGAGTTAAACCCCAGGATCTGTGTCTTCCTAGAAGCAAGAGTTCAGTTCTGGTAAACCCCGTGAATTTTGGGCTCAAATGATTTTTCACAGTTCAGGAACCCAACGCGATTCTCACTATTAACTAAAGAGCATTTATGTAAGAGGAGCTGTGGTTTGTATCAGTTTCATAAGCAGAGTTGAACTAAATATGGTCCGTATGAGTAGGAAACACAGTTCTTTTTTTCAGGGCATGCTCATGGTTCTTGCTGTATTATAGATTCTTGAAAAAAGAGCTTGCTTCTTGCATTAAAACAGGGTGTGTTTCATGGATAAGAAGTCTGGTCAGAATTTCCCTTCAGAAACGGAGTTCAACCCCAGGATCTGTGTCTTCCTACAAGCAAGAGTTCAGTTCTGGTAAACCCAGTGAATTTTGGGCTCAAATGATTTTTTGCAGTTCAGGAACCCAACGCGATTCTCACCATTAACCAAAGAACATTTATGTAAGAGGGGCTATGGTTTGTATCAGTTTCATAAGTAGAGATGTACTAAATATGGTCCGTATGAGTAGGAAACACAGTTCTTTTTTTCAGGGCATGCTCATGGTTCTTGCTGTATTTTAGACTCTTGACAAAATAGCTTGCTTCTTGCATTAAAACAGTTTGTGTTTCAAGGATGAGAACTCTGGTGTGAATTTCCCTTCAGAAACGGAGTTAAACCCCAGGATCTGTGTCTTCCTACAAGCAAGAGTTCTTTTCTGGTAAACTCATTGAATTTTCGGCTCAAATGATTTTTCGCAGTTCTAGAACCAAAACTCGATTCTTACTATTAACTAAAGACGATTTATGTAAGAGGAGCTGTGGTTTGTATCAGTTTCATAATAGGAGTTGAACTACATAGGGTCTGTATGAATAGGAAACACAGTTCTTTTTTCTGGGCATGCTCATTGTTCTTATTGTATTGGAGAAGCTGGAAAGAAGATGATCTTTCTTGCCTTAAAACAGAGTGTTTTTCAGGGATGAGAATTTTGGTCTGAATTTGCCTTTAGAAATGTAGTTAAACCCCAGGATCAGTGTCTTCCTACAAGCAAGGGTTCATTTCTGGTAAAACAAGTGAATTTTGGGCTCAAATGATTTTTCCCAGTTCATGAAACCAAGATGATTCTCACTATTAACTAAAGAGCATTTATGTAAGACGAGCCGTGGTTTGTATCAGTTTCATAAGCAGACTTGAACTAAATATGTTCCGTATGAGTAAGAAATACAGTTCTTTTTTTCAGGGCATGCTCATGGTTCTTGCTGTATTTTAGAATCTTGAAAAAAGAGCTTGCTTCTTGCATTAAAACAGGGTGTGTTTCTTGGATGAGAACTCTAGTCTGAATTTTCCTTCAGAAACGGAGTTAAACCCCAGGATCTGTGCCTTCCTACAAGCAAAGGTTCTTTTCTGGTAAACTCATTGAATTTTCGGCTCAAATGATTTTTTGCAATTCTAGAACCAAAACGCGATTCTCACTATTAACTAAAGAGAATTTATGTAAGAGGAGCTGTGGTTTGTATCAGTTTCATAACAGGAGTTGAACTACATATGGTCTGTATGAATAGGAAACACAGTTCTTTTTTCTGGATATGCTCATGGTTCTTACTGTATTGGAGAAACTGGAAAGAAGAGGATCTTTCTTGCCTTAAAACAGAGTGTTTTTCAGAGATGAGAATTCTGGTCTGAATTTGCCTTCAGAAACGGAGTTAAACCCCAAGATCAGTGTCTTCCTACAAGCAAGAGTTAATTTCTGGTAAAACCAGTGAATTTTGAGCTCAAATGATTTTTTGCAGTTCAGGAACCCAACATGATTCTCATTATTAACTAAAGAGGATTTATGTAAGAGGATCCGTGGTTTGTATCAATTTGATAAGCAGAGTTGAACTACATATGGTCTGTATGAGTAGGAAACACAGTTATTTTTTTCTGGGCATGCTCATGTTTCTTGCTGTATTTTAGTCACTGGAAGGAAGAGCTTGCTTCTTGAATTAAAACAGGGTGTGTTTCATGGATGAGAACTCTGGTTTGAATTTCCCTTTACATACGGAGTTAAACACCATTATCTGTGTCTTCCTACCAGCAAGAGTTCTTTTCTGGTAAACCAAGTGAATTTTGGCTCAAATGATTTTTTGCATTTCACGAACCAAAACGCGATTCTCACTATTAACTATAGATCATTTATGTAAGAGGAGCTGTGGTTTGTATGAGTTTCATAAGCAGAGTTGGACAAAATATGGTCCGTATGAGTAGGAAACACAGTTCTTTTTTCAAGGAATGCTCAGTGTTCTTGTTGTATTTTAGACTCTTGAAAAAAGAGCTTGCTTCTTGCATTAAAACAGGGTGTGTTTCATGGATGAGAACTCTGGTGTGAATTTCCCTTCAAAAACGGAGTTAAACCCCAGGATCTGTGTCTTCCTACAAGCAAGAATTCAGTTCTGGTAAACCCAGGGAATTTTCGGCTCAAATGCTTTTTTCGTAATTGTAGAACCAAAACGCGATTCTCACTATTAACTAAAGATGATTTATGTAAGAGGAGCCGTGGTTTGTATCAATTTCATAAGCAGAGTTGAACTACATATGGTCTGTATGAGTAGGAAACACAGTTATTTTTTTCAGGGCATGCCCTTGTTTCTTGCTGTATTTTAGACTCTGGAAGGAAGAGCTTGCTTCTTGCATTAAAACAGGGTGTGTTTCATGGATGAGAACTCTGGTGTGAATTTCCCTTCAGAAACGGAGTTAAACCCCAGGATCTGTTTCTTCCTACCAGCAAGAGTTCATTTCTGGTAAACCAAGTGAATTTTCAGCTCAAATGATTTTTTGCATTTCACAAACCAAAACGCGATTCTCACTACTACCTAAAGATCATTTATGTAAGAGGAGCTGTGGGTTGTATCAGTTTCATAACAGGAGTTGAACTACATATGGTCTGTATGAATAGGAAACACAGTTGTTTTTTTTCAGGGAATGCTCATGGTTCCTGCTGTATTGGAGACGGTGGAAAGAACAGCTTGCTTCTTGCTTTAAAACACAGTGTGTTTCATGGATGAGAACTCTGGTATGAATATACCTTCAGAAACAGAGTTAAACCCCAGGATCTGTGTCTTCCTACAAGCAAGAGTTCTTTTCTGGTAAACTCATGGAATTTTCGGCTCAAATGATTTTTCGTAATTCTAGAACCAAAACGCGATTCTCACTATTAAATAAAGAGCATTTATGTAAGAGGAGCCATGGTTTGTATCAGTTTCTTAAGCAGAGTTGAACTACATATGGTCTGTATGAGTAGGAAACACAGTTATTTTTTTCAGGACATGCTCATGTTTCTTCCTGAATTTTAGACACTGGAAGGAAGAGCTTGCTTCTTGCATTAAAACAGGGTGTGTTTCATGGATGAGAACTCTGGTCTGAATTTCCCTTTACATACGGAGTTAAATACCATGATCTGTGCATTACTACCAGCAAGAGTTCTTTTCTGGTAAACCAAAAGAATTTTTGGCTCAAATGATTTTTTGCATTTCACGAACCAAAACGCGATTCTCACTATTAACTATAGAGCATTTATGTAAGAGGAGCTGTGGTTTGTATGAGTTTCATAAGCAGAGTTGGACAAAATATGGTCCGTATGAGTAGGAAACACAGTTCTTTTTTCAAGGAATGCTCAGTGTTCTTGTTGTATTTTAGACTCTTGAAAAAAGAGCTTGCTTCTTGCATTAAAACAGGGTGTGTTTCATGGATGAGAACTCTGGTGTGAATTTCCCTTCAAAAACGGAGTTAAACCCCAGGATCTGTGTCTTCCTACAAGCAAGAGTTCAGTTCTGGTAAACCCAGTGAATTTTCGGCTCAAATGCTTTTTTCGTAATTGTAGAACCAAAACGCGATTCTCACTATTAACTAAAGACGATTTATGTAAGAGGAGCCGTGGTTTGTATCAATTTCATAAGCAGAGTTGAACTACATATGGTCTGTATGAGTAGGAAACACAGTTATTTTTTTCAGGGCATGCCCTTGTTTCTTGCTGTATTTTAGACTCTGGAAGGAAGAGCTTGCTTCTTGCATTAAAACAGGGTGTGTTTCATGGATGAGAACTCTGGTGTGAATTTCCCTTCAGAAACGGAGTTAAACCCCAGGATCTGTTTCTTCCTACCAGCAAGAGTTCATTTCTGGTAAACCAAGTGAATTTTCAGCTCAAATGATTTTTTGCATTTCACAAACCAAAACGCGATTCTCACTACTAACTAAAGATCATTTATGTAAGAGGAGCTGTGGGTTGTATCAGTTTCATAACAGGAGTTGAACTACATATGGTCTGTATGAATAGATAACACAGTTGTTTTTTTTCAGGGAATGCTCATGGTTCCTGCTGTATTGGAGACGGTGGAAAGAACAGCTTGCTTCTTGCTTTAAAACACAGTGTGTTTCATGGATGAGAACTCTGGTATGAATATACCTTCAGAAACAGAGTTAAACCCCAGGATCTGTGTCTTCCTACAAGCAAGAGTTCTTTTCTGGTAAACTCATGGAATTTTTGGCTCAAATGATTTTTCGTAATTCTAGAACCAAAACGCGATTCTCACTATTAAATAAAGAGCATTTATGTAAGAGGAGCCATGGTTTGTATCAGTTTCAGGAGCAGAGTTGAACTACATATGGTCTGTATGAGTAGGAAACACAGTTATTTTTTTCAGGGCATGCTCATGTTTCTTCCTGAATTTTAGACACTGGAAGGAAGAGCTTCCTTCTTGCATTAAAACAGGGTGTGTTTCATGGATGAGAACTCTGGTCTGAATTTCCCTTTACATACGGAGTTAAACACCATGACCTGTGCATTACTACCAGCAAGAGTTCTTTTCTGGTAAACCAAGAGAATTTTTGGCTCAAATGATTTTTTGCATTTCACGAACCAAAACGCGATTCTCACTATTAACTATAGAGCATTTATGTAAGAGGAGCTGTGGTTTGTATCAGTTTCATAAGCAGAGTTGAACTAAATATGGTCCGTGTGAGCAGGAAACACAGTTCTTTTTTTCAGGGCATGCTCATGGTTCTTGTTGTATTTTAGACTCTTGAAAAAAGAGCTTGCTTCTTGCATTAAAACAGGGTGTGTTTCATGGATGAGAACTCTGCTGTGAATTTCCCTTCAGAAACGGAGTTAAACCCCAGGATCTGTGTCTTCCTTCAAGCAAGAGTTCATTTCTGGTAAAACCTGTGAATTTTGGGCTCAAAAGATTTTTCGCAGTTCTCCAACCCAACATGATTCTCACTATTAACTAAAGAGCATTTATCGAAGAGGAGCTGTGGTTTGTATCAGTTTCCTAAGCAGAGATGAACTAAATATGGTCCGTATGAGTAGGAAACACAGTTCTTTTTTCCAGGGAAGGCTCATGTTTCCTACTGTATTAGAGACGCTGTAAAGAAGAGCTTGCTCCTTAATTTAAAATAGAGTGTTTTTCAGGGTTGAGAATTCTGGTCTGAATTTGTCTTCAGAAACGGAGTTAAACGCCAGGATCTGTGTCTTCCTACAAGCAATAGTTCTTTTCTGGTAAACTCATTGAATTTTCGGCTCAAATGATTTTTCGCAGTTCACAAACCAAAACGCGATTCTCACTATTAACTAAAGAGGATTTATGTAAGAGGAGCTGTGGTTTGTATCAGTTTCATAACAGGAGTTGATCTACATATGGTCTGTATGAATAGGAAACACAGTTCTTTTTTCTGGGCATGCTCATGGTTCTTACTGTATTGGAGAAGCTGAAAAGAAGAGGATCTCTCTTGCCTTAATAGAGAGTGATTTTCAGGGATGAGAATTCTGGTCTGAATTTGCATTCAGAAACGGAGTTAAAGCCCAGGATCTGTGTCTTCCTACAAGCAAGAGTTCATTTCTGGTAAACCCAGTGAATTTTGGGCTCAAATGATTTTTCGCAGTTCAGGAACCCAACGCGATTCTCCCTATTAACTAAAGAGGATTTATGTAAGAGGAGCTGTGGTTTTTATCAGTTTCATAACAGGAGTTGAACTACATGTGGTCTGTATGAATAGGAAACACAGTCCTTTTTTCTGGACATGCTCATGGTTGTTACTGTATTGATGAAGCTGGAAAGAAGAGGATCTTTCTTGCCTTAAAACAGAATGTTTTTCAGAGATGAGAATTTTGTTCTGAATTTGCCTTCAGAAACGGAGTTAAACCCCAGGATCAGTGTCTTCCTACAAGCAAGAGGTCATTTCTGGTAAAACCTGTGAATTTTGGGCTCAAAAGATTTTTCGCAGTTCTCGAACCCAACATGATTCTCACTATTAACTAAAGAGGATTTATGTAAGAGGAGCCGTGGTTTGTATCAATTTCATAAGCAGAGTTGAACTACATATGGTCTGTATGAGTAGGAAACACAGTTCTTTTTACTGGGCATGCTCATGTTTCTTACTGTATTGGAGAAGCTGGAATGAAGAGGATCTTTCTTGCCTTAAAACAGAGTGTTTTTCAGGGATGAGAATTCTGGTCTGAATTTGCCTTCAGAAACGGAGTTAAACCCCAGGATCAGTGTCTTCCTACAAGCAAGTGTTCATTTCTGGTAAACCCAGTGAATTTTGGGCTCAAATGATTTTTCACAGTTCAGGAACCCAACGCGATTCTCACTATTAACTAAAGAGCATTTATGTAAGAGGAGCTGTGGTTTGTATCAGTTTCATAAGCAGAGTTGAACTACCTATGGTCCGCATGAGTAGGAAACACAGTTATTTTTTTCAGGGCATGCTCATGGTTCTTGCTGTATCTTAGACTCTGGAAAGAAGAGCTTGCTTCTTGCATTAAAACAGGGTGTGTATCATGGATGAGAACTCTGGTCTGAATTTCCCTTCAGAAACGGAGTTAAACGCCAGCATCTGTGTCTTCATATAAGCAAGAGTTCTTTTCTAGTAAACTCATTGAATTTTCGGCTCAAATGATTTTTCGCAGTTCACGAACCAAAACGAATTCTCACTATTAACTAAAGAGGATTTATGTAAGAGGAGCTGTGGTTTGTATCAGTTTCATAACAGAAGTTGAACTACATATGGTCTGTATGAATAGGAAACACAGTTCTTTTTTCTGGGCATGCTCATGGTCCTTACTGTATTGGAGAAGCTGGAAAGAAGAGGATCTTTCTTACCTTAAAACAGAGTGTTTTTCAGGGATGAGAATTCTGGTCTGAATTTGCCTTCAGAAATGGAGTTAAAACCCAGGATCTGTGTCTTCCTACAAGCAAGAGTTCTTTTCTGGTAAACTCATGGATTTTCGGCTCAAATGATTTTTCGCAATTCTAGAACCAAAACGCGATTCTCACTATTAACTAAACACGATTTATGTAAGAGGAGTTGTGGTTTGTATGAGTTTCATAACAGGAGTTGAACTACCTATGGTCTGTATGAATAGGAAACACAGTTCTTTTTTCTGGGCATGCTCATGCTTCTTGCTGTATTTTAGACTCTTGAAAAAAGAGCTTGCTTCTTGCATTAAAACAGGGTGTGTTTTTTGGATGAGAACTCTGGTCTGAATTTCCCTTCAGAAACGAAGTTAAACCCCAGGATCTGTGTCTTCCTACAAGCAAGAGTTCAGTTCTAGTAAACCCAGGGAATTTTGGGCTCAAATGATTTTTCGCAGTTCACGAACCAAAACGCGATTCTCACTATTAACTAAAGAGTATTTATGTAAGAGGAGCTGTGGTTTTTATCAGTTTCATAACACGAGTTGAACTACATGTGGTCTGTATGAATAGGAAACACAGTTCTTTTTTCTGGGCATGCTCATGGTTCTTACTGTATTGGAGAAGCTGAAAAGAAGAGGATCTTTCTTGCCTTAATAAAGAGTGTTTTTCAGGGATGAGAATTCTGGTCTGATTTTGCCTTCAGAAATGGAGTTAAAGCCCAGGATCTGTGTCTTCCTACAAGCAAGAGTTCATTTCTGGTAAACCCAGTGAATTTTGGGCTCAAATGATTTTTCGCAGTTCAGGAACCCAACGCGATTCTCACTATTAACTAAAGAGGATTTATGTAAGAGGAGCCGTGGTGTGTATCAGTTTCATAAGCAGAGTTGAACTACATATGGTCTGTATGAGTAGGAAACACAGTTATTTTTGTCCGGGCATGCCCTTGTTTCTTGCTGTATTTTAGACTCTGGAAGGAAGAGCTTGCTTCTTGCATTAAAACAGGGTGTGTTTCATGGATGAGAACTCTGGTTTGAATTTCCCTTCAAAAACGGAGTTAAACCCCAGGATCTGTGTCTTCCTACCAGCAAGAGTTCATTTCTGGTAAACCAAGTGAATTTTCAGCTCAAATGATTTTTTGCATTTCACAAACCAAAACGCGATTCTCACTATTAACTAAAGATCATTTATGTAAGAGGAGCTGTGGGTTGTATCAGTTTCATAACAGGAGTTGAACTACATATGGTCTGTATGAATAGGAAACACAGTTGTTTTTTTTCAGGGAATGCTCATGGTTCCTGCTGTTTTGGAGACGCTGGAAAGAACAGCTTGCTTCTTGCTTTAAAACACAGTGTGTTTCATGGATGAGAACTCTGGTATGAATTTACCTTCAGAAACAGAGTTAAACCCCAGGATCTGTGTCTTCCTACAAGCAAGAGTTCTTTTCTGGTAAACTCATTGAATTTTCGGCTCAAACGTTTTTTCGTAATTCTAGAACCAAAACGCGATTCTCACTATTAACTAAAGAGCATTTATGTAAGAGGAGCCATGGTTTGTATCAGTTTCATAAACAGAGTTGAACTACATATGATCTGTATGAGTAGGAAACACAGTTATTTTTTTTAAGGGCATGCTCATGGTTCTGGCTGTATTTTAGACTCTGGAAAGAAGAGCTTGCTTCTTTGATTAAAACAGGGTGTGTCTCATGGATAACAACTCTGGTATGAATTTCCCTTCACAAACTGAGTTAAACCCCATGATCTGTGTCTTTCTGCAAGCAAGAGATCATTTCTGGTAAACCAGGTGAATTTTTGGCTCAAATGCCTTTACACCGTTCTAGTACCCAACACGATTATCACTCTTAAGCAAAGAGCATTTATGTAAGTGGAGCTGAGGTCTGTATCATTTCATAAGCAGAGTTGAACTATATTTGGTCTGTATGAGTACAAACACAGTTCTTTTTTTCTGGGCATCCTCATGGTTCGTACTGTATTGGACACGCTGGAAAGAGGAGGATGATTCTTGCCTTAAAATAGGGTGTTTTTCAGAGATGAGAACTCTGGTCTTAATTAGCCTTCAGAAACTGAGTTAAACCCCAGGATCTGTGTCTTCCTACAAGCAAGAGTTCAGTTCTGGTAAACCCTTTCAATTTTGGGCTCAAATGATTTTTCGCAGTTCAGGAATCCAACGCTATTCTCACTAATAAATAAAGAGCAATTATGTAAGAGGAGATGTAGTCTGTATCAGTTTCATAAGCAGAGTTGAACTAATAATGGTCCGCATGAATAGTAAACACAGTTCTTTTTTTCAGTCCATGCTCATGGTTCTTGCTGTATTTTAGACTCTGGAAAGAAGAGCTTGATTCTTCGTTACAACAGAGTGTGTGTTAGGGATGAGAACTCTCGTCTGAATTTCCCTGCAGGAACGGAGTTAAACCGCAGGATCTGTGTCTTCCTACAAGCAAGAGTTCATTTCTGGTAAACCCAGTGAATTTTGGGGTCAATTATATTTCATAGTTCGCGAAACCTATGCTATTCTCAATATTAACTACAGAGGATTAATGTAAGAGGAGCTGTGGTTTGTATCAGTTTCACAAGCAGAGTTGAACTACATATGGTCTGTATGAGTAGGAAACACAGTTCTTTTTTTCTTAGCATGCTCATGTTTCTTACTATATTGGAGACGCTGGAAAGAAGAGGATGATTCTTGACTTAAAACAGAGTGTTTTTCAGGGATGAGAACTCTCGTCTGAATTTGCCTTCCGAAATGGAGTTAAACCCCAGGTTCAGTGTCTTCCTACTAGCAAGAGTTCATTTCTGGTAAACACAATGAATTTTGGGCTCAAATGATTTTTCACAGATCACGAACCGAACATGATTCTCACTATTAACTAAAGAGCATTTATGTAAGAGGAGCCGTGGTTTTTATCAATTTCATAAGCAGAGTTGAACTACATATGGTCCTTATGAGTAGGAAACACAGTACTTTTTTTCAGGGCATGCTCATGGTTCTTGCTGTATTTTAGAATCTAAAAAAAAGAGCTTGCTTCTTGCATTAAAACAGGGTGTGTTTCATGGATGAGAAGTCTGGTCTGAATTTCCCTTCACAAATGGAGATAAACCCCATGATCTGTGTCTTCCTACAAGCAAGAGTTCATTTCTTGTAAAGCTAGTGAATTTTTCGGCTCAAATGATTTTTCGAAGTTCAGGAAACCAACGCTATTCTCAATATTAAATAAAGAGCAATTATGTAAGAGGAGGTGAGGTCTCTATCACTTTCATAAGCAGAGTTGAACTAATTATGGTCTCTATGAATAGGAAACACAGTTCTTTTTTTCAGGCGATGCTCATGGTTCCTGCTGTATTTTAGATTCTGGAAAGAAGAGCTTGCTTCTTCGTTTAAACAGAGTGTGTTTTAGGGATGAGAACTCTGGTCTGAATTTCCCTGAAGAAACGGAGTTAAACCCCAGGATCTGTGTCTTCCTACAAGCAAGAGTTCATTTCTGGTAAACCCAGTGAATTTTGGGCTCAAATGATTTTTCACAGTTCGTGAACCCTACGCTATTCTCACTATTAACTAAAGAGGATTTATGTAAGAGGAGCTGTGGTTTGTATCAGTTTCATAAGCAGAGTTGAACGACATATGGTCTGTATGAGTCTGAAACACCGTTCTTTTTTTCTGGGCATGCTCATGTTTTTTTCTATATTGGAGACGCTGGAAAGAAGAGCATGATTCTTGACTTAAAACAGAGTGTTTTTCAGGGATGTGAATTCTGGTCTGAATTTGCCTTCAGGAACGGAGTTAAACCCAGGATCAGTGTCTTCCTACAAGCAAGAGTTCATTTCTGGTAATCTGAGTGAACTTTGGGCTCAAATGATTTTTTGCAGTTCACAAACCCAACATGATTCTCACTATTAACTAAAGAGCATTTTGTAAGAGGAGCCGTGGTTTGTGTCAGTTTCATAAGCAGAGTTGAAGACATATGGTCCTTATGAGTAGGAAACACAGTTCTTTTATTCACGGCATGCTCATGTTTCTTGCTGTATTATAGACTCTAAAAAAAAGAGCTTGCTTCTTGCATTAAAACAAGGAGTGTTTCATGGATGTGAAGTCTGGTCTTAATTTCCCTTCGCAAATGGAGATAAACCCCATTATCTCTGTCTTGCTACAAGCACGTGTTCAATTCTTGTAAAGCAAGTGAATTTTTCGGATCAAATGATTTTTCGAAGTTCAGGAAACCAACGCTATTCTCACTATTAAATAAAGAGCAATTATGTAAGAGGAGGTGAGGTCTCTATCAGTTTCATAAGCAGAGTTGAACTAATTAAGGTCCGTATGAATAGTAAACACAGTTCTTTTTTTCAGGGCATGCTCATGGTTCTTGCTGTATTTTAGACTCTGGAAAGAAGAGCTTGCTTCTTGTGTTATAACAGAGTGTGTTTCAGGAATGAGAACTCTGGTCTGAATTTTTCTTCAGAAACAGAGTTGAACCACAGGATAAGTGTCTTCCTACAAGCAAGAGTTTGTTTCTGGTAAACCCAGTGATTTTGGGGCTCAAATGATTTTTCGCAGTTCACAAACCCAACATGATTCTCACTATTAACTAAAGTGGATTTATGTAAGAGGAGCTGTGGTTTGTATCAGTTTCATAAGCAGAGTTGAAGAACATATGGTCTGTATGAGTTGGAAACACAGTTATTTTTTTCAGGGCATGCTCATGGTTCTTGCTGCATTTTAGACTCTGGAAAGAAGAGCTTGCTTCTTTCATTAAAACAGGGTGTGTTTCATGGATGAGAACTCTGGTCTGAATTTCCCTTCACAAATGGAGTTAAACCCCATGATATGTGTCTTCCTACAAGCAAGAGTTCATTAGTAGTAAAGCTAGTGAATTTTTGGGCTCAAATTATATTTCGAAATTCAGGAAACCAACGCTATTTTCACTATTAAATAAAGAGTAATTATGTAAGAGGAGGTGTGGTCTGTATCAGTTTCATAAGCAGAGTTGAACTAATTATGGTCCGTATGAATAGTAAACACAGTTCCTTTTTTCAGGCCATTCTCGTGGTTGTTGCTGTATTTTAGACTCCGGAAAGAAGAGCTTGCATCTTCGTTAAAACAGGGTGTGTTTCAGGGATGAGAACTCTGGTCTGATTTTCCCTGCAGAAACGGAGTTAAACCCCAGGATCTGTGTCTTCCTACAAGCAAGAGTTCATTTCTGGTAAACCCAGTGAATTTTGGGCTCAAATGATTTTTCACAATTCGCGAACCATACGCTATTCTCACTATTAATGAAAGAGCATTTATGTAAGAGGAGCCGTGGTTTGTATCAGTTTCATAAGTAGAGTTGACCACATATGGTCTGTATGAGTAGTAAACACAGTTATTTTTTTCAGGGCATGCTCATGGTTCTTGCTGTATTTTAGACTCTGGAAAGAAGACCTTACGTCTTGCATTAAAACAGGGTGTGTTTCATGGATGAGAACTCTGGTCTGAATTTCCCTTCACAAACGGAGATAAACCCCAGGATCTGTGTCTTCCTACAAGCAAGAGTTCATTTCTTGTAAAGCAAGTGAATTTTTCGGCTCAAATATTTTTCGAAGTTCAGGAAACCAACGCTATTCTCACTATTAAATAAAGAGCAATTATGTAAGAGGAGGTGTGGTCCGTCACAGTTTCATAAGCAGAGTTGAACTAATAATGGTCCGTATGAATAGGAAACACAGTTCTTTTTTTCAGGCCATGCTTGTGGTTCTTGCTGTAATTTAGGCTCTGGAAAGAAGAGCTTGCTTCTTCGTTAAAACACGTTGTGTTTCAGGGATGAGAACTCTGGTCTGAATTTCCCTGAAGAAACGGAGTTAAACCCCAGGATCTGTGTCTTCCTACAAGCAAGAGTTCATTTCTGGTAAACCCAGTGAAGTTTGGGCTCAAATGATTTTTCACAGTTCGCGAAACCTACGCTATTCTCACTATTAATCTAAGAGGATTTATGTAAGAGGAGCTGTGGTTTGTATCAGTTTCATAAGCAGAGTTGAACTACATATGGTCTGTATGAGTCTGAAACACAGTTCTTTTTTTCTGGGCATGCTCATATTTCTTTCTATATTGGAGACGCTGGAAAGAAGAGGATGATTCTTGACTTAAAACAGAGTGTTTTTCAGGGATGCGAACTCTGGTCTGAATTTGCCTTCAGAAGTGGAGTTAAACCCAGCATCAGTGTCTTCCTACAAGCAAGAGTTCATTTCTGGTAATCTGAGTGAACTTTGGGCTCAAATGATTTTTTGCAGTTCACAAACCCAACATGATTCTCACTATTAACTAAAGAGCATTTTGTAAGAGGAGCCGTGGTTTGTGTCAGTTTCATAAGCAGAGTTGAAGACATATGGTCCTTATGAGTAGGAAACACAGTTCTTTTATTCACGGCATGCTCATGTTTCTTGCTGTATTATAGACTCTAAAAAAAAGAGCTTGCTTCTTGCATTAAAACAAGGAGTGTTTCATGGATGAGAAGTCTGGTCTTAATTTCCCTTCGCAAATGGAGATAAACCCCATTATCTCTGTCTTGCTACAAGCACGTGTTCAATTCTTGTAAAGCAAGTGAATTTTTCGGATCAAATGATTTTTCGAAGTTCAGGAAACCAACGCTATTCTCACTATTAAATAAAGAGCAATTATGTAAGAGGAGGTGAGGTCTCTATCAGTTTCATAAGCAGAGTTGAACTAATTAAGGTCCGTATGAATAGTAAACACAGTTCTTTTTTTCAGGGCATGCTCATGGTTCTTGCTGTATTTTAGACTCTGGAAAGAAGAGCTTGCTTCTTGTGTTATAACAGAGTGTGTTTCAGGAATGAGAACTCTGGTCTGAATTTTTCTTCAGAAACAGAGTTGAACCACAGGATAAGTGTCTTCCTACAAGCAAGAGTTTGTTTCTGGTAAACCCAGTGATTTTGGGGCTCAAATGATTTTTCGCAGTTCACGAACCCAACATGATTCTCACTATTAACTAAAGTGGATTTATGTAAGAGGAGCTGTGGTTTGTATCAGTTTCATAAGCAGAGTTGAAGAACATATGGTCTGTATGAGTTGGAAACACAGTTATTTTTTTCAGGGCATGCTCATGGTTCTTGCTGCATTTTAGACTCTGGAAAGAAGAGCTTGCTTCTTTCATTAAAACAGGGTGTGTTTCATGGATGAGAACTCTGGTCTGAATTTCCCTTCACAAATGGAGTTAAACCCCATGATATGTGTCTTCCTACAAGCAAGAGTTCATTAGTAGTAAAGCTAGTGAATTTTTGGGCTCAAATTATTTTTCGAAATTCAGGAAACCAACGCTATTTTCACTATTAAATAAAGAGTAATTATGTAAGAGGAGGTGTGGTCTGTATCAGTTTCATAAGCAGAGTTGAACTAATTATGGTCCGTATGAATAGTAAACACAGTTCCTTTTTTCAGGCCATTCTCGTGGTTGTTGCTGTATTTTAGACTCCGGAAAGAAGAGCTTGCATCTTCGTTAAAACAGGGTGTGTTTCAGGGATGAGAACTCTGGTCTGATTTTCCCTGCAGAAACGGAGTTAAACCCCAGGATCTGTGTCTTCCTACAAGCAAGAGTTCATTTCTGGTAAACCCAGTGAATTTTGGGCTCAAATGATTTTTCACAATTCGCGAACCATACGCTATTCTCACTATTAATGAAAGAGCATTTATGTAAGAGGAGCCGTGGTTTGTATCAGTTTCATAAGTAGAGTTGACCACATATGGTCTGTATGAGTAGTAAACACAGTTATTTTTTTCAGGGCATGCTCATGGTTCTTGCTGTATTTTAGACTCTGGAAAGAAGACCTTACGTCTTGCATTAAAACAGGGTGTGTTTCATGGATGAGAACTCTGGTCTGAATTTCCCTTCACAAACGGAGATAAACCCCAGGATCTGTGTCTTCCTACAAGCAAGAGTTCATTTCTTGTAAAGCAAGTGAATTTTTCGGCTCAAATATTTTTCGAAGTTCAGGAAACCAACGCTATTCTCACTATTAAATAAAGAGCAATTATGTAAGAGGAGGTGTGGTCCGTCACAGTTTCATAAGCAGAGTTGAACTAATAATGGTCCGTATGAATAGGAAACACAGTTCTTTTTTTCAGGCCATGCTTGTGGTTCTTGCTGTAATTTAGGCTCTGGAAAGAAGAGCTTGCTTCTTCGTTAAAACACGTTGTGTTTCAGGGATGAGAACTCTGGTCTGAATTTCCCTGAAGAAACGGAGTTAAACCCCAGGATCTGTGTCTTCCTACAAGCAAGAGTTCATTTCTGGTAAACCCAGTGAAGTTTGGGCTCAAATGATTTTTCACAGTTCGCGAAACCTACGCTATTCTCACTATTAATCTAAGAGGATTTATGTAAGAGGAGCTGTGGTTTGTATCAGTTTCATAAGCAGAGTTGAACTACATATGGTCTGTATGAGTCTGAAACACAGTTCTTTTTTTCTGGGCATGCTCATATTTCTTTCTATATTGGAGACGCTGGAAAGAAGAGGATGATTCTTGACTTAAAACAGAGTGTTTTTCAGGGATGCGAACTCTGGTCTGAATTTGCCTTCAGAAGTGGAGTTAAACCCAGCATCAGTGTCTTCCTACAAGCAAGAGTTCATTTCCAGTAATCCGAGTGAAATTTGGGCTCAAATGATGTTTTGCAGTTCACGAACCCAACATGATTCTCACTATTAACTAAAGAGCATATGTAAGAGGAGCCGTGGTTTGTGTCAGTTTCATAAGCAGAGTTGAAGACATATGGTCCTTATGAGTAGGAAACACAGTTCTTTTTTTCATGGCATGCTCATGGTTCTTGCTGTATTTTAGACTCTAAAAAAAGGAGCTTGCTTCTTGCATTAAAACAAGGTGTGTTTCATGGATGTGAAGTCTGGTCTTAAATTCCCCTCACAAACGGAGATAAACCCCATGATCTGTGTCTTCCCACAAGCAAGAGTTCATTTCTTGTAAAGCAAGTGAATTTTTCGGCTCAAATGATTTTTCGAAGTTCAGGAAACCAACGCTATTCTCACTATTAAATAAATAGCAATTATGTAAGAGGAGGTGAGGTCTCTATCAGTTTCATAAGCAGAGTTGAACTAATTATGGTTCGTATGAACAGTAAACACAGTTCGTTTTTCAGAGCATGCTCATGGTTCTTGCTGTATTTTAGACTCTAGAAAGAAAAGCTTGCCTCTTGTGTTATATAACAGAGTGTGTTTCAGGGATGAGAACTCTGGTCTGAATTTTCCTTCAGAAAGGGAGTTAAACCCCAGGATCTGTGGCTCCCTAAAAGCAAGAGTTCAGTTCTGGTAAACCCAGTGAATTTTGGGGTCAAATGATTATTCGCAGTTCACGAACCCAACATGATCCTCACTATTAACTAAAGTGGATTTATGTAAGAGGAGCTGTGGTTTGTGTCAGTTTCATAAACAGAGTTGAACCACATATGGTCTGTATGAGTTAGAAATACAGTTATTTTTTCTGGGCATGCTCATATTTCTTAATATATTGGAGACGCTGGAAAGAAGAGGATGATTCTTGCCTTAAAACAGAGTGTTTTTCAAGGATGAGAACTCTGGTCTGAATTTGCCTTCAGAAACGGAGTTAAACCCCAGGATCAGTGTCTTCCTACAAGCAAGAGTTCATTTCTGGTTAACCGATTTAATGTTGGGCTCAAATGATTTTTCGCAGTTCACGAACCCAATGCGATTCTCACTATTAACTAAAGAGCATTTATGTAAGAGGAGCTGTGGTTTGTATCAGTTTCATAAGCAGAGTTGAACTACATATGGTCCGTATGAGTAGGAAACACAGTTCTTTTTTTTTATGGTATGCTCATGGTTCTTGCTGTATTTTAGACTCTGGAAAGAAGAGCTTGCTTCTTGTTTTACAACAGAGTGTGTTTCAGGGATGAGAACTCTGGTCTGAATTTTCCTTCAGAAACGGAGTTAAACCCCAGGATCCGTGTCTTCCTACAAGCAAGAGTTCATTTCTGGTTAACCGATTTAATGTTGGGCTCAAATGATTTTTCGCAGTTCACGAACCCAATGCGATTCTCACTATTAACTAAAGAGCATTTATGTAAGAGGAGCTGTGGTTTGTATCAGTTTCATAAGCAGAGTTGAACTACATATGGTCCGTATGAGTAGGAAACACAGTTCTTTTTTTTTATGGTATGCTCATGGTTCTTGCTGTATTTTAGACTCTGGAAAGAAGAGCTTGCTTCTTGTTTTACAACAGAGTGTGTTTCAGGGATGAGAACTCTGGTCTGAATTTTCCTTCAGAAACGGAGTTAAACCCCAGGATCTGTGTCTCCCTAAAATCAAGAGTTCAGTTCTGGTAAACCCAGTAAATTTTGGACTGAAATGATTTTTCGCAATTCAGGAACCCATCGCTATTCTCACTATGAAATAAAGAGCAATTATGTAAGAGGAGGTGTGGTCTGTATCAGTTTTGAAAGCAGAGTTGATCTAAATATTGTCCGTATGAATAGGAAACACAGTTCTTTTTTTCAGGCCATGCTCATGGTTCTTGCTGTATTTTAGACTGTGGAAAGCAGAGCTTGCTTCTTGCGTTATAACAGAGTGTGTTTCAGGGATGAGAACTCTGGTCTCAATTCCCCTTCAGAAACTGAGATAAACCCCAGGATCTGTGTCTTCCTACAAGCAGGAATTCATTTTTTGTAAACCCTGTGAATTTTGGGCTCAAATGATTTTTCGCAGTTCACGAACCCAATGCGATACTCACTATTAACTAAAGAGCATTTATGTAAGAGGAGCTGTGGTTTGTATCAGTTTCATAAGCAGAGTTGAACTACATATGGTCTGTATGAGTTGGAAACACAGTTCTTTTTTTTTGGGCATGCTCATGTTTCTTACTATATTGGAGATGCTTTAAAGAAGAGCATGATTCTTGCCTTAAAGCAGAGTGTTTTTCAGGGATGAGAACACTGGTCTGAATTTGCCTTCAGAAACGGAGTTAAACCGCAGGATCTGTGTGTTCCTATAAGCAAGAGTTCATTTCTGGTAAACCCAGTGAATTTTGGGCTCAAATGATTTTTCGCAGTTCACGAACCCAACGTGATTCTCACTATTAACTAAAGAGGATTTATGAAAGAGGAGCTGTGGTTTGTATCAGTTTCATAAGCAGAGTTGAACTACATATGGTCTGTATGAGTAGGAAACACAGTTCTTTTTTTCAGACAATGCTTACGGTTCTCGTTGTATTTTAGACACTGGAAAGAAGAGCTTGCTTATTCATTTAAACCGAGTGTGTTTCAGGGATGAGAACTCTGGTCTGAATTTCCCTGCAGAAACGTAGTTAAACCCCAGGATCTGTGTCTTCCTACAAACAAGTGTTCATTTCTGGTAAACCAAGAGAATTTTCCGCTCAAATGATTTTAGACAGTTCTAGAACCTAATGCGATTATCACATTTAACTAAAGAGCATTTTTGTAAGAGGAGCTGTGGTCTGTATCATTTCATAGGCAGAGTTGAACTACATATGGTCCGTATTAGTAGGAAACACAGTTCTTATTTCAGGGCATGCTCATCGTTCTTGCTGTATTGGAGAAGGTGGAAAGAAGAACTTGCTTCTTGCCTTAAAACCGAGTGTTTTTCAGGGATGAGAACTCTGGTCTGAATTTGCCTTCAGAAACAGAGTTAAATGCCAGGATCAGTGTCTTCCTACAAGCAAGAGTTCATTTCTGCTAAATCCAGTGAATTTTGGCCTAAATGATTTTTTGCAGTTCACGAACCCAACATGATTCTCACTATTAACTAAAGAGGATTTATGAAAGTGGAGCTGTGGTTTGTATCAGTTTCATAAGCAGAGTTGAACTACATATTGTCTGTATGAGTCGGAAACAAAGTTCTTTTTTTCAGGCCGTGCTCATGGTTCTTGCTGTATTTTAGACTCTGGAAAAAAGAGCCTGCTTCTTCGTTGAAACAGAGTGTGTTTCAGGGATGAGAACTCTGGTCTGAATTTCCCTGCAGAAACAGATTTAAACCCCAGGATATGTGTCTTTCTACAAGCAAGAGTTCATTTCTGGTAACCCAGTGAATTTTGGGCTCAAATGATTTTATCGCAGTTCACGAACCGAACATGAATCTCGCTATTAACTAAAGTGGATTTATGTAAGAGGAGCTGTGGTTTGTATCAGTTTCATAAGCAGAGTTGAACTACATATGGTCCGTATTTGTGGGAAACACACTTCTTTTTTTAAGGGCATGCTCATTGTTCTTCCTGTATTGGTGATGCTGGAAAGAAGAGCTTGCTTCTTGCATTAACACATGGTCTGTTTCATGGATGAGAACTCTGGTGTGAATTTCCCTTCACAAACGGAGTTAAACACCATGATCTTTGTCTTCCTAACAGCAAGAGTTCATTTCTGGTAAACCATGTGAATTTTTGGCTCAAATGATTTTTCGCAGTTCACGAACCCTACGCTATTCTCACTATTAACTAATGAGAATTTATGTAGGAGGTGCTGTGGTCTGTATCATTTCATAATTGGATTTGAACTACATATGGTCCTTATGAGTAGGAAACACAGTTCTTTTTTTCTTGGCATGCTCACGGTTCTTACTGTATTGGAGACGGTGGAAAGAAGAGGATGATTCTTGCCTTAAAACAAAGTATTTTTCAGGGTTGAGAAATCTGGTCTGAATTTGCTTTCATAAACGGAATTAAACCCCATGATCTGTGTCTTCCTACAACCAAGTTCATTTCTGGTAAACACAGTGAATTTTGGGTTCAAATGATTTTTCACAGTTCACGAACCCAGCACGATTCTCACTATTAACTAAAGAGCATTTATGTAAGACGAGCTGTGGTTTGTATCAGTTTCATAAGCAGAGTTGAACTGCATATAGTCCTTATGAGTAGGAAACACAGTTCTTTTTTTCAGGGCATGCTCATGGTTCTTGCTCTATTTTAGAGTCTGGAAAGAAGAGCTTGCTTCTTGCGTTATAACAGAGTGTGTTTTAGGGATGAAAACTCTGGTCCGAATTTGACTTCAGAAAAGGAGTTAAACCCCAGAATCTGTGTCTTCCTACAAGCAAGAGTTCAGTTCTGGTAATCCCAATGATTTTTTGGCCCAAATGATTTTTCTCAGTTCAAGAACCCAACATGATTCTCACTATTACCTAAAGAGCATTTATGTAAGAGGAGCTTTTGTTTGTATCAGTTTCATAAGCAGAGTTGAACTACATATCGTCTGTATGAGTAGGAAACACAGTTCTTTTTTTCAGGGCATGCTCATGGTTCTTGCTGTATTTTACACTCTAGAAAGAAGAGCTTGCTTCGTGCGTTATAACAGAGTGTGTTTCAGGGATGAGAATTCTGGTCTGAATTTCCCTTCTGAAACGGAGTTAAACTCAGCATCTGTGTCTTCCTATAAGCAAGTGTTCATTTCTGGTAAACCAAGAGAATTTTCTGCTCAAATGACTTTAGACAGTTCTAGAACCCAACGCGATTATCACTTTTAACTAAAGAGCATTTATGTAAGAGGAGCTGCGGTCTGTATCATTTCATAAGCAGACTTGAACTACATATGGTTCGTATGAGTAGGAAACACAGTTCTTTTTCTGGGCATGATCATGGTTCTTGCCTTAAAACAGAGTGTTTTTCAGGGTTGAGAATTTTGGTCTGAATTGGCCTTCATTAACGGAGTTAAACCCCAGGATCTGTGTCTTACTTCAAGCAAGAGTACAGTTCTGGTAAACTCAGTGATTTTGGCTCAAATGATTTTTTGCAGTTCAGGAACCCAACGCTATTCTCACAATTAACTAAAGAGCATTAATGTAAGTGCAGGTGTGGTCTGTATCAGTTTCATAAGCAGAGTTGAACAACATATCGTACGTATTAATAGGAAACAGAGTTCTTTTTCTCAGGGCATGCTCATGGTTCTTGCTGTATTTTAGACTCTGGAAAGAAGAGCTTGCTTCCTGTGGTAAAACTGATTGTGTTTCATGGATGAGAACACTGGTCTGAATTTCCCTTCAGAAACGAGTTAAACCCCAGGATCTGTGTCTTACTTCAAGTAAGAGTGCAGTTCTGGTAAACCCAAATGATTTTTCGCAGTTCAGGAACCCAACGTTATTCTCACAATTAACTAAAGAGCATTTATGTAAGTGCAGGTTTGGTCTGTATCAGTTTCATAAGCAGAGTTGAACAACATATGGTACGTATTAATAGGAAACAGAGTTCTTTTTCTCAGGGCATGCTCATGGTTCTTGCTGTATTTTAGACTTTGGAAAGAAGAGCTTGCTTCCTGTGGTAAAACTGATTGTGTTTCATGGATGAGAACACTGGTCTGAATTTCCCTTCAGAAACAGAGTTAAACCCCAGGATCTGTGTCTTCCTACAAGCAAGTGTTCATTCCTCGTAAACAAAGTGAATTTTGGGCTCAAATGATTTTTCGCAGTTCAGCAAAGAAAACTGATTCTCACTATTAACTAAAGAGCATTAATGTAACAGGAGCAGTGATTTGTATCAGTTTCATAAGTAGAGTTGAACTACATATGGTCCGTATGAGTGGGAAACACAGTTCTTTTTTTCTGGGCATGCTTATATTTCTTACTATATTGGAGACGCTGGAAAAAAGAGGATGATTCTTGGCATAAAACAGAGTGTTTTTCAGGGATGAGAACTCTGGCCTGAATTTGCCTTCAGAAACGGAGTTAAACCCCAGGATCTGTGTCTTCCTACAAGCAAGTGTTCAGTTCTGGTAAACCCAGTGATTTTTTGGCCCAAATGATTTTTCGCAGTTCAAGAACCCAACATGATTCTCACTATTATCTAAAGAGCATTTATGTAAGAGGAGCTGTGGTTTGTATCAGTTTCATAAGCAGAGTTGAACTACATGTGGTCCTATGAGTCGCAAACCCAGTTCGTTTTCAGGGCATGCTCATGTTTCTTGCTTTATTTAAGACTCTAGAAAGAAGAGCTTGCTTCTTGCGTTAAAACAGAGTGTGTTTCAGGGATGAGAACTCTGGTTGAATTTGAATTCAGAAACGGTGTTAAACCACAGGATCTGTGTCTTCCTACAAGCAAGAGTTCATTTCCGGTTAACCCAGTGAATTTTGGGTTCCAATGATTTTTCGCAGTTCTCTTACCCACCATGATTCTCACTATTAACTAAAGAGCATTTATGTAAGAGGAGACGTGGTTTGTATCAGTTTCATAAGCAGAGTTGAACTACATATGGTCCTTATGAGTAGGAAACACAGTTCATTTTTTCAGGGCATTCTCATGGTTCTAGCTCTATTTTAGACTCTGGAAAGAAGAGCTTGCTTCTTGGGTTATAACATAGTGTGTTTTAGGGATTAAAACTCTGGTCTGAATTTCCCTTCAGAAATGGAGTTAAACGCCAGGATCTGTTTCTTCCTACAAGCAAGTGTTCATTTCTGGTAAACCAAGAGAATTTTCCGCTCAAATGACTTTAGACAGTTCTAGAACCCAACGCGATTATCACTTTTAAGTAAAGAGCATTTATATAAGAGGAGCTGCGGTCTGTATCATTTCATAAGCAGAGTTGAACTACATATGGTCCGTATGAGTAGGAAACATAGTTCTTCTTTTCTGGGCATGCTCATGGTTCTCACTGTATTGGAGACGCTGGAAAGAAGAGGATGATTCTTGCCTTAAAACAGAGTGTTTTTCAAGGATGAGAACTCTGGTCTGAATTTGCCTTCAGAAACGGAGTTGAACCCCAGGATCAGTGACTTCCTACAACCAAGTGTTCATTTCTGGTAAACCAAGAGAATTTCCGCTCAAATAACTTTAGACAGTTCTAGAACCCAACCTGATTATCACTTTTAACTAAAGAGCATTTATGTAAGAGGAGCCGTGGTTTGTATCAGTTTCATAACCAGAGTTGAAATACATATGGTCCTTATGAGTAGGAAACACATTTCTTTTTTTCTGGACATGCTCATGTTTCTTACTATATTGGAGACGCTGGAAAGAAGAGGATGATTCTTGCCTTACAACATAGTGTTTTTCAGGGTTGAGTATTCCGGACCCAATTTGCCGTCAGAAACGGAGTTAAACCCCAGGATCTGTGTCTTACTACAAGCAAGAGTTCAGTTCTGGTAAACCCAGTGAAGTTTGGGCTCAAATGATTTTTCGCAGTTCAGGAACCCAACGCTATTCTCACAATTAACTAAAGAGCATTTATTTAAGTGAAGATGTGGTCTGTATCAGTTTCATAAGCAGAGTTGAACAACATATGGTAGGTATGAATAGGAAACACAGTTCTTTTTTTCATGGCATGCTCATGGTTCTTGCTGGATTTTAGACTCTGGAAAGAAGAGCTTGCTTCTTGTGTTATAACAGAGTGTGTTTCAGGGATGAGAACTCTGGTCTCAATTCCCCTTCAGAAATGGAGTTAATCCCCAGGATCTGTGTCTTCCTAGAAGCAAGTGTTCATTTCTTGTAAACCCAGGGATTTTTGGACTCAAATGATTTTTCGAAGTTCAGCAACCCAAACTGATTCTCACTATTAACTAAAGAGCATTAATGTAAGAGGAGCTGTGGTTTGTATCAGTTTCATAAGCAGAGCTGAACTACATATGGTCCGTATGAGTAGGAAACCAAGTTCTTTTTTTCTGGGCATGCTCATGGTTCTTACTGTATTGGAGATGCTGGAAAGAAGAGGATGATGCTTGCCTTAAAACAGAGTGTTTTTCAGGGATGAGAATCTGGTCTGAATTGGCCTTTAGAAACGAAGTTAAACCCCAGGATCTGTGTCTTCCTACAAGCAAGAGTTCATTTCTGGTAAACCCAGGTATTTTTTGGCCCAAATGATTTTTCGCAGTTGAAGAACCCAACATGATTCTCACTATTAACTAAAGGGCATTTATGTAAGAGGAGCTGTGGTTTGTATCAGTTTCAAAAGCAGAGTTGAACTACATATGGTGTATCTGAGTAGGAAACACAGTTCTTTTTTTCAGGGCATGCTCACGGTTCTTGCTGTAATTTACACTCTAGAAAGAAGAGCTTGCTTCTTGCGTTAAAACAGAGTGTGTTTCAGGGATGAGACTCTGGTCTGAATTTCCCTTCTGAAACGGAGTTAAACCCCAGGATCTGTGTCTTCCTACAAGCAAGTGTTCATTTCTGGTAAACCAAGAGATTTTTCCGCTAAAATGACTTTAGACAGATCTAGAACACAACGCGATTATCACTTTTAACTAAAGAGCATTTATGTAAGAGGTGCTGTGGTTTGTATCAGTTTCATAACCAGAGTTGAACTACATATGGTCCGTCTGAATAGGAAACACAGTTCTTTTTTCTGGACATGCTCGTGTCTCTTACTATATTGGAGACACTGGAAAGAAGAGGATGATTCTTGCTTTAAAACAGAGTGTTTTTCAGGGTTGAGTATTCTGGTCCTAATTTGCTGTCAGAAACGGAGTTAAACCCTAGGATCTTTTTCTTCCTACAAGCAAGAGTTCAGTTCTGGTAAAACCAGTGAATTTTGTGCTCAAATGATTTTTCGCAGTTCAGTAACCCAACGCTAATCTTACTATTATCTAAAGATCATTTATGTAAGAGGAGCTGTGGTTTGTATCAGTTTCATATGAAGAGTTGGACTACATATGGTCCGTATGAGTCGGAAACACAGTTCTTTTTTCAGGGCATGCTCATGGTTCTTGCTGTATTAGTGATGCTGGAAAGAAGAGCTTGCTTCTTGCATTAAAACAGGGTGTGTTTCATGGATGAGAACTCTGGTGTGAATTTCCCTTCACAAACGGAGTTAACACCATGATCTTTGTCTTCCTACCAGCAAGAGTTCATTTCTGGTAAACCAAGTGAATTTGCGGCTGAAAAGATTTTTCGCAGTTCACGAACCCTATGCTATTCTCACTATTAACTAATGAGAATTTATGTAAGAGGAGCTGCGGTCTGTATCATTTCATAAGCAGAGTTGAACTACATATGGTCCGTATTAGTAGGAAACACAGTTCTTTTTTTCTGGGCATGCTCACGGTTCTTACTGTATTGGAAACACTGGAAAGAAGAGGATAATTCTTGTCTTAAAACAGAGTGTTTTTCAGGGTTGAAAAGTCTGGTCTGAATTTGAGTTCATAAACGGAGTTAAACCCCATGATCTGTGTCTTACTACAAGCAAGAGTTCAGTTCTGGTAAACAGTGAATTTTGGGCTCAAATGATTTTTCGCATTTCAGGAACCCAACGCTACTTTCTCTATTAACTAAAGAGCATTTCTGTAAGAGGAGCTGTGTTTTGTATCAGTTTCATAAGCAGAGTTGAACTACATATGGTCCGTCTGAGTAGGAAACGCAGTTCTGTTTTTCAGGGCATGCTCATGGTTCTTGCTGTATTTTAGAATCTGGAATGAAGAGCTTGCTTCTTGCGGTGTAACAGAGTTCGTTTCATGGATGAGAACACTGATCCAAATTTCCCTTCAGATACGGAGTTAAACCCCAGGATCTGTGTATTCCTACAAGCAAGTTCATTTCTGGTAAACCCAGTGAATTTTGGGTTCAAATGATTTTTCGCAGTTCACGAACCAAACATGATTCTCATTATTAACTAAAGAGCATTTATTTAAGAGGAGCTGCGGTCTGTATCATTTCATAAGCAGAGTTGAACTACATATGGTCCTTATGAGTAGGAAACACAGTTCATTTTTTGGGGGCATGCTCATGGCTCTTGCTGTATTTTAGACTCTAGAAAGAAGAGCTTGCTTCTTGCGTTTAAACAAAGTGTGTTTCAGGGATGAGAACTCTGGTCTGAATTTCCCTTCAGAAACGGAGTTAAACCCCAGGACCTGTGTCTTCCTACAAGCAAGAGTTCATTTCTGGTTAACACTGTGATTTTTGGCTCAAATTTTTTTTCGCAGTTCATGAACCCAACGCGATTCTCAGCATTAACTAAAGTGCATTTATGTAAGAGGTGCTGTGGTTTGTATCATTTTCATAAGCAGAGTTGAACTACATATGGTCCGTATGAGTAGGAAACACAGTTCATTTTTTCAGGGCATGCTCATTGTTCTTGCTGTATTTAGAATCTGGAAAGAAGAGCTTACTTCTTGCGTTATAACAGAGTGTGTTTCAGGGATGAGAACTCTGGTCTGAATTTCCCTTCAAAAATGGAGTTAAACCCCAGGATCTGTGTCTTCCTACAAGCAAGTGTTCATTTCTGGTAAACCAAGAGAATTTTCCAGTCAAATAAATTTAGACAGTTCTAGAACCCAACGCGATTCTCACTATTAACTAAAGAGCATTTATGTAAGAGGTGCCGTGGTTTGTGTCAGTTTCATAAGCAGAGTTGAACTACATATGGTCTTTATGAGTAGGAAACACAGTTCTTTCTTCAGGGCATTCTCATGATTCTTGCTCTATTTTAGACTCTGGAAAGAAGTGCTTGCTTCTTGCGTTATAACATAGTGTGTTTTAGGGATGAGAACTCTGGTCTCAATTTCCCTTGAGAAACGGAGTTAAACCCCAGTATCTGTGTCTTCCTACAAGCAAGAGTTCATTTCTGGTTAACCCAGTGAATTTTCGGCTCAAATGATTTTTCGCAGTTCACGAACCCATCGCGATTCTCAGTATTAACTAAAGAGCATTTATGTAAGAGGAGCTGTGGTTTGTATCAGTTTCATAAGCAGAGTTGAACTACATATGGTCCTTATGAGTAGGAAACACAGTTCATTTTTTCAGGGCATACTCATTGTTCTTGCTGTGTTTTAGACTATGGAAAGAAGAGCTTGCTTCTTGCGTTATAACAGAGTGTGTTTCAGGGAAGAGAACACTGGTCTGAATTTCCCTTCAGAAACGGAGTTAAACCCCAGGATCTGTGTCTTCCTACAAGCAATTGTTCATTTCTGGTAAACAAAGTGAATTTTGGGCTCAAATGATTTTTCGCAGTTCAGCAACCCAAACTGATTCTCACTATTACCTAAAGAGCATTAATGTAAGAGGAGCTGTGGTTTGTATCAGTTTCATAAGCAGAGTTGAACTACATATGGTCCGTATGAGTAGGAAACCCAGTTCTTTTTTTCTGGGCATGCTCATGGTTCTTACTGTATTGGAGACGCTGGAAAGAAGAGGATGATTCTTGCCGTAAAACAGAGTGTTTGTCAGGGTTGAAAAATCTGGTCTGAATTTGAGTTCATAAACGGTGTTAAACCCCAGGATCTGTGTCTTCCTACAAGCAAGTGTTCATTTTTGGTAAACCAAGAGAATTTTCCGCTCAAATGACTTTAGACAGTTCTAGAACCAACGCGATTATCACTTTTAACTAAAGAGCATTAATGTAAGAGGAGCTGCGGTCTGTATCATTTCATAAGCCTAGTTGAACTACAAATGGTCCATATGAGTAGAAAACACAGTTCATTTTTTTGGGGCATGCTCAAGGTTCTAACTGTATTGGAGACGCTGGAAAGAAGAGGATGATTCTTGCCTTAAAACAGAGTTTTTTTCACGGTTGAGAATTCTGATTTGAATTTGCCTTCATAAACGGAGTTAAACCCCAGGATCTGAGTCTTACTACAAGCAAGAGTTCAGTTCTGGTAAACCTAGTGAATTTTGGGATCAATTGATATTTCGCAGCTCAGGAACCCAACGCTATTCTTACTATTAACTAAAGAGCATTTATTTAAGAAGAGCTTCGGTCTGTATCATTTCATAAGCAGAGTTGAACTACATATTTTCTGTATGAGTTGGAAACACAGTTCTTTTATTCTGGGCATGCACATGTTTCTAACTATATTGGAAACGCTGGAATGAATAGCTTCCTGCTTGCCTTAAAACAGAGTGTTTTTCAGGGATGAGAACTCAGGTCTGAATTTTCCTTCAGAAACTGAGTGAAAACCCAGGATCAGTGTCTTCCTACAACCAACAGTTCATTTCTGGTAAACCCAGTGATTTTTTGGCCCAAATGATTTTTCTCAGTTAAAGAACCCAACATGATTCTCACTATTAACTAAAGAGCATTTATGTAAGAGGAGCTGTGGTTTGTATCAGTTTAATAAGCAGAGTTGAACTACATAGGGTCTGTCTGAGTAGGAAACACAGTTCTTTTTTTCAGGGCATGCTCATGGTTCTTGCTGTATTTTAGACTCTAGAAAGAAGAGCTTGCTCCTTGCGTTAAAACAGAGTGTGTTTCAGGGATGAGAACTCTGGTCTGAATTTCCCTACAGAAACGGAATTTAAACCCCAGGATCTGTGTCTTCCTACAAGCAAGTGTTCATTTCTGGTTAACCCTGTGATTTTTGGCTCAAATGATTTTTCGCAGTTCACGAACCCAACGCGATTCTCAGTATTAACTAAAGAGCATTTATGTAAGAGGTGCTGTGGTTTGTACCAGTTTCATAAGCAGAGATGAACTACATATGGTCTGTAAGAGTAGGAAACACAGTTCATTTTTTCAGGGCATGCTCATTGTTCTTGCTGTATTTTAGAAACTGGAAAGAAGAGCTTACTACTTGCGTTATAACAGAATGTGTTTCAGGGATGAGAACTATGGTCTGAATTTCCCTTCAAAAATGGAGTTAAACCCCAGGATCTGTGTCTTCCGACAAGCAGGTGTTCATTTCTGGTAAACAAAGTGAATTTTGGGCTCAAATGATTTTTCGCAGTTCAGCAACCCAAACTGATTCTCACTATTACCTAAAGAGCATTAATGTAAGAGGAGCTGTGGTTTGTATCAGTTTCATAAGCAGAGTTGAACTACATATGGTCCGTATGAGTAGGAAACCCAGTTCTTTTTTTCTGGGCATGCTCATGGTTCTTACTGTATTGGAGACGCTGGAAAGAAGAGGATGATTCTTGCCGTAAAACAGAGTGTTTGTCAGGGTTGAAAAATCTGGTCTGAATTTGAGTTCATAAACGGTGTTAAACCCCAGGATCTGTGTCTTCCTACAAGCAAGTGTTCATTTTTGGTAAACCAAGAGAATTTTCCGCTCAAATGACTTTAGACAGTTCTAGAACCAACGCGATTATCACTTTTAACTAAAGAGCATTAATGTAAGAGGAGCTGCGGTCTGTATCATTTCATAAGCCTAGTTGAACTACAAATGGTCCATATGAGTAGAAAACACAGTTCATTTTTTTGGGGCATGCTCAAGGTTCTAACTGTATTGGAGACGCTGGAAAGAAGAGGATGATTCTTGCCTTAAAACAGAGTTTTTTTCACGGTTGAGAATTCTGATTTGAATTTGCCTTCATAAACGGAGTTAAACCCCAGGATCTGAGTCTTACTACAAGCAAGAGTTCAGTTCTGGTAAACCTAGTGAATTTTGGGATCAATTGATATTTCGCAGCTCAGGAACCCAACGCTATTCTTACTATTAACTAAAGAGCATTTATTTAAGAAGAGCTTCGGTCTGTATCATTTCATAAGCAGAGTTGAACTACATATTTTCTGTATGAGTTGGAAACACAGTTCTTTTATTCTGGGCATGCACATGTTTCTAACTATATTGGAAACGCTGGAATGAATAGCTTCCTGCTTGCCTTAAAACAGAGTGTTTTTCAGGGATGAGAACTCAGGTCTGAATTTTCCTTCAGAAACTGAGTGAAAACCCAGGATCAGTGTCTTCCTACAACCAACAGTTCATTTCTGGTAAACCCAGTGATTTTTTGGCCCAAATGATTTTTCTCAGTTAAAGAACCCAACATGATTCTCACTATTAACTAAAGAGCATTTATGTAAGAGGAGCTGTGGTTTGTATCAGTTTAATAAGCAGAGTTGAACTACATAGGGTCTGTCTGAGTAGGAAACACAGTTCTTTTTTTCAGGGCATGCTCATGGTTCTTGCTGTATTTTAGACTCTAGAAAGAAGAGCTTGCTCCTTGCGTTAAAACAGAGTGTGTTTCAGGGATGAGAACTCTGGTCTGAATTTCCCTACAGAAACGGAATTTAAACCCCAGGATCTGTGTCTTCCTACAAGCAAGTGTTCATTTCTGGTTAACCCTGTGATTTTTGGCTCAAATGATTTTTCGCAGTTCACGAACCCAACGCGATTCTCAGTATTAACTAAAGAGCATTTATGTAAGAGGTGCTGTGGTTTGTACCAGTTTCATAAGCAGAGATGAACTACATATGGTCTGTAAGAGTAGGAAACACAGTTCATTTTTTCAGGGCATGCTCATTGTTCTTGCTGTATTTTAGAAACTGGAAAGAAGAGCTTACTACTTGCGTTATAACAGAATGTGTTTCAGGGATGAGAACTATGGTCTGAATTTCCCTTCAAAAATGGAGTTAAACCCCAGGATCTGTGTCTTCCGACAAGCAGGTGTTCATTTCTGGTAAACAAAGTGAATTTTGGGCTCAAATGATTTTTCACAGTTCAGCAACCCAAACCGATTCTCACTATTAACTAAAGAGCATTAATGAAAGAGGAGCTGTGGTTTGTATCAGTTTCATAAGCAGAGTTGAACTACATATGGTCCGTATGAGTAGGACTCCCAGTTCTTTTTTTCTAGGCATGCTCATGGTTCTTACTGAATTGGAGACGCTGGAAAGCAGAGGATGTTTCTTGCCTTAAAACAGAGTTTTTTTCAGGGATGAGAATCTGGTCTGAATTTCCCTTCAGAAATGGAGTTAAACCCCAGGATCTGTGTCTTCCTACAAGCAAGTGTTCATTTCTGGTAAAACAAGAGAATTTACTGCTCAAATGACTTTAGAAAGTTCTACAACCCAACACGATTATCACTTTTAACTGAAGAGCATTTATGTAAGGGGAGCCGTGGTTTGTATAAGTTTCAAAAGCAGAGTTGAACTACATATGGTCCGTCTGAGTAGGAAACACAGTTCTTTTTTTCACGGCATGCTCATGGTTCTTGCTGTATTTTAGACTCTGGAAAGAAGAGCTTGCTTCTTGTGTTATAACAGAGTGTGTTTCAGGGAAGAGAACTCTGGTCTGAATTTCCCTTCAGAAACGGAGTTAAACCCCAGGATCGGTGTCTTCCTACAAGCAAGTGTTCATTTCTGGTAAACAAAGTGAATTTTGGGCTCAAATGATTTTTCGCAGTTCAGCAACCCAAACTGATTCTCACTATTAACTAAAGAGCATTAATGTAAGAGGAGCTGTGGTTTGTATCAGTTTCATAAGAGGAGTTGAACTACATATGGAACGTATGAGTAGAAAACACAGTTCTTTTTTCTGGACATGCTCATGTTTCTTACTATATTGGAGACACTGGAAAGAAGAGGATGATTCTTGCCTTAACACAGAGTGTTTTTCAGGGTTGAGTACTCTGGTCCTAATTTGCTGTCAGAAACAGAGTTAAACCCCAGGATCTGTGTCTTTCTACAAGCAAGAGTTCAGTTCTGGTAAAAGCAGTGAATTTTGGGCTCAAATGACTTTCGCAGTTCAGTAACCCAACGCTAATCTTACTATTAACTAAAGATCATTTATATAAGAGTAGCTGTGGTTTGTATCAGTTTCATAAGAAGAGTTGAACTACATATGGTCCGTATGAGTCGGAAACACAGTTCTTTTTTTCAGGGCATGCTCATGGTTCTTGCTGTATTGGTGAAGCTGGAAAGAAGAGCTTGCTTCTTGAATTAAAACTGGGTGTGTTTCATGGATGAGAACTCTGGTGTGAATTTCCCTTCACAAACAGAGTTAAACACCATGATCTTTGTCTTCCTACCAGCAAGAGTTCATTTCTGGTAAACCAAGTGAATTTTCGGCTCAAAAGATTTTCGCAGTTCACGAACCCTACGCTATTCTCACTATTAACTAATGAGAATTTATGTAAGAGGAGCTGGGGTCTGTATCATTTCATAAGCCTAGTTGAACTACATATGGTCCGTATGAGTAGGAAACACAGTTCAATTTTTTTTGGGCATGCTCATGGTTCTTACTGTATTGGAGACGCTGGAAAGAAGAGGATGATTCTTGCCTTAAAACAGAGTTTTTTTCACGGTTGAGAATTCTGATCTGAATTTGCCTTCATAAACGGAGTTAAACACCAGGATCTGAGTCTTACTACAAGCAAGAGTTCAGTTCTGGTAAACCCAGTGAATTTTGGGATCAATTGATATTTCGCAGTTCAGGAACTCAACGCTATTCTTACTATTAACTAAAGAGCATTTATTTAAGAGGAGCTGCGGTCTGTATCATTTCATAAGCAGAGTTGAACTACATATTTTCTGTATGAGTCGGAAACACAGTTCTTTTATTCTGGGCATGCTTATGTTTCTTACTATATTGGAAACGCTGGAAAGAATAGCTTCCTGCTTGCCTTAAAACAGAGTGTTTTTCAGGGATGAGAACTCAGGTCTGAATTTTCCTTCAGAAACGGAGTGAAAACCCAGGCTCAGTGTCTTCCTACAACCCAGAGTTCATTTCTGGTAAACCCAGTGATTTTTTGGCCCAAATGATTTTTCGCAGTTAAAGAACCCAACATGATTCTCACAATTAACTAAAGAGCATTTATGTAAGAGGTGCTGTGGTTTGTACCAGTTTCATAAGCAGAGTTGAACTACATATGGTCTGTAAGAGTAGGAAACACAGTTCATTTTTTCAGGGCATGCTCATTGTTCTTGCTGTATTTTAGAAACAGGAAAGAAGAGCTTACTACTTGCGTTATAACAGAATGTGTTTCAGGGATGAGAACTCTGGTCTGAATTTCCCTTCAAAAATGGAGTTAAACCCCAGGATCTGTGTCTTCCGACAAGCAAGTGTTCATTTCTGGTAAACAAAGTGAATTTTGGGCTCAAATGATTTTTCACAGTTCAGCAACCCAAACCGATTCTCACTATTAACCAAAGAGCATTAATGAAAGAGGAGCTGTGGTTTGTATCAGTTTCATAAGCAGAGTTGAACTACATATGGTCCGTATGAGTAGGACACCCAGTTCTTTTTTTCTGGGCATGCTCATGGTTCTTACTGTATTGGAGACGCTGGAAAGCAGAGGATGATTCTTGCCTTAAAACAGAGTTTTTTTCAGGGATGAGAATCTGGTCTGAATTTCCTTCAGAAATGGAGTTAAACCCCAGGATCTGTGTCTTCCTACAAGCAAGTGTTCACTTCTGGTAAAACAAGAGAATTTACTGCTCAAATGACTTTAGAAAGTTCTAGAACCCAACACGATTATCACTTTTAACTGAAGAGCATTTATGTAAGGGGAGCCGTGGTTTGTATCAGTTTCATAAGCAGAGTTGAACTACATATGGTCCGTCTGAGTAGGAAACACAGTTCTTTTTTTCACGGCATGCTCATGGTTCTTGCTGTATTTTAAACTCTGGAAAGAAGAGCTTGCTTCTTGTGTTATAACAGAGTGTGTTTCAGGGAAGAGAACTCTGGTCTGAATTTCCCTTCAGAAACGGAGTTAAACCCCAGGATCTGTGTCTTCCTACAAGCAAGTGTTACTTTCTGGTAAACAAAGTGAATTTTGGGCTCAAATGATTTTTCGCAGTTCAGCAACCCAAACTGATTCTCACTATTAACTAAAGAGCATTAATGTAAGAGGAGCTGTGGTTTGTATCAGTTTCATAAGAGGAGTTGAACTACATATGGAACGTATGAGTAGAAAACACAGTTCTTTTTTCTGGACATGCTCATGTTTCTTACTATATTGGAGACACTGGAAAGAAGAGGATGATTCTTGCCTTAACACAGAGTGTTTTTCAGGGTTGAGTACTCTGGTCCTAATTTGCTGTCAGAAACAGAGTTAAACCCCAGGATCTGTGTCTTCCTACAAGCAAGAGTTCAGTTCTGGTAAAAGCAGTGAATTTTGGGCTCAAATGACTTTCGCAGTTCAGTAACCCAACGCTAATCTTACTATTAACTAAAGATCATTTATGTAAGAGGAGCTGTGGTTTGTATCAGTTTCATAAGAAGAGTTGAACTACATATGGTCCGTATGTGTCGGAAACACAGTTCTTTTTTTCAGGGCATGCTCATGGTTCTTGCTGTATTGGTGAAGCTGGAAAGAAGAGCTTGCTTCTTGAATTAAAACTGGGTGTGTTTCATTGATGAGAACTCTGGTGTGAATTTCCCTTCACAAACAGAGTAAAACACCATGATCTTTGTCTTCCTACCAGCAAGAGTTCATTTCTGGTAAACCAAGTGAATTTTCGGCTCAAAAGATTTTTCGCAGTTCACGAACCCTACGCTATTCTCACTATTAACTAATGAGAATTTATGTAAGAGGAGCTGGGGTCTGTATCATTTCATAAGCAGAGTTGAACTACATATGGTCCGTATTAGTAGGAAACACAGTTCTTTTTTTCTGGGCATGCTCACTGTTATTACTGTATTGGAGTCCTTGGAAAGAAGAGGATGATTCTTGTCTTAAAACAGAGTGTTTGTCAGGGTTGAAAAATCTGGTCTGAATTTGAGTTCATAAACGGTGTTAAACCCCAGGATCTGTGTCTTCCTACAAGCAAGTGTTCATTTCTGGTAAACCAAGAGAATTTTCCGCTCAAATGACTTTAGACAGTTCTAGAACCCAACGCGATTATCACATTTAGCTAAAGAGCATTAATGTAAGAGGAGCTGCGGTCTGTATCATTTCATAAGCCTAGTTGAACTACATATGGTCCGTATGAGTAGGAAACACAGTTCATTTTTTTTGGGCATGCTCATGGTTCTTACTGTATTGGAGACGCTGGAAAGAAGAGGATGATTCTTGCCTTAAAACAGAGTTTTTTTCACGGTTGAGAATTCTGATCTGAATTTGCCTTCATAAACGGAGTTAAACACCAGGATCTGAGTCTTACTACAAGCAAGAGTTCAGTTCTGGTAAACCCAGTGAATTTTGGGATCAATTGATATTTCGCAGTTCAGGAACCCAACGCTATTCTTATTATTAACTAAAGAGCATTTATTTAAGAGGAGCTGT
The DNA here is from genome assembly GCA_949786385.1 of Onychomys leucogaster. Lineage (NCBI taxonomy): Eukaryota > Metazoa > Chordata > Mammalia > Rodentia > Cricetidae > Onychomys > Onychomys leucogaster. The sequence continues at coordinate 260,676 of CATKUP010000218.1, read as the reverse complement.
GGTCTGTATCATTTCATAAGCAGAGTTGAACTACATATTTTCTGTATGAGTCGGAAACACAGTTCTTTTATTCTGGGCATGCTCATGTTTCTTACTATATTGGAAACGCTGGAAAGAATAGCTTCCTGCTTGCCTTAAAACAGAGTGTTTTTCAGGGATGAGAACTCAGGTCTGAATTTTCCTTCAGAAACGGAGTGAAAACCCAGGCTCAGTGTCTTCCTACAACCCAGAGTTCATTTCTGGTAAACCCAGTGATTTTTTGGCCCAAATGATTTTTCGCAGTTAAAGAACCCAACATGATTCTCACTATTAACTAAAGAGCATTTATGTAAGAGGTGCTGTGGTTTGTACCAGTTTCATAAGCAGAGTTGAACTACATATGGTCTGTAAGAGTAGGAAACACAGTTCATTTTTTCAGGACATGCTCATTGTTCTTGCTGTATTTTAGAAACTGGAAAGAAGAGCTTACTACTTGCATTATAACAGAATGTGTTTCAGGGATGAGAACTCTGGTCTGAATTTCCCTTCAAAAATGGAGTTAAACCCCAGGATCTGTGTCTTCCGACAAGCAAGTGTTCATTTCTGGTAAACAAAGTGAATTTTGGGCTCAAATGATTTTTCACAGTTCAGCAACCCAAACCGATTCTCACTATTAACTAAAGAGCATTAATGAAAGAGGAGCTGTGGTTTGTATCAGTTTCATAAGCAGAGTTGAACTACATATGGTCCGTATGAGTAGGACACCCAGTTCTTTTTTTCTGGGCATGCTCATGGTTCTTACTGTATTGGAGAAGCTGGAAAGCAGAGGATGTTTCTTGCCTTAAAACAGAGTTTTTTTCAGGGATGAGAATCTGGTCTGAATTTCCCTTCAGAAATGGAGTTAAACCCCAGGATCTGTGTCTTCCTACAAGCAAGTGTTCATTTCTGGTAAAACAAGAGAATTTACTGCTCAAATGACTTTAGAAAGTTCTAGAACCCAACACGATTATCACTTTTAACTGAAGAGCATTTATGTAAGGGGAGCCGTGGTTTGTATCAGTTTCAAAAGCAGAGTTGACCTGCATATGGTCCGTCTGAGTAGGAAACACAGTTCTTTTTTTCACGGCATGCTCATGGTTCTTGCTGTATTTTAGACTCTGGAAAGAAGAGCTTGCTTCTTGTGTTATAACAGAGTGTGTTTCAGGGAAGAGAACTCTGGTCTGAAATTCCCTTCAGAAACGGAGTTAAACCCCAGGATCTGTGTCTTCCTATAAGCAAGTGTTCATTTCTGGTAAACAAAGTGAATTTTGGGCTCAAATGATTTTTCGCAGTTCAGCAACCCAAACTGATTCTCACTATTAACTAAAGAGCATTAATGTAAGAGGAGCTGTGGTTTGTATCAGTTTCATAAGAGGAGTTGAACTACATATGGAACGTATGAGTAGAAAACACAGTTCTTTTTTCTGGACATGCTCATGTTTCTTACTATATTGGAGACACTGGAAAGAAGAGGATGATTCTTGCCTTAACACAGAGTGTTTTTCAGGGTTGAGTACTCTGGTCCTAATTTGCTATCAGAAACAGAGTTAAACCCCAGGATCTGTGTCTTTCTACAAGCAAGAGTTCAGTTCTGGTTAACCCAGTGAATTTTGGGCTCAAATGACTTTCGCAGTTCAGTAACCCAACGCTAATCTTACTATTAACTAAAGATCATTTATATAAGAGTAGCTGTGGTTTGTATCAGTTTCATAAGAAGAGTTGAACTACATATGGTCCGTATGAGTCGGAAACACAGTTCTTTTTTTCAGGGCATGCTCATGGTTCTTGCTGTATTGGTGAAGCTGGAAAGAAGAGCTTGCTTCTTGAATTAAAACTGGGTGTGTTTCATGGATGAGAACTCTGGTGTGAATTTCCCTTCACAAACGGAGTTAAACACCATGATCTTTGTCTTCCTACCAGCAAGAGTTCATTTCTGGTAAACCAAGTGAATTTTCGGCTCAAAAGATTTTTCGCAGTTCACGAACCCTACGCTATTCTCACTATTAACTAATGAGAATTTATGTAAGAGGAGCTGGGGTCTGTATCATTTCATAAGCAGAGTTTAACTACATATGGTCAGTATTAGTAGGAAACACAGTTCTTTTTTTCTGGGCATGCTCACTGTTATTACTGTATTGGAGACCTTGGAAAGAAGAGGATGATTCTTGTCTTAAAACAGAGTGTTTTTCAGGGTTGAAAAACCTGGTCTGAATTTGCGTTCATAAACAGTGTTAAACCCCAGGATCTGTGTCTTCCTACAAGCAAGTGTTCATTTCTGGTAAACCAAGAGAATTTTCCGCTCAAATGACTTTAGACAGTTCTAGAACCCAACGCGATTATCACTTTTAGCTAAAGAGCATTAATGTAAGAGGAGCTGCGGTCTGTATCATTTCATAAGCCTAGTTGAACTACATATGGTCCGTATGAGTAGGAAACACAGTTCATTTTTTTTTAGGCATGCTCATGGTTCTTACTGTATTGGAGACGCTGGAAAGAAGAGGATGATTCTTGCCTTAAAACAGAGTTTTTTTCACGGTTGAGAATTCTGATTGAATTTGCCTTCATAAACGGAGTTAAACCCCAGGATCTGAGTCTTACTACAAGCAAGAGTTCAGTTCTGGTAAACCCAGTGAATTTTGGGATCAATTGATATTTCGCAGTTCAGGAACCCAACGCTATTCTTACTATTAACTAAAGAGCATTTATTTAAGAGGAGCTGTGGTCTGTATCTTTCATAAGCAGAGTTGAACTACATATTTTCTGTATGAGTCGGAAACACAGTTCTTTTATTCTGGGCATGCTCATGTTTCTTACTATATTGGAAACACTGGAAAGAATAGCTTCCTGCTTGCCTTAAAACAGAGTGTTTTTCAGGGATGAGAACTCAGGTCTGAATTTTCCTTCAGAAACGGAGTGAAAACCCAGGCTCAGTGTCTTCCTACAACCCAGAGTTCATTTCTGGTAAACCCAGTGATTTTTTGGCCCAAATGATTTTTCGCAGTTAAAGAACCCAACATGATTCTCACTATTAACTAAAGAGCATTTATGTAAGAGGTGCTGTGGTTTGTACCAGTTTCATAAGCAGAGTTGAACTACATATGGTCTGTAAGAGTAGGAATCACAGTTCATTTTTTCAGGGCATGCTCATTGTTCTTGCTGTATTTTAGAAACTGGAAAGAAGAGCTTACTACTTGCATTATAACAGAATGTGTTTCAGGGATGAGAACTCTGGTCTGAATTTCCCTTCAAAAATGGAGTTAAACCCCAGGATCTGTGTCTTCCGACAAGCAAGTGTTCATTTCTGGTAAACAAAGTGAATTTTGGGCTCAAATGATTTTTCACAGTTCAGCAACCCAAACCGATTCTCACTATTAACTAAAGAGCATTAATGAAAGAGGAGCTGTGGTTTGTATCAGTTTCATAAGCAGAGTTGAACTACATATGGTCCGTATGAGTAGGACACCCAGTTCTTTTTTTCTGGGCATGCTCATGGTTCTTACTGTATTGGAGACGCTGGAAAGCAGAGGATGATTCTTGCCTTAAAACAGAGTTTTTTTCAGGGATGAGAATCTGGTCTGAATTTCCTTCAGAAATGGAGTTAAACCCCAGGATCTGTGTCTTCCTACAAGCAAGTGTTCACTTCTGGTAAAACAAGAGAATTTACTGCTCAAATGACTTTAGAAAGTTCTAGAACCCAACACGATTATCACTTTTAACTGAAGAGCATTTATGTAAGGGGAGCCGTGGTTTGTATCAGTTTCATAAGCAGAGTTGAACTACATATGGTCCGTCTGAGTAGGAAACAAAGTTCTTTTTTTCAGGGCATGCTCATGGTTCTTGCTGTATTTTAAACTCTGGAAAGAAGAGCTTGCTTCTTGTGTTATAACAGAGTGTGTTTCAGGGAAGAGAACTCTGGTCTGAATTTCCCTTCAGAAACGGAGTTAAACCCCAGGATCTGTGTCTTCCTACAAGCAAGTGTTACTTTCTGGTAAACAAAGTGAATTTTGGGCTCAAATGATTTTTCGCAGTTCAGCAACCCAAACTGATTCTCACTATTAACTAAAGAGCATTAATGTAAGAGGAGCTGTGGTTTGTATCAGTTTCATAAGAGGAGTTGAACTACATATGGAACGTATGAGTAGAAAACACAGTTCTTTTTTCTGGACATGCTCATGTTTCTTACTATATTGGAGACACTGGAAAGAAGAGGATGATTCTTGCCTTAACACAGAGTGTTTTTCAGGGTTGAGTACTCTGGTCCTAATTTGCTGTCAGAAACAGAGTTAAACCCCAGGATCTGTGTCTTCCTACAAGCAAGAGTTCAGTTCTGGTAAAAGCAGTGAATTTTGGGCTCAAATGACTTTCGCAGTTCAGTAACCCAACGCTAATCTTACTATTAACTAAAGATCATTTATGTAAGAGGAGCTGTGGTTTGTATCAGTTTCATAAGAAGAGTTGAACTACATATGGTCCGTATGTGTCGGAAACACAGTTCTTTTTTTCAGGGCATGCTCATGGTTCTTGCTGTATTGGTGAAGCTGGAAAGAAGAGCTTGCTTCTTGAAATAAAACTGGGTGTGTTTCATGGATGAGAACTCTGGTGTGAATTTCCCTTCACAAACAGAGTTAAACACCATGATCTTTGTCTTCCTACCAGCAAGAGTTCATTTCTGGTAAACCAAGTGAATTTTCGGCTCAAAAGATTTTTCGCAGTTCACGAACCCTACGCTATTCTCACTATTAACTAATGAGAATTTATGTAAGAGGAGCTGGGGTCTGTATCATTTCATAAGCAGAGTTGAACTACATATGGTCCGTATTAGTAGGAAACACAGTTCTTTTTTTCTGGGCATGCTCACTGTTATTACTGTATTGGAGTCCTTGGAAAGAAGAGGATGATTCTTGTCTTAAAACAGAGTGTTTGTCAGGGTTGAAAAATCTGGTCTGAATTTGAGTTAATAAATGGTGTTAAACCCCAGGATCTGTGTCTTCCTACAAGCAAGTGTTCATTTCTGGTAAACCAAGAGATTTTTCCCGCTCAAATGACTTTAGACAGTTCTAGAACCTAACGCGATTATCACTTTTAACTAAAGAGCATTAATGTAAGAGGAGCTGCGGTCTGTATCATTTCATAAGCCTAGTTGAACTACATATGGTCCGTATGAGTAGGAACACAGTTCATTTTTTTTGGGCATGCTCATGGTTCTTACTGTATTGGAGAAGCTGGAAAGCAGAGGATGTTTCTTGCCTTAAAACAGAGTTTTTTTCGGGGATGAGAATCTGGTCTGAATTTCCCTTCAGAAATGGAGTTAAACCCCAGGATCTGTGTCTTCCTACAAGCAAGTGTTCACTTCTGGTAAAACAAGAGAATTTACTGCTCAAATGACTTTAGAAAGTTCTAGAACCCAACACGATTATCACTTTTAACTGAAGAGCATTTATGTAAGGGGAGCCGTGGTTTGTATCAGTTTCATAAGCAGAGTTGAACTACATATGGTCCGTCTGAGTAGGAAACACAGTTCTGTTTTTCACGGCATGCTCATGGTTCTTGCTGTATTTTAAACTCTGGAAAGAAGAGCTTACTACTTGCATTATAACAGAATGTGTTTCAGGGATGAGAACTCAGGTCTGAATTTTCCTTCAGAAACGGAGTGAAAACCCAGGCTCAGTGTCTTCCTCCAACCCAGAGTTCATTTCTGGTAAACCCAGTGATTTTTTGGCCCAAATGATTTTTCGCAGTTAAAGAACCCAACATGATTCTCACTATTAACTAAAGAGCATTTATGTAAGAGGTGCTGTGGTTTGTACCAGTTTCATAAGCAGAGTTGAACTACATATGGTCTGTAAGAGTAGGAAACACAGTTCATTTTTTCAGGGCATGCTCATTGTTCTTGCTGTATTTTAGAAACTGGAAAGAAGAGCTTACTACTTGCATTATAACAGAATGTGTTTCAGGGATGAGAACTCTGGTCTGAATTTCCCTTCAAAAATGGAGTTAAACCCCAGGATCTGTGTCTTCCGACAAGCAAGTGTTCATTTCTGGTAAACAAAGTGAATTTTGGGCTCAAATGATTTTTCACAGTTCAGCAACCCAAACCGATTCTCACTATTAACTAAAGAGCATTAATGAAAGAGGAGCTGTGGTTTGTATCAGTTTCATAAGCAGAGTTGAACTACATATGGTCCGTATGAGTAGGACACCCAGTTCTTTTTTTCTGGGCATGCTCATGGTTCTTACTGTATTGGAGACGCTGGAAAGCAGAGGATGATTCTTGCCTTAAAACAGAGTTTTTTTCAGGGATGAGAATCTGGTCTGAATTTCCTTCAGAAATGGAGTTAAACCCCAGGATCTGTGTCTTCCTACAAGCAAGTGTTCACTTCTGGTAAAACAAGAGAATTTACTGCTCAAATGACTTTAGAAAGTTCTAGAACCCAACACGATTATCACTTTTAACTGAAGAGCATTTATGTAAGGGGAGCCGTGGTTTGTATCAGTTTCATAAGCAGAGTTGAACTACATATGGTCCGTCTGAGTAGGAAACAAAGTTCTTTTTTTCAGGGCATGCTCATGGTTCTTGCTGTATTTTAAACTCTGGAAAGAAGAGCTTGCTTCTTGTGTTATAACAGAGTGTGTTTCAGGGAAGAGAACTCTGGTCTGAATTTCCCTTCAGAAACGGAGTTAAACCCCAGGATCTGTGTCTTCCTACAAGCAAGTGTTACTTTCTGGTAAACAAAGTGAATTTTGGGCTCAAATGATTTTTCGCAGTTCAGCAACCCAAACTGATTCTCACTATTAACTAAAGAGCATTAATGTAAGAGGAGCTGTGGTTTGTATCAGTTTCATAAGAGGAGTTGAACTACATATGGAACGTATGAGTAGAAAACACAGTTCTTTTTTCTGGACATGCTCATGTTTCTTACTATATTGGAGACACTGGAAAGAAGAGGATGATTCTTGCCTTAACACAGAGTGTTTTTCAGGGTTGAGTACTCTGGTCCTAATTTGCTGTCAGAAACAGAGTTAAACCCCAGGATCTGTGTCTTCCTACAAGCAAGAGTTCAGTTCTGGTAAAAGCAGTGAATTTTGGGCTCAAATGACTTTCGCAGTTCAGTAACCCAACGCTAATCTTACTATTAACTAAAGATCATTTATGTAAGAGGAGCTGTGGTTTGTATCAGTTTCATAAGAAGAGTTGAACTACATATGGTCCGTATGTGTCGGAAACACAGTTCTTTTTTTCAGGGCATGCTCATGGTTCTTGCTGTATTGGTGAAGCTGGAAAGAAGAGCTTGCTTCTTGAAATAAAACTGGGTGTGTTTCATTGATGAGAACTCTGGTGTGAATTTCCCTTCACAAACAGAGTTAAACACCATGATCTTTGTCTTCCTACCAGCAAGAGTTCATTTCTGGTAAACCAAGTGAATTTTCGGCTCAAAAGATTTTTCGCAGTTCACGAACCCTACGCTATTCTCACTATTAACTAATGAGAATTTATGTAAGAGGAGCTGGGGTCTGTATCATTTCATAAGCAGAGTTGAACTACATATGGTCCGTATTAGTAGGAAACACAGTTCTTTTTTTCTGGGCATGCTCACTGTTATTACTGTATTGGAGTCCTTGGAAAGAAGAGGATGATTCTTGTCTTAAAACAGAGTGTTTGTCAGGGTTGAAAAATCTGGTCTGAATTTGAGTTAATAAATGGTGTTAAACCCCAGGATCTGTGTCTTCCTACAAGCAAGTGTTCATTTCTGGTAAACCAAGAGATTTTTCCCGCTCAAATGACTTTAGACAGTTCTAGAACCTAACGCGATTATCACTTTTAACTAAAGAGCATTAATGTAAGAGGAGCTGCGGTCTGTATCATTTCATAAGCCTAGTTGAACTACATATGGTCCGTATGAGTAGGAACACAGTTCATTTTTTTTGGGCATGCTCATGGTTCTTACTGTATTGGAGAAGCTGGAAAGCAGAGGATGTTTCTTGCCTTAAAACAGAGTTTTTTTCGGGGATGAGAATCTGGTCTGAATTTCCCTTCAGAAATGGAGTTAAACCCCAGGATCTGTGTCTTCCTACAAGCAAGTGTTCACTTCTGGTAAAACAAGAGAATTTACTGCTCAAATGACTTTAGAAAGTTCTAGAACCCAACACGATTATCACTTTTAACTGAAGAGCATTTATGTAAGGGGAGCCGTGGTTTGTATCAGTTTCATAAGCAGAGTTGAACTACATATGGTCCGTCTGAGTAGGAAACACAGTTCTGTTTTTCACGGCATGCTCATGGTTCTTGCTGTATTTTAAACTCTGGAAAGAAGAGCTTACTACTTGCATTATAACAGAATGTGTTTCAGGGATGAGAACTCAGGTCTGAATTTTCCTTCAGAAACGGAGTGAAAACCCAGGCTCAGTGTCTTCCTCCAACCCAGAGTTCATTTCTGGTAAACCCAGTGATTTTTTGGCCCAAATGATTTTTCGCAGTTAAAGAACCCAACATGATTCTCACTATTAACTAAAGAGCATTTATGTAAGAGGTGCTGTGGTTTGTACCAGTTTCATAAGCAGAGTTGAACTACATATGGTCTGTAAGAGTAGGAAACACAGTTCATTTTTTCAGGGCATGCTCATTGTTCTTGCTGTATTTTAGAAACTGGAAAGAAGAGCTTACTACTTGCATTATAACAGAATGTGTTTCAGGGATGTGAACTCTGGTCTGAATTTCCCTTCAAAAATGGAGTTAAACCCCAGGATCTGTGTCTTCCGACAAGCAAGTGTTCATTTCTGGTAAACAAAGTGAATTTTGGGCTCAAATGATTTTTCACAGTTCAGCAACCCAAACCGATTCTCACTATTAACTAAAGAGCATTAATGAAAGAGGAGCTGTGGTTTGTATCAGTTTCATAAGCAGAGTTGAACTACATATGGTCCGTATGAGTAGGACACCCAGTTCTTTTTTTCTGGGCATGCTCATGGTTCTTACTGTATTGGAGAAGCTGGAAAGCAGAGGATGTTTCTTGCCTTAAAACAGAGTTTTTTTCAGGGATGAGAATCTGGTCTGAATTTCCCTTCAGAAATGGAGTTAAACCCCAGGATCTGTGTCTTCCTACAAGCAAGTGTTCATTTCTGGTAAAACAAGAGAATTTACTGCTCAAATGACTTTAGAAAGTTCTAGAACCCAACACGATTATCACTTTTAACTGAAGAGCATTTATGTAAGGGGAGCCGTGGTTTGTATCAGTTTCAAAAGCAGAGTTGACCTGCATATGGTCCGTCTGAGTAGGAAACACAGTTCTTTTTTTCACGGCATGCTCATGGTTCTTGCTGTATTTTAGACTCTGGAAAGAAGAGCTTGCTTCTTGTGTTATAACAGAGTGTGTTTCAGGGAAGAGAACTCTGGTCTGAAATTCCCTTCAGAAACGGAGTTAAACCCCAGGATCTGTGTCTTCCTATAAGCAAGTGTTCATTTCTGGTAAACAAAGTGAATTTTGGGCTCAAATGATTTTTCGCAGTTCAGCAACCCAAACTGATTCTCACTATTAACTAAAGAGCATTAATGTAAGAGGAGCTGTGGTTTGTATCAGTTTCATAAGAGGAGTTGAACTACATATGGAACGTATGAGTAGAAAACACAGTTCTTTTTTCTGGACATGCTCATGTTTCTTACTATATTGGAGACACTGGAAAGAAGAGGATGATTCTTGCCTTAACACAGAGTGTTTTTCAGGGTTGAGTACTCTGGTCCTAATTTGCTATCAGAAACAGAGTTAAACCCCAGGATCTGTGTCTTTCTACAAGCAAGAGTTCATTTCTGGTAAACCAAGTGAATTTTCGGCTCAAAAGATTTTTCGCAGTTCACGAACCCTACGCTATTCTCACTATTAACTAATGAGAATTTATGTAAGAGGAGCTGGGGTCTGTATCATTTCATAAGCAGAGTTGAACTACATATGGTCCGTATTAGTAGGAAACACAGTTCTTTTTTTCTGGGCATGCTCACTGTTATTACTGTATTGGAGACCTTGGAAAGAAGAGGATGATTCTTGTCTTAAAACAGAGTGTTTTTCAGGGTTGAAAAACCTGGTCTGAATTTGCGTTCATAAACGGTGTTAAACCCCAGGATCTGTGTCTTCCTACAAGCAAGTGTTCATTTCTGGTAAACCAAGAGAATTTTCCGCTCAAATGACTTTAGACAGTTCTAGAACCCAACGCGATTATCACTTTTAGCTAAAGAGCATTAATGTAAGAGGAGCTGCGGTCTGTATCATTTCATAAGCCTAGTTGAACTACATATGGTCCGTATGAGTAGGAAACACAGTTCATTTTTTTTTTGGGCATGCTCATGGTTCTTACTGTATTGGAGACACTGGAAAGAAGAGGATGATTCTTGCCTTAAAACAGAGTTTTTTTCACGGTTGAGAATTCTGATTGAATTTGCCTTCATAAACGGAGTTAAACCCCAGGATCTGAGTCTTACTACAAGCAAGAGTTCAGTTCTGGTAAACCCAGTGAATTTTGGGATCAATTGATATTTCGCAGTTCAGGAACCCAACGCTATTCTTACTATTAACTAAAGAGCATTTATTTAAGAGGAGCTGTGGTCTGTATCTTTCATAAGCAGAGTTGAACTACATATTTTCTGTATGAGTCGGAAACACAGTTCTTTTATTCTGGGCATGCTCATGTTTCTTACTATATTGGAAACACTGGAAAGAATAGCTTCCTGCTTGCCTTAAAACAGTACGTTTTTCAGGGATGAGAACTCAGGTCTGAATTTTCCTTCAGAAACGGAGTGAAAACCCAGGCTCAGTGTCTTCCTACAACCCAGAGTTCATTTCTGGTAAACCCAGTGATTTTTTGGCCCAAATGATTTTTCGCAGTTAAAGAACCCAACATGATTCTCACTATTAACTAAAGAGCATTTATGTAAGAGGTGCTGTGGTTTGTACCAGTTTCATAAGCAGAGTTGAACTACATATGGTCTGTAAGAGTAGGAATCACAGTTCATTTTTTCAGGGCATGCTCATTGTTCTTGCTGTATTTTAGAAACTGGAAAGAAGAGCTTACTACTTGCATTATAACAGAATGTGTTTCAGGGATGAGAACTCTGGTCTGAATTTCCCTTCAAAAATGGAGTTAAACCCCAGGATCTGTGTCTTCCGACAAGCAAGTGTTCATTTCTGGTAAACAAAGTGAATTTTGGGCTCAAATGATTTTTCACAGTTCAGCAACCCAAACCGATTCTCACTATTAACTAAAGAGCATTAATGAAAGAGGAGCTGTGGTTTGTATCAGTTTCATAAGCAGAGTTGAACTACATATGGTCCGTATGAGTAGGACACCCAGTTCTTTTTTTCTGGGCATGCTCATGGTTCTTACTGTATTGGAGAAGCTGGAAAGCAGAGGATGTTTCTTGCCTTAAAACAGAGTTTTTTTCAGGGATGAGAATCTGGTCTGAATTTCCCTTCAGAAATGGAGTTAAACCCCAGGATCTGTGTCTTCCTACAAGCAAGTGTTCATTTCTGGTAAAACAAGAGAATTTACTGCTCAAATGACTTTAGAAAGTTCTAGAACCCAACACGATTATCACTTTTAACTGAAGAGCATTTCTGTAAGGGGAGCCGTGGTTTGTATCAGTTTCAAAAGCAGAGTTGACCTGCATATGGTCCGTCTGAGTAGGAAACACAGTTCTTTTTTTCACGGCATGCTCATGGTTCTTGCTGTATTTTAGACTCTGGAAAGAAGAGCTTGCTTCTTGTGTTATAACAGAGTGTGTTTCAGGGAAGAGAACTCTGGTCTGAAATTCCCTTCAGAAACGGAGTTAAACCCCAGGATCTGTGTCTTCCTATAAGCAAGTGTTCATTTCTGGTAAACAAAGTGAATTTTGGGCTCAAATGATTTTTCGCAGTTCAGCAACCCAAACTGATTCTCACTATTAACTAAAGAGCATTAATGTAAGAGGAGCTGTGGTTTGTATCAGTTTCATAAGAGGAGTTGAACTACATATGGAACGTATGAGTAGAAAACACAGTTCTTTTTTCTGGACATGCTCATGTTTCTTACTATATTGGAGACACTGGAAAGAAGAGGATGATTCTTGCCTTAACACAGAGTGTTTTTCAGGGTTGAGTACTCTGGTCCTAATTTGCTATCAGAAACAGAGTTAAACCCCAGGATCTGTGTCTTTCTACAAGCAAGAGTTCAGTTCTGGTTAACCCAGTGAATTTTGGGCTCAAATGACTTTCGCAGTTCAGTAACCCAACGCTAATCTTACTATTAACTAAAGATCATTTATATAAGAGTAGCTGTGGTTTGTATCAGTTTCATAAGAAGAGTTGAACTACATATGGTCCGTATGAGTCGGAAACACAGTTCTTTTTTTCAGGGCATGCTCATGGTTCTTGCTGTATTGGTGAAGCTGGAAAGAAGAGCTTGCTTCTTGAATTAAAACTGGGTGTGTTTCATGGATGAGAACTCTGGTGTGAATTTCCCTTCACAAACGGAGTTAAACACCATGATCTTTGTCTTCCTACCAGCAAGAGTTCATTTCTGGTAAACCAAGTGAATTTTCGGATCAAAAGATTTTTCGCAGTTCACGAACCCTACGCTATTCTCACTATTAACTAATGAGAATTTATGTAAGAGGAGCTGGGGTCTGTATCATTTCATAAGCAGAGTTGAACTACATATGGTCAGTATTAGTAGGAAACACAGTTCTTTTTTTCTGGGCATGCTCACTGTTATTACTGTATTGGAGACCTTGGAAAGAAGAGGATGATTCTTGTCTTAAAACAGAGTGTTTTTCAGGGTTGAAAAACCTGGTCTGAATTTGCGTTCATAAACGGTGTTAAACCCCAGGATCTGTGTCTTCCTACAAGCAAGTGTTCATTTCTGGTAAACCAAGAGAATTTTCCGCTCAAATGACTTTAGACAGTTCTAGAACCCAACGCGATTATCACTTTTAGCTAAAGAGCATTAATGTAAGAGGAGCTGCGGTCTGTATCATTTCATAAGCCTAGTTGAACTACATATGGTCCGTATGAGTAGGAAACACAGTTCATTTTTTTTTGGGCATGCTCATGGTTCTTACTGTATTGGAGACGCTGGAAAGAAGAGGATGATTCTTGCCTTAAAACAGAGTTTTTTTCACGGTTGAGAATTCTGATTGAATTTGCCTTCATAAACGGAGTTAAACCCCAGGATCTGAGTCTTACTACAAGCAAGAGTTCAGTTCTGGTAAACCCAGTGAATTTTGGGATCAATTGATATTTCGCAGTTCAGGAACCCAACGCTATTCTTACTATTAACTAAAGAGCATTTATTTAAGAGGAGCTGTGGTCTGTATCTTTCATAAGCAGAGTTGAACTACATATTTTCTGTATGAGTCGGAAACACAGTTCTTTTATTCTGGGCATGCTCATGTTTCTTACTATATTGGAAACACTGGAAAGAATAGCTTCCTGCTTGCCTTAAAACAGAGTGTTTTTCAGGGATGAGAACTCAGGTCTGAATTTTCCTTCAGAAACGGAGTGAAAACCCAGGCTCAGTGTCTTCCTACAACCCAGAGTTCATTTCTGGTAAACCCAGTGATTTTTTGGCCCAAATGATTTTTCGCAGTTAAAGAACCCAACATGATTCTCACTATTAACTAAAGAGCATTTATGTAAGAGGTGCTGTGGTTTGTACCAGTTTCATAAGCAGAGTTGAACTACATATGGTCTGTAAGAGTAGGAATCACAGTTCATTTTTTCAGGGCATGCTCATTGTTCTTGCTGTATTTTAGAAACTGGAAAGAAGAGCTTACTACTTGCATTATAACAGAATGTGTTTCAGGGATGAGAACTCTGGTCTGAATTTCCCTTCAAAAATGGAGTTAAACCCCAGGATCTGTGTCTTCCGACAAGCAAGTGTTCATTTCTGGTAAACAAAGTGAATTTTGGGCTCAAATGATTTTTCACAGTTCAGCAACCCAAACCGATTCTCACTATTAACTAAAGAGCATTAATGAAAGAGGAGCTGTGGTTTGTATCAGTTTCATAAGCAGAGTTGAACTACATATGGTCCGTATGAGTAGGACACCCAGTTCTTTTTTTCTGGGCATGCTCATGGTTCTTACTGTATTGGAGAAGCTGGAAAGCAGAGGATGTTTCTTGCCTTAAAACAGAGTTTTTTTCAGGGATGAGAATCTGGTCTGAATTTCCCTTCAGAAATGGAGTTAAACCCCAGGATCTGTGTCTTCCTACAAGCAAGTGTTCATTTCTGGTAAAACAAGAGAATTTACTGCTCAAATGACTTTAGAAAGTTCTAGAACCCAACACGATTATCACTTTTAACTGAAGAGCATTTCTGTAAGGGGAGCCGTGGTTTGTATCAGTTTCAAAAGCAGAGTTGACCTGCATATGGTCCGTCTGAGTAGGAAACACAGTTCTTTTTTTCACGGCATGCTCATGGTTCTTGCTGTATTTTAGACTCTGGAAAGAAGAGCTTGCTTCTTGTGTTATAACAGAGTGTGTTTCAGGGAAGAGAACTCTGGTCTGAAATTCCCTTCAGAAACGGAGTTAAACCCCAGGATCTGTGTCTTCCTATAAGCAAGTGTTCATTTCTGGTAAACAAAGTGAATTTTGGGCTCAAATGATTTTTCGCAGTTCAGCAACCCAAACTGATTCTCACTATTAACTAAAGAGCATTAATGTAAGAGGAGCTGTGGTTTGTATCAGTTTCATAAGAGGAGTTGAACTACATATGGAACGTATGAGTAGAAAACACAGTTCTTTTTTCTGGACATGCTCATGTTTCTTACTATATTGGAGACACTGGAAAGAAGAGGATGATTCTTGCCTTAACACAGAGTGTTTTTCAGGGTTGAGTACTCTGGTCCTAATTTGCTATCAGAAACAGAGTTAAACCCCAGGATCTGTGTCTTTCTACAAGCAAGAGTTCAGTTCTGGTTAACCCAGTGAATTTTGGGCTCAAATGACTTTCGCAGTTCAGTAACCCAACGCTAATCTTACCATTAACTAAAGATCATTTATATAAGAGTAGCTGTGGTTTGTATCAGTTTCATAAGAAGAGTTGAACTACATATGGTCCGTATGAGTCGGAAACACAGTTCTTTTTTTCAGGGCATGCTCATGGTTCTTGCTGTATTGGTGAAGCTGGAAAGAAGAGCTTGCTTCTTGAATTAAAACTGGGTGTGTTTCATGGATGAGAACTCTGGTGTGAATTTCCCTTCACAAACGGAGTTAAACACCATGATCTTTGTCTTCCTACCAGCAAGAGTTCATTTCTGGTAAACCAAGTGAATTTTCGGATCAAAAGATTTTTCGCAGTTCACGAACCCTACGCTATTCTCACTATTAACTAATGAGAATTTATGTAAGAGGAGCTGGGGTCTGTATCATTTCATAAGCAGAGTTGAACTACATATGGTCAGTATTAGTAGGAAACACAGTTCTTTTTTTCTGGGCATGCTCACTGTTATTACTGTATTGGAGACCTTGGAAAGAAGAGGATGATTCTTGTCTTAAAACAGAGTGTTTTTCAGGGTTGAAAAACCTGGTCTGAATTTGCGTTCATAAACGGTGTTAAACCCCAGGATCTGTGTCTTCCTACAAGCAAGTGTTCATTTCTGGTAAACCAAGAGAATTTTCCGCTCAAATGACTTTAGACAGTTCTAGAACCCAACGCGATTATCACTTTTAGCTAAAGAGCATTAATGTAAGAGGAGCTGCGGTCTGTATCATTTCATAAGCCTAGTTGAACTACATATGGTCCGTATGAGTAGGAAACACAGTTCATTTTTTTTTGGGCATGCTCATGGTTCTTACTGTATTGGAGACGCTGGAAAGAAGAGGATGATTCTTGCCTTAAAACAGAGTTTTTTTCACGGTTGAGAATTCTGATTGAATTTGCCTTCATAAACGGAGTTAAACCCCAGGATCTGAGTCTTACTACAAGCAAGAGTTCAGTTCTGGTAAACCCAGTGAATTTTGGGATCAATTGATATTTCGCAGTTCAGGAACCCAACGCTATTCTTACTATTAACTGAAGAGCATTTATTTAAGAGGAGCTGTGGTCTGTATCTTTCATAAGCAGAGTTGAACTACATATTTTCTGTATGAGTCGGAAACACAGTTCTTTTATTCTGGGCATGCTCATGTTTCTTACTATATTGGAAACACTGGAAAGAATAGCTTCCTGCTTGCCTTAAAACAGAGTGTTTTTCAGGGATGAGAACTCAGGTCTGAATTTTCCTTCAGAAACGGAGTGAAAACCCAGGCTCAGTGTCTTCCTACAACCCAGAGTTCATTTCTGGTAAACCCAGTGATTTTTTGGCCCAAATGATTTTTCGCAGTTAAAGAACCCAACATGATTCTCACTATTAACTAAAGAGCATTTATGTAAGAGGTGCTGTGGTTTGTACCAGTTTCATAAGCAGAGTTGAACTACATATGGTCTGTAAGAGTAGGAATCACAGTTCATTTTTTCAGGGCATGCTCATTGTTCTTGCTGTATTTTAGAAACTGGAAAGAAGAGCTTACTACTTGCATTATAACAGAATGTGTTTCAGGGATGAGAACTCTGGTCTGAATTTCCCTTCAAAAATGGAGTTAAACCCCAGGATCTGTGTCTTCCGACAAGCAAGTGTTCATTTCTGGTAAACAAAGTGAATTTTGGGCTCAAATGATTTTTCACAGTTCAGCAACCCAAACCGATTCTCACTATTAACTAAAGATCATTAATGAAAGAGGAGCTGTGGTTTGTATCAGTTTCATAAGCAGAGTTGAACTACATATGGTCCGTATGAGTAGGACACCCAGTTCTTTTTTTCTGGGCATGCTCATGGTTCTTACTGTATTGGAGACGCTGGAAAGCAGAGGATGATTCTTGCCTTAAAACAGAGTTTTTTTCAGGGATGAGAATCTGGTCTGAATTTCCTTCAGAAATGGAGTTAAACCCCAGGATCTGTGTCTTCCTACAAGCAAGTGTTCACTTCTGGTAAAACAAGAGAATTTACTGCTCAAATGACTTTAGAAAGTTCTAGAACCCAACACGATTATCACTTTTAACTGAAGAGCATTTATGTAAGGGGAGCCGTGGTTTGTATCAGTTTCATAAGCAGAGTTGAACTACATATGGTCCGTCTGAGTAGGAAACACAGTTCTTTTTTTCACGGCATGCTCATGGTTCTTGCTGTATTTTAAACTCTGGAAAGAAGAGCTTGCTTCTTGTGTTATAACAGAGTGTGTTTCAGGGAAGAGAACTCTGGTCTGAATTTCCCTTCAGAAATGGAGTTAAACCCCAGGATCTGTGTCTTCCTACAAGCAAGTGTTCATTTCTGGTAAACAAAGTGAATTTTGGGCTCAAATGATTTTTCGCAGTTCAGCAACCCAAACTGATTCTCACTATTAACTAAAGAGCATTAATGTAAGAGGAGCTGTGGTTTGTATCAGTTTCATAAGAGGAGTTGAACTACATATGGAACGTATGAGTAGAAAACACAGTTCTTTTTTCTGGACATGCTCATGTTTCTTACTATATTGGAGACACTGGAAAGAAGAGGATGATTCTTGCCTTAACACAGAGTGTTTTTCAGGGTTGAGTACTCTGGTCCTAATTTGCTGTCAGAAACAGAGTTAAACCCCAGGATCTGTGTCTTCCTACAAGCAAGAGTTCAGTTCTGGTAAAAGCAGTGAATTTTGGGCTCAAATGACTTTCGCAGTTCAGTAACCCAACGCTAATCTTACTATTAACTAAAGATCATTTATGTAAGAGGAGCTGTGGTTTGTATCAGTTTCATAAGAAGAGTTGAACTACATATGGTCCGTATGTGTCGGAAACACAGTTCTTTTTTTCAGGGCATGCTCATGGTTCTTGCTGTATTGGTGAAGCTGGAAAGAAGAGCTTGCTTCTTGAAATAAAACTGGGTGTGTTTCATTGATGAGAACTCTGGTGTGAATTTCCCTTCACAAACAGAGTTAAACACCATGATCTTTGTCTTCCTACCAGCAAGAGTTCATTTCTGGTAAACCAAGTGAATTTTCGGCTCAAAAGATTTTTCGCAGTTCACGAACCCTACGCTATTCTCACTATTAACTAATGAGAATTTATGTAAGAGGAGCTGGGGTCTGTATCATTTCATAAGCAGAGTTGAACTACATATGGTCCGTATTAGTAGGAAACACAGTTCTTTTTTTCTGGGCATGCTCACTGTTATTACTGTATTGGAGTCCTTGGAAAGAAGAGGATGATTCTTGTCTTAAAACAGAGTGTTTGTCAGGGTTGAAAAATCTGGTCTGAATTTGAGTTAATAAATGGTGTTAAACCCCAGGATCTGTGTCTTCCTACAAGCAAGTGTTCATTTCTGGTAAACCAAGAGATTTTTCCCGCTCAAATGACTTTAGACAGTTCTAGAACCTAACGCGATTATCACTTTTAACTAAAGAGCATTAATGTAAGAGGAGCTGCGGTCTGTATCATTTCATAAGCCTAGTTGAACTACATATGGTCCGTATGAGTAGGAACACAGTTCATTTTTTTTGGGCATGCTCATGGTTCTTACTGTATTGGAGAAGCTGGAAAGCAGAGGATGATTCTTGCCTTAAAACAGAGTTTTTTTCGGGGATGAGAATCTGGTCTGAATTTCCCTTCAGAAATGGAGTTAAACCCCAGGATCTGTGTCTTCCTACAAGCAAGTGTTCATTTCTGGTAAAACAAGAGAATTTACTGCTCAAATGACTTTAGATAGTTCTAGAACCCAACACGATTATCACTTTTAACTGAAGAGCATTTATGTAAGGGGAGCCGTGGTTTGTATCAGTTTCAAAAGCAGAGTTGACCTACATATGGTCCGTCTGAGTAGGAAACACAGTTCTTTTTTTCACGGCATGCTCATGGTTCTTGCTGTATTTTAGACTCTGGAAAGAAGAGCTTGCTTCTTGTGTTATAACAGAGTGTGTTTCAGGGAAGAGAACTCTGGTCTGAAATTCCCTTCAGAAACGGAGTTAAACCCCAGGATCTGTGTCTTCCTACAAGCAAGTGTTCATTTCTGGTAAACAAAGTGAATTTTGGGCTCAAATGATTTTTCGCAGTTCAGCAACCCAAACTGATTCTCACTATTAACTAAAGAGCATTAATGTAAGAGGAGCTGTGGTTTGTATCAGTTTCATAAGAGGAGTTGAACTACATATGGAACGTATGAGTAGAAAACACAGTTCTTTTTTCTGGACATGCTCATGTTTCTTACTATATTGGAGACACTGGAAAGAAGAGGATGATTCTTGCCTTAACACAGAGTGTTTTTCAGGGTTGAGTACTCTAGTCCTAATTTGCTATCAGAAACAGAGTTAAACCCCAGGATCTGTGTCTTTCTACAAGCAAGAGTTCAGTTCTGGTTAACCCAGTGAATTTTGGGCTCAAATGACTTTCGCAGTTCAGTAACCCAACGCTAATCTTACTATTAACTAAAGATCATTTATATAAGAGTAGCTGTGGTTTGTATCAGTTTCATAAGAAGAGTTGAACTACATATGGTCCGTATGAGTCGGAAACACAGTTCTTTTTTTCAGGGCATGCTCATGGTTCTTGCTGTATTGGTGAAGCTGGAAAGAAGAGCTTGCTTCTTGAATTAAAACTGGGTGTGTTTCATGGATGAGAACTCTGGTGTGAATTTCCCTTCACAAACGGAGTTAAACACCATGATCTTTGTCTTCCTACCAGCAAGAGTTCATTTCTGGTAAACCAAGTGAATTTTCGGATCAAAAGATTTTTCGCAGTTCACGAACCCTACGCTATTCTCACTATTAACTAATGAGAATTTATGTAAGAGGAGCTGGGGTCTGTATCATTTCATAAGCAGAGTTGAACTACATATGGTCAGTATTAGTAGGAAACACAGTTCTTTTTTTCTGGGCATGCTCACTGTTATTACTGTATTGGAGACCTTGGAAAGAAGAGGATGATTCTTGTCTTAAAACAGAGTGTTTTTCAGGGTTGAAAAACCTGGTCTGAATTTGCGTTCATAAACGGTGTTAAACCCCAGGATCTGTGTCTTCCTACAAGCAAGTGTTCATTTCTGGTAAACCAAGAGAATTTTCCGCTCAAATGACTTTAGACAGTTCTAGAACCCAACGCGATTATCACTTTTAGCTAAAGAGCATTAATGTAAGAGGAGCTGCTGTCTGTATCATTTCATAAGCCTAGTTGAACTACATATGGTCCGTATGAGTAGGAAACACAGTTCATTTTTTTTTGGGCATGCTCATGGTTCTTACTGTATTGGAGACGCTGGAAAGAAGAGGATGATTCTTGCCTTAAAACAGAGTTTTTTTCACGGTTGAGAATTCTGATTGAATTTGCCTTCATAAACGGAGTTAAACCCCAGGATCTGAGTCTTACTAAAAGCAAGAGTTCAGTTCTGGTAAACCCAGTGAATTTTGGGATCAATTGATATTTCGCAGTTCAGGAACCCAACGCTATTCTTACTATTAACTAAAGAGCATTTATTTAAGAGGAGCTGTGGTCTGTATCTTTCATAAGCAGAGTTGAACTACATATTTTCTGTATGAGTCGGAAACACAGTTCTTTTATTCTGGGCATGCTCATGTTTCTTACTATATTGGAAACACTGGAAAGAATAGCTTCCTGCTTGCCTTAAAACAGTACGTTTTTCAGGGATGAGAACTCAGGTCTGAATTTTCCTTCAGAAACGGAGTGAAAACCCAGGCTCAGTGTCTTCCTACAACCCAGAGTTCATTTCTGGTAAACCCAGTGATTTTTTGGCCCAAATGATTTTTCGCAGTTAAAGAACCCAACATGATTCTCACTATTAACTAAAGAGCATTTATGTAAGAGGTGCTGTGGTTTGTACCAGTTTCATAAGCAGAGTTGAACTACATATGGTCTGTAAGAGTAGGAATCACAGTTCATTTTTTCAGGGCATGCTCATTGTTCTTGCTGTATTTTAGAAACTGGAAAGAAGAGCTTACTACTTGCATTATAACAGAATGTGTTTCAGGGATGAGAACTCTGGTCTGAATTTCCCTTCAAAAATGGAGTTAAACCCCAGGATCTGTGTCTTCCGACAAGCAAGTGTTCATTTCTGGTAAACAAAGTGAATTTTGGGCTCAAATGATTTTTCACAGTTCAGCAACCCAAACCGATTCTCACTATTAACTAAAGATCATTAATGAAAGAGGAGCTGTGGTTTGTATCAGTTTCATAAGCAGAGTTGAACTACATATGGTCCGTATGAGTAGGACACCCAGTTCTTTTTTTCTGGGCATGCTCATGGTTCTTACTGTATTGGAGACGCTGGAAAGCAGAGGATGATTCTTGCCTTAAAACAGAGTTTTTTTCAGGGATGAGAATCTGGTCTGAATTTCCTTCAGAAATGGAGTTAAACCCCAGGATCTGTGTCTTCCTACAAGCAAGTGTTCACTTCTGGTAAAACAAGAGAATTTACTGCTCAAATGACTTTAGAAAGTTCTAGAACCCAACACGATTATCACTTTTAACTGAAGAGCATTTATGTAAGGGGAGCCGTGGTTTGTATCAGTTTCATAAGCAGAGTTGAACTACATATGGTCCGTCTGAGTAGGAAACACAGTTCTTTTTTTCACGGCATGCTCATGGTTCTTGCTGTATTTTAAACTCTGGAAAGAAGAGCTTGCTTCTTGTGTTATAACAGAGTGTGTTTCAGGGAAGAGAACTCTGGTCTGAATTTCCCTTCAGAAACGGAGTTAAACCCCAGGATCTGTGTCTTCCTACAAGCAAGTGTTACTTTCTGGTAAACAAAGTGAATTTTGGGCTCAAATGATTTTTCGCAGTTCAGCAACCCAAACTGATTCTCACTATTAACTAAAGAGCATTAATGTAAGAGGAGCTGTGGTTTGTATCAGTTTCATAAGAGGAGTTGAACTACATATGGAACGTATGAGTAGAAAACACAGTTCTTTTTTCTGGACATGCTCATGTTTCTTACTATATTGGAGACACTGGAAAGAAGAGGATGATTCTTGCCTTAACACAGAGTGTTTTTCAGGGTTGAGTACTCTGGTCCTAATTTGCTGTCAGAAACAGAGTTAAACCCCAGGATCTGTGTCTTCCTACAAGCAAGAGTTCAGTTCTGGTAAAAGCAGTGAATTTTGGGCTCAAATGACTTTCGCAGTTCAGTAACCCAACGCTAATCTTACTATTAACTAAAGATCATTTATGTAAGAGGAGCTGTGGTTTGTATCAGTTTCATAAGAAGAGTTGAACTACATATGGTCCGTATGTGTCGAAAACACAGTTCTTTTTTTCAGGTCATGCTCATGGTTCTTACTGTATTGGAGACGCTGGAAAGAAGAGCATAATTCTTGCCTTAAAACAGAGTGTTTTTCAGGGTTGAGAATTCTGGTCTGAATTTGTCTTCATAAACGGAGTTAAACCCCAGGATCTGCGTCTTAGTACAAGCAAGAGTTCAGTTCTAGAAAACCCAGTGAATTTTGGGCACAAATGATTATTTGCAGTTCAGGATCCCAACGGTATTTTCACTATTAACTAAAGAGCATTTATGTAAGAGGAGCTGGGGTTTGTATCAGTTTCATAAGCAGAGTTGAACTATATATGGTAGTCTGAGTAGGAAACACTGTACTTTTTTTTCAGGGCATGCTCATGGTTCTTGCTGTATTTTAGACTCTGGAAAGAAGAGCTTCCTTCTTGCGTTAAAACAGAGTGTGTTTCATGGATGAGAACACTGGTCTGAATTTCCCTTCAGGAACCGAGTTAATCCCCAGGATCTATGTCTTCCTAGAAGCAAGAGTTCATTTCTGGTAAACCCAGTGATTTTTGGGCTCAAATGATGTTTTCACAGTTCAGGAACCCCATGCAATTCCTACTATTAACTAAAGAGCATGTATGTAAGAGGAGCTGCGGTCTGTATCATTTCATAGGCAGAGATGAACTACATATGGTCCATATGAGTAGGAAACACAGTTCTTTTTTTCTGGGCATGCTCACGGTTCTTACTGTATTGTAGACGCTGGAAAGAAGAGGATGATTCTTGCCTTAAAACAGAGTGATTTTCAGGGTTGATAATTCTGGTCTGAATTTGGCTTCATAAATGGAATTAAACCCCAGGATATGTGTCTTACTACAAGCAAGAGTTCAGTTCTGGTAAACCCAATGAATTTTGGGCTCAAAAATTATTTGTAGTCAGGAACCAAACGCTATTTTCACTATTAACTAAAGAGCATTTATGTAAGAGGAGCTGGGGTTTGTATCAGTTTCATAAAGCAGAGTTGAATACATATGGTCCGACTGAGTAGGAAACAAAGTTCTTTTTTTCAGGGCATGCTCATGGTTCTTGCTGTATTTTAGACTCTGGAAAGAAGAGCTTGCTTCTTGCGTTATAACAGAGTGTGTTTCAGGGATGAGAACACTGGTCTGAATTTGTCTTCATAAACGGAGTTAAACGCCAGGATCTGTGTCTTCCTACAAGCGAGAGTTCATTTCTGGTAAACCCAGGGAATTTTGTGCTCAAATGATTTTTCGCAGTTCAGGAACCCAACGCTATTCTCACTATTAACTAAAGAGCATTTATGTAAGAGGAAGTGTGGTCTGTATCAGTTTCATAAGCAGAGTTGAACTACATATGGTCCGTATGAATAGGAAACACAGTTCTTTTTTTATGGGCATGCTCATGTTTCTTACTATATTGGATACGCTGGAAAGAAGAGGATGATTCTTGCCTTAAAACAGAGTGTGTGTCAGGGATGAGAACTCAGGTCTGAATTTGTCTTCAGAAAAGGAGTTAAACCCCAGGATAAATGTCTTCCTACAAGCAAGAGTTCAGTTCTGGTAATCCCAGTGATTTTTCGGCTCAAATGATTTTTGCAGTTCAGAAACCCTATGCTATTCTCACTACTAAATAAGAGCATTTATGTAAGAGGAGCTGTGGTCTGTATCAGTTTCATAAGCAGAGTTCAACTACATATGGTCCGTCTGAGTAGGAAACAAAGTTCTTTTTTTCAGGGCATGCTCATGGTTCTTGCTGTATTTTAGACTCTGGAAAGAAGAGCTTGCTTCTTGCGTTAAAACAGAGTGTGTTTCATGGATGAGAACACGGGTCTGAATTTCCCTTCAGAAATGGAGTTAATCCCCAGGATCTGTGTCTTCCTACAAGCAAGAGTTCATTTCTGGTAAACCCAGTGAATTTTGGGCTCAAATGATTTTTCGCAGTTCACGAACCCTACGCTGTTCTCACTATTAACTGAAGAGCATTTATGTAAGAGGAGCTGTGGTTTGTATCAGTTTCATAAGCAGAGTTGAACTACATATGGTCTGCATCACTCAGAAACACAGTTCTTTATTTCTGGGCATGCTCATGTTTGTTACTATATTGGAGACGCTGGAAAGAAGAGGATAATTCTTGCCTAAAACAGAGTGTTTTTCAGGGATGAGAACTCTGGTCTGAATTTGCCTTCAGAAACGGAGTTAAACCCCAGGATCTGTGTCTTACTACAAGCAAGAGTTCAGTTCTGGTAATCCCAGTGATTTTTGGGCTCAAATGATGTTTTCACAGTTCAGGAACCCCATGCAATTCTCACTATTAACTAAAGAGCATTTATGTAAGAGGAGCTGCGGTCTGTATCATTTCATAGGCAGAGATGAACTACATATGGTCCATATGAGTAGGAAACACAGTTCTTTTTTTCTGGGCATGCTCACGGTTCTTACTGTATTGTAGACGCTGGAAAGAAGAGGATGATTCTTGCCTTAAAACAGAGTGATTTTCAGGGTTGAGAATTCTGGTCTGAATTTGTCTTCATAAACGGAATTAAACCCCAGGATCTGTGTCTTACAACAAGCAAGAGTTCAGTTATGGTAAACCCAGTGAATTTTGGGCTCAAAAATTATTTGTAGTTCAGGAACCAAACGCTATTTTCACTATTAACTAATGGGCATTTATGTAAGAGGAGCTGGGGTTTGTATCAGTTTCATAAGCAGAGTTGACCAACATATGGTCCGTCTGAGTAGGAAACACAGTTCTTTTTTTATGGGCATGCTCATGTTTCTTACTATATTGGAGACGCTGGAAAGAAGAGGATGATTCTTGCCTTAAAACTGAGTGTGTTTCAGGGATGAGAACTCTGGTCTGAATTTGTCTTCAGAAAAGGAGTTAAACCCCAGGATAAGTGTCTTCCTACAAGCAAGAGTTCAGTTCTGGTAATCCCAGTGATTTTGGGGCTCAAATGTTTTTCCGCAGTTCAGAAACCCTATGCTATACTCAGTACTAACTAAAGAGCATTTATGTAAGAGGAGCTGTGGTCTGTATCTGTTTCATAAATAGAGTTCAACTACATATGGCCTGTATGAATAGGAAACACAGTTCTTTTTTCAGGGCATGCTCATGGTTCTTGCTGTATTTTAGACTCTAGAAAGAAGAGCTTGCTTCTTGCGTTAAAACAGCGTGTGTTTCAGGGATGAGAACTCTGGTCTGAATTTCCCTTCAGAAACGGAGTTAAACCCCAGGATCTGTGTCTTCCTACAAGAAAGTGTTCATTTCTGGTAAACGAAGTGAATTTTCGGCTCAAATGAGTTTACACAGTTCTAGAACCCAACGCGATTATCACTATTAACTAAAGAGCATTTATATAAGAGGAGCTGTGGTTTGTATAAGTTTCATAAGCAGAGTTGAACTACATATGGTCTGCATCACTCGGAAACACAGTTCTTTATTTCTGGGCATGCTCATGTTTGTTACTATATTGGAGACGCTGGAAAGAAGAGGATGATTCTTGCCTAAAACAGAGTGTTTTTCAGGGATGAGAACTCTGGTCTGAATTTGCCTTCAGAAACGGAGTTAAACCCCAGGATAAGTGTCTTAATACAAACAAGAGTTCAGTTCTGGTAATCCCAGCGATTTTGGGGCTTAAATGATGTTTTCACAGTTCAGGAACCCCATGCAATTCTCACTATTAACTAAAGAGCATTTATGTAAGAGGAGCTGCGGTCTGTATCATTTCATAGGCAGAGAAGAACTACATATGGTCCATATGAGAAGGAAACAGAGTTCTTTTTTTCTGGGCATGCTCACGGTTCTTACTGTATTGTAGACACTGGAAAGAAGAGGATGATTCTTGCCTTAAAACAGAGTGATTTTCAGGGTTGAGAATTCTGGTCTGAATTTGTCTTCATAAACGGAATTAAACCCCAGGATCTGTGTCTTAATACAAGCAAGAGTTCAGTTCTGGTAAACCCAGTGAATTTTGGGCTCAAAAATTATTTGTAGTTCAGGAACCAAACGCTATTTTCACTATTAACTAATGGGCATTTATGTAAGAGGAGCTGGGGTTTGTATCAGTTTCATAAGCAGAGTTGAACTACAAATGGTCCGTCTGAGTAGGAAACAAAGTTCTTTTTTTCAGGGTATGCTCATGGATCTTGCTGTATAGTAGATTACGGAAAGAAGAGCTTGCTTCTTGCGTTATAACAGAGTGTGTTTCAGGGATGAGAACACTGGTCTGAATTTGTCTTCATAAACGGAGTTAAACGCCAGGATCTGTGTCTTCCTACAAGCGAGAGTTCATTTCTGGTAAACCCAGTGAATTTTGTGCTCAAATGATTTTTCGCAGTTCCGGAACCCAACGCTATTCTCACTATTAACTAAAGAGCATTTATGTAAGAGGAAGTGTGGTCTGTATCAGGTTCATAAGCAGAGTTGAACTACATATGGTCCGTATGAATAGGAAACACATTTCTTTTTTTATGGGCATGCTCATGTTTCTTACTACATTGGATACGCTGGAAAGAAGAGGATGATTCTTGCCTTAAAACAGAGTGTGTTTCAGGGATGAGAACTCAGGTCTGAATTTGTCTTCAGAAAAGGAGTTAAACCCCAGGATAAATGTCTTCCTACAAGCAAGAGTTCAGTTCTGGTAATCCCAGTGATTTTTCGGCTCAAATGTTTTTTTGCAGTTCAGAAACCCTATGCTATTCTCACTACTAACTAAAGAGCATTTATGTAAGAGGAGCTGTGGTCTGTATCAGTTTCAGAAGCAGAGTTCAACTACATATGGCCCGTATGAATAGGAAACACAGTTCTTTTTTCAGGGCATGCTCATGGTTCTTGCTCTATTTTAGACACTAGAAAGAAGAGCTTGCTTCTTGTGTTAAAACAGAGTGGGTTTCAGGGATGAGAACTCTGGTCTGAATTTCCCTTCAGAAACGGAGTTAAACCCCAGGATCTGTGTCTTCCTACAAGCAAGTGTTCATTTCTGGTAAACCAAGTGAATTTTCACTCAAATGAGTTTACACAGTTCTAGAACCCAACGCGATTATCACTATTAACTAAAGAGCATCTATATAAGAGGAGCTGTGGTTTGTATAAGTTTCATAAGCAGAGTTGAACTACATATGGTCCGTCTGAGTAGGAAACAAAGTTCTTTTTTTCAGGGCATGCTCATGGTTCTTGCTGTATTTTAGACTCTGGAAAGAAGAGCTTGCTTCTTGCGTTAAAACAGAGTGTGTTTCATGGATGAGAACACGGGTCTGAATTTCCCGTCAGAAATGGAGTTAATCCCCAGGATCTGTGTCTTCCTACAAGCAAGAGTTCATTTCTGGTAAACCCAGTGAATTTTGGGCTCAAATGATTTTTCGCAGTTCACGAACCCTACGCTGTTCTCACTATTAACTGAAGAGCATTTATGTAAGAGGAGCTGTGGTTTGTATCAGTTTCATAAGCAGAGTTGAACTACATATGGTCTGCATCACTCAGAAACACAGTTCTTTATTTCTGGGCATGCTCATGTTTGTTACTATATTGGAGACGCTGGAAAGAAGAGGATAATTCTTGCCTAAAACAGAGTGTTTTTCAGGGATGAGAACTCTGGTCTGAATTTGCCTTCAGAAATGGAGTTAAACCCCAGGATCTGTGTCTTACTACAAGCAAGAGTTCAGTTCTGGTAATCCCAGTGATTTTGGGGCTCAAATGATGTTTTCACAGTTCAGGAACCCCATGCAATTCTCACTATTAACTAAAGAGCATTTATGTAAGAGGAGCTGTGGTCTGTATCATTTCATAGGCAGAGATGAACTACATATGGTCCATATGAGTAGGAAACACAGTTCTTTTTTTCTGGGCATGCTCACGGTTCTTACTGTATTGTAGACGCTGGAAAGAAGAGGATGATTCTTGCCTTAAAACAGAGTGATTTTCAGGGTTGAGAATTCTGGTCTGAATTTGTCTTCATAAACGGAATTAAACCCCAGGATCTGTGTCTTACAACAAGCAAGAGTTCAGTTATGGTAAACCCAGTGAATTTTGGGCTCAAAAATTATTTGTAGTTCAGGAACCAAACGCTATTTTCACTATTAACTAATGGGCATTTATGTAAGAGGAGCTGGGGTTTGTATCAGTTTCATAAGCAGAGTTGACCTACATATGGTCCGTCTGAGTAGGAAACACAGTTCTTTTTTTATGGGCATGCTCATGTTTCTTACTATATTGGAGACGCTGGAAAGAAGAGGATGATTCTTGCCTTAAAACTGAGTGTGTTTCAGGGATGAGAACTCTGGTCTGAATTTGTCTTCAGAAAAGGAGTTAAACCCCAGGATAAGTGTCTTCCTACAAGCAAGAGTTCAGTTCTGGTAATCCCAGTGATTTTTGGGCTCAAATGTTTTTCCGCAGTTCAGAAACCCTATGCTATACTCAGTACTAACTAAAGAGCATTTATGTAAGAGGAGCTGTGGTCTGTATCTGTTTCATAAATAGAGTTCAACTACATATGGCCCGTATGAATAGGAAACACAGTTCTTTTTTCAGGGCATGCTCATGGTTCTTGCTGTATTTTAGACTCTAGAAAGAAGAGCTTGCTTCTTGCGTTAAAACAGAGTGTGTTTCAGGGATGAGAACTCTGGTCTGAATTTCCCTTCAGAAACGGAGTTAAACCCCAGGATCTGTGTCTTCCTACAAGAAAGTGTTCATTTCTGGTAAACGAAGTGAATTTTCGGCTCAAATGAGTTTACACAGTTCTAGAACCCAACGCGATTATCACTATTAACTAAAGAGCATTTATATAAGAGGAGCTGTGGTTTGTATAAGTTTCATAAGCAGAGTTGAACTACATATGGTCTGCATCACTCGGAAACACAGTTCTTTATTTCTGGGCATGCTCATGTTTGTTACTATATTGGAGACGCTGGAAAGAAGAGGATGATTCTTGCCTAAAACAGAGTGTTTTTCAGGGATGAGAACTCTGGTCTGAATTTGCCTTCAGAAACGGAGTTAAACCCCAGGATAAGTGTCTTAATACAAACAAGAGTTCAGTTCTGGTAATCCCAGCGATTTTGGGGCTTAAATGATGTTTTCACAGTTCAGGAACCCCATGCAATTCTCACTATTAACTAAAGAGCATTTATGTAAGAGGAGCTGCGGTCTGTATCATTTCATAGGCAGAGAAGAACTACATATGGTCCATATGAGAAGGAATCAGAGTTCTTTTTTTCTGGGCATGCTCACGGTTCTTACTGTATTGTAGACACTGGAAAGAAGAGGATGATTCTTGCCTTAAAAAGGAGTGATTTTCAGGGTTGAGAATTCTGGTCTGAATTTGTCTTCATAAACGGAATTAAACCCCAGGATCTGTGTCTTACTACAAGCAAGAGTTCAGTTCTGGTAAACCCAGTGAATTTTGGGCTCAAAAATTATTTGTAGTTCAGGAACCAAACGCTATTTTCACTATTAACTAATGGGCATTTATGTAAGAGGAGCTGGGGTTTGTATCAGTTTCATAAGCAGAGTTGAACTACAAATGGTCCGTCTGAGTAGGAAACAAAGTTCTTTTTTTCAGGGTATGCTCATGGATCTTGCTGTATAGTAGATTACGGAAAGAAGAGCTTGCTTCTTGCGTTATAACAGAGTGTGTTTCAGGGATGAGAACACTGGTCTGAATTTGTCGTCATAAACGGAGTTAAACGCCAGGATCTGTGTCTTCCTACAAGCGAGAGTTCATTTCTGGTAAACCCAGTGAATTTTGTGCTCAAATGATTTTTCGCAGTTCCGGAACCCAACGCTATTCTCACTATTAACTAAAGAGCATTTATGTAAGAGGAAGTGTGGTCTGTATCAGGTTCATAAGCAGAGTTGAACTACATATGGTCCGTATGAATAGGAAACACAGTTCTTTTTTTATGGGCATGCTCATGTTTCTTACTACATTGGATACGCTGGAAAGAAGAGGATGATTCTTGCCTTAAAACAGAGTGTGTTTCAGGGATGAGAACTCAGGTCTGAATTTGTCTTCAGAAAAGGAGTTAAACCCCAGGATAAATGTCTTCCTACAAGCAAGAGTTCAGTTCTGGTAATCCCAGTGAATTTTCGGCTCAAATGTTTTTTTGCAGTTCAGAAACTCTATGCTATTCTCACTACTAACTAAAGAGCATTTATGTAAGAGGAGCTGTGGTCTGTATCAGTTTCAGAAGCAGAGTTCAACTACATATGGCCCGTATGAATAGGAAACACAGTTCTTTTTTCAGGGAATGCTCATGGTTCTTGCCGTATTTTAGACTCTAGAAAGAAGAGCTTGCTTCTTGTGTTAAAACAGAGTGTGTTTCAGGGATGAGAACTCTGGTCTGAGTTTCCCTTCAGAAACGGAGTTAAACCCCAGGATCTGTGTCTTCCTACAATCAAGTGTTCATTTCTGGTAAACCAAGTGAATTTTCGGCTCAAATGAGTTTACACAGTTCTAGAACCCAACGCGATTATCACTATTAACTAAAGAGCATCTATATAAGAGGAGCTGTGGTTTGTATAAGTTTCATAAGCAGAGTTGAACTACAAATGGTCCGTCTGAGTAGGAAACAAAGTTCTTTTTTTCAGGGTATGCTCATGGATCTTGCTGTATAGTAGATTACGGAAAGAAGAGCTTGCTTCTTGCGTTATAACAGAGTGTGTTTCAGGGATGAGAACACTGGTCTGAATTTGTCTTCATAAACGGAGTTAAACGCCAGGATCTGTGTCTTCCTACAAGCGAGAGTTCATTTCTGGTAAACCCAGTGAATTTTGTGCTCAAATGATTTTTCGCAGTTCCGGAACCCAACGCTATTCTCACTATTAACTAAAGAGCATTTATGTAAGAGGAAGTGTGGTCTGTATCAGGTTCATAAGCAGAGTTGAACTACATATGGTCCGTATGAATAGGAAACACATTTCTTTTTTTATGGGCATGCTCATGTTTCTTACTACATTGGATACGCTGGAAAGAAGAGGATGATTCTTGCCTTAAAACAGAGTGTGTTTCAGGGATGAGAACTCAGGTCTGAATTTGTCTTCAGAAAAGGAGTTAAACCCCAGGATAAATGTCTTCCTACAAGCAAGAGTTCAGTTCTGGTAATCCCAGTGATTTTTCGGCTCAAATGTTTTTTTGCAGTTCAGAAACCCTATGCTATTCTCACTACTAACTAAAGAGCATTTATGTAAGAGGAGCTGTGGTCTGTATCAGTTTCAGAAGCAGAGTTCAACTACATATGGCCCGTATGAATAGGAAACACAGTTCTTTTTTCAGGGCATGCTCATGGTTCTTGCTCTATTTTAGACACTAGAAAGAAGAGCTTGCTTCTTGTGTTAAAACAGAGTGGGTTTCAGGGATGAGAACTCTGGTCTGAATTTCCCTTCAGAAACGGAGTTAAACCCCAGGATCTGTGTCTTCCTACAAGCAAGTGTTCATTTCTGGTAAACCAAGTGAATTTTCACTCAAATGAGTTTACACAGTTCTAGAACCCAACGCGATTATCACTATTAACTAAAGAGCATCTATATAAGAGGAGCTGTGGTTTGTATAAGTTTCATAAGCAGAGTTGAACTACATATGGTCCGTCTGAGTAGGAAACAAAGTTCTTTTTTTCAGGGCATGCTCATGGTTCTTGCTGTATTTTAGACTCTGGAAAGAAGAGCTTGCTTCTTGCGTTAAAACAGAGTGTGTTTCATGGATGAGAACACGGGTCTGAATTTCCCGTCAGAAATGGAGTTAATCCCCAGGATCTGTGTCTTCCTACAAGCAAGAGTTCATTTCTGGTAAACCCAGTGAATTTTGGGCTCAAATGATTTTTCGCAGTTCACGAACCCTACGCTGTTCTCACTATTAACTGAAGAGCATTTATGTAAGAGGAGCTGTGGTTTGTATCAGTTTCATAAGCAGAGTTGAACTACATATGGTCTGCATCACTCAGAAACACAGTTCTTTATTTCTGGGCATGCTCATGTTTGTTACTATATTGGAGACGCTGGAAAGAAGAGGATAATTCTTGCCTAAAACAGAGTGTTTTTCAGGGATGAGAACTCTGGTCTGAATTTGCCTTCAGAAACGGAGTTAAACCCCAGGATCTGTGTCTTACTACAAGCAAGAGTTCAGTTCTGGTAATCCCAGTGATTTTGGGGCTCAAATGATGTTTTCACAGTTCAGGAACCCCATGCAATTCTCACTATTAACTAAAGAGCATTTATGTAAGAGGAGCTGTGGTCTGTATCATTTCATAGGCAGAGATGAACTACATATGGTCCATATGAGTAGGAAACACAGTTCTTTTTTTCTGGGCATGCTCACGGTTCTTACTGTATTGTAGACGCTGGAAAGAAGAGGATGATTCTTGCCTTAAAACAGAGTGATTTTCAGGGTTGAGAATTCTGGTCTGAATTTGTCTTCATAAACGGAATTAAACCCCAGGATCTGTGTCTTACAACAAGCAAGAGTTCAGTTATGGTAAACCCAGTGAATTTTGGGCTCAAAAATTATTTGTAGTTCAGGAACCAAACGCTATTTTCACTATTAACTAATGGGCATTTATGTAAGAGGAGCTGGGGTTTGTATCAGTTTCATAAGCAGAGTTGACCTACATATGGTCCGTCTGAGTAGGAAACACAGTTCTTTTTTTATGGGCATGCTCATGTTTCTTACTATATTGGAGACGCTGGAAAGAAGAGGATGATTCTTGCCTTAAAACTGAGTGTGTTTCAGGGATGAGAACTCTGGTCTGAATTTGTCTTCAGAAAAGGAGTTAAACCCCAGGATAAGTGTCTTCCTACAAGCAAGAGTTCAGTTCTGGTAATCCCAGTGATTTTTGGGCTCAAATGTTTTTCCGCAGTTCAGAAACCCTATGCTATACTCAGTACTAACTAAAGAGCATTTATGTAAGAGGAGCTGTGGTCTGTATCTGTTTCATAAATAGAGTTCAACTACATATGGCCCGTATGAATAGGAAACACAGTTCTTTTTTCAGGGCATGCTCATGGTTCTTGCTGTATTTTAGACTCTAGAAAGAAGAGCTTGCTTCTTGCGTTAAAACAGAGTGTGTTTCAGGGATGAGAACTCTGGTCTGAATTTCCCTTCATAAACGGAGTTAAACCCCAGGATCTGTGTCTTCCTACAAGAAAGTGTTCATTTCTGGTAAACGAAGTGAATTTTCGGCTCAAATGAGTTTACACAGTTCTAGAACCCAACGCGATTATCACTATTAACTAAAGAGCATTTATATAAGAGGAGCTGTGGTTTGTATAAGTTTCATAAGCAGAGTTGAACTACATATGGTCTGCATCACTCGGAAACACAGTTCTTTATTTCTGGGCATGCTCATGTTTGTTACTATATTGGAGACGCTGGAAAGAAGAGGATGATTCTTGCCTAAAACAGAGTGTTTTTCAGGGATGAGAACTCTGGTCTGAATTTGCCTTCAGAAACGGAGTTAAACCCCAGGATAAGTGTCTTAATACAAACAAGAGTTCAGTTCTGGTAATCCCAGCGATTTTGGGGCTTAAATGATGTTTTCACAGTTCAGGAACCCCATGCAATTCTCACTATTAACTAAAGAGCATTTATGTAAGAGGAGCTGCGGTCTGTATCATTTCATAGGCAGAGAAGAACTACATATGGTCCATATGAGAAGGAAACAGAGTTCTTTTTTTCTGGGCATGCTCACGGTTCTTACTGTATTGTAGACACTGGAAAGAAGAGGATGATTCTTGCCTTAAAACAGAGTGATTTTCAGGGTTGAGAATTCTGGTCTGAATTTGTCTTCATAAACGGAATTAAACCCCAGGATCTGTGTCTTAATACAAGCAAGAGTTCAGTTCTGGTAAACCCAGTGAATTTTGGGCTCAAAAATTATTTGTAGTTCAGGAACCAAACGCTATTTTCACTATTAACTAATGGGCATTTATGTAAGAGGAGCTGGGGTTTGTATCAGTTTCATAAGCAGAGTTGAACTACAAATGGTCCGTCTGAGTAGGAAACAAAGTTCTTTTTTTCAGGGTATGCTCATGGATCTTGCTGTATAGTAGATTACGGAAAGAAGAGCTTGCTTCTTGCGTTATAACAGAGTGTGTTTCAGGGATGAGAACACTGGTCTGAATTTGTCGTCATAAACGGAGTTAAACGCCAGGATCTGTGTCTTCCTACAAGCGAGAGTTCATTTCTGGTAAACCCAGTGAATTTTGTGCTCAAATGATTTTTCGCAGTTCCGGAACCCAACGCTATTCTCACTATTAACTAAAGAGCATTTATGTAAGAGGAAGTGTGGTCTGTATCAGGTTCATAAGCAGAGTTGAACTACATATGGTCCGTATGAATAGGAAACACAGTTCTTTTTTTATGGGCATGCTCATGTTTCTTACTACATTGGATACGCTGGAAAGAAGAGGATGATTCTTGCCTTAAAACAGAGTGTGTTTCAGGGATGAGAACTCAGGTCTGAATTTGTCTTCAGAAAAGGAGTTAAACCCCAGGATAAATGTCTTCCTACAAGCAAGAGTTCAGTTCTGGTAATCCCAGTGAATTTTCGGCTCAAATGTTTTTTTGCAGTTCAGAAACTCTATGCTATTCTCACTACTAACTAAAGAGCATTTATGTAAGAGGAGCTGTGGTCTGTATCAGTTTCAGAAGCAGAGTTCAACTACATATGGCCCGTATGAATAGGAAACACAGTTCTTTTTTCAGGGAATGCTCATGGTTCTTGCCGTATTTTAGACTCTAGAAAGAAGAGCTTGCTTCTTGTGTTAAAACAGAGTGTGTTTCAGGGATGAGAACTCTGGTCTGAGTTTCCCTTCAGAAACGGAGTTAAACCCCAGGATCTGTGTCTTCCTACAATCAAGTGTTCATTTCTGGTAAACCAAGTGAATTTTCGGCTCAAATGAGTTTACACAGTTCTAGAACCCAACGCGATTATCACTATTAACTAAAGAGCATCTATATAAGAGGAGCTGTGGTTTGTATAAGTTTCATAAGCAGAGTTGAACTACAAATGGTCCGTCTGAGTAGGAAACAAAGTTCTTTTTTTCAGGGTATGCTCATGGATCTTGCTGTATAGTAGATTACGGAAAGAAGAGCTTGCTTCTTGCGTTATAACAGAGTGTGTTTCAGGGATGAGAACACTGGTCTGAATTTGTCTTCATAAACGGAGTTAAACGCCAGGATCTGTGTCTTCCTACAAGCGAGAGTTCATTTCTGGTAAACCCAGTGAATTTTGTGCTCAAATGATTTTTCGCAGTTCCGGAACCCAACGCTATTCTCACTATTAACTAAAGAGCATTTATGTAAGAGGAAGTGTGGTCTGTATCAGGTTCATAAGCAGAGTTGAACTACATATGGTCCGTATGAATAGGAAACACATTTCTTTTTTTATGGGCATGCTCATGTTTCTTACTACATTGGATACGCTGGAAAGAAGAGGATGATTCTTGCCTTAAAACAGAGTGTGTTTCAGGGATGAGAACTCAGGTCTGAATTTGTCTTCAGAAAAGGAGTTAAACCCCAGGATAAATGTCTTCCTACAAGCAAGAGTTCAGTTCTGGTAATCCCAGTGATTTTTCGGCTCAAATGTTTTTTTGCAGTTCAGAAACCCTATGCTATTCTCACTACTAACTAAAGAGCATTTATGTAAGAGGAGCTGTGGTCTGTATCAGTTTCAGAAGCAGAGTTCAACTACATATGGCCCGTATGAATAGGAAACACAGTTCTTTTTTCAGGGCATGCTCATGGTTCTTGCTCTATTTTAGACACTAGAAAGAAGAGCTTGCTTCTTGTGTTAAAACAGAGTGGGTTTCAGGGATGAGAACTCTGGTCTGAATTTCCCTTCAGAAACGGAGTTAAACCCCAGGATCTGTGTCTTCCTACAAGCAAGTGTTCATTTCTGGTAAACCAAGTGAATTTTCACTCAAATGAGTTTACACAGTTCTAGAACCCAACGCGATTATCACTATTAACTAAAGAGCATCTATATAAGAGGAGCTGTGGTTTGTATAAGTTTCATAAGCAGAGTTGAACTACATATGGTCCGTCTGAGTAGGAAACAAAGTTCTTTTTTTCAGGGCATGCTCATGGTTCTTGCTGTATTTTAGACTCTGGAAAGAAGAGCTTGCTTCTTGCGTTAAAACAGAGTGTGTTTCATGGATGAGAACACGGGTCTGAATTTCCCGTCAGAAATGGAGTTAATCCCCAGGATCTGTGTCTTCCTACAAGCAAGAGTTCATTTCTGGTAAACCCAGTGAATTTTGGGCTCAAATGATTTTTCGCAGTTCACAAACCCTACGCTGTTCTCACTATTAACTGAAGAGCATTTATGTAAGAGGAGCTGTGGTTTGTATCAGTTTCATAAGCAGAGTTGAACTACATATGGTCTGCATCACTCAGAAACACAGTTCTTTATTTCTGGGCATGCTCATGTTTGTTACTATATTGGAGACGCTGGAAAGAAGAGGATAATTCTTGCCTAAAACAGAGTGTTTTTCAGGGATGAGAACTCTGGTCTGAATTTGCCTTCAGAAACGGAGTTAAACCCCAGGATCTGTGTCTTACTACAAGCAAGAGTTCAGTTCTGGTAATCCCAGTGATTTTGGGGCTCAAATGATGTTTTCACAGTTCAGGAACCCCATGCAATTCTCACTATTAACTAAAGAGCATTTATGTAAGAGGAGCTGCGGTCTGTATCATTTCATAGGCAGAGATGAACTACATATGGTCCATATGAGTAGGAAACACAGTTCTTTTTTTCTGGGCATGCTCACGGTTCTTACTGTATTGTAGACGCTGGAAAGAAGAGGATGATTCTTGCCTTAAAACAGAGTGATTTTCAGGGTTGAGAATTCTGGTCTGAATTTGTCTTCATAAACGGAATTAAACCCCAGGATCTGTGTCTTACAACAAGCAAGAGTTCAGTTATGGTAAACCCAGTGAATTTTGGGCTCAAAAATTATTTGTAGTTCAGGAACCAAACGCTATTTTCACTATTAACTAATGGGCATTTATGTAAGAGGAGCTGGGGTTTGTATCAGTTTCATAAGCAGAGTTGACCTACATATGGTCCGTCTGAGTAGGAAACACAGTTCTTTTTTTATGGGCATGCTCATGTTTCTTACTATATTGGAGACGCTGGAAAGAAGAGGATGATTCTTGCCTTAAAACTGAGTGTGTTTCAGGGATGAGAACTCTGGTCTGAATTTGTCTTCAGAAAAGGAGTTAAACCCCAGGATAAGTGTCTTCCTACAAGCAAGAGTTCAGTTCTGGTAATCCCAGTGATTTTTGGGCTCAAATGTTTTTCCGCAGTTCAGAAACCCTATGCTATACTCAGTACTAACTAAAGAGCATTTATGTAAGAGGAGCTGTGGTCTGTATCTGTTTCATAAATAGAGTTCAACTACATATGGCCCGTATGAATAGGAAACACAGTTCTTTTTTCAGGGCATGCTCATGGTTCTTGCTGTATTTTAGACTCTAGAAAGAAGAGCTTGCTTCTTGCGTTAAAACAGAGTGTGTTTCAGGGATGAGAACTCTGGTCTGAATTTCCCTTCAGAAACGGAGTTAAACCCCAGGATCTGTGTCTTCCTACAAGAAAGTGTTCATTTCTGGTAAACGAAGTGAATTTTCGGCTCAAATGAGTTTACACAGTTCTAGAACCCAACGCGATTATCACTATTAACTAAAGAGCATTTATATAAGAGGAGCTGTGGTTTGTATAAGTTTCATAAGCAGAGTTGAACTACATATGGTCTGCATCACTCGGAAACACAGTTCTTTATTTCTGGGCATGCTCATGTTTGTTACTATATTGGAGACGCTGGAAAGAAGAGGATGATTCTTGCCTAAAACAGAGTGTTTTTCAGGGATGAGAACTCTGGTCTGAATTTGCCTTCAGAAACGGAGTTAAACCCCAGGATAAGTGTCTTAATACAAACAAGAGTTCAGTTCTGGTAATCCCAGCGATTTTGGGGCTTAAATGATGTTTTCACAGTTCAGGAACCCCATGCAATTCTCACTATTAACTAAAGAGCATTTATGTAAGAGGAGCTGCGGTCTGTATCATTTCATAGGCAGAGAAGAACTACATATGGTCCATATGAGAAGGAAACAGAGTTCTTTTTTTCTGGGCATGCTCACGGTTCTTACTGTATTGTAGACACTGGAAAGAAGAGGATGATTCTTGCCTTAAAAAGGAGTGATTTTCAGGGTTGAGAATTCTGGTCTGAATTTGTCTTCATAAACGGAATTAAACCCCAGGATCTGTGTCTTACTACAAGCAAGAGTTCAGTTCTGGTAAACCCAGTGAATTTTGGGCTCAAAAATTATTTGTAGTTCAGGAACCAAACGCTATTTTCACTATTAACTAATGGGCATTTATGTAAGAGGAGCTGGGGTTTGTATCAGTTTCATAAGCAGAGTTGAACTACAAATGGTCCGTCTGAGTAGGAAACAAAGTTCTTTTTTTCAGGGTATGCTCATGGATCTTGCTGTATAGTAGATTACGGAAAGAAGAGCTTGCTTCTTGCGTTATAACAGAGTGTGTTTCAGGGATGAGAACACTGGTCTGAATTTGTCTTCATAAACGGAGTTAAACGCCAGGATCTGTGTCTTCCTACAAGCGAGAGTTCATTTCTGGTAAACCCAGTGAATTTTGTGCTCAAATGATTTTTCGCAGTTCCGGAACCCAACGCTATTCTCACTATTAACTAAAGAGCATTTCTGTAAGAGGAAGTGTGGTCTGTATCAGTTTCATAAGCAGAGTTGAACTACATATGGGCCGTATGAATAGGAAACACAGTTCTTTTTTTATGGGAATGCTCATGTTTCTTACTATATTGGATACACTGGAAAGAAGAGGATGATTCTTGCCTTAAAACAGAGTGTGTGTCAGGGATGAGAACTCAGGTCTGAATTTGTCTTCAGAAAAGGAGTTAAACCCCAGGATAAATGTCTTCCTACAAGCAAGAGTTCAGTTCTGGTAATCCCAGTGATTTTTCGGCTCAAATGATTTTTGCAGTTCAGAAACCCTATGCTATTCTCACTACTAACTAAAGAGCATTTATGTAAGAGGAGCTGTGGTCTGTATCAGTTTCATAAGCAGAGTTCAACTACATATGGCCCGTATGAATAGGAAACTCAGTTCTTTTTCCAAGGCATGCTCATGGTTCTTGCTGTATTTTAGACTCTAGAAAGAAGAGCTTGCTTCTTGTGTTAAAACAGAGTGTGTTTCAGGGATGAGAACTCTGGTCTGAATTTCCCTTCAGAAACGGAGTTAAACCCCAGGATCTGTGTCTTCCTACTGGCAAGTGTTCATTTCTGGTAAACCAAGTGAATTTTCGGCTCAAATGAGTTTACACAGTTCTAGAACCCAACGCGATTATCACTATTAACTAAAGAGCATCTATATAAGAGGAGCTGTGGTTTGTATAAGTTTCATAAGCAGAGTTGAACTACATATGGTCCGTCTGAGTAGGAAACAAAGTTCTTTTTTTCAGGGCATGCTCATGGTTCTTGCTGTATTTTAGACTCTGGAAAGAAGAGCTTGCTTCTTGCGTTAAAACAGAGTGTGTTTCATGGATGAGAACACTGGTCAGAATTTGTCTTCATAAACGGAGTTAAACGCCAGGATCTGTGTCTTCCTACAAGCGAGAGTTCATTTCTGGTAAACCCAGTGAATTTTGTGCTCAAATGATTTTTCGCAGTTCCTGAACCCAACGCTATTCTCACTATTAACTAAAGAGCATTTATGTAAGAGGAAGTGTGGTCTGTATCAGGTTCATAAGCAGAGTTGAACTACATATGGTCCGTATGAATAGGAAACACATTTCTTTTTTTATGGGCATGCTCATGTTTCT
This sequence comes from Onychomys leucogaster, assembly GCA_949786385.1. Classification (NCBI taxonomy): domain Eukaryota; kingdom Metazoa; phylum Chordata; class Mammalia; order Rodentia; family Cricetidae; genus Onychomys; species Onychomys leucogaster. The sequence goes on along the minus strand of CATKUP010000218.1, from coordinate 220,544 downwards.
TACTACATTGGATACGCTGGAAAGAAGAGGATGATTCTTGCCTTAAAACAGAGTGTGTTTCAGGGATGAGAACTCAGGTCTGAATTTGTCTTCAGAAAAGGAGTTAAACCCCAGGATAAATGTCTTCCTACAAGCAAGAGTTCAGTTCTGGTAATCCCAGTGATTTTTCGGCTCAAATGTTTTTTTGCAGTTCAGAAACCCTATGCTATTCTCACTACTAACTAAAGAGCATTTATGTAAGAGGAGCTGTGGTCTGTATCAGTTTCAGAAGCAGAGTTCAACTACATATGGCCCGTATGAATAGGAAACACAGTTCTTTTTTCAGGGCATGCTCATGGTTCTTGCTCTATTTTAGACACTAGAAAGAAGAGCTTGCTTCTTGTGTTAAAACAGAGTGGGTTTCAGGGATGAGAACTCTGGTCTGAATTTCCCTTCAGAAACGGAGTTAAACCCCAGGATCTGTGTCTTCCTACAAGCAAGTGTTCATTTCTGGTAAACCAAGTGAATTTTCACTCAAATGAGTTTACACAGTTCTAGAACCCAACGCGATTATCACTATTAACTAAAGAGCATCTATATAAGAGGAGCTGTGGTTTGTATAAGTTTCATAAGCAGAGTTGAACTACATATGGTCCGTCTGAGTAGGAAACAAAGTTCTTTTTTTCAGGGCATGCTCATGGTTCTTGCTGTATTTTAGACTCTGGAAAGAAGAGCTTGCTTCTTGCGTTAAAACAGAGTGTGTTTCATGGATGAGAACACGGGTCTGAATTTCCCGTCAGAAATGGAGTTAATCCCCAGGATCTGTGTCTTCCTACAAGCAAGAGTTCATTTCTGGTAAACCCAGTGAATTTTGGGCTCAAATGATTTTTCGCAGTTCACGAACCCTACGCTGTTCTCACTATTAACTGAAGAGCATTTATGTAAGAGGAGCTGTGGTTTGTATCAGTTTCATAAGCAGAGTTGAACTACATATGGTCTGCATCACTCAGAAACACAGTTCTTTATTTCTGGGCATGCTCATGTTTGTTACTATATTGGAGACGCTGGAAAGAAGAGGATAATTCTTGCCTAAAACAGAGTGTTTTTCAGGGATGAGAACTCTGGTCTGAATTTGCCTTCAGAAACGGAGTTAAACCCCAGGATCTGTGTCTTACTACAAGCAAGAGTTCAGTTCTGGTAATCCCAGTGATTTTGGGGCTCAAATGATGTTTTCACAGTTCAGGAACCCCATGCAATTCTCACTATTAACTAAAGAGCATTTATGTAAGAGGAGCTGCGGTCTGTATCATTTCATAGGCAGAGATGAACTACATATGGTCCATATGAGTAGGAAACACAGTTCTTTTTTTCTGGGCATGCTCACGGTTCTTACTGTATTGTAGACGCTGGAAAGAAGAGGATGATTCTTGCCTTAAAACAGAGTGATTTTCAGGGTTGAGAATTCTGGTCTGAATTTGTCTTCATAAACGGAATTAAACCCCAGGATCTGTGTCTTACAACAAGCAAGAGTTCAGTTATGGTAAACCCAGTGAATTTTGGGCTCAAAAATTATTTGTAGTTCAGGAACCAAACGCTATTTTCACTATTAACTAATGGGCATTTATGTAAGAGGAGCTGGGGTTTGTATCAGTTTCATAAGCAGAGTTGACCTACATATGGTCCGTCTGAGTAGGAAACACAGTTCTTTTTTTATGGGCATGCTCATGTTTCTTACTATATTGGAGACGCTGGAAAGAAGAGGATGATTCTTGCCTTAAAACTGAGTGTGTTTCAGGGATGAGAACTCTGGTCTGAATTTGTCTTCAGAAAAGGAGTTAAACCCCAGGATAAGTGTCTTCCTACAAGCAAGAGTTCAGTTCTGGTAATCCCAGTGATTTTTGGGCTCAAATGTTTTTCCGCAGTTCAGAAACCCTATGCTATACTCAGTACTAACTAAAGAGCATTTATGTAAGAGGAGCTGTGGTCTGTATCTGTTTCATAAATAGAGTTCAACTACATATGGCCCGTATGAATAGGAAACACAGTTCTTTTTTCAGGGCATGCTCATGGTTCTTGCTGTATTTTAGACTCTAGAAAGAAGAGCTTGCTTCTTGCGTTAAAACAGAGTGTGTTTCAGGGATGAGAACTCTGGTCTGAATTTCCCTTCAGAAACGGAGTTAAACCCCAGGATCTGTGTCTTCCTACAAGAAAGTGTTCATTTCTGGTAAACGAAGTGAATTTTCGGCTCAAATGAGTTTACACAGTTCTAGAACCCAACGCGATTATCACTATTAACTAAAGAGCATTTATATAAGAGGAGCTGTGGTTTGTATAAGTTTCATAAGCAGAGTTGAACTACATATGGTCTGCATCACTCGGAAACACAGTTCTTTATTTCTGGGCATGCTCATGTTTGTTACTATATTGGAGACGCTGGAAAGAAGAGGATGATTCTTGCCTAAAACAGAGTGTTTTTCAGGGATGAGAACTCTGGTCTGAATTTGCCTTCAGAAACGGAGTTAAACCCCAGGATAAGTGTCTTAATACAAACAAGAGTTCAGTTCTGGTAATCCCAGCGATTTTGGGGCTTAAATGATGTTTTCACAGTTCAGGAACCCCATGCAATTCTCACTATTAACTAAAGAGCATTTATGTAAGAGGAGCTGCGGTCTGTATCATTTCATAGGCAGAGAAGAACTACATATGGTCCATATGAGAAGGAAACAGAGTTCTTTTTTTCTGGGCATGCTCACGGTTCTTACTGTATTGTAGACACTGGAAAGAAGAGGATGATTCTTGCCTTAAAACAGAGTGATTTTCAGGGTTGAGAATTCTGGTCTGAATTTGTCTTCATAAACGGAATTAAACCCCAGGATCTGTGTCTTACTACAAGCAAGAGTTCAGTTCTGGTAAACCCAGTGAATTTTGGGCTCAAAAATTATTTGTAGTTCAGGAACCAAACGCTATTTTCACTATTAACTAATGGGCATTTATGTAAGAGGAGCTGGGGTTTGTATCAGTTTCATAAGCAGAGTTGAACTACAAATGGTCCGTCTGAGTAGGAAACAAAGTTCTTTTTTTCAGGGTATGCTCATGGATCTTGCTGTATAGTAGATTACGGAAATAAGAGCTTGCTTCTTGCCTTATAACAGAGTGTGTTTCAGGGATGAGAACACTGGTCTGAATTTGTCTTCATAAACGGAGTTAAACGCCAGGATCTGTGTCTTCCTACAAGCGAGAGTTCATTTCTGGTAAACCCAGTGAATTTTGTGCTCAAATGATTTTTCGCAGTTCCGGAACCCAACGCTATTCTCACTATTAACTAAAGAGCATTTATGTAAGAGGAAGTGTGGTCTGTATCAGGTTCATAAGCAGAGTTGAACTACATATGGTCCGTATGAATAGGAAACACAGTTCTTTTTTTATGGGCATGCTCATATTTCTTACTACATTGGATACGCTGGAAAGAAGAGGATGATTCTTGCCTTAAAACAGAGTGTGTTTCAGGGATGAGAACTCAGGTCTGAATTTGTCTTCAGAAAAGGAGTTAAACCCCAGGATAAATGTCTTCCTACAAGCAAGAGTTCAGTTCTGGTAATCCCAGTGATTTTTCGGCTCAAATGTTTTTTTGCAGTTCAGAAACCCTATGCTATTCTCACTACTAACTAAAGAGCATTTATGTAAGAGGAGCTGTGGTCTGTATCAGTTTCAGAAGCAGAGTTCAACTACATATGGCCCGTATGAATAGGAAACACAGTTCTTTTTTCAGGGCATGCTCATGGTTCTTGCTCTATTTTAGACACTAGAAAGAAGAGCTTGCTTCTTGTGTTAAAACAGAGTGTGTTTCAGGGATGAGAACTCTGGTCTGAATTTCCCTTCAGAAACGGAGTTAAACCCCAGGATCTGTGTCTTCCTACAAGCAAGTGTTCATTTCTGGTAAACCAAGTGAATTTTCACTCAAATGAGTTTACACAATTCTAGAACCCAACGCGATTATCACTATTAACTAAAGAGCATCTATATAAGAGGAGCTGTGGTTTGTATAAGTTTCATAAGCAGAGTTGAACTACATATGGTCCGTCTGAGTAGGAAACAAAGTTCTTTTTTTCAGGGCATGCTCATGGTTCTTGCTGTATTTTAGACTCTGGAAAGAAGAGCTTGCTTCTTGCGTTATAACAGAGTGTGTTTCAGGGATGAGAACACTGGTCTGAATTTCCCTTCAGAAATGGAGTTAATCCCCAGGATCTGTGTCTTCCTACAAGCAAGAGTTCATTTCTGGTAAACCCAGTGAATTTTGGGCTCAAATGATTTTTCGCAGTTCACGAACCCTACGCTGTTCTCACTATTAACTGAAGAGCATTTATGTAAGAAGAGCTGTGGTTTGTATCAGTTTCATAAGCAGAGTTGAACTACATATGGTCTGCATCACTCAGAAACACAGTTCTTTATTTCTGGGCATGCTCATGTTTGTTACTATATTGGAGACGCTGGAAAGAAGAGGATAATTCTTGCCTAAAACAGAGTGTTTTTCAGGGATGAGAACTCTGGTCTGAATTTGCCTTCAGAAACGGAGTTAAACCCCAGGATCTGTGTCTTACTACAAGCAAGAGTTCAGTTCTGGTAATCCCAGTGATTTTGGGCTCAAATGATGTTTTCACAGTTCAGGAACCCCATGCAATTCTCACTATTAACTAAAGAGCATTTATGTAAGAGGAGCTGCGGTCTGTATCATTTCATAGGCAGAGATGAACTACATATGGTCCATATGAGTAGGAAACACAGTTCTTTTTTTCTGGGCATGCTCACGGTTCTTACTGTATTGGAGACGCTGGAAAGAAGAGGATGATTCTTGCCTTAAAACAGAGTGATTTTCAGGGTTGAGAATTCTGGTCTGAATTTGTCTTCATAAACGGAATTAAACCCCAGGATCTTTGTCTTACTTCAAGCAAGAGTTCAGTTATGGTAAACCCAGTGAATTTTGGGCTCAAAAATTATTTGTAGTTCAGGAACCAAACGCTATTTTCACTATTAACTAATGGGCATTTATGTAAGAGGAGCTGGGGTTTGTATCAGTTTCATAAGCAGAGTTGACCTACATATGGTCCGTCTGAGTAGGAAACACAGTTCTTTTTTTATGGGCATGCTCATGTTTCTTAGTATATTGGAGACGCTGGAAAGAAGAGGATGGTTCTTGCCATAAAACTGAGTGTGTTTCAGGGATGAGAACTCTGGTCTGAATTCGTCTTCAGAAAAGGAGTTAAACCCCAGGATAAGTGTCTTCCTACAAGCAAGAGTTCAGTTCTGGTAATCCCAGTGATTTTTGGGCTCAAATGTTTTTTCGCAGTTCAGAAACCCTATGCTATACTCAGTACTAACTAAAGAGCATTTATGTAAGAGGAGCTGTGGTCTGTATCAGTTTCATAAATAGAGTTCAACTACATATGGCCCGTATTAATAGGAAACACAGTTCTTTTTTCAGGGCATGCTCATGGTTCTTGTTGTATTTTAGACTCTAGAAAGAAGAGCTTGCTTCTTGCGTTAAAACAGAGTGTGTTTCAGGGATGAGAACTCTGGTCTGAATTTCCCTTCAGAAACGGAGTTAAACCCCAGGATCTGTGTCTTCCTACAAGCAAGTGTTCATTTCTGGTAAACGAAGTGAATTTTCGGCTCAAATGAGTTTACACAGTTCTAGAACCCAACGCGATTATCACTATTAACTAAAGAGCATGTATATAAGAGGAGCTGTGGTTTGTATAAGTTTCATAAGCAGAGTTGAACTACATATGGTCCGTCTGAGTAGGAAACAAAGTTCTTTTTTTCAGGGCATGCTCATTGTTCTTGCTGTATTTTAGACTCTGGAAAGAAGAGCTTGCTTCTTGCGTTAAAACAGAGTGTGTTTCATGGATGAGAACACGGGTCTGAATTTCCCTTCAGAAATGGAGTTTATCCCTAGGATCAGTGTCTTCCTACAAGCAAGAGTTCATTTCGGGTAAACCCAGTGAATTTTGGGCTCAAATGATTTTTCGCAGTTCACGAACCCTACGCTGTTCTCACTATTAACTGAAGAGCATTTATGTAAGAGGAGCTGTGATTTGTATCAGTTTCATAAGCAGAGTTGAACTACATATGGTCTGCATCACTCGGAAACACAGTTCTTTATTTCTGGGCATGCTCATGTTTGTTACTATATTGGAGACGCTGGAAAGAAGAGGATGATTCTTGTCTAAAACAGAGTGTTTTTCAGGGTTGAGAACTCTGGTCTGAATTTGCCTTCAGAAACGGAGTTAAACCCCAGGATCTGTGTCTTACTACAAGCAAGAGTTCAGTTCTGGTAATCCCAGTGATTTTGGGGCTTAAATGATGTTTTCACAGTTCAGGAACCCCATGCAATTCTCACTATTAACTAAAGAGCATTTATGTAAGAGGAGCTGCGGTCTGTATCATTTCATAGGCAGAGAAGAACTACATATGATCCATATGAGAAGGAAACACAGTTCTTTTTTTCTGGGCATGCTCACGGTTCTTACTGTATTGTAGACACTGGAAAGAAGAGGATGATTCTTGCCTTAAAACAGAGTGATTTTCAGGGTTGAGAATTCTGGTCTGAATTTGTCTTCATAAACGGAATTAAACCCCAGGATCTGTGTCTTACTACAAGCAAGAGTTCAGTTCTGGTAAACCCAGTGAATTTTGGGCTCAAAAATTATTTGTAGTTCAGGAACCAAATGCTATTTTCACTATTAACTAATGGGCATTTATGTAAGAGGAGCTGGGGTTTGTATCAGTTTCATAAGCAGAGTTGAACTACAAATGGTCCGTCTGAGTAGGAAACAAAGTTCTTTTTTTCAGGGCATGCTCATGGTTCTTGCTGTATTTTAGACTCTGGAAAGAAGAGCTTGCTCCTTGCGTTATAAGAGAGTGTGTTTCAGGGATAAGAACACTGGTCTGACTTTGTCTTCATAAACAGAATTAAACCCCAGGATCTGTGTCTTCATACAAGCAAATGTTCATTTCTGGTAAACCAAGTGAATTTTCGGCTCAAATGAGTTTACACAGTTCTAGAACCCAACGCGATTATCACTATTAACTAAAGAGCATTTATGTAAGAGGTGCTTCGGTCTGTATCATTTCATAAGCAGAGTTGAACTACATATGGTTCGTATGAGTAGGAAACACAGTTCTTTTTTTCTGGGCATGCTCACGGTTCTTACTGTATTGGAAACGCTGGAAAGAAGAGGATAATTTTTGCCTTAAAACACAGTGTTTTTTAGGGTTGAGAATTCTGGTCTGAATTTGACTTCATAAACGGAGGTAAACTCCAGGATCTGCGTCTTACTACAAGAAAAAGTTCAGTTCTAGAAAACCCAGTGAATTTTGGGCTCAAATGATTATTCGCAGTTCCGGAACCCAACGCAATTTTCACTATTAACTAAAGAGCATTTATGTAAGAGGAGCTGTGGTTTGTAGCAGTTTCATAAGAAGAGTTGAACTACATATTGTCTGTATTACTCTGAAACACAGTTCTTTTTTTCTGGGCATGCTCATGTTTGTTAGTATATTGGAGATGCTGGATAGAAGAGGATGATTCTTGCCTTAAAACAGAGTGTTTTTCAGGGATGAGAACTCTGGACTGAATTTGCCTTCAGAAATGGAGTTAAACCCCAGGATAAGTGTCTTCCTACAAGCAAGAGTTCAGTTCTGGTAATCCCAGTGATTTTTGGGCTCAAATGATGTTTTCACAGTTCAGGACCCCTATGCTATTCTCACTATTCACTAAAGAGCATTTAAGTAAGAGGAGCTGCGGTCTGTATGTTTTCATAAGCAGAGTTGAACTACATATGGTCCATAGGGGTAGGAAACACAGTTCTTTTTTTCTGGGCATGCTCATGCTTCTTGCTGTATTTTAGACTCTGGAAAGAAGAGCTTGCTTCTTGCGTTAAAACAGAGTGTGTTTCATGGATGAGAACACGGGTCTGAATTTCCCTTCAGAAATGGAGTTAATCCCCAGGATTTGTGTCTTCATACAAGCAAGAGTTCATTTCTGGTAAACCCAGTGAATTTTGGGCTCAAATGATTTTTTACAGTTCACGAACCCTACGCTATTCTCACTATTCACTAAAGAGCATTTATGTAGGAGGAGCTGTAGTTTGTATCAGTTTCATAAGCAGAGTTGAACTATATATGGTCTGCATTACTCGGAAACACAGTTCATTATTTCTGGGCATGCTCATGTTTGTTACTATATGGGAGACGCTGGAAAGAAGAGGATGATTCTTGCCTTAAAACAGAGTGTTTTTCAGGTATGAGAACTCTGGTCTGAATTTGCCTTCAGAATCGGAGATAAGCCCCAGAATCAGTGTCTTCCTTCAAGCTAGAGTTCATTTCTGGAAAACCCAGTGAATTTTGGGCTCAAATGATTTTTCGCAGTTCAGGTACCCAACGCGATTCTCACTATTAACTAAAGAGCATTTATGTAAGAGGAGCCGTGGTTTTTATCAGTTTCATAAACAGAGTTGAAGTACATATGGTCCTTATGAGTAGGAAACACAGTTATTATTTTCAGGGCATGCTCATGTTTCTTGCTGTATTTTAGATTCTGGAAAGAAGAGCTTGCTTCTTCCGTTATAACAGAGTGTGTTTCATGGATGAGAACACTGGTCTGACTTTGTCTTCATAAACGGAGTTAAACCCCAGGATCTGTGTCTTCATACAAGCTAGAGTTAAATTCTGGTAAACCCAGTGAATTTGGGGCTCAAATGATTTTTCACAGTTCAGGAACCCAACGCTATTCTCACTATTAACTAAAGAGCATTTATGTAAGAGGAAGTGTGGTCTGTATCAGTTTCATAAGTAGAGTTGAACTACATATGGTCCTTATGAATAGGAAACACAGTGCTTTTTTTATGGGCATGCTCATGTTTCTTACTATATTGGAGACGCTGGAAAGAAGAGGATGATTCTTGCCTTAAAACAGAGTGTGTTTCAGGGATGAGAACTCTAGTCTGAATTTGTCTTCAGAAAAGGAGTTAAACCCCAGGATAAGTGTCTTCCTACAAGCAAGAGTTCAGTTCTGGTAATCCCAGTGATTTTTGGGCTCAAATGGTTTTTCGCAGTTCAGAAACCCTATGCTATTCTCAGTATTAACAAAGATCATTTATGTAAGAGGACCTGTGGTCTGTATCAGTTTCATAAGCAGAGTTGAACTACATATGGTCTGTATGAATAGGAAACACAGTTCTTTTTTCATGGCATGCTCATGGTTCTTGCTGTATTTTAGACTCTAGAAAGAAGAGCTTGCTTCTTGCGTTAAAACTGAGTGTGTTTCAGGGATGAGAACTCTGGTCTGAATTTCCCTTCAGAAACGGAGTTAAACCCCAGGATCTGTGTTTTCCTACATGCAAGTGTTCATTTCTGGTAAACCAAGTGAATTTTCACTCAAATGAGTTTACACAGTTCTAGAACCCAATGCGATTATCACTATTAACTAAAGAGCATTTATGTAAGAGGAGCTTCGGTCTGTATCATTTCATAAGCAGAGTTGAACTACATATGGTCCGTATGAGTAGGAAACACAGTTCTTTTTTTCTGGGCATGCTCACGGTTCTTACTGTATTGGAGACGCTGGAAAGAAGAGGATGATTCTTGCCTTAAAAGAGAGTGTTTTTCAGGGTTGAGAATTCTGGTCGGAATTTGCCTTCAGAAACGGAGTTAAACCCCAGGATAAGTGTCTTCCTACAAGCAAGAGTTCAGTTCTGGGAATCCCAGAGATTTTGAGCTCAAATGATGATTTCGCAGTTCAGGAACCCAACGCTATTCTCACTATTAACTAAAGAGCATTTATGTAAGAGGAGCTGTGGTTTGTATAAGTTTCATAAGCAGAGTTGAACTACATATGGTCCGTCTGAGTAGGAAACAAAGTTCTTTTTTTCAGGGCATGCTCATGGTTCTTGCTGTATTTTAGACTCTGGAAAGAAGAGCTTGCTCCTTGCGTTAAAACAGAGTGTGTTTTTGGATGAGAACACGGGTCTGAATTTCCCTTCAGAAATGGAGTTAATCCCCAGGATCTGTGTCTTCCTACAAGCAAGAGTTCATTTCTGGTAAACCCAGTGAATTTTGGGCTCAAATGATTTTTCACAGTTTACGAACCCAAGATGATTCTCACTATCAACTAAAGAGCATTTATGTAAGAGGAGCAGTGGTTTTTATCAGTTTCATAAACACAGTTGAAGTACATGTGGTCCTTATGAGTAGGAAACACAGGTATTTTTTTTACGGCATGCTCATGGTTCTTGCTGTATTTTAGATTCTGGAAAGAAGAGCTTGCTTCTTGCGTTAAAACAGAGTGTGTTTCAGGGATGAGAACTCTGGTCTGAATTTCCCTTCAGAAACGGAGTTAAACCCCAGGATCTGTGTCTTCCTACAAGCGAGAGTTCATTTCTGGTAAACCCAGTGAATTTTGCGCTCAAATGAGTTTACACAGTTCTAGAACCCAACGCGATTATCACTATTAATTAAAGAGCATTTATGTAAGAGGAGCTTCGGTCTGTATCATTTCATAAGCAGAGATGAACTACATATGGTCCGTATGAGTAGGAAACACAGTTCTTTTTTTCTGGGCAAATCATGGTTCTTACTGTATTGGAGACGCTGGAAAGAAGAGGATAATTCTTGCCTGAAAACAGAGTGTTTTTCAGGGTTGAGATTTCTGGTCTGAATTTGTCTTCATAAACGGAGTTAAACCCCAGGATAAGTGTCTTCCTACAAGCAAGAGTTCAGTTCTGGTAATCCCAGTGATTTTTGGGCTCAAATGGTTTTTCGCAGTTCAGAAACCCTATGCTATTCTCAGTATTAACAAAGATCATTTATGTAAGAGGACCTGTGGTCTGTATCAGTTTCATAAGCAGAGTTGAACTACATATGGTCTGTATGAATAGGAAACACAGTTCTTTTTTCATGGCATGCTCATGGTTCTTGCTGTATTTTAGACTCTAGAAAGAAGAGCTTGCTTCTTGCGTTAAAACTGAGTGTGTTTCAGGGATGAGAACTCTGGTCTGAATTTCCCTTCAGAAACGGAGTTAAACCCCAGGATCTGTGTTTTCCTACATGCAAGTGTTCATTTCTGGTAAACCAAGTGAATTTTCACTCAAATGAGTTTACACAGTTCTAGAACCCAATTCGATTATCACTATTAACTAAAGAGCATTTATGTAAGAGGAGCTTCGGTCTGTATCATTTCATAAGCAGAGTTGAACTACATATGGTCCGTATGAGTAGGAAACACAGTTCTTTTTTTCTGGGCATGCTCACGGTTCTTACTGTATTGGAGACGCTGGAAAGAAGAGGATGATTCTTGCCTTAAAAGAGAGTGTTTTTCAGGGTTGAGAATTCTGGTCGGAATTTGCCTTCAGAAACGGAGTTAAACCCCAGGATAAGTGTCTTCCTACAAGCAGGAGTTCAGTTCTGGGAATCCCAGAGATTTTGAGCTCAAATGATGTTTTCGCAGTTCAGGAACCCAACGCTATTCTCACTATTAACTAAAGAGCATTTATGTAAGAGGAGCTGTGGTTTGTATAAGTTTCATAAGCAGAGTTGAACTACATATGGTCCGTCTGAGTAGGAAACAAAGTTCTTTTTTTCAGGGCATCCTCATGGTTCTTGCTGTATTTTAGACTCTGGAAAGAAGAGCTTGCTCCTTGCGTTAAAACAGAGTGTGTTTTTGGATGAGAACACGGGTCTGAATTTCCCTTCAGAAATGGAGTTAATCCCCAGGATCTGTGTCTTCCTACAAGCAAGAGTTCATTTCTGGTAAACCCAGTGAATTTTGGGCTCAAATGATTTTTCACAGTTTACGAACCCAAGATGATTCTCACTATCAACTAAAGAGCATTTATGTAAGAGGAGCAGTGGTTTTTATCAGTTTCATAAACACAGTTGAAGTACATGTGGTCCTTATGAGTAGGAAACACTGGTATTTTTTTTACGGCATGCTCATGGTTCTTGCTGTATTTTAGATTCTGGAAAGAAGAGCTTGCTTCTTGCGTTAAAACAGAGTGTGTTTCAGGGATGAGAACTCTGGTCTGAATTTCCCTTCAGAAACGGAGTTAAACCCCAGGATCTGTGTCTTCCTACAAGCGAGAGTTCATTTCTGGTAAACCCAGTGAATTTTGCGCTCAAATGAGTTTACACAGTTCTAGAACCCAACGCGATTATCACTATTAATTAAAGAGCATTTATGTAAGAGGAGCTTCGGTCTGTATCATTTCATAAGCAGAGTTGAACTACATATGGTCCGTATGAGTATGAAACACAGTTCTTTTTTTCTGGGCAAATCATGGTTCTTACTGTATTGGAGACGCTGGAAAGAAGAGGATAATTCTTGCCTTAAAACAGAGTGTTTTTCAGGGTTGAGATTTCTGGTCTGAATTTGTCTTCATAAACGGAGTTAAACCCCAGGATAAGTGTCTTCCTACAAGCAAGAGTTCAGTTCTGGTAATCCCAGTGATTTTTGGGCTCAAATGGTTTTTCGCAGTTCAGAAACCCTATGCTATTCTCAGTATTAACAAAGATCATTTATGTAAGAGGACCTGTGGTCTGTATCAGTTTCATAAGCAGAGTTGAACTACATATGGTCTGTATGAATAGGAAACACAGTTCTTTTTTCATGGCATGCTCATGGTTCTTGCTGTATTTTAGACTCTAGAAAGAAGAGCTTGCTTCTTGCGTTAAAACTGAGTGTGTTTCAGGGATGAGAACTCTGGTCTGAATTTCCCTTCAGAAACGGAGTTAAACCCCAGGATCTGTGTTTTCCTACATGCAAGTGTTCATTTCTGGTAAACCAAGTGAATTTTCACTCAAATGAGTTTACACAGTTCTAGAACCCAATGCGATTATCACTATTAACTAAAGAGCATTTATGTAAGAGGAGCTTCGGTCTGTATCATTTCATAAGCAGAGTTGAACTACATATGGTCCGTATGAGTAGGAAACACAGTTCTTTTTTTCTGGGCATGCTCACGGTTCTTACTGTATTGGAGACGCTGGAAAGAAGAGGATGATTCTTGCCTTAAAAGAGAGTGTTTTTCAGGGTTGAGAATTCTGGTCGGAATTTGCCTTCAGAAACGGAGTTAAACCCCAGGATAAGTGTCTTCCTACAAGCAAGAGTTCAGTTCTGGGAATCCCAGAGATTTTGAGCTCAAATGATGTTTTCGCAGTTCAGGAACCCAACGCTATTCTCACTATTAACTAAAGAGCATTTATGTAAGAGGAGCTGTGGTTTGTATAAGTTTCATAAGCAGAGTTGAACTACATATGGTCCGTCTGAGTAGGAAACAAAGTTCTTTTTTTCAGGGCATGCTCATGGTTCTTGCTGTATTTTAGACTCTGGAAAGAAGAGCTTGCTCCTTGCGTTAAAACAGAGTGTGTTTTTGGATGAGAACACGGGTCTGAATTTCCCTTCAGAAATGGAGTTAATCCCCAGGATCTGTGTCTTCCTACAAGCAAGAGTTCATTTCTGGTAAACCCAGTGAATTTTGGGCTCAAATGATTTTTCACAGTTTACGAACCCAAGATGATTCTCACTATCAACTAAAGAGCATTTATGTAAGAGGAGCAGTGGTTTTTATCAGTTTCATAAACACAGTTGAAGTACATGTGGTCCTTATGAGTAGGAAACACAGGTATTTTTTTTACGGCATGCTCATGGTTCTTGCTGTATTTTAGATTCTGGAAAGAAGAGCTTGTTTCTTGCGTTAAAACAGAGTGTGTTTCAGGGATGAGAACTCTGGTCTGAATTTCCCTTCAGAAACGGAGTTAAACCCCAGGATCTGTGTCTTCCTACTAGCGAGAGTTCATTTCTGGTAAACCCAGTGAATTTTGCGCTCAAATGAGTTTACACAGTTCTAGAACCCAACGCGATTATCACTATTAATTAAAGAGCATTTATGTAAGAGGAGCTTCGGTCTGTATCATTTCATAAGCAGAGTTGAACTACATATGGTCCGTATGAGTAGGAAACACAGTTCTTTTTTTCTGGGCAAATAATGGTTCTTACTGTATTGGAGACGCTGGAAAGAAGAGGATAATTCTTGCCTTAAAACAGAGTGTTTTTCAGGGTTGAGATTTCTGGTCTGAATTTGTCTTCATAAACGGAGTTAAACCCCAGGATCTGCGTCTCACTACAAGCAAGAGTTCAGTTCTAGAAAACCCAGTGAATTTTGGGCACAAATGATTATTCGTAGTTCAGGAACCCAACGCTATTCTCACTATTAACTAAAGAGCATTTATGTAAGAGGAGCTGTGGTTTGTATCAGTTTCATAAGTAGAGTTGAACCACATATGGTCTGCATCACTCAGAAACACAGTTCTTTATTTCTGGGCATGCTCATGTGTGTTACTATATTGGAGACGCTGGAAAGAAGAGGATGATTCTTGCCTAAAACAGAGTGTTTTTCAGGGATGAGAACTCTGGTCTGAATTTGCCTTCAGAAACGGAGTTAAACCCCAGAATAAGTGTCTTCCTACAAGCAAGAGTTCATTTCTGGTAAACCCAGTGAATTTTGGGCTCAAATGATTTTTCACAGTTTACGAACCCAAGATGATTCTCACTATCAACTAAAGAGCAATTATGTAAGAGGAGCAGTGGTTTTTATCAGTTTCATAAACACAGTTGAAGTACATGTGGTCCTTATGAGTAGGAAACACAGGTATTTTTTTTACGGCATGCTCATGGTTCTTGCTGTATTTTAGATTCTGGAAAGAAGAGCTTGCTTCTTGCGTTATAACAGAGTGTGATTTAGGGATGAGAACAATGGTCTGACTTTGTCTTCATAAACGGAGTTAAACCCCAGGATCTGTGTCTTCCTACAAGCGAGAGTTCATTTCTGGTAAATCCAGTGAATTTTGGGCTCAAATGAGTTTACACAGTTCTAGAACCCAACGCGATTATCACTATTAATTAAAGAGCATTTATGTAAGAGGACCTGTGGTTTGTATCAGTGTCATAAGCAGAGTTGAACTACATATGGTCTGTATTACTCGGAAACACAGTTCTTTTTTTCTGGGCATGCTCATGTTTGTTTCTATATTGGAGACGCTGGATAGAAGAGGATGATTCTTGCCTTAAAACAGATTGTTTTTCAGGGATGAGAACTCTGGTCTGAATTTGCCTTCAGAAACGGAGTTAAAGCCCAGGATAAGTGTCTTTCTACAAGCAAGAGTTCAGTTCTGGTAATCCCAGTGATTTGGGGGCTCAAATGATTTTTTCGCAGTTCAGGACCCCTATGCTATTCTCACTATTAACTAAAGAGCATTTATGTAAAAGGAGCTGCGGTCTGTATCATTTCATAAGCAGAGTTGAACTACATATGGTCCGTAGGGGTAGGAAACACAGTTCTTTTTCTCTGGGCATGCTCACAGTTCTTACTGTATTGGAGACGCTGGAAAGAAGAGGATGAATCTTGCCTTAACACAGAGTGTTTTTCAGGGTTGAGTATTCCGGTCTGAATTTGTCTTCATAAACGGAGTTAAACCACAGGATCTGTGTCTTACTACAAGCAAGAGTTCAGTTCTGGTAAACCCAGTGAATTTTGGGCTCAAATGATTATTTGTAGTTCAGGAACCAAACGCGATTCTCACTATTAACTATAGAGCATATATGTAAGAGGAGCTGTGGTCTGTATCAGTTTCATAAGCAGAGTTGAACTACATATGGTCCGTATGAATAGGAAACACAATTCTTTTTTCAGGGCATTCTCATGGTTCTTGCTGTATTTTAGACTCTAGAAAGAAGAGCTTGCTTCTTGCGTTACAACTGAGTGTGTTTAAGGGATGAGAACTCTGGTCTGAATTTCCCTTCAGAAATGGAATTAAACGACAGGATCTGTATCTTCCTACAAGCAAGTGTTCATTTCTGGTAAACCAAGTGAATTTTCTGCTCAAATGAGTTTACACAGTTCTAGAACCCAACGCGATTATCACTATTAACTAAAGAGCATTTATGTAAGAGGAGCTGTGGTTTTTATCAGTTTCATAAACACAGTTGAAGTACATATGGTCCTTATGAGTAGGAAACACAGGTATTTTTTTTAGGGCATGCTCATGGTTCTTGCTGTATTTTAGATTCTGGAAAGAAGAGCTTGCTTCTTGCGTTATAACAGAGTGTGATTTAGGGATGAGAACAATGGTCTGACTTTGTCTTCATAAACGGAGTTAAACCCCAGGATCTGTGTCTTCCTACAAGCGAGAGTTCATTTCTGGTAAACCCAGTGAATTTTGGGCTCAAATGAGTTTACACAGTTCTAGAACCCAACGCGATTATCACTATTAACTAAAGAGCATTTATGTAAGAGGAGCTTCGGTCTGTATCACTTCATAAGCAGAGTTGAACTACATATGGTCCGTATGAGTAGGAAACACAGTTCTTTTTTTCTGGGCATGCTCATGGTTCTTACTGTATTGGAGACGCTGGAAAGAAGAGGATAATTCTTGCCTTAAAACAGAGTGATTTTCAGGGTTGAGAATTCTGGTCTGGATTTGTCTTCATAAACGGGGTTAAACCCCAGGATCTGCATCTTACTACAAGCAAGAGTTCAGTTCTAGAAAACCGAGTGTATTTTGGCACAAATGATTATTCGCAGTTCAGGAACCCAACGCTATTTTCACTATTAACTAAAGAGCATTTATGTAAGAGGAGCAATGGTTTGTATCAGTTTCATAAGCAGAGTTAAACTAAATATGGTCTGTCTGAGTAGGAAACACAGTTCTTTATTTTCAGGGCATGCTCATGGTTCTTGCTGTATTTTAGCCTCTGGAAAGAAAGCTTGCTTCTTGCGTTAAAACAGAGTGTGTTTCATGGATGAGAACTCGGGTCTGAATTCCCTTCAGAAAAAGAGTTAAACCCCTGGATCTGTGTCTTCCTACAAGCGAGAGTTCATTTCTGGTAAACCCAGTGAATTTTGGGCTCAAATGAGTTTACACAGTTCTAGAACCCAACGCGATTATCACTATTAACTAAAGAGCATTTATGTAAGAGGAGCTTCGGTCTGTATCATTTCATAAGCAGAGTAGAACTACATATGGTCCGTATGAGTAGGAAACACAGTTCTTTTTTTCTGGGCATGTTCATGGTTCTTACTGTATTGGAGACGCTGGAAAGAAGAGGATAATTCTTGCCTTAAAACAGAGTGTTTTTCCGGGTTGAGAATTCTGGTCTGAATTTGTCTTCATAAACGGAGTTAAACCCCAGGATCTGCGTCTTACTACAAGCAAGAGTTCAGTTCTAGAAAACCGAGTGAATTTTGGGCACAAATGATTATTCACAGTTCAGGAACCCAACGCTATTTTCACTATTAACTAAAGAGCATTTATGTAAGAGGAGCTATGGTTTGTATCAGTTTCATAAGCAGAGTTGAACTAAATATGGTCTGTCTGAGTAGGAAACACAGTTCTTTTTTTCTGGGCATGCTCATGTTTGTTTCTATATTGGAGATGCTGGATAGAAGAGGATGATTCTTGCCTTAAAACAGAGTGTTTTTCAGGGATGAGAACTCTGGTCTGAATTTGCCTTCAGAAACGGAGTTAAACCCCAGGAAAAGTGTCTACCTACAAGCAAGAGTTGAGTTCTTGTAATCCCAGTGATTTTTGTGCTCAAATGATGTTTTCGCAGTTCAGGACCCCTATGCTATTCTCACTATTAACTAAAGAGCATTTATGTAAATGAGCTGCGGTCTGTATCATTTCATAAGCAGAGTTGAACTACATAAGGTCCGTAGGGGTAGGAAACACAGTTCTATTTTTCTGGGCATGCTCATGGTTCTTACTGTATTGGAGACGCTGGAAAGAAGAGGATGATTCTTGCCTTAAAACAGAGTATTTTTCAGGGTTGAGAATTCCAGTCTGAATTTGGCTTCATAAACGGAGTTAAACCACAGGATCTGTGTCTTACTACAAGCAAGAGTTCAGTTCTGGTAAACCCAGTGAATTTTGGGCTCAAATGATTATTTGTAGTTCAGGAACCAAACGCGATTCTCACTATTAACTATAGAGCATATATGTAAGAGGAGCTGTGGTCTGTATCAGTTTCATAAGCAGAGTTGAACTAAATATGGTCTGTCTGAGTAGGAAACACAGTTCTTTTTTTCTGGGCATGCTCATGTTTGTTTCTATATTGGAGACGCTGGATAGAAGAGGATGATTCTTGCCTTAAAACAGAGTGTTTTTCAGGGATGAGAACTCTGGTCTGAATTTGCCTTCAGAAACGGAGTTAAACCCCAGGATAAGTGTCTTCCTACAAGCAAGAGTTGAGTTCTTGTAATCCCAGTGATTTTTGTTCTCAAATGATGTTTTCGCAGTTCAGGACCCCTATGCTATTCTCACTATTAACTAAAGAGCATTTATGTAAATGAGCTGCGGTCTGTATCATTTCATAAGCAGAGTTGAACTACATATGGTCCGTAGGGGTAGGAAACACAGTTCTATTTTTCTGGGCATGCTCACGGTTCTTACTGTATTGGAGACGCTGGAAAGAAGAGGATGATTCTTGCCTTAAAACAGAGTGTTTTTCAGGGTTGAGAATTCCAGTCTGAATTTGGCTTCATAAACGGAGTTAAACCACAGGATCTGTGTCTTACTACAAGCAAGAGTTCAGTTCTGGTAAACCCAGTGAATTTTGGGCTCAAATGATTATTTGTAGTTCAGAAACCAAACGCGATTCTCACTATTAACTATAGAGCATATATGTAAGAGGAGCTGTGGTCTGTATCAGTTTCATAAGCAGAGTTGAACTACATATGGTCCGTATGAATAGGAAACACAGTTCTTTTTTCAGGGCAGGCTCATGGTTCTTGCTGTATTTTAGACTCTAGAAAGAAGAGTTTGCTTCTTGCATTAAAACTGAGTGTGTTTCAGGGATGAGAACTCTGGTCTGAATTTCCCTTCAGAAACGGAGTTAAACGCCAGGATCTGTATCTTACTACAAGCAAGTGTTCATTTCTGGTAAACCAAGTGAATTTTCGGCTCAAATGAGTTTACACAGTTCTAGAACCCAACGCGATTATCACTATTAACTAAAGAGCATTTATGTCAGAGGAGCTGTGGTTTGTATCAGTTTCAAAAGCAGAGTTGAACTACATATGGTCCGTCTGAGTAGGAAACAAAGTTCTTTTTTCAGGGCATGCTCATGGTTCTTGCTGTATTTTAGACTCTGGAAAGAAGAGCTTGCTTCTTGGGTTAAAACAGAGTGTGTTTCATGGATGAGAACACGGGTCTGAATTTCCCTTCAGAAATGGACTTAAACCACAGGATAAGTGTCTTCCTACAAGCAAGAGTTCAGTTCTGGGAATCCCAGTGATTTTGGGCTCAAATGATGTTTTCGCAGTTCAGGAACCCAACGCTATTCTCATTATTAACTAAAGAGCATTTATGTAAGAGGAGCTGTGGTTTGTATCAGTTTCATAAGCAGAGATGAACTACATATGGTCTGCATTACTCGGAAACACAGTTCATTATTTCTGGGCATGCTCATGTTTGTTACTATATTGGAGATGCTGGAAAGAAGAGGATGATTCTTGCCTTAAAACAGAGTGTTTTTCAGGGATGAGAACTCTGGTCTGAATTTGCCTTCGGAATCGGAGATAAACCCCAGAATCAGTGTCTTCCTTCAAGCAAGAGTTCATTTCTGGAAAACCTAGTGAATTTTGGGCTCAAATGATTTTTCACAGTTTACGAACCCAAGATGATTCTCACTATTAACTAAAGAGCATTTATGTAAGAGGAGCCGGGGTTTTTATCAGTTTCATAATTAGAGTTGAAGTACATATGGTCCTTATGAGTAGGAAACACATTATTTTTTTCAGCGCATGCTCATGGTTCTTGATGTATTTTAGATTCTGGAAAGAAGAGCTTGCTTCTTGCGTTATAACAGAGTGTGTTTCAGGGATGAGAACACTGGTCTGACTGTGTCTTCATAAACGGAGTTAAACCCCAGGATCTGTGTCTTCCTACAAGCGAGAGTTCATTTCTGGTAAACCCAGTGTATTTTGGGCTCAAATGATTTTTCGCAGTTCAGGAACCCAATGCTATTCTCACTATTAACTAAAGAGCATTTATGTAAAAGGAAGTGTGGTCTGTATCAGTTTCATAAGCAGAGTTGAACTACATATGGTCTGTATGAATAGGAAACACAGTTCTTTTTTATGGGCATGCTCATTTTTCTTACTATATTGGAGTCGCTGGAAAGAAGAGGATGATTCTTGCCTTAAAAGAGAGTGTTTTTCAAGGATGAGAACTCTGGTCTGAATTTGTCTTCAGAAACGGAGTTAAACCCCAGGATCTGTGTCTTCCTACAAGCAAATGTTCATTTCTGGTAAACCAGGTGAATTTTCGGCTCAAATGAGTTGACACAGTTCTAGAACCCAACGCGATTATCACTATTAACTAAAGAGCATTTATGTAAGAGGAGCTTCGGTCTGTATCATTTCATAAGCAGAGTTGAACTACATAAGGTCCGTAGGGGTAGGAAACACAGTTCTATTTTTCTGGGCATGCTCGCGGTTCTTACTGTATTGGAGACGCTGGAAAGAAGAGGATGATTCTTGCCTTAAAACAGAGTGTTTTTCCGGGTTGAGAATTCTGGTCTGAATTGTCTTCATAAACGGAGTTAAACCCCAGGATCTGCGTCTTAATACAAGCAAGAGTTCAGTTCTAGAAAACCGAGTGAATGTTGGGCACAAATGATTATTCACAGTTCAGGATCCCAACGCTATTTTCACTATTAACTAAAGAGCATTTATGTAAGAGGAGCTATGGTTTGTATCAGTTTCATAAGCAGAGTTGAACTAAATATGGTCTGTCTGAGTAGGAAACACAGTTCTTTTTTTCTTGGGCATGCTCATGTTTGTTTCTATATTGTAGACGCTGGATAGAAGAGGATGATTCTTGCCTTAAAACAGAGTGTTTTTCAGGGTTGAGAATTCCAGTCTGAATTTGGCTTCATAAACGGAGTTAAACCACAGGATCTGTGTCTTACTACAAGCAAGAGTTCAGTTCTGGTAAACCCAGTGAATTTTGGGCTCAAATGATTATTTGTAGTTCAGAAACCAAACGTGATTCTCACTATTAACTATAGAGCATATATGTAAGAGGAGCTGTGGTCTGTATCAGTTTCATAAGCAGAGTTGAACTACATATGGTCCGTATGAATAGGAAACACAGTTCTTTTTTCAGGGCAGGCTCATGGTTCTTGCTGTATTTTAGACTCTAGAAAGAAGAGTTTGCTTCTTGCATTAAAACTGAGTGTGTTTCAGGGATGAGAACTCTGGTCTGAATTTCCCTTCAGAAACGGAGTTAAACGCCAGGATCTGTATCTTACTACAAGCAAGTGTTCATTTCTGGTAAACCAAGTGAATTTTCGGCTCAAATGAGTTTACACAGTTCTAGAACCCAACGCGATTATCACTATTAACTAAAGAGCATTTATGTCAGAGGAGCTGTGGTTTGTATCAGTTTCAAAAGCAGAGTTGAACTACATATGGTCCGTCTGAGTAGGAAACAAAGTTCTTTTTTCAGGGCATGCTCATGGTTCTTGCTGTATTTTAGACTCTGGAAAGAAGAGCTTGCTTCTTGGGTTAAAACAGAGTGTGTTTCATGGATGAGAACACGGGTCTGAATTTCCCTTCAGAAATGGACTTAAACCACAGGATAAGTGTCTTCCTACAAGCAAGAGTTCAGTTCTGGGAATCCCAGTGATTTTGGGCTCAAATGATGTTTTCGCAGTTCAGGAACCCAACGCTATTCTCATTATTAACTAAAGAGCATTTATGTAAGAGGAGCTGTGGTTTGTATCAGTTTCATAAGCAGAGATGAACTACATATGGTCTGCATTACTCGGAAACACAGTTCATTATTTCTGGGCATGCTCATGTTTGTTACTATATTGGAGATGCTGGAAAGAAGAGGATGATTCTTGCCTTAAAACAGAGTGTTTTTCAGGGATGAGAACTCTGGTCTGAATTTGCCTTCGGAATCGGAGATAAACCCCAGAATCAGTGTCTTCCTTCAAGCAAGAGTTCATTTCTGGAAAACCTAGTGAATTTTGGGCTCAAATGATTTTTCACAGTTTACGAACCCAAGATGATTCTCACTATTAACTAAAGAGCATTTATGTAAGAGGAGCCGGGTTTTTATCAGTTTCATAAGCAGAGTTGAAGTACATATGGTCCTTATGAGTAGGAAACACATTATTTTTTTCAGCGCATGCTCATGGTTCTTGATGTATTTTAGATTCTGGAAAGAAGAGCTTGCTTCTTGCGTTATAACAGAGTGTGTTTCAGGGATGAGAACACTGGTCTGACTGTGTCTTCATAAACGGAGTTAAAACCCAGGATCTGTGTCTTCCTACAAGCGAGAGTTCATTTCTGGTAAACCCAGTGAATTTTGGGCTCAAATGATTTTTCGCAGTTCAGGAACCCAACGCTATTCTCACTATTAACTAAAGAGCATTTATGTAAGAGGAAGTGTGGTCTGTATCAGTTTCATAAGCAGAGTTGAACTACATATGGTCTGTATGAATAGGAAATACAGTTCTTTTTTATGGGCATGCTCATTTTTCTTACTATATTGGAGACGCTGGAAAGAAGAGGATGATTCTTGCCTTAAAAGAGAGTGTTTTTCAAGGATGAGAACTCTGGTCTGAATTTGTCTTCAGAAACGGAGTTAAACCCCAGGATCTGTGTCTTCCTACAAGCAAATGTTCATTTCTGGTAAACCAGGTGAATTTTCGGCTCAAATGAGTTGACACAGTTCTAGAACCCAACGTGATTATCACTATTAACTAAAGAGCATTTATGTAAGAGGAGCTTCGGTCTGTATCATTTCATAAGCAGAGT
Organism: Onychomys leucogaster; assembly: GCA_949786385.1. Lineage (NCBI taxonomy): Eukaryota > Metazoa > Chordata > Mammalia > Rodentia > Cricetidae > Onychomys > Onychomys leucogaster. The sequence goes on along the minus strand of CATKUP010000218.1, from coordinate 197,685 downwards.
TGAACTACATAAGGTCCGTAGGGGTAGGAAACACAGTTCTATTTTTCTGGGCATGCTCGCGGTTCTTACTGTATTGGAGACGCTGGAAAGAAGAGGATGATTCTTGCCTTAAAACAGAGTGTTTTTCCGGGTTGAGAATTCTGGTCTGAATTTGTCTTCATAAACGGAGTTAAACCCCAGGATCTGCGTCTTACTACAAGCAAGTGTTCAGTTCTAGAAAACCGAGTGAATTTTGGGCACAAATGATTATTCACAGTTCAGGAACCCAACGCTATTTTCACTATTAACTAAAGAGCATTTATGTAAGAGGAGCTATGGTTTGTATCAGTTTCATAAGCAGAGTTGAACTAAATATGGTCTGTCTGAGTAGGAAACACAGTTTTTTTTTCTGGGCATGCTCATGTTTGTTTCTATATTGGAGACGCTGGATAGAAGAGGATGATTCTTGCCTTAAAACAGAGTGTTTTTCAGGGATGAGAACTCTGGTCTGAATTTGCCTTCAGAAACGGAGTTAAACCCCAGGATAAGTGTCTTCCTACAAGCAAGAGTTCAGTTCTGGTAAACCCAGTGAATTTTGGGCTCAAATGATTATTCGCAGTTCAGGAACCCAATGCTATTCTCACTATTTACTAAAGAGCATTTATGTAAGAGGAGCTGTGGTTTGTATCAGTTTCATAAGCAGAGTTGAACTACATATGGTCCGTCTGAGTAGGAAACAAAGTTCTTTTTTACAGGGCATGCTCATGGTTCTTGCTGTATTTTAGACTCTGGAAAGAAGAGCTTGCTTCTTGCGTTAAAACAGAGTGTGTTTCATGGATGAGAACACGGGTCTGAATTTCCCTTCAGAAGTGGAGTTAATCCCCAGGATCTGTGTCTTCCTACAAGCAAGAGTTCATTTCTGGTAAACCCAGTGAATTTTGGGCTCAAATGATTTTTCGCAGTTCACGAACCCTGCGCTATTCTCACTATTAACTAAAGAGCATTTATGTAAGAGGAGCTGTGGTTTGTATCAGTTTCATAAGCAGAGTTGAACTACATATGGTCTGCATCACTCAGAAACATAGTTCTTTATTTCTGGGCATGCTCATGTTTGTTACTATATTGGAGACGCTGGAAAGAAGTGATGATTCTTGCCCAAAACAGAGTGTTTTTCAGGGATGAGAACTCTGGTGTGAATTTGCCTTCAGAAATGGCGTTAAACCCCAGAATCAGTGTCTTCCTACAAGCAAGAGTTTATTTCTTGTAAACCCAGTGAATTTGGGCTCAAATGATTTTTCACAGTTTACGAACCCAAGATGATTCTCACTATTAACTAAAGAGCATTTATGTAAGAGGAGCCGTGGTTCTTATCAGTTTCATAAACACAGGTGAAGTACATATGGTCCTTATGAGTAGGAAACACATGTATTTTTTTTAGGGCATGCTCATGGTTCTTGCTGTATTTTAGATTCTGGAAAGAAGAGCTTGCTTCTTGCGTTATAACAGAGTGTGTTTTAGGGATTAGAACAATGGTCTGACTTTGTCTTCATAAACGGAGTTAAACCCCAGGATCTGTGTCTTCCTAAAAGCAAGTGTTCATTTCTGGTAAACCAAGTGAATTGTCAGCTCAAATGAGTTTACACAGTTCTAGAACCCAACACGATTATCACTATTAACTGAAGAGCATTTATGTAAGAGGAGCTGCGGTCTGTATCATTTCATAAGCAGAGTTGAACTAAATATGGTCCGTATGAGTAGGAAACACAGTTCTTTTTCTCTGGGCATGCTCACAGTTCTTACTGTATTGGAGACACTGGAAAGAAGAGGATGATTCTTGCCTAAAAACAGAGTGTTTTTTAGGATTGAGAATTCTGGTCTGAATTTTTCTTCATAAACGGAGTTAAACCCCAGGATCTGTGTCATACTACAAGCAAGAGTTGAGTTCTGGTAAACCCAGTGAATTTTGATCTCAAATGATTATTCGCATATCAGGACCCCAACGCTTTTTTCACTGTTAACATAAAGAGCATTTATGTAAGAAGATCTGTGGTTTGTCTCAGTTTCATAAGCAGAGTTGAACTACATATGGTCCGTATTAGAAGGAAAAACAGTCCTTTTTTTCAGGGCATGCTCATGGTTCTTGCTGTATTTTAGACTCTGGAAAGAAGAGCTTGCTTCTTGCGTTAAAACAGAGTGTGTTTCAGCGATGAGACCTCTGGTCTGAATTTGTCTTCAGAAAAGGCGTTAAACCCCAGGATAAGTGTCTTCCTACAAGCAAGAGTTCAGTTCTGGTAATCCCAGTGATTTTTGGGCTCAAATGGTTTTTCACAGTTCAGAAACCTTATGCTATTCTCACTATTAACTAAAGAGCATTTATGTAAGAGGAGCTGTGGTCTGTATCAGGTTAATAAGCAGAGTTGAACTACATATGGTCCGTATGAATAGGAAACACAGTTCTTTTTTCAGTGCATGATCATGGTTCTTGCTGTATTTTAGACTCTAGAAAGAAGAGCTTGCTTCTTGCGTTAAAACTGAGTGTGTTTCAGGGATGAGAACTCTGGTCTGAATTTCCCTTCAGAAACGGAATTAAACCCCAGGATCTGTGTCTTCCTACAAGCAAGTGTTCATTTCTGGTAAACCAAGTGAATTTTCGGATCAAATGAGTTTACACAGTTCTAGAACCCAACACAATTATCACTATTAACTAAAGAGCATTTATGTAAGAGGAGCTGCGGTCTGTATCATTTAATAAGCAGAGTTGAACTACATATCGTCCGTATGAGTAGGAAACACAGTTCTTTTTTTCTGGGCATGCTCACGGTTCTTACTGTATTGTAGACGCTGCAAAGAAGAGGATGATTCTTGCCTTAAAACAGAGTGTTTTTCAGGGATGAGAATTCTGGTCTGAATTTGTCTTCATAAACAGTGTTAAACCCCAGGATCTGTGTCTTACTACAAGCAAGAGTTCAGTTCTGGTAAACCCAGTGAATTTTGGGCTCAAATGATTATTTGCAGTTCAGGAACCCAACGCTATTTTCACTATTAACTAAAGAGCATTTATGTAGGAGGAGCTGTGGTTTGTATCAGTTTCATAAGCAGAGTTGAACTACATAAGGTCCGCATGAGTAGGAAACACAGTTCTTTTTTTTCAGGGCAGGCTCATGGTTATTGCTGTATTTTAGACTCTGGAAAGAAGAGCTTGCTTCTTGCGTTAAACCATAGTGTGTTTCATGGATGAGAACACTGGTCTGAATTTCCCTTCACAAACAGAGTTAATCCCCAGGATCTGTGTCTTCCTACAAGCAAGAGTTCATTTCTGGTAAACCCAGGGAATTTGGGGCTCAAATGATTTTTCGAAGTTCAGGAACCCTACGCTATTCTCACTATTAACTAAAGAGCATTCATGTAAGAGGAGCTGTGGTTTGTATCAGTTTCATAAGCAGAGTTGAACCACATATGGTCTGTATTACTCGGAAACACAATTCTTTTTTTCTGGGCATGCTCATGTTTGTTACTATATTGGAGACGCTGAAAGAAGAGGATGATTCTTGCCTTAAAACAGAGTGTTTTTCAGGGATGAGAACTCTTGTCTGAATTTGCCTTCAGAAACGAGGTTAAAACCCAAATTCAGTGTCTTCCTACAAGGAAGTGTTCATTTCTGGTAAACCCAGTGAATTTTGGGCTCAAATGATTTTTCGCAGTTCAGGAACCCAACGCTATTCTCACTATTAACTAAAGAGCATTTATGTAAGAGGAAGTGTGGTCTACATCAGTTTCATAAGCAGAGTTGAACTACATATGGTCCGTATGAATATGAAACACAGTTCTTTTTTTCTGGGCATTCTCATGTTTCTTACTATATTGAAGGAGATGGAAAGAAGAGGTTGATTCTTGGTTAAAACAGAGTGTTTTTTAGGGTTGAGAAATCAGGTCTGAATTTGTATTAAGAAAAGGAGTTAAACCCCAGCATAAATGTCTTCCTACAAGCAAGAGTTCAGTTCTGGTAAACCCAGTGATTTTTAGGCTCAAATGATTTTTCGCAGTTCAGGATCCCTATGCTATTCTCACTATTAACTGAAGAGCATTTATGTAAGAGGAGGTGTGGTCTGTATCAGTTTCATAAGCAGAGTAGAATTACATATGGTTCGTATGTATAGGAAACAAAGTATTTTTTTCAGCTGTTAAACCCAGTGAATTTTGGGCTCAAATGATTTTTCACAGTTCACGAACCCTACACTATTCTCATATTAACTAAAGAGCATTTATATAAGAGGAGCTGTGGTTTGTATCAGTTTCATAAGCAGAGTTGAACTACATATGGTCTGTAGGAGAATGAAACACAGTTCTTTTTTCTTGGCATGCTCATGTTTCTTACTACATTGGAGATGCTGCAAAGAAGAGGATGATTCTTGCCTTAAAACAGAGTGTTTTTCAGGGATGAGAACTCTGATCTGAATTTGCCTTCAGAAACGGAGTTAAACCCCAGGATCTGTGTCTTCCTACAAGCAAGTGTTCATTTCTGGTAACCCAAGTGTATTTTCGGCCCAAATGTGTTTACACCTTTCTAAACCCAACACGATTATCACTATTAACTAAAGAGCATTTATGTAAGAGGAACTGCGGTCTGTATCATTTCATAAGCAGAGTTGAACTAAATATGGTCCGTATGAGTAGGAAACACAGTTCTTTTTCTCTGGGCATGCTCACAGTTCTTACTGTATTGGAGAAACTGGAAAGAAGAGTGTGATTCTTGCCTAAAAACAGAGTGTTTTTTAGGATTGAGAATTCTGGTCTGAATTTGTCTTCATAAACGGAGTTAAACCCCAGGATCTGTGTCATACTACAAGCAAGAGTTCAGTTCTGGTAAACCCAGTGAATTTTGATCTCAAATGATTATTCGCAGTTCAGGAACCCAACGCTATTTTCACTGTTAACATAAAGAGCATTTATGTAAGAGGATCTGTGGTTTGTATCAGTTTCATAAGCAGAGTTGAACTACATATGGTCCGTCTGAGGAGGAAACACAGTTCTTTTTTTCAGGGCATGCTCATGGTTCTTGCTTTATTTTAGACTCTGGAAAGAAGAGCTTGCTTCTTGTGTAATAACAGAGTGTGTTTTAGGGATGAGAACTCTGGTCTGAATTCCCTTCAGAAAAAGAGTTAAACCCCTGGATCTGTGTCTTCCTACAAGCAAGAGTTAATTTCTGGTTAACCCAGTGAATTTTGGGCTCAAATGATTTTTCGCAGTTCACGAACCCAACGCGATTCTCACTATTAACTGAAGAGCATTTATGTAAGAGGAGCTGTGGTTTGTATCAGTTTCATAAGCAGAGTTGAACTACATATGGTCCGTATGACTAGGAAACACAGATCTTTTTTTCAGGGCATGCTCATGGTTCTTGCTGTATTTTAGACTCTGGAAAGAAGAGCTTGCTTCTTGCGTTAATACAGAGTGCGTTTCAGGGATGAGAACTCTGGTCTGAATTTCTCTTCAGAAAAGGAGTTAAACCCCAGGGTAAGTGTCTTCCTACAAGCAAGAGTTCAGTTCTGGTAATCCCAGTGATTTTTGGGCTCAAATGTTTTTTCGCAGTTCAGAAACCCTATGCTATTCTCACTATTAACCAAAGAGCATTTATGTAAGAGGAGCTGTGGTCTGTATCAGTTTCATAAGCAGAGTTGAACTACATATGGTCCGTCTGAGTAGGAAACACAGTTCATTTTTCAGGGCATGCTCATGGTTCTTGCTGTATTTTAGACTCTGGAAAGAAGAGCTTGCTTCTTGCGTTAAAACAGAGTGTGTTTCATGGATGAGAACACTGATCTGAATTTCCCTTCAGAATCGGAGTTAATCACCAGGATCTGTGTCATCCTACAAGCAAGAGTTCATTTCAGGTAAACCAATGAATTTTGGGCACAAATGATTATTTGCAGTTCAAGAACCCTACGCTATTCTCACTATTAACTAAAGAGCATTTATGTAAGAGGAGCTGTGGTTTGTATCAGTTTCATAAGCAGAGTTGAACTACATATGGTCTGCATCACTCAGAAACACAGTTCTTTATTTCTGGGCATGCTCATGTTTGTTACTATATTGGAGACGCTGGAAAGAAGAGGATAATTCTTGCCTAAAACAGAGTGTTTTTCAGGGATGAGAACTCTGGTCTGAATTTGCCTTCAGAAATGGAGTTAAACCCCAGGATCTGTGTCTTACTACAAGCAAGAGTTCAGTTCTGGTAATCCCAGTGATTTTGGGGCTCAAATGATGTTTTCACAGTTCAGGAACCCCATGCAATTCTCACTATTAACTAAAGAGCATTTATGTAAGAGGAGCTGTGGTCTGTATCATTTCATAGGCAGAGATGAACTACATATGGTCCATATGAGTAGGAAACACAGTTCTTTTTTTCTGGGCATGCTCACGGTTCTTACTGTATTGTAGACGCTGGAAAGAAGAGGATGATTCTTGCCTTAAAACAGAGTGATTTTCAGGGTTGAGAATTCTGGTCTGAATTTGTCTTCATAAACGGAATTAAACCCCAGGATCTGTGTCTTACAACAAGCAAGAGTTCAGTTATGGTAAACCCAGTGAATTTTGGGCTCAAAAATTATTTGTAGTTCAGGAACCAAACGCTATTTTCACTATTAACTAATGGGCATTTATGTAAGAGGAGCTGGGGTTTGTATCAGTTTCATAAGCAGAGTTGACCTACATATGGTCCGTCTGAGTAGGAAACACAGTTCTTTTTTTATGGGCATGCTCATGTTTCTTACTATATTGGAGACGCTGGAAAGAAGAGGATGATTCTTGCCTTAAAACTGAGTGTGTTTCAGGGATGAGAACTCTGGTCTGAATTTGTCTTCAGAAAAGGAGTTAAACCCCAGGATAAGTGTCTTCCTACAAGCAAGAGTTCAGTTCTGGTAATCCCAGTGATTTTTGGGCTCAAATGTTTTTCCGCAGTTCAGAAACCCTATGCTATACTCAGTACTAACTAAAGAGCATTTATGTAAGAGGAGCTGTGGTCTGTATCTGTTTCATAAATAGAGTTCAACTACATATGGCCCGTATGAATAGGAAACACAGTTCTTTTTTCAGGGCATGCTCATGGTTCTTGCTGTATTTTAGACTCTAGAAAGAAGAGCTTGCTTCTTGCGTTAAAACAGAGTGTGTTTCAGGGATGAGAACTCTGGTCTGAATTTCCCTTCAGAAACGGAGTTAAACCCCAGGATCTGTGTCTTCCTACAAGAAAGTGTTCATTTCTGGTAAACGAAGTGAATTTTCGGCTCAAATGAGTTTACACAGTTCTAGAACCCAACGCGATTATCACTATTAACTAAAGAGCATTTATATAAGAGGAGCTGTGGTTTGTATAAGTTTCATAAGCAGAGTTGAACTACATATGGTCTGCATCACTCGGAAACACAGTTCTTTATTTCTGGGCATGCTCATGTTTGTTACTATATTGGAGACGCTGGAAAGAAGAGGATGATTCTTGCCTAAAACAGAGTGTTTTTCAGGGATGAGAACTCTGGTCTGAATTTGCCTTCAGAAACGGAGTTAAACCCCAGGATAAGTGTCTTAATACAAACAAGAGTTCAGTTCTGGTAATCCCAGCGATTTTGGGGCTTAAATGATGTTTTCACAGTTCAGGAACCCCATGCAATTCTCACTATTAACTAAAGAGCATTTATGTAAGAGGAGCTGCGGTCTGTATCATTTCATAGGCAGAGAAGAACTACATATGGTCCATATGAGAAGGAATCAGAGTTCTTTTTTTCTGGGCATGCTCACGGTTCTTACTGTATTGTAGACACTGGAAAGAAGAGGATGATTCTTGCCTTAAAAAGGAGTGATTTTCAGGGTTGAGAATTCTGGTCTGAATTTGTCTTCATAAACGGAATTAAACCCCAGGATCTGTGTCTTACTACAAGCAAGAGTTCAGTTCTGGTAAACCCAGTGAATTTTGGGCTCAAAAATTATTTGTAGTTCAGGAACCAAACGCTATTTTCACTATTAACTAATGGGCATTTATGTAAGAGGAGCTGGGGTTTGTATCAGTTTCATAAGCAGAGTTGAACTACAAATGGTCCGTCTGAGTAGGAAACAAAGTTCTTTTTTTCAGGGTATGCTCATGGATCTTGCTGTATAGTAGATTACGGAAAGAAGAGCTTGCTTCTTGCGTTATAACAGAGTGTGTTTCAGGGATGAGAACACTGGTCTGAATTTGTCGTCATAAACGGAGTTAAACGCCAGGATCTGTGTCTTCCTACAAGCGAGAGTTCATTTCTGGTAAACCCAGTGAATTTTGTGCTCAAATGATTTTTCGCAGTTCCGGAACCCAACGCTATTCTCACTATTAACTAAAGAGCATTTATGTAAGAGGAAGTGTGGTCTGTATCAGGTTCATAAGCAGAGTTGAACTACATATGGTCCGTATGAATAGGAAACACAGTTCTTTTTTTATGGGCATGCTCATGTTTCTTACTACATTGGATACGCTGGAAAGAAGAGGATGATTCTTGCCTTAAAACAGAGTGTGTTTCAGGGATGAGAACTCAGGTCTGAATTTGTCTTCAGAAAAGGAGTTAAACCCCAGGATAAATGTCTTCCTACAAGCAAGAGTTCAGTTCTGGTAATCCCAGTGAATTTTCGGCTCAAATGTTTTTTTGCAGTTCAGAAACTCTATGCTATTCTCACTACTAACTAAAGAGCATTTATGTAAGAGGAGCTGTGGTCTGTATCAGTTTCAGAAGCAGAGTTCAACTACATATGGCCCGTATGAATAGGAAACACAGTTCTTTTTTCAGGGAATGCTCATGGTTCTTGCCGTATTTTAGACTCTAGAAAGAAGAGCTTGCTTCTTGTGTTAAAACAGAGTGTGTTTCAGGGATGAGAACTCTGGTCTGAGTTTCCCTTCAGAAACGGAGTTAAACCCCAGGATCTGTGTCTTCCTACAATCAAGTGTTCATTTCTGGTAAACCAAGTGAATTTTCGGCTCAAATGAGTTTACACAGTTCTAGAACCCAACGCGATTATCACTATTAACTAAAGAGCATCTATATAAGAGGAGCTGTGGTTTGTATAAGTTTCATAAGCAGAGTTGAACTACAAATGGTCCGTCTGAGTAGGAAACAAAGTTCTTTTTTTCAGGGTATGCTCATGGATCTTGCTGTATAGTAGATTACGGAAAGAAGAGCTTGCTTCTTGCGTTATAACAGAGTGTGTTTCAGGGATGAGAACACTGGTCTGAATTTGTCTTCATAAACGGAGTTAAACGCCAGGATCTGTGTCTTCCTACAAGCGAGAGTTCATTTCTGGTAAACCCAGTGAATTTTGTGCTCAAATGATTTTTCGCAGTTCCGGAACCCAACGCTATTCTCACTATTAACTAAAGAGCATTTATGTAAGAGGAAGTGTGGTCTGTATCAGGTTCATAAGCAGAGTTGAACTACATATGGTCCGTATGAATAGGAAACACATTTCTTTTTTTATGGGCATGCTCATGTTTCTTACTACATTGGATACGCTGGAAAGAAGAGGATGATTCTTGCCTTAAAACAGAGTGTGTTTCAGGGATGAGAACTCAGGTCTGAATTTGTCTTCAGAAAAGGAGTTAAACCCCAGGATAAATGTCTTCCTACAAGCAAGAGTTCAGTTCTGGTAATCCCAGTGATTTTTCGGCTCAAATGTTTTTTTGCAGTTCAGAAACCCTATGCTATTCTCACTACTAACTAAAGAGCATTTATGTAAGAGGAGCTGTGGTCTGTATCAGTTTCAGAAGCAGAGTTCAACTACATATGGCCCGTATGAATAGGAAACACAGTTCTTTTTTCAGGGCATGCTCATGGTTCTTGCTCTATTTTAGACACTAGAAAGAAGAGCTTGCTTCTTGTGTTAAAACAGAGTGGGTTTCAGGGATGAGAACTCTGGTCTGAATTTCCCTTCAGAAACGGAGTTAAACCCCAGGATCTGTGTCTTCCTACAAGCAAGTGTTCATTTCTGGTAAACCAAGTGAATTTTCACTCAAATGAGTTTACACAGTTCTAGAACCCAACGCGATTATCACTATTAACTAAAGAGCATCTATATAAGAGGAGCTGTGGTTTGTATAAGTTTCATAAGCAGAGTTGAACTACATATGGTCCGTCTGAGTAGGAAACAAAGTTCTTTTTTTCAGGGCATGCTCATGGTTCTTGCTGTATTTTAGACTCTGGAAAGAAGAGCTTGCTTCTTGCGTTAAAACAGAGTGTGTTTCATGGATGAGAACACGGGTCTGAATTTCCCGTCAGAAATGGAGTTAATCCCCAGGATCTGTGTCTTCCTACAAGCAAGAGTTCATTTCTGGTAAACCCAGTGAATTTTGGGCTCAAATGATTTTTCGCAGTTCACGAACCCTACGCTGTTCTCACTATTAACTGAAGAGCATTTATGTAAGAGGAGCTGTGGTTTGTATCAGTTTCATAAGCAGAGTTGAACTACATATGGTCTGCATCACTCAGAAACACAGTTCTTTATTTCTGGGCATGCTCATGTTTGTTACTATATTGGAGACGCTGGAAAGAAGAGGATAATTCTTGCCTAAAACAGAGTGTTTTTCAGGGATGAGAACTCTGGTCTGAATTTGCCTTCAGAAACGGAGTTAAACCCCAGGATCTGTGTCTTACTACAAGCAAGAGTTCAGTTCTGGTAATCCCAGTGATTTTGGGGCTCAAATGATGTTTTCACAGTTCAGGAACCCCATGCAATTCTCACTATTAACTAAAGAGCATTTATGTAAGAGGAGCTGTGGTCTGTATCATTTCATAGGCAGAGATGAACTACATATGGTCCATATGAGTAGGAAACACAGTTCTTTTTTTCTGGGCATGCTCACGGTTCTTACTGTATTGTAGACGCTGGAAAGAAGAGGATGATTCTTGCCTTAAAACAGAGTGATTTTCAGGGTTGAGAATTCTGGTCTGAATTTGTCTTCATAAACGGAATTAAACCCCAGGATCTGTGTCTTACAACAAGCAAGAGTTCAGTTATGGTAAACCCAGTGAATTTTGGGCTCAAAAATTATTTGTAGTTCAGGAACCAAACGCTATTTTCACTATTAACTAATGGGCATTTATGTAAGAGGAGCTGGGGTTTGTATCAGTTTCATAAGCAGAGTTGACCTACATATGGTCCGTCTGAGTAGGAAACACAGTTCTTTTTTTATGGGCATGCTCATGTTTCTTACTATATTGGAGACGCTGGAAAGAAGAGGATGATTCTTGCCTTAAAACTGAGTGTGTTTCAGGGATGAGAACTCTGGTCTGAATTTGTCTTCAGAAAAGGAGTTAAACCCCAGGATAAGTGTCTTCCTACAAGCAAGAGTTCAGTTCTGGTAATCCCAGTGATTTTTGGGCTCAAATGTTTTTCCGCAGTTCAGAAACCCTATGCTATACTCAGTACTAACTAAAGAGCATTTATGTAAGAGGAGCTGTGGTCTGTATCTGTTTCATAAATAGAGTTCAACTACATATGGCCCGTATGAATAGGAAACACAGTTCTTTTTTCAGGGCATGCTCATGGTTCTTGCTGTATTTTAGACTCTAGAAAGAAGAGCTTGCTTCTTGCGTTAAAACAGAGTGTGTTTCAGGGATGAGAACTCTGGTCTGAATTTCCCTTCATAAACGGAGTTAAACCCCAGGATCTGTGTCTTCCTACAAGAAAGTGTTCATTTCTGGTAAACGAAGTGAATTTTCGGCTCAAATGAGTTTACACAGTTCTAGAACCCAACGCGATTATCACTATTAACTAAAGAGCATTTATATAAGAGGAGCTGTGGTTTGTATAAGTTTCATAAGCAGAGTTGAACTACATATGGTCTGCATCACTCGGAAACACAGTTCTTTATTTCTGGGCATGCTCATGTTTGTTACTATATTGGAGACGCTGGAAAGAAGAGGATGATTCTTGCCTAAAACAGAGTGTTTTTCAGGGATGAGAACTCTGGTCTGAATTTGCCTTCAGAAACGGAGTTAAACCCCAGGATAAGTGTCTTAATACAAACAAGAGTTCAGTTCTGGTAATCCCAGCGATTTTGGGGCTTAAATGATGTTTTCACAGTTCAGGAACCCCATGCAATTCTCACTATTAACTAAAGAGCATTTATGTAAGAGGAGCTGCGGTCTGTATCATTTCATAGGCAGAGAAGAACTACATATGGTCCATATGAGAAGGAAACAGAGTTCTTTTTTTCTGGGCATGCTCACGGTTCTTACTGTATTGTAGACACTGGAAAGAAGAGGATGATTCTTGCCTTAAAACAGAGTGATTTTCAGGGTTGAGAATTCTGGTCTGAATTTGTCTTCATAAACGGAATTAAACCCCAGGATCTGTGTCTTAATACAAGCAAGAGTTCAGTTCTGGTAAACCCAGTGAATTTTGGGCTCAAAAATTATTTGTAGTTCAGGAACCAAACGCTATTTTCACTATTAACTAATGGGCATTTATGTAAGAGGAGCTGGGGTTTGTATCAGTTTCATAAGCAGAGTTGAACTACAAATGGTCCGTCTGAGTAGGAAACAAAGTTCTTTTTTTCAGGGTATGCTCATGGATCTTGCTGTATAGTAGATTACGGAAAGAAGAGCTTGCTTCTTGCGTTATAACAGAGTGTGTTTCAGGGATGAGAACACTGGTCTGAATTTGTCGTCATAAACGGAGTTAAACGCCAGGATCTGTGTCTTCCTACAAGCGAGAGTTCATTTCTGGTAAACCCAGTGAATTTTGTGCTCAAATGATTTTTCGCAGTTCCGGAACCCAACGCTATTCTCACTATTAACTAAAGAGCATTTATGTAAGAGGAAGTGTGGTCTGTATCAGGTTCATAAGCAGAGTTGAACTACATATGGTCCGTATGAATAGGAAACACAGTTCTTTTTTTATGGGCATGCTCATGTTTCTTACTACATTGGATACGCTGGAAAGAAGAGGATGATTCTTGCCTTAAAACAGAGTGTGTTTCAGGGATGAGAACTCAGGTCTGAATTTGTCTTCAGAAAAGGAGTTAAACCCCAGGATAAATGTCTTCCTACAAGCAAGAGTTCAGTTCTGGTAATCCCAGTGAATTTTCGGCTCAAATGTTTTTTTGCAGTTCAGAAACTCTATGCTATTCTCACTACTAACTAAAGAGCATTTATGTAAGAGGAGCTGTGGTCTGTATCAGTTTCAGAAGCAGAGTTCAACTACATATGGCCCGTATGAATAGGAAACACAGTTCTTTTTTCAGGGAATGCTCATGGTTCTTGCCGTATTTTAGACTCTAGAAAGAAGAGCTTGCTTCTTGTGTTAAAACAGAGTGTGTTTCAGGGATGAGAACTCTGGTCTGAGTTTCCCTTCAGAAACGGAGTTAAACCCCAGGATCTGTGTCTTCCTACAATCAAGTGTTCATTTCTGGTAAACCAAGTGAATTTTCGGCTCAAATGAGTTTACACAGTTCTAGAACCCAACGCGATTATCACTATTAACTAAAGAGCATCTATATAAGAGGAGCTGTGGTTTGTATAAGTTTCATAAGCAGAGTTGAACTACAAATGGTCCGTCTGAGTAGGAAACAAAGTTCTTTTTTTCAGGGTATGCTCATGGATCTTGCTGTATAGTAGATTACGGAAAGAAGAGCTTGCTTCTTGCGTTATAACAGAGTGTGTTTCAGGGATGAGAACACTGGTCTGAATTTGTCTTCATAAACGGAGTTAAACGCCAGGATCTGTGTCTTCCTACAAGCGAGAGTTCATTTCTGGTAAACCCAGTGAATTTTGTGCTCAAATGATTTTTCGCAGTTCCGGAACCCAACGCTATTCTCACTATTAACTAAAGAGCATTTATGTAAGAGGAAGTGTGGTCTGTATCAGGTTCATAAGCAGAGTTGAACTACATATGGTCCGTATGAATAGGAAACACATTTCTTTTTTTATGGGCATGCTCATGTTTCTTACTACATTGGATACGCTGGAAAGAAGAGGATGATTCTTGCCTTAAAACAGAGTGTGTTTCAGGGATGAGAACTCAGGTCTGAATTTGTCTTCAGAAAAGGAGTTAAACCCCAGGATAAATGTCTTCCTACAAGCAAGAGTTCAGTTCTGGTAATCCCAGTGATTTTTCGGCTCAAATGTTTTTTTGCAGTTCAGAAACCCTATGCTATTCTCACTACTAACTAAAGAGCATTTATGTAAGAGGAGCTGTGGTCTGTATCAGTTTCAGAAGCAGAGTTCAACTACATATGGCCCGTATGAATAGGAAACACAGTTCTTTTTTCAGGGCATGCTCATGGTTCTTGCTCTATTTTAGACACTAGAAAGAAGAGCTTGCTTCTTGTGTTAAAACAGAGTGGGTTTCAGGGATGAGAACTCTGGTCTGAATTTCCCTTCAGAAACGGAGTTAAACCCCAGGATCTGTGTCTTCCTACAAGCAAGTGTTCATTTCTGGTAAACCAAGTGAATTTTCACTCAAATGAGTTTACACAGTTCTAGAACCCAACGCGATTATCACTATTAACTAAAGAGCATCTATATAAGAGGAGCTGTGGTTTGTATAAGTTTCATAAGCAGAGTTGAACTACATATGGTCCGTCTGAGTAGGAAACAAAGTTCTTTTTTTCAGGGCATGCTCATGGTTCTTGCTGTATTTTAGACTCTGGAAAGAAGAGCTTGCTTCTTGCGTTAAAACAGAGTGTGTTTCATGGATGAGAACACGGGTCTGAATTTCCCGTCAGAAATGGAGTTAATCCCCAGGATCTGTGTCTTCCTACAAGCAAGAGTTCATTTCTGGTAAACCCAGTGAATTTTGGGCTCAAATGATTTTTCGCAGTTCACAAACCCTACGCTGTTCTCACTATTAACTGAAGAGCATTTATGTAAGAGGAGCTGTGGTTTGTATCAGTTTCATAAGCAGAGTTGAACTACATATGGTCTGCATCACTCAGAAACACAGTTCTTTATTTCTGGGCATGCTCATGTTTGTTACTATATTGGAGACGCTGGAAAGAAGAGGATAATTCTTGCCTAAAACAGAGTGTTTTTCAGGGATGAGAACTCTGGTCTGAATTTGCCTTCAGAAACGGAGTTAAACCCCAGGATCTGTGTCTTACTACAAGCAAGAGTTCAGTTCTGGTAATCCCAGTGATTTTGGGGCTCAAATGATGTTTTCACAGTTCAGGAACCCCATGCAATTCTCACTATTAACTAAAGAGCATTTATGTAAGAGGAGCTGCGGTCTGTATCATTTCATAGGCAGAGATGAACTACATATGGTCCATATGAGTAGGAAACACAGTTCTTTTTTTCTGGGCATGCTCACGGTTCTTACTGTATTGTAGACGCTGGAAAGAAGAGGATGATTCTTGCCTTAAAACAGAGTGATTTTCAGGGTTGAGAATTCTGGTCTGAATTTGTCTTCATAAACGGAATTAAACCCCAGGATCTGTGTCTTACAACAAGCAAGAGTTCAGTTATGGTAAACCCAGTGAATTTTGGGCTCAAAAATTATTTGTAGTTCAGGAACCAAACGCTATTTTCACTATTAACTAATGGGCATTTATGTAAGAGGAGCTGGGGTTTGTATCAGTTTCATAAGCAGAGTTGACCTACATATGGTCCGTCTGAGTAGGAAACACAGTTCTTTTTTTATGGGCATGCTCATGTTTCTTACTATATTGGAGACGCTGGAAAGAAGAGGATGATTCTTGCCTTAAAACTGAGTGTGTTTCAGGGATGAGAACTCTGGTCTGAATTTGTCTTCAGAAAAGGAGTTAAACCCCAGGATAAGTGTCTTCCTACAAGCAAGAGTTCAGTTCTGGTAATCCCAGTGATTTTTGGGCTCAAATGTTTTTCCGCAGTTCAGAAACCCTATGCTATACTCAGTACTAACTAAAGAGCATTTATGTAAGAGGAGCTGTGGTCTGTATCTGTTTCATAAATAGAGTTCAACTACATATGGCCCGTATGAATAGGAAACACAGTTCTTTTTTCAGGGCATGCTCATGGTTCTTGCTGTATTTTAGACTCTAGAAAGAAGAGCTTGCTTCTTGCGTTAAAACAGAGTGTGTTTCAGGGATGAGAACTCTGGTCTGAATTTCCCTTCAGAAACGGAGTTAAACCCCAGGATCTGTGTCTTCCTACAAGAAAGTGTTCATTTCTGGTAAACGAAGTGAATTTTCGGCTCAAATGAGTTTACACAGTTCTAGAACCCAACGCGATTATCACTATTAACTAAAGAGCATTTATATAAGAGGAGCTGTGGTTTGTATAAGTTTCATAAGCAGAGTTGAACTACATATGGTCTGCATCACTCGGAAACACAGTTCTTTATTTCTGGGCATGCTCATGTTTGTTACTATATTGGAGACGCTGGAAAGAAGAGGATGATTCTTGCCTAAAACAGAGTGTTTTTCAGGGATGAGAACTCTGGTCTGAATTTGCCTTCAGAAACGGAGTTAAACCCCAGGATAAGTGTCTTAATACAAACAAGAGTTCAGTTCTGGTAATCCCAGCGATTTTGGGGCTTAAATGATGTTTTCACAGTTCAGGAACCCCATGCAATTCTCACTATTAACTAAAGAGCATTTATGTAAGAGGAGCTGCGGTCTGTATCATTTCATAGGCAGAGAAGAACTACATATGGTCCATATGAGAAGGAAACAGAGTTCTTTTTTTCTGGGCATGCTCACGGTTCTTACTGTATTGTAGACACTGGAAAGAAGAGGATGATTCTTGCCTTAAAAAGGAGTGATTTTCAGGGTTGAGAATTCTGGTCTGAATTTGTCTTCATAAACGGAATTAAACCCCAGGATCTGTGTCTTACTACAAGCAAGAGTTCAGTTCTGGTAAACCCAGTGAATTTTGGGCTCAAAAATTATTTGTAGTTCAGGAACCAAACGCTATTTTCACTATTAACTAATGGGCATTTATGTAAGAGGAGCTGGGGTTTGTATCAGTTTCATAAGCAGAGTTGAACTACAAATGGTCCGTCTGAGTAGGAAACAAAGTTCTTTTTTTCAGGGTATGCTCATGGATCTTGCTGTATAGTAGATTACGGAAAGAAGAGCTTGCTTCTTGCGTTATAACAGAGTGTGTTTCAGGGATGAGAACACTGGTCTGAATTTGTCTTCATAAACGGAGTTAAACGCCAGGATCTGTGTCTTCCTACAAGCGAGAGTTCATTTCTGGTAAACCCAGTGAATTTTGTGCTCAAATGATTTTTCGCAGTTCCGGAACCCAACGCTATTCTCACTATTAACTAAAGAGCATTTCTGTAAGAGGAAGTGTGGTCTGTATCAGTTTCATAAGCAGAGTTGAACTACATATGGGCCGTATGAATAGGAAACACAGTTCTTTTTTTATGGGAATGCTCATGTTTCTTACTATATTGGATACACTGGAAAGAAGAGGATGATTCTTGCCTTAAAACAGAGTGTGTGTCAGGGATGAGAACTCAGGTCTGAATTTGTCTTCAGAAAAGGAGTTAAACCCCAGGATAAATGTCTTCCTACAAGCAAGAGTTCAGTTCTGGTAATCCCAGTGATTTTTCGGCTCAAATGATTTTTGCAGTTCAGAAACCCTATGCTATTCTCACTACTAACTAAAGAGCATTTATGTAAGAGGAGCTGTGGTCTGTATCAGTTTCATAAGCAGAGTTCAACTACATATGGCCCGTATGAATAGGAAACTCAGTTCTTTTTCCAAGGCATGCTCATGGTTCTTGCTGTATTTTAGACTCTAGAAAGAAGAGCTTGCTTCTTGTGTTAAAACAGAGTGTGTTTCAGGGATGAGAACTCTGGTCTGAATTTCCCTTCAGAAACGGAGTTAAACCCCAGGATCTGTGTCTTCCTACTGGCAAGTGTTCATTTCTGGTAAACCAAGTGAATTTTCGGCTCAAATGAGTTTACACAGTTCTAGAACCCAACGCGATTATCACTATTAACTAAAGAGCATCTATATAAGAGGAGCTGTGGTTTGTATAAGTTTCATAAGCAGAGTTGAACTACATATGGTCCGTCTGAGTAGGAAACAAAGTTCTTTTTTTCAGGGCATGCTCATGGTTCTTGCTGTATTTTAGACTCTGGAAAGAAGAGCTTGCTTCTTGCGTTAAAACAGAGTGTGTTTCATGGATGAGAACACTGGTCAGAATTTGTCTTCATAAACGGAGTTAAACGCCAGGATCTGTGTCTTCCTACAAGCGAGAGTTCATTTCTGGTAAACCCAGTGAATTTTGTGCTCAAATGATTTTTCGCAGTTCCTGAACCCAACGCTATTCTCACTATTAACTAAAGAGCATTTATGTAAGAGGAAGTGTGGTCTGTATCAGGTTCATAAGCAGAGTTGAACTACATATGGTCCGTATGAATAGGAAACACATTTCTTTTTTTATGGGCATGCTCATGTTTCTTACTACATTGGATACGCTGGAAAGAAGAGGATGATTCTTGCCTTAAAACAGAGTGTGTTTCAGGGATGAGAACTCAGGTCTGAATTTGTCTTCAGAAAAGGAGTTAAACCCCAGGATAAATGTCTTCCTACAAGCAAGAGTTCAGTTCTGGTAATCCCAGTGATTTTTCGGCTCAAATGTTTTTTTGCAGTTCAGAAACCCTATGCTATTCTCACTACTAACTAAAGAGCATTTATGTAAGAGGAGCTGTGGTCTGTATCAGTTTCAGAAGCAGAGTTCAACTACATATGGCCCGTATGAATAGGAAACACAGTTCTTTTTTCAGGGCATGCTCATGGTTCTTGCTCTATTTTAGACACTAGAAAGAAGAGCTTGCTTCTTGTGTTAAAACAGAGTGGGTTTCAGGGATGAGAACTCTGGTCTGAATTTCCCTTCAGAAACGGAGTTAAACCCCAGGATCTGTGTCTTCCTACAAGCAAGTGTTCATTTCTGGTAAACCAAGTGAATTTTCACTCAAATGAGTTTACACAGTTCTAGAACCCAACGCGATTATCACTATTAACTAAAGAGCATCTATATAAGAGGAGCTGTGGTTTGTATAAGTTTCATAAGCAGAGTTGAACTACATATGGTCCGTCTGAGTAGGAAACAAAGTTCTTTTTTTCAGGGCATGCTCATGGTTCTTGCTGTATTTTAGACTCTGGAAAGAAGAGCTTGCTTCTTGCGTTAAAACAGAGTGTGTTTCATGGATGAGAACACGGGTCTGAATTTCCCGTCAGAAATGGAGTTAATCCCCAGGATCTGTGTCTTCCTACAAGCAAGAGTTCATTTCTGGTAAACCCAGTGAATTTTGGGCTCAAATGATTTTTCGCAGTTCACGAACCCTACGCTGTTCTCACTATTAACTGAAGAGCATTTATGTAAGAGGAGCTGTGGTTTGTATCAGTTTCATAAGCAGAGTTGAACTACATATGGTCTGCATCACTCAGAAACACAGTTCTTTATTTCTGGGCATGCTCATGTTTGTTACTATATTGGAGACGCTGGAAAGAAGAGGATAATTCTTGCCTAAAACAGAGTGTTTTTCAGGGATGAGAACTCTGGTCTGAATTTGCCTTCAGAAACGGAGTTAAACCCCAGGATCTGTGTCTTACTACAAGCAAGAGTTCAGTTCTGGTAATCCCAGTGATTTTGGGGCTCAAATGATGTTTTCACAGTTCAGGAACCCCATGCAATTCTCACTATTAACTAAAGAGCATTTATGTAAGAGGAGCTGCGGTCTGTATCATTTCATAGGCAGAGATGAACTACATATGGTCCATATGAGTAGGAAACACAGTTCTTTTTTTCTGGGCATGCTCACGGTTCTTACTGTATTGTAGACGCTGGAAAGAAGAGGATGATTCTTGCCTTAAAACAGAGTGATTTTCAGGGTTGAGAATTCTGGTCTGAATTTGTCTTCATAAACGGAATTAAACCCCAGGATCTGTGTCTTACAACAAGCAAGAGTTCAGTTATGGTAAACCCAGTGAATTTTGGGCTCAAAAATTATTTGTAGTTCAGGAACCAAACGCTATTTTCACTATTAACTAATGGGCATTTATGTAAGAGGAGCTGGGGTTTGTATCAGTTTCATAAGCAGAGTTGACCTACATATGGTCCGTCTGAGTAGGAAACACAGTTCTTTTTTTATGGGCATGCTCATGTTTCTTACTATATTGGAGACGCTGGAAAGAAGAGGATGATTCTTGCCTTAAAACTGAGTGTGTTTCAGGGATGAGAACTCTGGTCTGAATTTGTCTTCAGAAAAGGAGTTAAACCCCAGGATAAGTGTCTTCCTACAAGCAAGAGTTCAGTTCTGGTAATCCCAGTGATTTTTGGGCTCAAATGTTTTTCCGCAGTTCAGAAACCCTATGCTATACTCAGTACTAACTAAAGAGCATTTATGTAAGAGGAGCTGTGGTCTGTATCTGTTTCATAAATAGAGTTCAACTACATATGGCCCGTATGAATAGGAAACACAGTTCTTTTTTCAGGGCATGCTCATGGTTCTTGCTGTATTTTAGACTCTAGAAAGAAGAGCTTGCTTCTTGCGTTAAAACAGAGTGTGTTTCAGGGATGAGAACTCTGGTCTGAATTTCCCTTCAGAAACGGAGTTAAACCCCAGGATCTGTGTCTTCCTACAAGAAAGTGTTCATTTCTGGTAAACGAAGTGAATTTTCGGCTCAAATGAGTTTACACAGTTCTAGAACCCAACGCGATTATCACTATTAACTAAAGAGCATTTATATAAGAGGAGCTGTGGTTTGTATAAGTTTCATAAGCAGAGTTGAACTACATATGGTCTGCATCACTCGGAAACACAGTTCTTTATTTCTGGGCATGCTCATGTTTGTTACTATATTGGAGACGCTGGAAAGAAGAGGATGATTCTTGCCTAAAACAGAGTGTTTTTCAGGGATGAGAACTCTGGTCTGAATTTGCCTTCAGAAACGGAGTTAAACCCCAGGATAAGTGTCTTAATACAAACAAGAGTTCAGTTCTGGTAATCCCAGCGATTTTGGGGCTTAAATGATGTTTTCACAGTTCAGGAACCCCATGCAATTCTCACTATTAACTAAAGAGCATTTATGTAAGAGGAGCTGCGGTCTGTATCATTTCATAGGCAGAGAAGAACTACATATGGTCCATATGAGAAGGAAACAGAGTTCTTTTTTTCTGGGCATGCTCACGGTTCTTACTGTATTGTAGACACTGGAAAGAAGAGGATGATTCTTGCCTTAAAACAGAGTGATTTTCAGGGTTGAGAATTCTGGTCTGAATTTGTCTTCATAAACGGAATTAAACCCCAGGATCTGTGTCTTACTACAAGCAAGAGTTCAGTTCTGGTAAACCCAGTGAATTTTGGGCTCAAAAATTATTTGTAGTTCAGGAACCAAACGCTATTTTCACTATTAACTAATGGGCATTTATGTAAGAGGAGCTGGGGTTTGTATCAGTTTCATAAGCAGAGTTGAACTACAAATGGTCCGTCTGAGTAGGAAACAAAGTTCTTTTTTTCAGGGTATGCTCATGGATCTTGCTGTATAGTAGATTACGGAAATAAGAGCTTGCTTCTTGCCTTATAACAGAGTGTGTTTCAGGGATGAGAACACTGGTCTGAATTTGTCTTCATAAACGGAGTTAAACGCCAGGATCTGTGTCTTCCTACAAGCGAGAGTTCATTTCTGGTAAACCCAGTGAATTTTGTGCTCAAATGATTTTTCGCAGTTCCGGAACCCAACGCTATTCTCACTATTAACTAAAGAGCATTTATGTAAGAGGAAGTGTGGTCTGTATCAGGTTCATAAGCAGAGTTGAACTACATATGGTCCGTATGAATAGGAAACACAGTTCTTTTTTTATGGGCATGCTCATATTTCTTACTACATTGGATACGCTGGAAAGAAGAGGATGATTCTTGCCTTAAAACAGAGTGTGTTTCAGGGATGAGAACTCAGGTCTGAATTTGTCTTCAGAAAAGGAGTTAAACCCCAGGATAAATGTCTTCCTACAAGCAAGAGTTCAGTTCTGGTAATCCCAGTGATTTTTCGGCTCAAATGTTTTTTTGCAGTTCAGAAACCCTATGCTATTCTCACTACTAACTAAAGAGCATTTATGTAAGAGGAGCTGTGGTCTGTATCAGTTTCAGAAGCAGAGTTCAACTACATATGGCCCGTATGAATAGGAAACACAGTTCTTTTTTCAGGGCATGCTCATGGTTCTTGCTCTATTTTAGACACTAGAAAGAAGAGCTTGCTTCTTGTGTTAAAACAGAGTGTGTTTCAGGGATGAGAACTCTGGTCTGAATTTCCCTTCAGAAACGGAGTTAAACCCCAGGATCTGTGTCTTCCTACAAGCAAGTGTTCATTTCTGGTAAACCAAGTGAATTTTCACTCAAATGAGTTTACACAATTCTAGAACCCAACGCGATTATCACTATTAACTAAAGAGCATCTATATAAGAGGAGCTGTGGTTTGTATAAGTTTCATAAGCAGAGTTGAACTACATATGGTCCGTCTGAGTAGGAAACAAAGTTCTTTTTTTCAGGGCATGCTCATGGTTCTTGCTGTATTTTAGACTCTGGAAAGAAGAGCTTGCTTCTTGCGTTATAACAGAGTGTGTTTCAGGGATGAGAACACTGGTCTGAATTTCCCTTCAGAAATGGAGTTAATCCCCAGGATCTGTGTCTTCCTACAAGCAAGAGTTCATTTCTGGTAAACCCAGTGAATTTTGGGCTCAAATGATTTTTCGCAGTTCACGAACCCTACGCTGTTCTCACTATTAACTGAAGAGCATTTATGTAAGAAGAGCTGTGGTTTGTATCAGTTTCATAAGCAGAGTTGAACTACATATGGTCTGCATCACTCAGAAACACAGTTCTTTATTTCTGGGCATGCTCATGTTTGTTACTATATTGGAGACGCTGGAAAGAAGAGGATAATTCTTGCCTAAAACAGAGTGTTTTTCAGGGATGAGAACTCTGGTCTGAATTTGCCTTCAGAAACGGAGTTAAACCCCAGGATCTGTGTCTTACTACAAGCAAGAGTTCAGTTCTGGTAATCCCAGTGATTTTGGGCTCAAATGATGTTTTCACAGTTCAGGAACCCCATGCAATTCTCACTATTAACTAAAGAGCATTTATGTAAGAGGAGCTGCGGTCTGTATCATTTCATAGGCAGAGATGAACTACATATGGTCCATATGAGTAGGAAACACAGTTCTTTTTTTCTGGGCATGCTCACGGTTCTTACTGTATTGGAGACGCTGGAAAGAAGAGGATGATTCTTGCCTTAAAACAGAGTGATTTTCAGGGTTGAGAATTCTGGTCTGAATTTGTCTTCATAAACGGAATTAAACCCCAGGATCTTTGTCTTACTTCAAGCAAGAGTTCAGTTATGGTAAACCCAGTGAATTTTGGGCTCAAAAATTATTTGTAGTTCAGGAACCAAACGCTATTTTCACTATTAACTAATGGGCATTTATGTAAGAGGAGCTGGGGTTTGTATCAGTTTCATAAGCAGAGTTGACCTACATATGGTCCGTCTGAGTAGGAAACACAGTTCTTTTTTTATGGGCATGCTCATGTTTCTTAGTATATTGGAGACGCTGGAAAGAAGAGGATGGTTCTTGCCATAAAACTGAGTGTGTTTCAGGGATGAGAACTCTGGTCTGAATTCGTCTTCAGAAAAGGAGTTAAACCCCAGGATAAGTGTCTTCCTACAAGCAAGAGTTCAGTTCTGGTAATCCCAGTGATTTTTGGGCTCAAATGTTTTTTCGCAGTTCAGAAACCCTATGCTATACTCAGTACTAACTAAAGAGCATTTATGTAAGAGGAGCTGTGGTCTGTATCAGTTTCATAAATAGAGTTCAACTACATATGGCCCGTATTAATAGGAAACACAGTTCTTTTTTCAGGGCATGCTCATGGTTCTTGTTGTATTTTAGACTCTAGAAAGAAGAGCTTGCTTCTTGCGTTAAAACAGAGTGTGTTTCAGGGATGAGAACTCTGGTCTGAATTTCCCTTCAGAAACGGAGTTAAACCCCAGGATCTGTGTCTTCCTACAAGCAAGTGTTCATTTCTGGTAAACGAAGTGAATTTTCGGCTCAAATGAGTTTACACAGTTCTAGAACCCAACGCGATTATCACTATTAACTAAAGAGCATGTATATAAGAGGAGCTGTGGTTTGTATAAGTTTCATAAGCAGAGTTGAACTACATATGGTCCGTCTGAGTAGGAAACAAAGTTCTTTTTTTCAGGGCATGCTCATTGTTCTTGCTGTATTTTAGACTCTGGAAAGAAGAGCTTGCTTCTTGCGTTAAAACAGAGTGTGTTTCATGGATGAGAACACGGGTCTGAATTTCCCTTCAGAAATGGAGTTTATCCCTAGGATCAGTGTCTTCCTACAAGCAAGAGTTCATTTCGGGTAAACCCAGTGAATTTTGGGCTCAAATGATTTTTCGCAGTTCACGAACCCTACGCTGTTCTCACTATTAACTGAAGAGCATTTATGTAAGAGGAGCTGTGATTTGTATCAGTTTCATAAGCAGAGTTGAACTACATATGGTCTGCATCACTCGGAAACACAGTTCTTTATTTCTGGGCATGCTCATGTTTGTTACTATATTGGAGACGCTGGAAAGAAGAGGATGATTCTTGTCTAAAACAGAGTGTTTTTCAGGGTTGAGAACTCTGGTCTGAATTTGCCTTCAGAAACGGAGTTAAACCCCAGGATCTGTGTCTTACTACAAGCAAGAGTTCAGTTCTGGTAATCCCAGTGATTTTGGGGCTTAAATGATGTTTTCACAGTTCAGGAACCCCATGCAATTCTCACTATTAACTAAAGAGCATTTATGTAAGAGGAGCTGCGGTCTGTATCATTTCATAGGCAGAGAAGAACTACATATGATCCATATGAGAAGGAAACACAGTTCTTTTTTTCTGGGCATGCTCACGGTTCTTACTGTATTGTAGACACTGGAAAGAAGAGGATGATTCTTGCCTTAAAACAGAGTGATTTTCAGGGTTGAGAATTCTGGTCTGAATTTGTCTTCATAAACGGAATTAAACCCCAGGATCTGTGTCTTACTACAAGCAAGAGTTCAGTTCTGGTAAACCCAGTGAATTTTGGGCTCAAAAATTATTTGTAGTTCAGGAACCAAATGCTATTTTCACTATTAACTAATGGGCATTTATGTAAGAGGAGCTGGGGTTTGTATCAGTTTCATAAGCAGAGTTGAACTACAAATGGTCCGTCTGAGTAGGAAACAAAGTTCTTTTTTTCAGGGCATGCTCATGGTTCTTGCTGTATTTTAGACTCTGGAAAGAAGAGCTTGCTCCTTGCGTTATAAGAGAGTGTGTTTCAGGGATAAGAACACTGGTCTGACTTTGTCTTCATAAACAGAATTAAACCCCAGGATCTGTGTCTTCATACAAGCAAATGTTCATTTCTGGTAAACCAAGTGAATTTTCGGCTCAAATGAGTTTACACAGTTCTAGAACCCAACGCGATTATCACTATTAACTAAAGAGCATTTATGTAAGAGGTGCTTCGGTCTGTATCATTTCATAAGCAGAGTTGAACTACATATGGTTCGTATGAGTAGGAAACACAGTTCTTTTTTTCTGGGCATGCTCACGGTTCTTACTGTATTGGAAACGCTGGAAAGAAGAGGATAATTTTTGCCTTAAAACACAGTGTTTTTTAGGGTTGAGAATTCTGGTCTGAATTTGACTTCATAAACGGAGGTAAACTCCAGGATCTGCGTCTTACTACAAGAAAAAGTTCAGTTCTAGAAAACCCAGTGAATTTTGGGCTCAAATGATTATTCGCAGTTCCGGAACCCAACGCAATTTTCACTATTAACTAAAGAGCATTTATGTAAGAGGAGCTGTGGTTTGTAGCAGTTTCATAAGAAGAGTTGAACTACATATTGTCTGTATTACTCTGAAACACAGTTCTTTTTTTCTGGGCATGCTCATGTTTGTTAGTATATTGGAGATGCTGGATAGAAGAGGATGATTCTTGCCTTAAAACAGAGTGTTTTTCAGGGATGAGAACTCTGGACTGAATTTGCCTTCAGAAATGGAGTTAAACCCCAGGATAAGTGTCTTCCTACAAGCAAGAGTTCAGTTCTGGTAATCCCAGTGATTTTTGGGCTCAAATGATGTTTTCACAGTTCAGGACCCCTATGCTATTCTCACTATTCACTAAAGAGCATTTAAGTAAGAGGAGCTGCGGTCTGTATGTTTTCATAAGCAGAGTTGAACTACATATGGTCCATAGGGGTAGGAAACACAGTTCTTTTTTTCTGGGCATGCTCATGCTTCTTGCTGTATTTTAGACTCTGGAAAGAAGAGCTTGCTTCTTGCGTTAAAACAGAGTGTGTTTCATGGATGAGAACACGGGTCTGAATTTCCCTTCAGAAATGGAGTTAATCCCCAGGATTTGTGTCTTCATACAAGCAAGAGTTCATTTCTGGTAAACCCAGTGAATTTTGGGCTCAAATGATTTTTTACAGTTCACGAACCCTACGCTATTCTCACTATTCACTAAAGAGCATTTATGTAGGAGGAGCTGTAGTTTGTATCAGTTTCATAAGCAGAGTTGAACTATATATGGTCTGCATTACTCGGAAACACAGTTCATTATTTCTGGGCATGCTCATGTTTGTTACTATATGGGAGACGCTGGAAAGAAGAGGATGATTCTTGCCTTAAAACAGAGTGTTTTTCAGGTATGAGAACTCTGGTCTGAATTTGCCTTCAGAATCGGAGATAAGCCCCAGAATCAGTGTCTTCCTTCAAGCTAGAGTTCATTTCTGGAAAACCCAGTGAATTTTGGGCTCAAATGATTTTTCGCAGTTCAGGTACCCAACGCGATTCTCACTATTAACTAAAGAGCATTTATGTAAGAGGAGCCGTGGTTTTTATCAGTTTCATAAACAGAGTTGAAGTACATATGGTCCTTATGAGTAGGAAACACAGTTATTATTTTCAGGGCATGCTCATGTTTCTTGCTGTATTTTAGATTCTGGAAAGAAGAGCTTGCTTCTTCCGTTATAACAGAGTGTGTTTCATGGATGAGAACACTGGTCTGACTTTGTCTTCATAAACGGAGTTAAACCCCAGGATCTGTGTCTTCATACAAGCTAGAGTTAAATTCTGGTAAACCCAGTGAATTTGGGGCTCAAATGATTTTTCACAGTTCAGGAACCCAACGCTATTCTCACTATTAACTAAAGAGCATTTATGTAAGAGGAAGTGTGGTCTGTATCAGTTTCATAAGTAGAGTTGAACTACATATGGTCCTTATGAATAGGAAACACAGTGCTTTTTTTATGGGCATGCTCATGTTTCTTACTATATTGGAGACGCTGGAAAGAAGAGGATGATTCTTGCCTTAAAACAGAGTGTGTTTCAGGGATGAGAACTCTAGTCTGAATTTGTCTTCAGAAAAGGAGTTAAACCCCAGGATAAGTGTCTTCCTACAAGCAAGAGTTCAGTTCTGGTAATCCCAGTGATTTTTGGGCTCAAATGGTTTTTCGCAGTTCAGAAACCCTATGCTATTCTCAGTATTAACAAAGATCATTTATGTAAGAGGACCTGTGGTCTGTATCAGTTTCATAAGCAGAGTTGAACTACATATGGTCTGTATGAATAGGAAACACAGTTCTTTTTTCATGGCATGCTCATGGTTCTTGCTGTATTTTAGACTCTAGAAAGAAGAGCTTGCTTCTTGCGTTAAAACTGAGTGTGTTTCAGGGATGAGAACTCTGGTCTGAATTTCCCTTCAGAAACGGAGTTAAACCCCAGGATCTGTGTTTTCCTACATGCAAGTGTTCATTTCTGGTAAACCAAGTGAATTTTCACTCAAATGAGTTTACACAGTTCTAGAACCCAATGCGATTATCACTATTAACTAAAGAGCATTTATGTAAGAGGAGCTTCGGTCTGTATCATTTCATAAGCAGAGTTGAACTACATATGGTCCGTATGAGTAGGAAACACAGTTCTTTTTTTCTGGGCATGCTCACGGTTCTTACTGTATTGGAGACGCTGGAAAGAAGAGGATGATTCTTGCCTTAAAAGAGAGTGTTTTTCAGGGTTGAGAATTCTGGTCGGAATTTGCCTTCAGAAACGGAGTTAAACCCCAGGATAAGTGTCTTCCTACAAGCAAGAGTTCAGTTCTGGGAATCCCAGAGATTTTGAGCTCAAATGATGATTTCGCAGTTCAGGAACCCAACGCTATTCTCACTATTAACTAAAGAGCATTTATGTAAGAGGAGCTGTGGTTTGTATAAGTTTCATAAGCAGAGTTGAACTACATATGGTCCGTCTGAGTAGGAAACAAAGTTCTTTTTTTCAGGGCATGCTCATGGTTCTTGCTGTATTTTAGACTCTGGAAAGAAGAGCTTGCTCCTTGCGTTAAAACAGAGTGTGTTTTTGGATGAGAACACGGGTCTGAATTTCCCTTCAGAAATGGAGTTAATCCCCAGGATCTGTGTCTTCCTACAAGCAAGAGTTCATTTCTGGTAAACCCAGTGAATTTTGGGCTCAAATGATTTTTCACAGTTTACGAACCCAAGATGATTCTCACTATCAACTAAAGAGCATTTATGTAAGAGGAGCAGTGGTTTTTATCAGTTTCATAAACACAGTTGAAGTACATGTGGTCCTTATGAGTAGGAAACACAGGTATTTTTTTTACGGCATGCTCATGGTTCTTGCTGTATTTTAGATTCTGGAAAGAAGAGCTTGCTTCTTGCGTTAAAACAGAGTGTGTTTCAGGGATGAGAACTCTGGTCTGAATTTCCCTTCAGAAACGGAGTTAAACCCCAGGATCTGTGTCTTCCTACAAGCGAGAGTTCATTTCTGGTAAACCCAGTGAATTTTGCGCTCAAATGAGTTTACACAGTTCTAGAACCCAACGCGATTATCACTATTAATTAAAGAGCATTTATGTAAGAGGAGCTTCGGTCTGTATCATTTCATAAGCAGAGATGAACTACATATGGTCCGTATGAGTAGGAAACACAGTTCTTTTTTTCTGGGCAAATCATGGTTCTTACTGTATTGGAGACGCTGGAAAGAAGAGGATAATTCTTGCCTGAAAACAGAGTGTTTTTCAGGGTTGAGATTTCTGGTCTGAATTTGTCTTCATAAACGGAGTTAAACCCCAGGATAAGTGTCTTCCTACAAGCAAGAGTTCAGTTCTGGTAATCCCAGTGATTTTTGGGCTCAAATGGTTTTTCGCAGTTCAGAAACCCTATGCTATTCTCAGTATTAACAAAGATCATTTATGTAAGAGGACCTGTGGTCTGTATCAGTTTCATAAGCAGAGTTGAACTACATATGGTCTGTATGAATAGGAAACACAGTTCTTTTTTCATGGCATGCTCATGGTTCTTGCTGTATTTTAGACTCTAGAAAGAAGAGCTTGCTTCTTGCGTTAAAACTGAGTGTGTTTCAGGGATGAGAACTCTGGTCTGAATTTCCCTTCAGAAACGGAGTTAAACCCCAGGATCTGTGTTTTCCTACATGCAAGTGTTCATTTCTGGTAAACCAAGTGAATTTTCACTCAAATGAGTTTACACAGTTCTAGAACCCAATTCGATTATCACTATTAACTAAAGAGCATTTATGTAAGAGGAGCTTCGGTCTGTATCATTTCATAAGCAGAGTTGAACTACATATGGTCCGTATGAGTAGGAAACACAGTTCTTTTTTTCTGGGCATGCTCACGGTTCTTACTGTATTGGAGACGCTGGAAAGAAGAGGATGATTCTTGCCTTAAAAGAGAGTGTTTTTCAGGGTTGAGAATTCTGGTCGGAATTTGCCTTCAGAAACGGAGTTAAACCCCAGGATAAGTGTCTTCCTACAAGCAGGAGTTCAGTTCTGGGAATCCCAGAGATTTTGAGCTCAAATGATGTTTTCGCAGTTCAGGAACCCAACGCTATTCTCACTATTAACTAAAGAGCATTTATGTAAGAGGAGCTGTGGTTTGTATAAGTTTCATAAGCAGAGTTGAACTACATATGGTCCGTCTGAGTAGGAAACAAAGTTCTTTTTTTCAGGGCATCCTCATGGTTCTTGCTGTATTTTAGACTCTGGAAAGAAGAGCTTGCTCCTTGCGTTAAAACAGAGTGTGTTTTTGGATGAGAACACGGGTCTGAATTTCCCTTCAGAAATGGAGTTAATCCCCAGGATCTGTGTCTTCCTACAAGCAAGAGTTCATTTCTGGTAAACCCAGTGAATTTTGGGCTCAAATGATTTTTCACAGTTTACGAACCCAAGATGATTCTCACTATCAACTAAAGAGCATTTATGTAAGAGGAGCAGTGGTTTTTATCAGTTTCATAAACACAGTTGAAGTACATGTGGTCCTTATGAGTAGGAAACACTGGTATTTTTTTTACGGCATGCTCATGGTTCTTGCTGTATTTTAGATTCTGGAAAGAAGAGCTTGCTTCTTGCGTTAAAACAGAGTGTGTTTCAGGGATGAGAACTCTGGTCTGAATTTCCCTTCAGAAACGGAGTTAAACCCCAGGATCTGTGTCTTCCTACAAGCGAGAGTTCATTTCTGGTAAACCCAGTGAATTTTGCGCTCAAATGAGTTTACACAGTTCTAGAACCCAACGCGATTATCACTATTAATTAAAGAGCATTTATGTAAGAGGAGCTTCGGTCTGTATCATTTCATAAGCAGAGTTGAACTACATATGGTCCGTATGAGTATGAAACACAGTTCTTTTTTTCTGGGCAAATCATGGTTCTTACTGTATTGGAGACGCTGGAAAGAAGAGGATAATTCTTGCCTTAAAACAGAGTGTTTTTCAGGGTTGAGATTTCTGGTCTGAATTTGTCTTCATAAACGGAGTTAAACCCCAGGATAAGTGTCTTCCTACAAGCAAGAGTTCAGTTCTGGTAATCCCAGTGATTTTTGGGCTCAAATGGTTTTTCGCAGTTCAGAAACCCTATGCTATTCTCAGTATTAACAAAGATCATTTATGTAAGAGGACCTGTGGTCTGTATCAGTTTCATAAGCAGAGTTGAACTACATATGGTCTGTATGAATAGGAAACACAGTTCTTTTTTCATGGCATGCTCATGGTTCTTGCTGTATTTTAGACTCTAGAAAGAAGAGCTTGCTTCTTGCGTTAAAACTGAGTGTGTTTCAGGGATGAGAACTCTGGTCTGAATTTCCCTTCAGAAACGGAGTTAAACCCCAGGATCTGTGTTTTCCTACATGCAAGTGTTCATTTCTGGTAAACCAAGTGAATTTTCACTCAAATGAGTTTACACAGTTCTAGAACCCAATGCGATTATCACTATTAACTAAAGAGCATTTATGTAAGAGGAGCTTCGGTCTGTATCATTTCATAAGCAGAGTTGAACTACATATGGTCCGTATGAGTAGGAAACACAGTTCTTTTTTTCTGGGCATGCTCACGGTTCTTACTGTATTGGAGACGCTGGAAAGAAGAGGATGATTCTTGCCTTAAAAGAGAGTGTTTTTCAGGGTTGAGAATTCTGGTCGGAATTTGCCTTCAGAAACGGAGTTAAACCCCAGGATAAGTGTCTTCCTACAAGCAAGAGTTCAGTTCTGGGAATCCCAGAGATTTTGAGCTCAAATGATGTTTTCGCAGTTCAGGAACCCAACGCTATTCTCACTATTAACTAAAGAGCATTTATGTAAGAGGAGCTGTGGTTTGTATAAGTTTCATAAGCAGAGTTGAACTACATATGGTCCGTCTGAGTAGGAAACAAAGTTCTTTTTTTCAGGGCATGCTCATGGTTCTTGCTGTATTTTAGACTCTGGAAAGAAGAGCTTGCTCCTTGCGTTAAAACAGAGTGTGTTTTTGGATGAGAACACGGGTCTGAATTTCCCTTCAGAAATGGAGTTAATCCCCAGGATCTGTGTCTTCCTACAAGCAAGAGTTCATTTCTGGTAAACCCAGTGAATTTTGGGCTCAAATGATTTTTCACAGTTTACGAACCCAAGATGATTCTCACTATCAACTAAAGAGCATTTATGTAAGAGGAGCAGTGGTTTTTATCAGTTTCATAAACACAGTTGAAGTACATGTGGTCCTTATGAGTAGGAAACACAGGTATTTTTTTTACGGCATGCTCATGGTTCTTGCTGTATTTTAGATTCTGGAAAGAAGAGCTTGTTTCTTGCGTTAAAACAGAGTGTGTTTCAGGGATGAGAACTCTGGTCTGAATTTCCCTTCAGAAACGGAGTTAAACCCCAGGATCTGTGTCTTCCTACTAGCGAGAGTTCATTTCTGGTAAACCCAGTGAATTTTGCGCTCAAATGAGTTTACACAGTTCTAGAACCCAACGCGATTATCACTATTAATTAAAGAGCATTTATGTAAGAGGAGCTTCGGTCTGTATCATTTCATAAGCAGAGTTGAACTACATATGGTCCGTATGAGTAGGAAACACAGTTCTTTTTTTCTGGGCAAATAATGGTTCTTACTGTATTGGAGACGCTGGAAAGAAGAGGATAATTCTTGCCTTAAAACAGAGTGTTTTTCAGGGTTGAGATTTCTGGTCTGAATTTGTCTTCATAAACGGAGTTAAACCCCAGGATCTGCGTCTCACTACAAGCAAGAGTTCAGTTCTAGAAAACCCAGTGAATTTTGGGCACAAATGATTATTCGTAGTTCAGGAACCCAACGCTATTCTCACTATTAACTAAAGAGCATTTATGTAAGAGGAGCTGTGGTTTGTATCAGTTTCATAAGTAGAGTTGAACCACATATGGTCTGCATCACTCAGAAACACAGTTCTTTATTTCTGGGCATGCTCATGTGTGTTACTATATTGGAGACGCTGGAAAGAAGAGGATGATTCTTGCCTAAAACAGAGTGTTTTTCAGGGATGAGAACTCTGGTCTGAATTTGCCTTCAGAAACGGAGTTAAACCCCAGAATAAGTGTCTTCCTACAAGCAAGAGTTCATTTCTGGTAAACCCAGTGAATTTTGGGCTCAAATGATTTTTCACAGTTTACGAACCCAAGATGATTCTCACTATCAACTAAAGAGCAATTATGTAAGAGGAGCAGTGGTTTTTATCAGTTTCATAAACACAGTTGAAGTACATGTGGTCCTTATGAGTAGGAAACACAGGTATTTTTTTTACGGCATGCTCATGGTTCTTGCTGTATTTTAGATTCTGGAAAGAAGAGCTTGCTTCTTGCGTTATAACAGAGTGTGATTTAGGGATGAGAACAATGGTCTGACTTTGTCTTCATAAACGGAGTTAAACCCCAGGATCTGTGTCTTCCTACAAGCGAGAGTTCATTTCTGGTAAATCCAGTGAATTTTGGGCTCAAATGAGTTTACACAGTTCTAGAACCCAACGCGATTATCACTATTAATTAAAGAGCATTTATGTAAGAGGACCTGTGGTTTGTATCAGTGTCATAAGCAGAGTTGAACTACATATGGTCTGTATTACTCGGAAACACAGTTCTTTTTTTCTGGGCATGCTCATGTTTGTTTCTATATTGGAGACGCTGGATAGAAGAGGATGATTCTTGCCTTAAAACAGATTGTTTTTCAGGGATGAGAACTCTGGTCTGAATTTGCCTTCAGAAACGGAGTTAAAGCCCAGGATAAGTGTCTTTCTACAAGCAAGAGTTCAGTTCTGGTAATCCCAGTGATTTGGGGGCTCAAATGATTTTTTCGCAGTTCAGGACCCCTATGCTATTCTCACTATTAACTAAAGAGCATTTATGTAAAAGGAGCTGCGGTCTGTATCATTTCATAAGCAGAGTTGAACTACATATGGTCCGTAGGGGTAGGAAACACAGTTCTTTTTCTCTGGGCATGCTCACAGTTCTTACTGTATTGGAGACGCTGGAAAGAAGAGGATGAATCTTGCCTTAACACAGAGTGTTTTTCAGGGTTGAGTATTCCGGTCTGAATTTGTCTTCATAAACGGAGTTAAACCACAGGATCTGTGTCTTACTACAAGCAAGAGTTCAGTTCTGGTAAACCCAGTGAATTTTGGGCTCAAATGATTATTTGTAGTTCAGGAACCAAACGCGATTCTCACTATTAACTATAGAGCATATATGTAAGAGGAGCTGTGGTCTGTATCAGTTTCATAAGCAGAGTTGAACTACATATGGTCCGTATGAATAGGAAACACAATTCTTTTTTCAGGGCATTCTCATGGTTCTTGCTGTATTTTAGACTCTAGAAAGAAGAGCTTGCTTCTTGCGTTACAACTGAGTGTGTTTAAGGGATGAGAACTCTGGTCTGAATTTCCCTTCAGAAATGGAATTAAACGACAGGATCTGTATCTTCCTACAAGCAAGTGTTCATTTCTGGTAAACCAAGTGAATTTTCTGCTCAAATGAGTTTACACAGTTCTAGAACCCAACGCGATTATCACTATTAACTAAAGAGCATTTATGTAAGAGGAGCTGTGGTTTTTATCAGTTTCATAAACACAGTTGAAGTACATATGGTCCTTATGAGTAGGAAACACAGGTATTTTTTTTAGGGCATGCTCATGGTTCTTGCTGTATTTTAGATTCTGGAAAGAAGAGCTTGCTTCTTGCGTTATAACAGAGTGTGATTTAGGGATGAGAACAATGGTCTGACTTTGTCTTCATAAACGGAGTTAAACCCCAGGATCTGTGTCTTCCTACAAGCGAGAGTTCATTTCTGGTAAACCCAGTGAATTTTGGGCTCAAATGAGTTTACACAGTTCTAGAACCCAACGCGATTATCACTATTAACTAAAGAGCATTTATGTAAGAGGAGCTTCGGTCTGTATCACTTCATAAGCAGAGTTGAACTACATATGGTCCGTATGAGTAGGAAACACAGTTCTTTTTTTCTGGGCATGCTCATGGTTCTTACTGTATTGGAGACGCTGGAAAGAAGAGGATAATTCTTGCCTTAAAACAGAGTGATTTTCAGGGTTGAGAATTCTGGTCTGGATTTGTCTTCATAAACGGGGTTAAACCCCAGGATCTGCATCTTACTACAAGCAAGAGTTCAGTTCTAGAAAACCGAGTGTATTTTGGCACAAATGATTATTCGCAGTTCAGGAACCCAACGCTATTTTCACTATTAACTAAAGAGCATTTATGTAAGAGGAGCAATGGTTTGTATCAGTTTCATAAGCAGAGTTAAACTAAATATGGTCTGTCTGAGTAGGAAACACAGTTCTTTATTTTCAGGGCATGCTCATGGTTCTTGCTGTATTTTAGCCTCTGGAAAGAAAGCTTGCTTCTTGCGTTAAAACAGAGTGTGTTTCATGGATGAGAACTCGGGTCTGAATTCCCTTCAGAAAAAGAGTTAAACCCCTGGATCTGTGTCTTCCTACAAGCGAGAGTTCATTTCTGGTAAACCCAGTGAATTTTGGGCTCAAATGAGTTTACACAGTTCTAGAACCCAACGCGATTATCACTATTAACTAAAGAGCATTTATGTAAGAGGAGCTTCGGTCTGTATCATTTCATAAGCAGAGTAGAACTACATATGGTCCGTATGAGTAGGAAACACAGTTCTTTTTTTCTGGGCATGTTCATGGTTCTTACTGTATTGGAGACGCTGGAAAGAAGAGGATAATTCTTGCCTTAAAACAGAGTGTTTTTCCGGGTTGAGAATTCTGGTCTGAATTTGTCTTCATAAACGGAGTTAAACCCCAGGATCTGCGTCTTACTACAAGCAAGAGTTCAGTTCTAGAAAACCGAGTGAATTTTGGGCACAAATGATTATTCACAGTTCAGGAACCCAACGCTATTTTCACTATTAACTAAAGAGCATTTATGTAAGAGGAGCTATGGTTTGTATCAGTTTCATAAGCAGAGTTGAACTAAATATGGTCTGTCTGAGTAGGAAACACAGTTCTTTTTTTCTGGGCATGCTCATGTTTGTTTCTATATTGGAGATGCTGGATAGAAGAGGATGATTCTTGCCTTAAAACAGAGTGTTTTTCAGGGATGAGAACTCTGGTCTGAATTTGCCTTCAGAAACGGAGTTAAACCCCAGGAAAAGTGTCTACCTACAAGCAAGAGTTGAGTTCTTGTAATCCCAGTGATTTTTGTGCTCAAATGATGTTTTCGCAGTTCAGGACCCCTATGCTATTCTCACTATTAACTAAAGAGCATTTATGTAAATGAGCTGCGGTCTGTATCATTTCATAAGCAGAGTTGAACTACATAAGGTCCGTAGGGGTAGGAAACACAGTTCTATTTTTCTGGGCATGCTCATGGTTCTTACTGTATTGGAGACGCTGGAAAGAAGAGGATGATTCTTGCCTTAAAACAGAGTATTTTTCAGGGTTGAGAATTCCAGTCTGAATTTGGCTTCATAAACGGAGTTAAACCACAGGATCTGTGTCTTACTACAAGCAAGAGTTCAGTTCTGGTAAACCCAGTGAATTTTGGGCTCAAATGATTATTTGTAGTTCAGGAACCAAACGCGATTCTCACTATTAACTATAGAGCATATATGTAAGAGGAGCTGTGGTCTGTATCAGTTTCATAAGCAGAGTTGAACTAAATATGGTCTGTCTGAGTAGGAAACACAGTTCTTTTTTTCTGGGCATGCTCATGTTTGTTTCTATATTGGAGACGCTGGATAGAAGAGGATGATTCTTGCCTTAAAACAGAGTGTTTTTCAGGGATGAGAACTCTGGTCTGAATTTGCCTTCAGAAACGGAGTTAAACCCCAGGATAAGTGTCTTCCTACAAGCAAGAGTTGAGTTCTTGTAATCCCAGTGATTTTTGTTCTCAAATGATGTTTTCGCAGTTCAGGACCCCTATGCTATTCTCACTATTAACTAAAGAGCATTTATGTAAATGAGCTGCGGTCTGTATCATTTCATAAGCAGAGTTGAACTACATATGGTCCGTAGGGGTAGGAAACACAGTTCTATTTTTCTGGGCATGCTCACGGTTCTTACTGTATTGGAGACGCTGGAAAGAAGAGGATGATTCTTGCCTTAAAACAGAGTGTTTTTCAGGGTTGAGAATTCCAGTCTGAATTTGGCTTCATAAACGGAGTTAAACCACAGGATCTGTGTCTTACTACAAGCAAGAGTTCAGTTCTGGTAAACCCAGTGAATTTTGGGCTCAAATGATTATTTGTAGTTCAGAAACCAAACGCGATTCTCACTATTAACTATAGAGCATATATGTAAGAGGAGCTGTGGTCTGTATCAGTTTCATAAGCAGAGTTGAACTACATATGGTCCGTATGAATAGGAAACACAGTTCTTTTTTCAGGGCAGGCTCATGGTTCTTGCTGTATTTTAGACTCTAGAAAGAAGAGTTTGCTTCTTGCATTAAAACTGAGTGTGTTTCAGGGATGAGAACTCTGGTCTGAATTTCCCTTCAGAAACGGAGTTAAACGCCAGGATCTGTATCTTACTACAAGCAAGTGTTCATTTCTGGTAAACCAAGTGAATTTTCGGCTCAAATGAGTTTACACAGTTCTAGAACCCAACGCGATTATCACTATTAACTAAAGAGCATTTATGTCAGAGGAGCTGTGGTTTGTATCAGTTTCAAAAGCAGAGTTGAACTACATATGGTCCGTCTGAGTAGGAAACAAAGTTCTTTTTTCAGGGCATGCTCATGGTTCTTGCTGTATTTTAGACTCTGGAAAGAAGAGCTTGCTTCTTGGGTTAAAACAGAGTGTGTTTCATGGATGAGAACACGGGTCTGAATTTCCCTTCAGAAATGGACTTAAACCACAGGATAAGTGTCTTCCTACAAGCAAGAGTTCAGTTCTGGGAATCCCAGTGATTTTGGGCTCAAATGATGTTTTCGCAGTTCAGGAACCCAACGCTATTCTCATTATTAACTAAAGAGCATTTATGTAAGAGGAGCTGTGGTTTGTATCAGTTTCATAAGCAGAGATGAACTACATATGGTCTGCATTACTCGGAAACACAGTTCATTATTTCTGGGCATGCTCATGTTTGTTACTATATTGGAGATGCTGGAAAGAAGAGGATGATTCTTGCCTTAAAACAGAGTGTTTTTCAGGGATGAGAACTCTGGTCTGAATTTGCCTTCGGAATCGGAGATAAACCCCAGAATCAGTGTCTTCCTTCAAGCAAGAGTTCATTTCTGGAAAACCTAGTGAATTTTGGGCTCAAATGATTTTTCACAGTTTACGAACCCAAGATGATTCTCACTATTAACTAAAGAGCATTTATGTAAGAGGAGCCGGGGTTTTTATCAGTTTCATAATTAGAGTTGAAGTACATATGGTCCTTATGAGTAGGAAACACATTATTTTTTTCAGCGCATGCTCATGGTTCTTGATGTATTTTAGATTCTGGAAAGAAGAGCTTGCTTCTTGCGTTATAACAGAGTGTGTTTCAGGGATGAGAACACTGGTCTGACTGTGTCTTCATAAACGGAGTTAAACCCCAGGATCTGTGTCTTCCTACAAGCGAGAGTTCATTTCTGGTAAACCCAGTGTATTTTGGGCTCAAATGATTTTTCGCAGTTCAGGAACCCAATGCTATTCTCACTATTAACTAAAGAGCATTTATGTAAAAGGAAGTGTGGTCTGTATCAGTTTCATAAGCAGAGTTGAACTACATATGGTCTGTATGAATAGGAAACACAGTTCTTTTTTATGGGCATGCTCATTTTTCTTACTATATTGGAGTCGCTGGAAAGAAGAGGATGATTCTTGCCTTAAAAGAGAGTGTTTTTCAAGGATGAGAACTCTGGTCTGAATTTGTCTTCAGAAACGGAGTTAAACCCCAGGATCTGTGTCTTCCTACAAGCAAATGTTCATTTCTGGTAAACCAGGTGAATTTTCGGCTCAAATGAGTTGACACAGTTCTAGAACCCAACGCGATTATCACTATTAACTAAAGAGCA
The DNA here is from genome assembly GCA_949786385.1 of Onychomys leucogaster. Lineage (NCBI taxonomy): Eukaryota > Metazoa > Chordata > Mammalia > Rodentia > Cricetidae > Onychomys > Onychomys leucogaster. Next base: position 158,879 of record CATKUP010000218.1, on the reverse strand, counting down.
TTTATGTAAGAGGAGCTTCGGTCTGTATCATTTCATAAGCAGAGTTGAACTACATAAGGTCCGTAGGGGTAGGAAACACAGTTCTATTTTTCTGGGCATGCTCGCGGTTCTTACTGTATTGGAGACGCTGGAAAGAAGAGGATGATTCTTGCCTTAAAACAGAGTGTTTTTCCGGGTTGAGAATTCTGGTCTGAATTGTCTTCATAAACGGAGTTAAACCCCAGGATCTGCGTCTTAATACAAGCAAGAGTTCAGTTCTAGAAAACCGAGTGAATGTTGGGCACAAATGATTATTCACAGTTCAGGATCCCAACGCTATTTTCACTATTAACTAAAGAGCATTTATGTAAGAGGAGCTATGGTTTGTATCAGTTTCATAAGCAGAGTTGAACTAAATATGGTCTGTCTGAGTAGGAAACACAGTTCTTTTTTTCTTGGGCATGCTCATGTTTGTTTCTATATTGTAGACGCTGGATAGAAGAGGATGATTCTTGCCTTAAAACAGAGTGTTTTTCAGGGTTGAGAATTCCAGTCTGAATTTGGCTTCATAAACGGAGTTAAACCACAGGATCTGTGTCTTACTACAAGCAAGAGTTCAGTTCTGGTAAACCCAGTGAATTTTGGGCTCAAATGATTATTTGTAGTTCAGAAACCAAACGTGATTCTCACTATTAACTATAGAGCATATATGTAAGAGGAGCTGTGGTCTGTATCAGTTTCATAAGCAGAGTTGAACTACATATGGTCCGTATGAATAGGAAACACAGTTCTTTTTTCAGGGCAGGCTCATGGTTCTTGCTGTATTTTAGACTCTAGAAAGAAGAGTTTGCTTCTTGCATTAAAACTGAGTGTGTTTCAGGGATGAGAACTCTGGTCTGAATTTCCCTTCAGAAACGGAGTTAAACGCCAGGATCTGTATCTTACTACAAGCAAGTGTTCATTTCTGGTAAACCAAGTGAATTTTCGGCTCAAATGAGTTTACACAGTTCTAGAACCCAACGCGATTATCACTATTAACTAAAGAGCATTTATGTCAGAGGAGCTGTGGTTTGTATCAGTTTCAAAAGCAGAGTTGAACTACATATGGTCCGTCTGAGTAGGAAACAAAGTTCTTTTTTCAGGGCATGCTCATGGTTCTTGCTGTATTTTAGACTCTGGAAAGAAGAGCTTGCTTCTTGGGTTAAAACAGAGTGTGTTTCATGGATGAGAACACGGGTCTGAATTTCCCTTCAGAAATGGACTTAAACCACAGGATAAGTGTCTTCCTACAAGCAAGAGTTCAGTTCTGGGAATCCCAGTGATTTTGGGCTCAAATGATGTTTTCGCAGTTCAGGAACCCAACGCTATTCTCATTATTAACTAAAGAGCATTTATGTAAGAGGAGCTGTGGTTTGTATCAGTTTCATAAGCAGAGATGAACTACATATGGTCTGCATTACTCGGAAACACAGTTCATTATTTCTGGGCATGCTCATGTTTGTTACTATATTGGAGATGCTGGAAAGAAGAGGATGATTCTTGCCTTAAAACAGAGTGTTTTTCAGGGATGAGAACTCTGGTCTGAATTTGCCTTCGGAATCGGAGATAAACCCCAGAATCAGTGTCTTCCTTCAAGCAAGAGTTCATTTCTGGAAAACCTAGTGAATTTTGGGCTCAAATGATTTTTCACAGTTTACGAACCCAAGATGATTCTCACTATTAACTAAAGAGCATTTATGTAAGAGGAGCCGGGTTTTTATCAGTTTCATAAGCAGAGTTGAAGTACATATGGTCCTTATGAGTAGGAAACACATTATTTTTTTCAGCGCATGCTCATGGTTCTTGATGTATTTTAGATTCTGGAAAGAAGAGCTTGCTTCTTGCGTTATAACAGAGTGTGTTTCAGGGATGAGAACACTGGTCTGACTGTGTCTTCATAAACGGAGTTAAAACCCAGGATCTGTGTCTTCCTACAAGCGAGAGTTCATTTCTGGTAAACCCAGTGAATTTTGGGCTCAAATGATTTTTCGCAGTTCAGGAACCCAACGCTATTCTCACTATTAACTAAAGAGCATTTATGTAAGAGGAAGTGTGGTCTGTATCAGTTTCATAAGCAGAGTTGAACTACATATGGTCTGTATGAATAGGAAATACAGTTCTTTTTTATGGGCATGCTCATTTTTCTTACTATATTGGAGACGCTGGAAAGAAGAGGATGATTCTTGCCTTAAAAGAGAGTGTTTTTCAAGGATGAGAACTCTGGTCTGAATTTGTCTTCAGAAACGGAGTTAAACCCCAGGATCTGTGTCTTCCTACAAGCAAATGTTCATTTCTGGTAAACCAGGTGAATTTTCGGCTCAAATGAGTTGACACAGTTCTAGAACCCAACGTGATTATCACTATTAACTAAAGAGCATTTATGTAAGAGGAGCTTCGGTCTGTATCATTTCATAAGCAGAGTTGAACTACATAAGGTCCGTAGGGGTAGGAAACACAGTTCTATTTTTCTGGGCATGCTCGCGGTTCTTACTGTATTGGAGACGCTGGAAAGAAGAGGATGATTCTTGCCTTAAAACAGAGTGTTTTTCCGGGTTGAGAATTCTGGTCTGAATTTGTCTTCATAAACGGAGTTAAACCCCAGGATCTGCGTCTTACTACAAGCAAGTGTTCAGTTCTAGAAAACCGAGTGAATTTTGGGCACAAATGATTATTCACAGTTCAGGAACCCAACGCTATTTTCACTATTAACTAAAGAGCATTTATGTAAGAGGAGCTATGGTTTGTATCAGTTTCATAAGCAGAGTTGAACTAAATATGGTCTGTCTGAGTAGGAAACACAGTTTTTTTTTCTGGGCATGCTCATGTTTGTTTCTATATTGGAGACGCTGGATAGAAGAGGATGATTCTTGCCTTAAAACAGAGTGTTTTTCAGGGATGAGAACTCTGGTCTGAATTTGCCTTCAGAAACGGAGTTAAACCCCAGGATAAGTGTCTTCCTACAAGCAAGAGTTCAGTTCTGGTAAACCCAGTGAATTTTGGGCTCAAATGATTATTCGCAGTTCAGGAACCCAATGCTATTCTCACTATTTACTAAAGAGCATTTATGTAAGAGGAGCTGTGGTTTGTATCAGTTTCATAAGCAGAGTTGAACTACATATGGTCCGTCTGAGTAGGAAACAAAGTTCTTTTTTACAGGGCATGCTCATGGTTCTTGCTGTATTTTAGACTCTGGAAAGAAGAGCTTGCTTCTTGCGTTAAAACAGAGTGTGTTTCATGGATGAGAACACGGGTCTGAATTTCCCTTCAGAAGTGGAGTTAATCCCCAGGATCTGTGTCTTCCTACAAGCAAGAGTTCATTTCTGGTAAACCCAGTGAATTTTGGGCTCAAATGATTTTTCGCAGTTCACGAACCCTGCGCTATTCTCACTATTAACTAAAGAGCATTTATGTAAGAGGAGCTGTGGTTTGTATCAGTTTCATAAGCAGAGTTGAACTACATATGGTCTGCATCACTCAGAAACATAGTTCTTTATTTCTGGGCATGCTCATGTTTGTTACTATATTGGAGACGCTGGAAAGAAGTGATGATTCTTGCCCAAAACAGAGTGTTTTTCAGGGATGAGAACTCTGGTGTGAATTTGCCTTCAGAAATGGCGTTAAACCCCAGAATCAGTGTCTTCCTACAAGCAAGAGTTTATTTCTTGTAAACCCAGTGAATTTGGGCTCAAATGATTTTTCACAGTTTACGAACCCAAGATGATTCTCACTATTAACTAAAGAGCATTTATGTAAGAGGAGCCGTGGTTCTTATCAGTTCCATAAACACAGGTGAAGTACATATGGTCCTTATGAGTAGGAAACACATGTATTTTTTTTAGGGCATGCTCATGGTTCTTGCTGTATTTTAGATTCTGGAAAGAAGAGCTTGCTTCTTGCGTTATAACAGAGTGTGTTTTAGGGATTAGAACAATGGTCTGACTTTGTCTTCATAAACGGAGTTAAACCCCAGGATCTGTGTCTTCCTAAAAGCAAGTGTTCATTTCTGGTAAACCAAGTGAATTGTCAGCTCAAATGAGTTTACACAGTTCTAGAACCCAACACGATTATCACTATTAACTGAAGAGCATTTATGTAAGAGGAGCTGCGGTCTGTATCATTTCATAAGCAGAGTTGAACTAAATATGGTCCGTATGAGTAGGAAACACAGTTCTTTTTCTCTGGGCATGCTCACAGTTCTTACTGTATTGGAGACACTGGAAAGAAGAGGATGATTCTTGCCTAAAAACAGAGTGTTTTTTAGGATTGAGAATTCTGGTCTGAATTTTTCTTCATAAACGGAGTTAAACCCCAGGATCTGTGTCATACTACAAGCAAGAGTTGAGTTCTGGTAAACCCAGTGAATTTTGATCTCAAATGATTATTCGCATATCAGGACCCCAACGCTTTTTTCACTGTTAACATAAAGAGCATTTATGTAAGAAGATCTGTGGTTTGTCTCAGTTTCATAAGCAGAGTTGAACTACATATGGTCCGTATTAGAAGGAAAAACAGTCCTTTTTTTCAGGGCATGCTCATGGTTCTTGCTGTATTTTAGACTCTGGAAAGAAGAGCTTGCTTCTTGCGTTAAAACAGAGTGTGTTTCAGCGATGAGACCTCTGGTCTGAATTTGTCTTCAGAAAAGGCGTTAAACCCCAGGATAAGTGTCTTCCTACAAGCAAGAGTTCAGTTCTGGTAATCCCAGTGATTTTTGGGCTCAAATGGTTTTTCACAGTTCAGAAACCTTATGCTATTCTCACTATTAACTAAAGAGCATTTATGTAAGAGGAGCTGTGGTCTGTATCAGGTTAATAAGCAGAGTTGAACTACATATGGTCCGTATGAATAGGAAACACAGTTCTTTTTTCAGTGCATGATCATGGTTCTTGCTGTATTTTAGACTCTAGAAAGAAGAGCTTGCTTCTTGCGTTAAAACTGAGTGTGTTTCAGGGATGAGAACTCTGGTCTGAATTTCCCTTCAGAAACGGAATTAAACCCCAGGATCTGTGTCTTCCTACAAGCAAGTGTTCATTTCTGGTAAACCAAGTGAATTTTCGGATCAAATGAGTTTACACAGTTCTAGAACCCAACACAATTATCACTATTAACTAAAGAGCATTTATGTAAGAGGAGCTGCGGTCTGTATCATTTAATAAGCAGAGTTGAACTACATATCGTCCGTATGAGTAGGAAACACAGTTCTTTTTTTCTGGGCATGCTCACGGTTCTTACTGTATTGTAGACGCTGCAAAGAAGAGGATGATTCTTGCCTTAAAACAGAGTGTTTTTCAGGGATGAGAATTCTGGTCTGAATTTGTCTTCATAAACAGTGTTAAACCCCAGGATCTGTGTCTTACTACAAGCAAGAGTTCAGTTCTGGTAAACCCAGTGAATTTTGGGCTCAAATGATTATTTGCAGTTCAGGAACCCAACGCTATTTTCACTATTAACTAAAGAGCATTTATGTAGGAGGAGCTGTGGTTTGTATCAGTTTCATAAGCAGAGTTGAACTACATAAGGTCCGCATGAGTAGGAAACACAGTTCTTTTTTTTCAGGGCAGGCTCATGGTTATTGCTGTATTTTAGACTCTGGAAAGAAGAGCTTGCTTCTTGCGTTAAACCATAGTGTGTTTCATGGATGAGAACACTGGTCTGAATTTCCCTTCACAAACAGAGTTAATCCCCAGGATCTGTGTCTTCCTACAAGCAAGAGTTCATTTCTGGTAAACCCAGGGAATTTGGGGCTCAAATGATTTTTCGAAGTTCAGGAACCCTACGCTATTCTCACTATTAACTAAAGAGCATTCATGTAAGAGGAGCTGTGGTTTGTATCAGTTTCATAAGCAGAGTTGAACCACATATGGTCTGTATTACTCGGAAACACAATTCTTTTTTTCTGGGCATGCTCATGTTTGTTACTATATTGGAGACGCTGAAAGAAGAGGATGATTCTTGCCTTAAAACAGAGTGTTTTTCAGGGATGAGAACTCTTGTCTGAATTTGCCTTCAGAAACGAGGTTAAAACCCAAATTCAGTGTCTTCCTACAAGGAAGTGTTCATTTCTGGTAAACCCAGTGAATTTTGGGCTCAAATGATTTTTCGCAGTTCAGGAACCCAACGCTATTCTCACTATTAACTAAAGAGCATTTATGTAAGAGGAAGTGTGGTCTACATCAGTTTCATAAGCAGAGTTGAACTACATATGGTCCGTATGAATATGAAACACAGTTCTTTTTTTCTGGGCATTCTCATGTTTCTTACTATATTGAAGGAGATGGAAAGAAGAGGTTGATTCTTGGTTAAAACAGAGTGTTTTTTAGGGTTGAGAAATCAGGTCTGAATTTGTATTAAGAAAAGGAGTTAAACCCCAGCATAAATGTCTTCCTACAAGCAAGAGTTCAGTTCTGGTAAACCCAGTGATTTTTAGGCTCAAATGATTTTTCGCAGTTCAGGATCCCTATGCTATTCTCACTATTAACTGAAGAGCATTTATGTAAGAGGAGGTGTGGTCTGTATCAGTTTCATAAGCAGAGTAGAATTACATATGGTTCGTATGTATAGGAAACAAAGTATTTTTTTCAGCTGTTAAACCCAGTGAATTTTGGGCTCAAATGATTTTTCACAGTTCACGAACCCTACACTATTCTCATATTAACTAAAGAGCATTTATATAAGAGGAGCTGTGGTTTGTATCAGTTTCATAAGCAGAGTTGAACTACATATGGTCTGTAGGAGAATGAAACACAGTTCTTTTTTCTTGGCATGCTCATGTTTCTTACTACATTGGAGATGCTGCAAAGAAGAGGATGATTCTTGCCTTAAAACAGAGTGTTTTTCAGGGATGAGAACTCTGATCTGAATTTGCCTTCAGAAACGGAGTTAAACCCCAGGATCTGTGTCTTCCTACAAGCAAGTGTTCATTTCTGGTAACCCAAGTGTATTTTCGGCCCAAATGTGTTTACACCTTTCTAAACCCAACACGATTATCACTATTAACTAAAGAGCATTTATGTAAGAGGAACTGCGGTCTGTATCATTTCATAAGCAGAGTTGAACTAAATATGGTCCGTATGAGTAGGAAACACAGTTCTTTTTCTCTGGGCATGCTCACAGTTCTTACTGTATTGGAGAAACTGGAAAGAAGAGTGTGATTCTTGCCTAAAAACAGAGTGTTTTTTAGGATTGAGAATTCTGGTCTGAATTTGTCTTCATAAACGGAGTTAAACCCCAGGATCTGTGTCATACTACAAGCAAGAGTTCAGTTCTGGTAAACCCAGTGAATTTTGATCTCAAATGATTATTCGCAGTTCAGGAACCCAACGCTATTTTCACTGTTAACATAAAGAGCATTTATGTAAGAGGATCTGTGGTTTGTATCAGTTTCATAAGCAGAGTTGAACTACATATGGTCCGTCTGAGGAGGAAACACAGTTCTTTTTTTCAGGGCATGCTCATGGTTCTTGCTTTATTTTAGACTCTGGAAAGAAGAGCTTGCTTCTTGTGTAATAACAGAGTGTGTTTTAGGGATGAGAACTCTGGTCTGAATTCCCTTCAGAAAAAGAGTTAAACCCCTGGATCTGTGTCTTCCTACAAGCAAGAGTTAATTTCTGGTTAACCCAGTGAATTTTGGGCTCAAATGATTTTTCGCAGTTCACGAACCCAACGCGATTCTCACTATTAACTGAAGAGCATTTATGTAAGAGGAGCTGTGGTTTGTATCAGTTTCATAAGCAGAGTTGAACTACATATGGTCCGTATGACTAGGAAACACAGATCTTTTTTTCAGGGCATGCTCATGGTTCTTGCTGTATTTTAGACTCTGGAAAGAAGAGCTTGCTTCTTGCGTTAATACAGAGTGCGTTTCAGGGATGAGAACTCTGGTCTGAATTTCTCTTCAGAAAAGGAGTTAAACCCCAGGGTAAGTGTCTTCCTACAAGCAAGAGTTCAGTTCTGGTAATCCCAGTGATTTTTGGGCTCAAATGTTTTTTCGCAGTTCAGAAACCCTATGCTATTCTCACTATTAACCAAAGAGCATTTATGTAAGAGGAGCTGTGGTCTGTATCAGTTTCATAAGCAGAGTTGAACTACATATGGTCCGTCTGAGTAGGAAACACAGTTCATTTTTCAGGGCATGCTCATGGTTCTTGCTGTATTTTAGACTCTGGAAAGAAGAGCTTGCTTCTTGCGTTAAAACAGAGTGTGTTTCATGGATGAGAACACTGATCTGAATTTCCCTTCAGAATCGGAGTTAATCACCAGGATCTGTGTCATCCTACAAGCAAGAGTTCATTTCAGGTAAACCAATGAATTTTGGGCACAAATGATTATTTGCAGTTCAAGAACCCTACGCTATTCTCACTATTAACTAAAGAGCATTTATGTAAGAGGAGCTGTGGTTTGTATCAGTTTCATAAGCAGAGTTGAACTACATATGGTCTGTATTACTCGGAAACACAGTTCTTTTTTCTGGGCATGCTCATGTTTGTTACTATATTGGAGACGCTGGAAAGAATAGGATGATTCTTGCCTTAAAACAGAGTGTTTTTCAGGGATGAGAACTCTGGTCTGAATTTGCCTTCAGAAACGGAGTGAAAACCCAGAATCAGTGTCTTCCTACAAGTAAGAGTTCATTTCTGGTAAACCCAGTGAATTTTGAATCAAATGATTTTTCACAGTTGAAGAACCCAAGATGATTCTCACTATTAACTAAAGAGCATTTATGTAAGAGGAGCCGTGGTTTTTATCAGTTTCATAAGCAGAGTTGATATACATATGGTCCTTATGAATAGGAAACACAGTTCTTTTTTTCAGCGCATGCTCATGGTTATAGATGTATTTTAGACTCTGGGAAGAAGAGCATGCTTCTTCGTTTAAACAGAGTGTGTTTCAGGGATGCGAATTCTGGTCTGAATTTGCATTCAGAAACGGAGTTAAACCCCAGGATCAGTGTCTTCCTACAAGCAAGTGTTCATTTCTGGTAAACAAAGTGAATTTTTGGCTCAAATGAGTTTACACAGTTCTAGAACCCAACGCGATTATCACTATTAACTAAAGAGCATTTATGTAAGATGAGCTGCGGTCTGTATCATTTCATAAGAAGATTTGAACAACATATTGTCCGTATGAGAAGGAAACACAGTTCTTTTTTTTTGGGCATGCTCATGTTTCTTACTATATTGGAGACGCTGGAAAGAATAAGATGATTCTTGCCTTAAAACAGAGTGTTTGTCAGGGATGAGATCTCTGGTCTGAATTTGCCTTCAGAAACGGAGTTAAACCCCAGGATCTGTGTCTTCCTACAAGGAAGTGTTCATTTCTGGTAACCCAAGTGAATTTTCCGCCCAAATGAGTTTACACAGTTCTAGAATCCAACGCGATTATCACTATTAACTAAAGAGCATTTATGTAAGAGGAGCTGCGGTCTGTATCATTTCATAAGCAGAGTTGAACTACATATTGTCCCTATGAGTAGGAAACACAGTTCTTTTTTTCTGGGCATGCTCATGGTTCTTACTGTATTGAAGACGCTGGAAAGAAGAGGATGATTCTTGCCTTAAAACAGAGTGTTTTTCAGGGTTGAGAATTCTGGTCTGAGTTTGTCTTCATAAACGGAGTTAAATCCCAGGATCTGTGTCTTACTGCAAGCAAGAGTTAGTTCTGGTAAACCCAGTGATTTTGGGGCTCAAATTCTTTTTCGCAGTTCACGAACCATACGCTATTCTCACTATTAACTAAAGAGGATTTATGTAAGAGGAACTCTGGTCTGTATCAGTTTCATAAGCAGAGTTGAACTACATATGGTCCGTATGAGTACGAAACACAGTTCTTTTTTTCTGGGCATGCACATGTTTCTTACTATATTGGAGAGTCTGGAAAGAAGAGGATGATTCTTGCCTTAAAACAGAGTGTTTTTCAGGAATGAGAACTCTGGTCTGAATTTGCCTTCAGAAACGGAGTTAAACCCCAGGATCAGTGTCTTACTACAAGCAAGTGTTCATTTCTAGTAAACAAAGTGAATTTTTGGCTCAAATGAGTTTACACAGTTCTAGAACCCAACGCGATTATCACTATTAACTAAAGAGCATTTATGTAAGAGGAGCTGCGGTCTGTATCATTTCATAAGCAGATTTGAATACATATGGTCCGTATGAGTAGGGTACACAGTTCTTTTTTTTGGGCATGCTCATGTTTCTTACTATATTGGAGACGCTGGAAAGATTAAGATGATTCTTGCCTTAAAACAGAGTGTTTGTCAGGGATGAGAACTCTGGTCTGAATTTGTCTGCATAAAAGGACTTAAATCCCAGACTCAGTGTCTTCCTACAAGCATGAGTTCATTTCTGGTAAACCCAGTGATTTTTGGGCTCAAATGATTTTTCCCAGTTCAGGAACCCTACGCTATTCTCACTATTAACTAAAGAGCATTTATGTAAGGGGAGGTGTGGTTTTTATCAGTTTCATAAGCAGAATTGAACTACATATGGTCCATACGAATAGGAAACACACTTCTTTTTTTTCAGGCCATGCTCGTGGTTATTGCTGTATTTTAGACTCTGGAAAGAAGCGCGTGCTTCTTCGTTTAAACCGAGTGTGTTTCAGGGATGAGAACTCTGGTCTGAATTTCCCTGCAGAAACGGAGTAAAATCCCAGTATCTGTGTCTTCCTAAAAGCAAGAGCTCATTTCTGGTACACCCAGTGAATTTTATGCTCCAATGATTTTTCGCAGTTAACGAACCATACGCTATTCTAACTAATAACCAAAGAGGATTTATGTAAGAGCAGTGTGCTTTGAATCTGTTTCATAAGCAGAGTTGAACTACATATGGTCCTCATGAGTAGGAAACACAGTTCTTTTTTTCAGGGCATGCTCATGGTTCTTGCTGTATTTTAGACTCTGGAAAGAAGAGCTTGCTTCTTGCATTAAAACCGAGTGTTTTTCAGGGATGAGAACTCTGGACTGAATTTGTCTTCAGAAAAGGAGTTAAACCCCAGGATCAGTGTCTTCCTACAAGCAAGAGTTCAGTTCTGGTAAACCCAGTGATTTTTGGGCTCAAATGATTTTTCGCAGTTCAGGAACCCTACGCTATTATCATTGTTAACTAAAGAGCATTTATGTAAGTGGAGGTGTGGTCTGTATCAGTTTCATAAGCAGAGTTGAACTACATATGGTCTGTAGGAGAAGGAAACACAGTTCTTTTTTTCTTTGCTTGCTCATGTTTCTTGCTCTTCTGGAAACACTTAAAAGCAGAGCATGCTTCTTGCGTTAAAACAGAGTGTGTAACATGGATGGGAACACTGGTCTGAATTTCCCTTCTGAAGTGGATTTAAAATCCAGGATCTGTTTATTCAGACAAGCAAGAGAGCATTTCTGTTAAAACCAGTGAATTTGCGGCTGAATTGAAATTACACAGATCACAAACCCAAGGCATTTTACAGTGTTAACTAAAGAGCATTTATTTAACAGGAGCTGGGTTTTGTATCAGTTTCATAAGCAGAGTAGAACTAGATAAGATCCATATAAGTAGAAAACACAGTTATTTTATTCGGGGCTTGCTCATGTTTCTTGCTGTAGTGGAGACGCTGGAAAGGAGAGCATGATTCTTGCCTTAAAACAGAGTGTTTTTGAGGGATGAGAACTCTGGTCTGAATTTCCCTTCAGAAACGGAGTTGAACCCCAGGATCTGTGTCTTCCTACAAGCAAGTGTTCATTTCTGGTAACCCAAGTGAATATTCAGCCCAAATGAGTTTACATAGTTCTAGAATCCAACGCGATTATCACTATTAACTAAAGAGCATTTATGTAAGAGGAGCTGCGGTCTGTATCATTTCATAAGCAGAGTTGAACTACATATTGTCCCTATGAGTAGGAAACACAGTTCTTTTTTTCTGGGCAAGCTCACGGTTCTTACTGTATTGAAGACGCTGGAAAGAAGAGGATGATTCTTGCCTTAAAACAGAGTGTTTTTCAGGGTTGAGAATTCTGGTCTGAATTTGTCTTCATAAACGGAGTTAAACCCCAGCATCAGTGTCCACCTATAAGCAAGAGTTCATTTCTGGTAAACCCAGTGAATTTGGGGCTCAAATGATTTTTCGCAGTTCACGAACCATATGCTATTCTCACTATTAACTAAAGAGGATTTATGTAAGAGTAGCTGTGGTCTGTATCAGTTTCATAAGCAGAGTAGAACTACATATGGTCTTTAGGAGAAGGAAACACAATTCTTTTTTCTGGGCATGCACATGTTTCTTACTATATTGGAGAGTCTGGAAAGAAGAGGATGATTCTTGCCTTAAAACAGAGTGTTTTTCAGGGATCTGAACTCTGGTCTGAAATTGCCTTCAGAAACGGAGTTAAACCACAGGATCTGTTTCTTCCAACAAGCAAGTGTTCATTTCTGGAAAACAAAGTAAATTTTGGGCTCAAATGGTTTTTCTCAGTTCAGCAACCCAAACTAATTCTTACTATTAACTAAAGAGCATTAATGTAAGAGGAGCTGTGGTTTGTATCAGTTTCATAAGAGGAGTTGAACTACATATGGTCGGTATGAGTAGAAAACACAGTTATTTTTTTCTGGACATGCTCATGTTTCTTACTACATTGGAGACGCTGGAAAGAAGAGGATGATTCTTGCCTTAAAACAGAGCGTTTTTCAGGGATGAGAACTCTGATATGAATTTGCCTTCATAAACGGAGTTAAACCCCAGGATCAGTGTCTTCCTACAAGCAAGAGTTCATTTCTGGTAAACCCAGTGAATTTTGGGCTTAAATGATTTTTCGCAGTTCACGTACCATATGATATTCTTACTATTAACTAAAGAGCATTTATGTAAGAGGAGCTGTGGTTTGTATCAGTTTCATAAGCAGAGTTGAACTACATATGGTCTGTAGGAGAAGGAAACACAGTTCTTATTTTCTGGGCATGCTCATGATTCTTACTATATTGGAGACGCTGGAAAGAATAGGATGATTCTTGCCTTAAAACAGAGTGTGTTTCAGGGATGAGATCTCTGGTCTGAATTTGCCTTCAGAAACGGAGTTAAACCCCAGGATCTGTGTCTTCCTACAAGGAAGTGTTCATTTCTGGTAACCCAAGTGAATTTTCGGCCCAAATGAGTTTACACCTTTCTAGAACCCAACGCGATTATCACTATTAACTAAAGAGCATTTATGTAAGAGGAGCTGCGGTCTGTATCATTTCATAAGCAGAGTTGAACTACATATTGTCCCTATGAGTAGGAAACACAGTTCTTTTTTTCTGGGCAAGCTCACGGTTCTTACTGTATTGAAGACGCTGGAAAGAAGAGGATGACTCTTGCTTAAAAACACAGTGTTTTTTAGGATTGAGAATTCTGGTCTGAATTTGTCTTCATACACGGACTTAAACCCCAGGATCTCTGTCATACTACAAGCAAGAGTTCAGTTCTGGTAAACCCAGAGAATTTTGGTCTCAAATGATTATTCGCAGTTCAGGAACCCAACGCTATTTTCACTGTTAACTAAAGAGCATTTATGTAATAGGAGCTGTGGTTTGTATCAGTTTCATAAGCAGAGTTGAACTACTTATGGTCCGTGTGTGTAGGAAACACAGTTCTTTTTTTCAGGGCATGCTCATGGTTCTTGCTGTATTTTAGACTCTGGAAGAAGAGCTTGCTTCTTGCGTTAAAACAGAGTGTGTTTCATGGATGAGAACACTGCTCTGAATTTCCCTTCAGAAACGGAGTTAATCCCCAGGATCTGTGTCTTCCTACAAGCAAGAGTTCATTTCTTGTAAACCCAGTGAATTTTGCGCTCAAATGATTTTTCGCAGTTCACGAACCATACGCTATTCTCACTATTAATTAAAGAGGATTTATGTAAGAGCAGCTGTACTTTGTATCTGTTTCACAAGCAGAGTTGAACTACATAGGGTCTGTATGAGTAGGAATCACAGTTCTTTTTTTTTGGGCATGCTCATGTTTCTTACTACATTGGAGACACTGGAAAGAAGAGGATGATTCTTGCCTTAAAACAGAATGTTTTTCAGGGATGAGAACTCTGGTCTGAATTTGCCTTCAGAAACAGAGTTAAACCCGAGAATCAGTGTCTTCCTACAAGCAAGTGTTCATTTCTGGTAAACCAAGTGAATTTCCGGCCCAAATGAGTTTACAAAGTTCTAGAACCCAACGCGATTATCACTATTAACTAAAGAGCATTTATGTAAGAGGAGCTGCGGTCTGTATCATTTCATAAGCAGAGTTGAACTACATATGGTCTGTATGAGTAGGAAACACAGTTCTTTTTTTCCATCATGCTTATGTTAATTGCTATATTTTAGACTCTGGAAAGAAGAGCATGCTTTTTCGTTTAAACAGAGTGTGTTTCAGGGATGACAACTCTGGTCTGAATTTCCCTGCAGAAAAGGAGTTAAACCCCAGGATCAGTGTCTTCCTACAATCAAGAGTTCAGTTCTGGTAAACCCAGTGATTTTTGGGCTCAAAAGATTTTTCGCAGTTTAAGGAACCCTACGCAATTCTCACTATTAACTAAAGAGCATTTATGTAAGAGGAGCCGTGGTTTGTATCAGTTTCATAAGCAGAATTGAACTACATATGGTCCTAATGAGTAGGAAACACAGTTCATTTTTTCAGGGCATGCTCATGGTTCTTGCTGTATTTTAGACTCTGGAAAGAAGAGCGTGCTTCTTCGTTTAAACAGAGGGTGTTTCAGGGATGAGAACTCTGGTTTGATATTCCCTTCAGAAACGGAGTTAAACTCAAGGATCTGTGTCTTCCTACATTCGAGAGTTCATTTCTGGTAAACCCAGTGAATTTTGTGCTCAAATGATTTTTCGCAGTTCATGAACCCAATGCTATTCTCACTATTAACTCAAGAGCATTTATGTAAGAGGAGCTGTGGTTTGTATCAGTTTCATAAGCAGAGTTGAACTATATATTGACTGTAGGAGAAGGAAACACAGTTCTTTTTTCTGGATATGCTCATATTTCTTACTATATTGGAGACGCTGGAAGGAATAGGATGATTCTTGCCTTAAAACAGAGTGTTTTTCAGGGATGAGAACTCTGGTCTGAATTTGTCTGCATAAAAGGAGTTAAACCCCAGTATCAGTGTCTTCCTACCAGCAAGAGTCTTTTCTGGTAAACCCAGGGATTTTTGGGCTCAAATGATTTTTCCCAGTTCAGGAACCCTACGCTAGTCTCACTATTAACTAAAGAGCATTTATGTAAGATGAGGTGTGGTCTGTATCAGTTTCATAAGCAGAGTTGAACTACATATGGTCCATACGAATAGGAAACACAGTTCTTTTTTTCAGGCCATGCTTGTGGTTATTGTTGTATTTTAGACTCTGGAAAGAAGCACTTGCTTCTTTGTTTAAACCGAGTGTGTTTCAGGGATGAGAACTCTGGTCTGAATTTCCCAGCATAAACGGAGTAAAATCCCAGTATCTGTGTCTTCATACAAGCAAGAGTTCATTTCTGGTACACCCAGTGAAGTTTGGCTCAAATGATTTTTTGCAGTTCACGAACCATACGCTATTCTCACTATTAACCAAAGAGGATTTATGTAAGAGCAGTGTCCTTTGTATCTGTTTCATAAGCAGAGTTGAACTACATATGGTCTGTATGAGTAGGAAACACAGTTCATTTTTTTTTTGGCATGCACATGGTTCTTACTGTATTGGAGACGCTGGAAAGAAGAGGATGATTCTTGCCTTAAAACAGAGTGTGTTTCAGGGATGAGAACTCTGGTCTGAATTTCCCTTCAGAAAAGGAGATAAACCCCAGGATCTGTATATTCCTACCAGCAAGAGT
Organism: Onychomys leucogaster; assembly: GCA_949786385.1. Taxonomy (NCBI): domain Eukaryota; kingdom Metazoa; phylum Chordata; class Mammalia; order Rodentia; family Cricetidae; genus Onychomys; species Onychomys leucogaster. The sequence goes on along the minus strand of CATKUP010000218.1, from coordinate 143,054 downwards.
ATATCTCTGGTAAACCCAGTGTATTTTGGGCTCAAATGATTTTCCGCAGTTACCGAATGCTACGCTATTCTCACTATTAACCAATGAGGATTTATGTAAGAGCAGCTGTGCTTTGTATCAGTTTCATAAGCAGAGTTGAACTACAAATGGTCTGTATGAGAATGAAACACAGTTCTTTTTTCTTGGCATGCTCATGTTTGTAACTATATTGGAGACACTGGAAAGAAGAGGATGATTCTTGCCTTAAAACAGAGTGTTTTTCAGTGATGAGAACTTCGGTCTGAATTTCCCTTCAGAAACGGAGTTAAACATCAGGATATGTGTCTTCCTACAAGCAAGTGTTCATTTCTGGTAAACCATGTGAATTTTCGGCCCAAATGAGTTTACACAGTTCTAGAACCCAACGCGATTATCACTAAGAACTAAAGAGCATTTATGTAAGATGAGATGCAGTCTGTATCATTTCATAAGCAGAGTTGTACTACATATGGTCCGTATGAGTAGGAAACACAGTTCTTTTTTTCAGGCCATGCTCATGGTTATTGCTGTATTTTAGACTCTGGAAAAAAGCGCGTGCTTCTTCGTTTAAACAGAGTGTGTTTCAGGGATGAGAACTCTGGTCTGAATTTCCCTGCAGAAACGGAGTTCAATCCCAGTGTCTGTGTCTTCCTACAAGCAAGAGTTCATTTCTCGTAAACACCAGTGTATTTTGTGCTCAAATGATTTTTCGCAGTTCACGAACCATACGCTATTCTCACCTTTAACCAAAAGGATTTATGTAAGAGCAGCTATGCTTTGTATCTGTTTCACAAGCAGAGTTGAACTACATATGGTCTGTATGAGTAGGAAACACAGTTCTTTTTTTTTTGGCATGCTCATGTTTCTTACTACATTGGAGACGCTGGAAAGAAGAGGATGATTCTTGCCTTAAAACAGAATGTTTTTCAGGGATGAGAACTCTGGTCTGAATTTGCCTTCAGAAACGGTGTTAAACCCCAGGATCAGTGTCTTCCTACAAGCAAGAGTTCATTTCTGGTAAACCCAGGGAATTTTGGGCTCAAATGATTTTTCGCAGTTCACAAACCCTACGCTATTCTCACTATTAACTAAAGAGCATTTATGTAAGAGGAGCTGTGGTTTATATCAGATTCATAAGCAGAGTTGAACTACATATGGTCTGTAGGAGAAGGAAACACAGTTCTTTTGTTCTTGGCATGCTCATGTTTGTTACTATATTGGAGACACTGGAAAGAAGAGGATGATTCTTGCCTTAAAATAGAGTGTTTTTCAGGGATGAGGTCTCTGGTCTGAATTTTTCTTCAGAAACGGAGTTAAACACCAGGATCTGTGTCTTCCTACAAGTAAGTGTTCATTTCTGGTAAACCAAGTGAATTTTCAGCCCAAATGAGTTTACAAAGTTCTAGAACACAACGCGATTATCACTATCAACTAAAGAGCATTTATGTAAGAGGAGCTGCGGTGTGTATCATTTTATAAGCAAAGTTGAACTAACTATTGTCTGTATGGGTAGGAAACACAGTTCTTTTTCTCTGGGCATGCTTACGGTTCTTACTGTATTGGAGACACTGGAAAGAAGAGGATGATTCTTGCCATAAAACAGAGTGTTTTTTAGGCTTGAGAATTCTGGTCTGAATTTGTCTTCATAAACGCAGTTAAACCCCAGAATCTGTGTCTTACTACAAGCAAGAGTTCAGTTCTGGTAAACCCAGTGAATTTTGGTCTCAAATGATTATTTGCAGTTCAGGAACCCAATGCTATTTTCACTATTACCTAAGGAGCATTTATGTAAGAGGAGATTTGGTTTGTATCAGTTTCATAAGCAGAGTTCAACTACATATGGTCCGTCTGAGTAGGAAACACAGTTCTTTTATTCAGGGCATGCTCATGGTTCTTGCTGTTTTTTAGACTCCGCAAAGTAGAGCTTGCTTCTTGCGTTAAAACAGAGTGTGTTTCATGGATGAGAACACTGGTCTGAATTTCCCTTCAGAAACGGAGTTAATCCCCAGGATCCTGTGTCTTCCTACAAGCAAGAGTTCAGTTCTGGTAAACACAGTGAATTTTGGTATCAAATGATTATTCGCAGTTCAGGAACCCAACGCTATTTTCACTGTGAACTCAAGAGCATTTATGTAAGAGGATCTGTGGTTTGTATGAGTTTCATAAGCAGAGTTGAACTACATAAGGTCCGTCTGAGTAGGAAACACAGTTCTTTTTTTCAGGGCATGCTCATGGTTCTTGCTGTATTTTAGACTCTGGAAAGAAGAGCTTTCTTCTTGCGTTAAAACAGAGTGTGTTTCATGGATGAGAACACTGGTCTGAATTTCCCACAAGAAACGGAGTTAATCCCCAGGATCTGTGTCTTCCTACAAGCAAGAGTTCATTTCTGGTAAACCCAGTGAATTTTGGGCTCAAATGATTTTTCGCAGTTCACGAACCCTACGCTATTCTCACTATTAACTAAAGAGCATTTATGTAAGAGGAGCTGTGGTTTGTATCAGTTTCATAAGCAGAGTTGAACTACATATGGTCCGTGTGAGTAGGAAACACAGTCCTTTTTTTCAGGACATGCTCAATGTTCTTGCTGTATTTTAGAATCTAGAAAGAAGAGGTTGCTTCTTGGGTTAAAACAGGGTGTGTTTCAGGGATGAGAACTCTGGTCTGAATTTCCCTTCAGAAACAGAGTGAAACGCCAGTATCTGTGTCTTCCTACAAGCAAGAGTTCATTTCTTGTAAACCCAGTGATTTTTGGGCTCAAATGATTTTTCACAGTTCACGAACCCTACGCTATTCTCATTATTAACTAGAGAGCATTAATGTAAGAGGAGCTGTTGTTTGTATCAGTTACATAAGCAGAGTTGAAATACATATGGTCTGTATTACTCAGAAACACAGTTCTTTTTTTCTGGCCATGCTCATGTTTGTAACTATATAGGAGACGCTGGAAAGAAGAGGATGATTCTTGCCTTAAAACAGAGTGTTTTTCAGGGATGAGAAATCTGGTCTGAATTTGTCTTCAGAAAAGGAGTTGAACCCCAGGATCAGTGTCTTCCTACAAGCAAGACTTCATTTCTGGTAAACCCAGTGATTTTTTGGCTCAAATGATTTTGAGCAGTTCAGGAACCCTACGCTATTCTCACTATTAACTAAAGAGCATTTATGTAAGAGGAGGTGTGGTCTGTATCAGTTTCATAAGCAGAGTTGAACTACATATCGTCCGTATGAATAGGAAACACAGTTCTTTTTTTCAGGGCATGCTCATGGTTCTTGCTGTATTTTAGACTCTGGAAAGAAGAGCTTGCTTCTTGCGTTAAAACAGAGTGTGTTTCATGGATGAGAACACTGGTCTGAATTTCCCATAAGAAACGGAGTTAATCCCCAAGATCTGTATCTTCCTACAAGCAAGAGTTCATTTCTGGTAAACCCAGTGAATTTTTGGCCCAAATGATTTTCCGCACTTCACAAAACCAACATGATTCTCACTATTAACTAAAGAGCATTTAAGTAATAGGAGCTGTGGTTTGTATCAGTTTCATAAGCAGAGTTGAACTACATATGGTCCGACTGAGTCAGAAACACAGTTATTTTTTTCAGGGCATGCTCATTGTTCTTGCTGTATTTTAGACTCTAGAAAGAAGTGCTTGCTTCTTGCGTTAAAACAGAGTGTATTTCAGGTATGAGAACTCTGGTCTGAATTTCACTTCAAAATCGGAGTTAAACCCCATGATCTGTGTCTTCCTAGTGGCAAGAGTTTATTTCTGGTAAACCTAGTGAATTATCGGCTCAAATGAATTTTGCAGTTCACCAAACCAAACTGATTCTCACTATTAACTAAAGAGCATTAATGTAAGAGGAGCTCTGGTTTATATCAGTTTTATAAGCAGAGTTGAACTACATATGGTCCGTATGAGTATGAAATGAGATCTTTTTTTCAGGGCATGCTCATGGTTCTTGCTGTATTTTAGACAATGGAAAGAAGAGCTTGCTACTTGCGTTAAAACAGAGTGTGTTTCAGGGATGAGAACTCTGCCTTGAATTTCCCTTCATAAACGGAGTTAAACCCCAGGATCTGTGTCTTCTTACAAGCAAGAGTTCATTTCTGGTTAACCCAGTGAATTTTGGGCTCAAATGATTTTTCACAGTTCACGAACCCAACGCGATTCTCACTATTAACTAAAGAGCATTTATGTAAGAGGAGCTGTGGTTTGTATCAGTTTCATATGCAGAGTTGAACTACATAAGCTCCGTATGAGAAGGAAAACAGTTCTTTTTTTCTGGGCTTGATCATGTTTCTTACTATATTGGAGACGCTGGAAAGAACAGGATGATTCTTGCATTAAAACAGAGTGTTTTTCAGGGATGAAAACTCTGCTCTGAATTTCCCTTCATAAACGGAGTTAAACCCCAGGATCTGTGTCTTCCTACAAGCAAGAGTTCATTTCTGGTAAACCCAGTGATGTTTGGGCTCAAATGATTTGTTGCAGTTCATGAAACCACCATGATTCTCACTATAAACTAAAGAGCATTTATGTAAGAGGAGCTGTGGTTTGTATCAGTTTCATAAGTAGAGTTGAGCTACATTTGGTCTGTATGAGTCGGAAACACAATTCTTTTTTTCTGGGCATGCTCATGTTTCTTAATATATTGGAGACGCTGGAAAGAAGAGGATGATTCTTGCCTTAACACAGAGTGTTTTTCAGGAGTGAGAACTCTGGTCTGAATTTGCCTTCAGAAACGGAGTTAAACCCCAGGATCAGTGTCTTCCTACAAGCAAGAGTTCGTTTCTTGTAAACCCAGTGAATTTTGGGATCAAATGAATTTTCGCAGTCCACGAACCTAACATGATTCTCACTATTAACTAAAGAGCATTTATGTAAGAGGAGCTATGGTTTGTATCAGTTTCATAAGCAGAGTTGAACTATATATTTTCTGTATGAGTCAGAAACACGTTTTTTTTTTTTCTGGGCATGATCATGGTTCTTGCTGTATTTTAGACTCTAGAAAGAAGAGCTTGCTTCTTGCGTTAAAACAGAGTGTATTTCAGGGATGAGAACTCTGGTCTGAATTTCCCTTTAGAAACGGAGTTAAACCCCATGATCTGTGTCTTCCTACAAGCAAGAGTTCATTTCTGGTAAACCTAGTGAATTTTCGGCTCAAATGATTTTTCCCAGTTCACCAACCCAAACCGATTCTCACTATTAACTAAAGAGCATTTATAAAGAGGAGCTGTGGTTTGTATCAGTTTCATAAGCAGAGTTGAACCACATATGGTCCGTATGAGTAGGAAACGAGTTCTTTTTTTCACGCCATGCTCATGGTTCTTGCTGTATTTTAGACTCTAGAAAGAAGAGATTGCTTCTTGCGATAAAACAGAGTGTGTTTCACGGATGAAATCTCTGGTCTGAATTTGTCTTCAGAAACTGAGTTAAACCCTAGCATCAGTGTCTTCCTACAAGCAAGAGTTCTTTTTTGCTAAACCCAGAGATGTTTGTGCTCAAATTATTTGTCACAGTTCACGAAACCAACATGTTTCTCACTATAAACTAAAGAGCATTTATGTAAGAGGAGCTATGTTTTGTATCAGTTTCATAAGCAGAGTTGACCTATATATTTTCTGTATGAGTCAGAAACACGGTTTTTTTTTTCTGGGCATGCTCATGGTTCTTGCTGTATTTTAGACTCTAGAAAGAAGAGCTTGCTTCTTGCGTTAAAACAGATTGTGTTTCAGGGATGAGAACTCTGGTCTGAATTTCCCTTCAGAAACGGAGTTAAACCCCATGATCTGTGTCTTCCTACAAGCAAGAGTTCATTTCTGGTAAACCCAGTGAATTTTGGGCTCAAATGATTTTTCACAGTTCATGAACCCAACGCGATTCTCACTATTAACTAAAGAGCATTTATGTAAGAGGAGATGTGGTTTGTATCAGTTTCATGAGCAGAGTTGAACTACATATGGTCCGTATGAGTAGGAAACACAGTTCTTTTTTTCAGGGCGTGCTCATGGTTCTTGCTATATTGGTTTTTTTGGAAAGAAGTGCTTGCTTCTTGAATTAAAACAGGGTGTGTTTCATTGATGAGAATTCTGGTCTGAATTTCCCTTCACAAACGGAGTTAAACCCCATGATCTGTGCCTTCCTACCAGCAAGAGTTCATTTCTGGAAAACCAAGTGAATTTTGGGCACAAATGACTTTACACAGTTCTAGAACCCAACGCGATTATCACTATTAACTAAAGAGCGTTTATGTAAGAGGAGCTGTGGTCTGTATCATTTCATAAGCAGAGTTGAACCACATATGGTCCGTATGAGTAGGAAACGAGTTCTTTTTTTCACGCCATGCTCATGGTTCTTGCTGTATTTTAGACTCTAGAAAGCAGAGCTTGCTTCTTGCGTTAAAACAGAGTGTGTTTCAGGGATGAGAACTCTGGTCTGAATTTCCCTTCAGAATCGTAGTTAATCCCCATGATCTGTGTCTTCCTACAAGCAAGAGTTCATTTCGGGAATCTCTAGTGTGTTTTAGGCTCAAATGATTTTTCACAGTTCACCAACCCAAACCGATTCTCAGTATTAACTAAAGAGCATTAATGTAAGAGGAGCTGTGGTTTTTTTCAGTTTCATATGCAGAGTTGAACTACATATCCTCCGTTTGAGAAGGAAACACAGTTCTTTTGTTCTGGGCTTGATCATGTTTCTTACTATATTGGAGACGCTGGAAAGAACAGGATGATTCTTACCTGACAACAGAGTGTTTTTCAGGGATGAAAACTCTGCTCTGAATTTCCCTTCATAAACGGAGTTAAACCCCAGGATCTGTGTCTTCCTACAAGCAAGAGTTCATTTCTGGTAAACCCAGTGATGTTTGGGCTCAAATGATTTGTTGCAGTTCATGAAACCACCATGATTCTCACTATAAACTAAAGAGCATTTATGTAAGAGGAGCTGTGGTTTGTATCAGTTTCATAAGAAGAGTTGAGCTACATTTGGTCTGTATGAGTCGGAAACACAGTTCTTTTTTTCTGGGCATGCTCATGTTTCTTAATATATTGGAGATGCTGGAAAGAAGAGGATGATTCTTGCCTTAACACAGAGTGTTTTTCAGGAGTGAGAACTCTGGTCTGAATTTGCCTTCAGAAACGGAGTTAAACCTCAGGATCAGTGTCTTCCTACAAGCAAGAGTTCGTTTCTTGTAAACCCAGTGAATTTTGGGATCAAATGATTTTTCGCAGTCTACGAACCTAACATGATTCTCACTATTAACTAAAGAGCATTTATGTAAGAGGAGCTATGGTTTGTATCAGTTTCATAAGCAGAGTTGAACTATATATTTTCTGTATGAGTCAGAAACACGGTTTTTTTTTTTTTCTGGGCATGCTCATGGTTCTTGCTGTATTTTAGACTCTAGAAAGAAGAGCTTGCTTCTTGCCTTAAAACAGATTGTGTTTCAGGGATGAGAACTCTGGTATAAATTTCCCTTTAGAAACGGAGTTAAACCCCATGAACTGTGTCTTCCAACAAGCAAGAGTTCATTTCTTGTAAACCTAGTGAACTTTCGCCTCAAATGATTATTAGCAGTTCACCAAACCAAACTGATTCTCACTATTAACTAAAGAGCATTAATGTAAGAAGAGCTGTGGTTTATATTAGTTTCATAAGCAGCGTTGAACTACATATGGTCCGTATGAGTAGGAAACGAGATCTTTTTTTCAGGGCATGCTCATGGTTCTTGCTGTATTTTAGACAATGGAAAGAAGAGCTTGCTTCTTGCGTTATAACAGAGTGTATTTCAGGGATGAGAACTCTGCTCTGAATTTCCCTTCATAAACGGAGTTAAACCCCAGGATCTGTGTCTTCCTACAAGCAAGAGTTCATTTCTGGTTAACCCAGTGAATTTTGGGCTCAAGTGATTTTTCACAGTTCACGAACCCAACGCGATTCTCACTATTAACTAAAGAGCATTTATGTAAGAGGAGATGTGGTTTGTATCAGTTTCATAAGCAGAGTTGAACTACATATGGTCCGTATGAGTAGGAAACACAGTTCTTTTTTTCAGGGCGTGCTCATGGTTCTTGCTATATTGGTTTTTTTGGAAAGAAGTGCTTGCTTCTTGAATTAAAACAGGATGTGTTTCATTGATGAGAATTCTGGTCTGAATTTCCCTTCACAAATGGAGTTAAACCCCATGATCTGTGCCTTCCTACCAGCAAGAGTTCATTTCTGGTAAACCAAGTGAATTTTGGGCACAAATGACTTTACACAGTTCTAGAAGCCAACACGATTATCACTATTAACTAAAGAGCGTTTATGTAAGAGGAGCTGTGGTCTGTATCATTTCATAAGCAGAGTTGAACCACATATGTTCCGTATGAGTAGGAAATGAGTTCTTTTTTCACGCTATGCTCATGGATCTTGCATTATTTTAGACTCTAGAAAGAAGAGCTTGCTTCTTGCGTTAAAACAGAGTGTGTTTAGGAATGAGAACTCTGGTCTGAATTTCCGTTCAGAATCGGTGTTAAACCCCATGATCTGTGTCTTCCTACAAGCAAGAGTTCATTTCTGGTAAACCTAGTGAATTTTGGGAACAAATGACTTTACACAGTTCTAGAAGCCAACACGATTATCACTATTAACTAAAGAGCTTTTATGTAAGAGGAGCTGTGGTCTGTATCATTTCATAAGCAGAGTTGAACCACATATGTTCCGTATGAGTAGGAAACGAGTTCTTTTTTTCACGCTATGCTCATGGTTCTTGCATTATTTTAGACTCTAGAAAGAAGAGCTTGCTTCTTGCGTTAAAACAGAGTGTGTTTAGGAATGAGAACTCTGGTCTGAATTTCCCTTCAGAATCGGTGTTAAACCCCATGATCCGTGTCTTCCTACAAGCAAGAGTTCATTTCTGGTAAACCTAGTGAATTTTTGGCTCAAATGATTTTTCGCAGTTCACAAACCCAAACCGATTCTCACTATTAACTAAAGAGGATTTATGTAAGAGGAGCTGTGGTATGTATCAGTTTCATAAGCAGAGTTGAACTACATATGTTCCCTATGAGTAAGAAACGAGTTCTTTTTTTCACGGTATGCTCATGGTACTTGCTGTATTTTAGACTCTACAAAGAAGAGCTTGCTTCTAGCGTTAAAACAGAGTGTATTTCAGGGATGAGAACTCTGGTCTGAATTTCCCTTCATAAACGGAGTTAAACCCCAGAATCTGTGTCTTCCTACAAGCAAGAGTTCAATTCTGGTTAACCCAGTGAAGGGCTCAAATGATTTTTCACAGTTCACGAACCCAACGCTATTCTCACTATTAACTAAAGAGCATTTATGTAAGAGGTGCTGTGGTATGTATCATTTTCATAAGCAGAGTTGAAATACTTATGGTCCGTCTGAGTAGGAAACACAGTTCTTTTTTTCAGGTCATGCTCATGGTTCTTGCTGTATTGGTGACACTGGAAAGAAATGCTTGCTTCTTGAATTAAAACAGGTTGTGTTTCATGGATGAGAATTCTGGTCTGAATTTCCCTTCAGAAACGGAGTTAATCCCCATGATCTGTGTCTTCCTACAAGCAAGAGTTCATTTCTGGTAAACCTAGTGAATTTTCGCCTCAAATGATTATTAGCAGTTCACCAAACCAAACTGATTCTCACTATTAACTAAAGAGCATTAATGTAAGAGGAGCTGTGGTTTGTATCAGTTTCATAAGCAGAGTTGAACTACATATGGTCCGTATGAGTAGGAAACGAGATCTTTTTTTCAGGGCATGCTCATGGTTCTTTCTGTATTTTAGACACTGGAAAGAAGAGCTTACTTCTTGCGTTAAAACAGAGTATGTTTCAGGGATGAAAACTCTGGTCTGAATTTGTCTTCAGAAACGGAGTTAAACCCTAGCATCAGTGTCTTCCTACAAGCAAGAGTTCATTTCTGGTTAACTCAGTGATTTTTGGGCTCAAATGATTTTTCGCAGTTCATGAAACCAACATGAATCTCACTATTAACTAAAGAGCATTTATGTAAGAGGAGCTGTGGTTTGTATCAGTTTCATAAGCAGAGTTGAACCACATATGGTCCGTATGAATAGGAAACACAGTTCTTTTTTTTCAGGGCGTGCTCATGGTTCTTGCTATATTGGTTTTTTTGGAAAGAAGTGCTTGCTTCTTGAATTAAAACAGGGTGTGTTTCATTGATGTGAATTATGGTCTGAATTTCCCTTCACAAACGGAGTTAAACCCCATGATCTGTGCCTTCCTACCAGCAAGAGTTCATTTCTGGTAAACCAAGTGCATTTTGAGCACAAATGACTTTACACAGTTCTAGAACCCAACGCGATTATCATTATTAACTAAAGAGCGTTTATGTAAGAGGAGCTGTGGTCTGTATCATTTCATAAGCAGAGTTGAAACACATATGGTCGGTATGAGTAGGAAACGAGTTCTTTTTTTCATGCCATGCTCATGGTTCTTGCTGTATTTTAGACTCTAGAAAGAAGAGCTTGCTTCTTGCGTTAAAACAGACTGTGATTCAGGGATGAGAACTCTGGTCTGAATTTCCCTTCAGAAACAGAGTTGAACCCCATGATCTGTGTCTTCCTACAAGCAAGAGTTCATTTCTGGTAAACCTAGTGAATTTTCGGCTCAAATGATTTTTCGCAGTTCACCAACCCAAACCGATTCTCACTATTAACTAAAGAGGATTTATGTAAGAGGAGCTGTGGTATGTATCAGTTTCATAAGCAGAGTTGAACTACATATGGTCCGTATGAGTAGGAAACGAGTTCTTTTTTTCAGGGTATGTTCATTGTACTTGCTGTATTTTAGACTCTACAAAGAAGAGCTTGCTTCTAGCGTTAAAAGAGAGTGTGGTTCAGGGATGAGAACTCTACTCTGAATTTCCCTTCAGAATCAGAGTTAAACCCCAGGATCAGTGTCTTCCTACAAGCAAGAGTTCATTTCTGGTAAACTCAGTGATTTTGGGGCTCAAATGATTTTTTGCAGTTCATGAAACCAACATGATTCTCACTATTAACTAAAGAGCATTTATGTAAGAGGAGCTGTGGTTTGTATCAGTTTCATAAGCAGAGTTGAACTACATATTTTCTGTATGAGTCAGAAACACGTTTTTTTTTTTTTCTGGACATGCTCATGGTTCTTGCTGTATTTTAGACTCTGGAAAGAAGAGCTTGCTTCTTTCGTTATAACAGAGTGTATTTCAGGGATGAGAACTCTGCTCTGAATTTCCCTTCATAAACGGAGTTAAACCCCAGGATCTGTGTCTTCCTACATGCAAGAGTTCATTTCTGGTAAACCCAGTAAATTTTGGGCTCAAATGATTTTTTGCAGTTCACGAACCCAACATGATTCTCACTATTAACTAAAGAGCATTTATGTAAGACGAGCCGTGGTTTGTATCAGTTTTATTAGCAGAGTTGAACTACATATGGTCCTTATGAGTAGGAAACACAGTTCTTTTTTTCAGGGCATGCTCATGGTTCTTGCTGTATTTTAGACTCTGGAAAGAAGAGCTTGCTTCTTGCGTTATAACAGAGTGTGTTTCAGGGATGAGAACTCTGGTCTCCATTCCCCTACAGAGACGGAGATAAACCCCAGGATCTGTGTCTTCCTACATGCAAGAGTTCATTTCTGGTAAACCCAGTGAATTTTGGGCTCAAATGATTTTTTGCAGTTCACGAACCCAACATGATTCTCACTATTAACTAAAGAGCAATTATGTAAGAGGAGGTGTGGTCTGTATCAGTTTTATAAGCAGAGTTGAACTAATTATGGTCCATATGAATAGTAAACACAGTTACTTTTTTCAGGCCATTCTCAGGGTTGTTGCTGTATTTTAGACTACGGAAAGAAGAGCTTGCTTCTTGTGTTATAACAGGGTGTGTTTAAGGAATGAGAACTCTGGTCTGAATTTTCCTTCAGAAACGGAGTTAAACACCAGGATCTGTGTCTCCCTAAAAGCAAGAGTTCAGTTCTGGTAAACCCAGTGAATTTTGGGCTCAAATGATTTTTCGCAATTCAGGAACCCATCGCTATTCTCACTATGAAATAAAGAGCAATTATGTAAGAGGAGGTGTGGTCTGTATCAGTTTCGAAAGCAGAGTTGATCTAAATATGGTCCGTATGAATAGGAAACACAGTTCTTTTTTTCAGGCCATGCTCATGGTTCTTGCTGTATTTTAGACTCTGGAAAGAAGAGCTTGCTTCTTCGTTTTAACAGAGTGTGTTTCAGGGATGAAAACTCTGGTCTGAATTTTCCTTCAGAAACGGAGGTAAACCCCAGGATCTGTGTCTCCCTAAATGCAAGAGTTCAGTTCTGGTAAACACAGTGAATTTTGGGCTCAAATGATTTTTTGCAATTCAGGAAGCCATCGCTATTCTCACTATGAAATAAAGAGCAATTATGTAAGAGGAGGTGTGGTCTGTATCAGTTTAGAAAGCAGAGTTGATCTAAATATGGTCCGTATGAATAGGAAACACATTTCTTTTTTTCAGGCCATGCTCATGGTTCTTGATGTATTTTAGACTCTGGAAAGAAGAGCTTGCTTCTCCGTTTAAACAGAGTGTGTTTCAGGGATGAGAACTCTGGTCTGAATTTCCCTGAAGAAACGGAGTTAAATGCCAGGATCTGTGTCTTCCTACAAGCAAGAGTTCATTTCTGGTTAACCCAGTGAATTTTGGGCTCAAATGATTTTTCGTAGTTCAACACCCAAAACAATTCTCACTATTAACTAAAGAGCATTTATTTGAGATGAGCTGTGGTTTGTATCAGTTTCATAAGCACAGTTGAACTACATATGGTCTGTATGAGTCTGAAACACAGTTCTTTTTTTCTGGGCATGCTCATGTTTCTTTCTATATTGGAGATGGTGGAAAGAAGAGGATGATTCTTGCCTTAAAACAGAGTGTTTTTCAGGAATGCGAACTCTGGTCTGCATTTGCCTTCAGAAACAGAGTTAAACCCAGGATCAGTGTCTTCCTAAAAGCAAGAGTTCAGTTCTGGTAACCCAGTGAATTTTGGGCTCAAATGATATTTCGCAATTCAGGAACCCATCGCTATTCTCACTATGAAATAAAGAGCAATTATGTAAGAGGAGGTGTGGTCTGTATCAGTTTAGAAAGCAGAGTTGATCTAAATATGGTCCGTATGAATAGGAAACACATTTCTTTTTTTCAGGCCATGCTCATGGTTCTTGATGTATTTTAGACTCTGGAAAGAAGAGCTTGCTTCTCCGTTTAAACAGAGTGTGTTTCAGGGATGAGAACTCTGGTCTGAATTTCCCTGAAGAAACGGAGTTAAATGCCAGGATCTGTGTCTTCCTACAAGCAAGAGTTCATTTCTGGTTAACCCAGTGAATTTTGGGCTCAAATGATTTTTCGTAGTTCAACACCCAAAACAATTCTCACTATTAACTAAAGAGCATTTATTTGAGATGAGCTGTGGTTTGTATCAGTTTCATAAGCACAGTTGAACTACATATGGTCTGTATGAGTCTGAAACACAGTTCTTTTTTTCTGGGCATGCTCATGTTTCTTTCTATATTGGAGATGGTGGAAAGAAGAGGATGATTCTTGCCTTAAAACAGAGTGTTTTTCTGGAATGCGAACTCTGGTCTGCATTTGCCTTCAGAAACAGAGTTAAACCCAGGATCAGTGTCTTCCTAAAAGCAAGAGTTCAGTTCTGGTAACCCAGTGAATTTTGGGCTCAAATGATCTTTCGCAATTCAGGAACCCATCGCTATTCTCACTATGAAATAAAGAGCAATTATGTAAGAGGAGGTGTGGTCTGTATCAGTTTCGAAAGCAGAGTTGATCTAAATATGGTCCGTATGAATAGGAAACACAGTTCTTTTTTTCAGGCCATGCTCATGGTTCTTGCTGTATTTTAGACTCTGGAAAGAAGAGCTTGCTTCTTCGTTTAAACAGAGTGTGTTTCAGGGATGAGAACTCTGGTCTCAATTTCCCTGCAGAAACGGATTTAATCCCCAGGATATGTGTCTTCCTACAAGCAAGAGTTCATTTCTGGTAAACCCAGTGATTTTTGGGCTCAAATGATTTTTCGCTGTTCACGAACCCAACATGATTCTCACTATTAACTAAAGTGGATGTATGTAAGAGGAGCTGTGGTTTGTATCAGTTTCATAAGCAGAGTTGAACCACATATGGTCTGTATGAGTTGGAAACACAGTTATTTTTTTCAGGGCATGCTCATGGTTCTTGCTGTATTTTAGACTCTGAAAAGAAGAGCTTCCTTCTTGCGTTATGACAGACTGTGTTTCAGGGATGAGAACTCTGGTCTCAATTCCCCTTCAGAGACGGAGATAAACCCCAGGATCTGTGTCTTCCTACAAGCAAGAGTTCATTTCTGGTAAAGCTAGTGAATTTTTCGGCTCAAATGATTTTTCGAAATTCAGGAAACCAACGCTATTTTCACTATTAAATAAAGAATAATTATGTAAGAGGAGGTGTGGTCTGTATCAGTTTCATAAGCAGAATTGAACTAATTATGGTCCGTATGAATAGTAAACACAGTTCCTTTTTCAGGCCATTCTCTTGGTTGTTTCTGTATTTCAGACTCCGGAAAGAAGAGCTTGCATCTTCGTTAAAACAGGGTGTGTTTCAGGGATGATAACTCTGGTCTGAATTTCCCTGCAGAAACGGAGTTAAACCCCAGGATCTGTGTCTTCCTACAAGCAAGAGTTCATTTCGGGTAAACCCAGTGAATTTTGGGCTCAAATGATTTTTCGTAGTTCGCGAACCCTACGCTATTCTCACGATTATTGAAAGAGGATTTATGTAAGAGGAGCTGTGGTTTGTATCAGTTTCATAAGCAGAGTTGAACTACATATGGTCTGTATGAGTAGGAAACAAAGATCTTTTTTCTGGGCATTCTCATATTTCTTAATATATTGGATACGCTGGAAAGAAGATGATGATTCTTGCCTAAAAACAGAGTGTTTTTCAGGGATGAGAACTCTGGTCAGAATTTGCCTTCAGAAACGGAGTTAAACCCCAGGATCAGTGTCTTCCTACAACCAAGAGTTCATTTCTGGTAAACCCAGTAAATTTTGGGCTCAAATGATTTTTTGCAGTTCACGAACCCAACATGATTCTCACTATTAACTAAAGAGCATTTATGTAAGACGAGCCGTGGTTTGTATCAGTTTTATTAGCAGAGTTGAACTTCATATGGTCCTTATGAGTAGGAAACACAGTTCTTTTTTTCAGGGCATGCTCATGGTTCTTGCTGTATTTTAGACTCTGGAAAGAAGAGCTTGCTTCTTGCGTTATAACAGAGTGTGTTTCAGGGATGAGAACTCTGGTCTCCATTCCCCTACAGAGACGGAGATAAACCCCAGGATCTGTGTCTTCCTACATGCAAGAGTTCATTTCTGGTAAACCCAGTGAATTTTGGGCTCAAATGATTTTTTGCAGTTCACGAACCCAACATGATTCTCACTATTAACTAAAGAGCAATTATGTAAGAGGAGGTGTGGTCTGTATCAGTTTTATAAGCAGAGTTGAACTAATTATGGTCCATATGAATAGTAAACACAGTTACTTTTTTCAGGCCATTCTCAGGGTTGTTGCTGTATTTTAGACTACGGAAAGAAGAGCTTGCTTCTTGTGTTATAACAGGGTGTGTTTAAGGAATGAGAACTCTGGTCTGAATTTTCCTTCAGAAACGGAGTTAAACACCAGGATCTGTGTCTCCCTAAAAGCAAGAGTTCAGTTCTGGTAAACCCAGTGAATTTTGGGCTCAAATGATTTTTCGCAATTCAGGAACCCATCGCTATTCTCACTATGAAATAAAGAGCAATTATGTAAGAGGAGGTGTGGTCTGTATCAGTTTCGAAAGCAGAGTTGATCTAAATATGGTCCGTATGAATAGGAAACACAGTTCTTTTTTTCAGGCCATGCTCATGGTTCTTGCTGTATTTTAGACTCTGGAAAGAAGAGCTTGCTTCTTCGTTTTAACAGAGTGTGTTTCAGGGATGAAAACTCTGGTCTGAATTTTCCTTCAGAAACGGAGGTAAACCCCAGGATCTGTGTCTCCCTAAAAGCAAGAGTTCAGTTCTGGTAAACACAGTGAATTTTGGGCTCAAATGATTTTTTGCAATTCAGGAAGCCATCGCTATTCTCACTATGAAATAAAGAGCAATTATGTAAGAGGAGGTGTGGTCTGTATCAGTTTAGAAAGCAGAGTTGATCTAAATATGGTCCGTATGAATAGGAAACACATTTCTTTTTTTCAGGCCATGCTCATGGTTCTTGATGTATTTTAGACTCTGGAAAGAAGAGCTTGCTTCTCCGTTTAAACAGAGTGTGTTTCAGGGATGAGAACTCTGGTCTGAATTTCCCTGAAGAAACGGAGTTAAATGCCAGGATCTGTGTCTTCCTACAAGCAAGAGTTCATTTCTGGTTAACCCAGTGAATTTTGGGCTCAAATGATTTTTCGTAGTTCAACACCCAAAACAATTCTCACTATTAACTAAAGAGCATTTATTTGAGATGAGCTGTGGTTTGTATCAGTTTCATAAGCACAGTTGAACTACATATGGTCTGTATGAGTCTGAAACACAGTTCTTTTTTTCTGGGCATGCTCATGTTTCTTTCTATATTGGAGATGGTGGAAAGAAGAGGATGATTCTTGCCTTAAAACAGAGTGTTTTTCAGGAATGCGAACTCTGGTCTGCATTTGCCTTCAGAAACAGAGTTAAACCCAGGATCAGTGTCTTCCTAAAAGCAAGAGTTCAGTTCTGGTAACCCAGTGAATTTTGGGCTCAAATGATATTTCGCAATTCAGGAACCCATCGCTATTCTCACTATGAAATAAAGAGCAATTATGTAAGAGGAGGTGTGGTCTGTATCAGTTTCGAAAGCAGAGTTGATCTAAATATGGTCCGTATGAATAGGAAATACAGTTCTTTTTTTCAGGCCATGCTCATGGTTCTTGCTGTATTTTGGACTCTGGAAAGAAGAGCTTGCTTCTTCGTTTAAACAGAGTGTGTTTCAGGGATGAGAACTCTGGTCTCAATTTCCCTGCAGAAACGGATTTAATCCCCAGGATATGTGTCTTCCTACAAGCAAGAGTTCATTTCTGGTAAACCCAGTGATTTTTGGGCTCAAATGATTTTTCGCTGTTCACGAACCCAACATGATTCTCACTATTAACTAAAGTGGATTTATGTAAGAGGAGCTGTGGTTTGTATCAGTTTCATAAGCAGAGTTGAACCACATATGGTCTGTATGAGTTGGAAACACAGTTATTTTTTTCAGGGCATGCTCATGGTTCTTGCTGTATTTTAGACTCTGAAAAGAAGAGCTTCCTTCTTGCGTTATGACAGACTGTGTTTCAGGGATGAGAACTCTGGTCTCAATTCCCCTTCAGAGACGGAGATAAACCCCAGGATCTGTGTCTTCCTACAAGCAAGAGTTCATTTCTGGTAAAGCTAGTGAATTTTTCGGCTCAAATGATTTTTCGAAATTCAGGAAACCAACGCTATTTTCACTATTAAATAAAGAATAATTATGTAAGAGGAGGTGTGGTCTGTATCAGTTTCATAAGCAGAATTGAACTAATTATGGTCCGTATGAATAGTAAACACAGTTCCTTTTTCAGGCCATTCTCTTGGTTGTTGCTGTATTTCAGACTCCGGAAAGAAGAGCTTGCATCTTCGTTAAAACAGGGTGTGTTTCAGGGATGATAACTCTGGTCTGAATTTCCCTGCAGAAACGGAGTTAAACCCCAGGATCTGTGTCTTCCTACAAGCAAGAGTTCATTTCGGGTAAACCCAGTGAATTTTGGGCTCAAATGATTTTTCGTAGTTCGCGAACCCTACGCTATTCTCACGATTATTGAAAGAGGATTTATGTAAGAGGAGCTGTGGTTTGTATCAGTTTCATAAGCAGAGTTGAACTACATATGGTCTGTATGAGTAGGAAACAAAGATCTTTTTTCTGGGCATTCTCATATTTCTTAATATATTGGATACGCTGGAAAGAAGATGATGATTCTTGCCTAAAAACAGAGTGTTTTTCAGGGATGAGAACTCTGGTCAGAATTTGCCTTCAGAAACGGAGTTAAACCCCAGGATCAGTGTCTTCCTACAACCAAGAGTTCATTTCTGGTAAACCCAGTAAATTTTGGGCTCAAATGATTTTTTGCAGTTCACGAACCCAACATGATTCTCACTATTAACTAAAGAGCATTTATGTAAGACGAGCCGTGGTTTGTATCAGTTTTATTAGCAGAGTTGAACTACATATGGTCCTTATGAGTAGGAAACACAGTTCTTTTTTTCAGGGCATGCTCCTGGTTCTTGCTGTATTTTAGACTCTGGAAAGAAGAGCTTGCTTCTTGCGTTATAACAGAGTGTGTTTCAGGGATGAGAACTCTGGTCTCCATTCCCCTACAGAGACGGAGATAAACCCCAGGATCTGTGTCTTCCTACATGCAAGAGTTCATTTCTGGTAAACCCAGTGAATTTTGGGCTCAAATGATTTTTTGCAGTTCACGAACCCAACATGATTCTCACTATTAACTAAAGAGCAATTATGTAAGAGGAGGTGTGGTCTGTATCAGTTTTATAAGCAGAGTTGAACTAATTATGGTCCATATGAATAGTAAACACAGTTACTTTTTTCAGGCCATTCTCAGGGTTGTTGCTGTATTTTAGACTACGGAAAGAAGAGCTTGCTTCTTGTGTTATAACAGGGTGTGTTTAAGGAATGAGAACTCTGGTCTGAATTTTCCTTCAGAAACGGAGTTAAACACCAGGATCTGTGTCTCCCTAAAAGCAAGAGTTCAGTTCTGGTAAACCCAGTGAATTTTGGGCTCAAATGATTTTTCGCAATTCAGGAACCCATCGCTATTCTCACTATGAAATAAAGAGCAATTATGTAAGAGGAGGTGTGGTCTGTATCAGTTTCGAAAGCAGAGTTGATCTAAATATGGTCCGTATGAATAGGAAACACAGTTCTTTTTTTCAGGCCATGCTCATGGTTCTTGCTGTATTTTAGACTCTGGAAAGAAGAGCTTGCTTCTTCGTTTTAACAGAGTGTGTTTCAGGGATGAAAACTCTGGTCTGAATTTTCCTTCAGAAACGGAGGTAAACCCCAGGATCTGTGTCTCCCTAAAAGCAAGAGTTCAGTTCTGGTAAACACAGTGAATTTTGGGCTCAAATGATTTTTTGCAATTCAGGAAGCCATCGCTATTCTCACTATGAAATAAAGAGCAATTATGTAAGAGGAGGTGTGGTCTGTATCAGTTTAGAAAGCAGAGTTGATCTAAATATGGTCCGTATGAATAGGAAACACATTTCTTTTTTTCAGGCCATGCTCATGGTTCTTGATGTATTTTAGACTCTGGAAAGAAGAGCTTGCTTCTTCGTTTAAACAGAGTGTGTTTCAGGGATGAGAACTCTGGTCCGAATTTCCCTGAAGAAACGGAGTTAAATGCCAGGATCTGTGTCTTCCTACAAGCAAGAGTTCATTTCTGGTTAACCCAGTGAATTTTGGGCTCAAATGATTTTTCGTAGTTCAACACCCAAAACAATTCTCACTATTAACTAAAGAGCATTTATTTGAGATGAGCTGTGGTTTGTATCAGTTTCATAAGCACAGTTGAACTACATATGGTCTGTATGAGTCTGAAACACAGTTCTTTTTTTCTGGGCATGCTCATGTTTCTTTCTATATTGGAGATGGTGGAAAGAAGAGGATGATTCTTGCCTTAAAACAGAGTGTTTTTCAGGAATGCGAACTCTGGTCTGCATTTGCCTTCAGAAACAGAGTTAAACCCAGGATCAGTGTCTTCCTAAAAGCAAGAGTTCAGTTCTGGTAACCCAGTGAATTTTGGGCTCAAATGATATTTCGCAATTCAGGAACCCATCGCTATTCTCACTATGAAATAAAGAGCAATTATGTAAGAGGAGGTGTGGTCTGTATCAGTTTCGAAAGCAGAGTTGATCTAAATATGGTCCGTATGAATAGGAAACACAGTTCTTTTTTTCAGGCCATGCTCATGGTTCTTGCTGTATTTTAGACTCTGGAAAGAAGAGCTTGCTTCTTCGTTTAAACAGAGTGTGTTTCAGGGATGAGAACTCTGGTCTCAATTTCCCTGCAGAAACGGATTTAATCCCCAGGATATGTGTCTTCCTACAAGCAAGAGTTCATTTCTGGTAAACCCAGTGATTTTTGGGCTCAAATGATTTTTCGCTGTTCACGAACCCAACATGATTCTCACTATTAACTAAAGTGGATTTATGTAAGAGGAGCTGTGGTTTGTATCAGTTTCATAAGCAGAGTTGAACCACATATGGTCTGTATGAGTTGGAAACACAGTTATTTTTTTCAGGGCATGCTCATGGTTCTTGCTGTATTTTAGACTCTGAAAAGAAGAGCTTCCTTCTTGCGTTATGACAGACTGTGTTTCAGGGATGAGAACTCTGGTCTCAATTCCCCTTCAGAGACGGAGATAAACCCCAGGATCTGTGTCTTCCTACAAGCAAGAGTTCATTTCTGGTAAAGCTAGTGAATTTTTCGGCTCAAATGATTTTTCGAAATTCAGGAAACCAACGCTATTTTCACTATTAAATAAAGAATAATTATGTAAGAGGAGGTGTGGTCTGTATCAGTTTCATAAGCAGAATTGAACTAATTATGGTCCGTATGAATAGTAAACACAGTTCCTTTTTCTGGCCATTCTCTTGGTTGTTGCTGTATTTCAGACTCCGGAAAGAAGAGCTTGCATCTTCGTTAAAACAGGGTGTGTTTCAGGGATGATAACTCTGGTCTGAATTTCCCTGCAGAAACGGAGTTAAACCCCAGGATCTGTGTCTTCCTACAAGCAAGAGTTCATTTCGGGTAAACCCAGTGAATTTTGGGCTCAAATGATTTTTCGTAGTTCGCGAACCCTACGCTATTCTCACGATTATTGAAAGAGGATTTATGTAAGAGGAGCTGTGGTTTGTATCAGTTTCATAAGCAGAGTTGAACTACATATGGTCTGTATGAGTAGGAAACAAAGATCTTTTTTCTGGGCATTCTCATATTTCTTAATATATTGGATACGCTGGAAAGAAGATGATGATTCTTGCCTAAAAACAGAGTGTTTTTCAGGGATGAGAACTCTGGTCAGAATTTGCCTTCAGAAACGGAGTTAAACCCCAGGATCAGTGTCTTCCTACAACCAAGAGTTCATTTCTGGTAAACCCAGTAAATTTTGGGCTCAAATGATTTTTTGCAGTTCACGAACCCAACATGATTCTCACTATTAACTAAAGAGCATTTATGTAAGACGAGCCGTGGTTTGTATCAGTTTTATTAGCAGAGTTGAACTACATATGGTCCTTATGAGTAGGAAACACAGTTCTTTTTTTCAGGGCATGCTCCTGGTTCTTGCTGTATTTTAGACTCTGGAAAGAAGAGCTTGCTTCTTGCGTTATAACAGAGTGTGTTTCAGGGATGAGAACTCTGGTCTCCATTCCCCTACAGAGACGGAGATAAACCCCAGGATCTGTGTCTTCCTACATGCAAGAGTTCATTTCTGGTAAACCCAGTGAATTTTGGGCTCAAATGATTATTTTCAGTTCAGGAACCCAACGCTATTCTCACTATTAACTAAAGAGCATTTATGTAAGAGGAGCTGTGGTTTGTATCAGTTTCATAAGCAGAGTTGAACTACATATGGTCCGTATGAGTAGAAACACAGTTCTTTTTTTTTATGGTATGCTCATGGTTCTTGCTGTATTTTAGACTCTGGAAAGAAGAGCTTGCTTCTTGTTTTACAACAGAGTGTGTTTCAGGGATGAGAACTCTGGTCTGAATTTTCCTTCAGAAACGGAGTTAAACCCCAGGATCTGTGTCTCCCTAAAATCAAGAGTTCAGTTCTGGTAAACCCAGTGAATTTTGGACTGAAATGATTTTTCGCAATTCAGGAACCCATCGCTATTCTGACTATGAAATAAAGAGCAATTATGTAAGAGGAGGTGTGGTCTGTATCAGTTTTGAAAGCAGATTTGATCTAAATATTTTCCGTATGAATAGGAAACAGAGTTCTTTTTTTCAGGCCATGCTCATGGTTCTTGCTGTATTTTAGACTGTGGAAAGCAGAGCTTGCTTCTTGCGTTATAACAGAGTGTGTTTCAGGGATGAGAACTCTGGTCTCAATTCCCCTTCAGAAACTGAGATAAACCCCAGGATCTGTGTCTTCCTACAAGCAGGAATTCATTTTTTGTAAACCCTGTGAATTTTGGGCTCAAATGATTTTTCGCAGTTCACGAACCCAACGCGATACTCACTATTAACTAAAGAGCATTTATGTAACAGGAGCTGTGGTTTGTATCAGTTTCATAAGCAGAGTTGAACTACATATGGTCTGTATTAGTTGGAAACACAGTTCTTTTTTTTTGGGCATGCTCATGTTTCTTACTATATTGGAGATGCTTTAAAGAAGAGCATGATTCTTGCCTTAAAACAGAGTGTTTTTCAGGGATGAGAACACTGGTCTGAATTTGCCTTCAGAAACGGAGTTAAACCCCAGGATCTGTGTGTTCCTATAAGCAAGAGTTCATTTCTGGTAAACCCAGTGAATTTTGGGCTCAAATGATTTTTCGCAGTTCACGAACCCAACATGATTCTCACTATTAACTAAAGAGGATTTATGAAAGAGGAGCTGTGGTTTGTATCAGTTTCATAAGCAGAGTTGAACTACATATGGTCTGTATGAGTAGGAAACACAGTTCTTTTTTTCAGACAATGCTCACGGTTCTTGTTGTATTTTAGACACTGGAAAGAAGAGCTTGCTTATTCATTTAAACCGAGTGTGTTTCAGGGATGAGAACTCTGGTCTGAATTTCCCTGCAGAAACGTAGTTAAACCCCAGGATCTGTGTCTTCCTACAAACAAGTGTTCATTTCTGGTAAACCAAGAGAATTTTCCGCTCAAATGACTTTAGACAGTTCTAGAACCTAACGCGATTATCACATTTAACTAAAGAGCATTTATGTAAGAGGAGCTGTGGTCTGTATCATTTCATAAGCAGAGTTGAACTACATATGGTCCGGATTAGTAGGAAACAGTTCTTATTTCAGGGCATGCTCATCGTTCTTGCTGTATTGGAGAAGGTGGAAAGAAGAACTTGCTTCTTGCCTTAAAACCGAGTGTTTTTTAGGGATGAGAACTCTGGTCTGAATTTGCCTTCAGAAACAGAGTTAAATGCCAGGATCAGTGTCTTCCTACAAGCAAGAGTTCATTTCTGCTAAATCCAGTGAATTTTGGCCTAAATGATTTTTTGCAGTTCACGAACCCAACATGATTCTCACTATTAACTAAAGAGCATTTATGTAAGACGAGCTGTGGTTTGTATCAGTTTCATAAGCAGAGTTGAACTGCATATAGTCCTTATGAGTAGGAAACACAGTTCTTTTTTTCAGGGCATGCTCATGGTTCTTGCTCTATTTTAGAGTCTGGAAAGAAGAGCTTGCTTCTTGCGTTATAACAGAGTGTGTTTTAGGGACGAAAACTCTGGTCCGAATTTGACTTCAGAAAAGGAGTTAAACCCCAGTATCTGTGTCTTCCTACAAGCAATAGTTCAGTTCTGGTAATCCCAATGATTTTTTGGCCCAAATGATTTTTCTCAGTTCAAGAACCCAACATGATTCTCACTACTAACTAAAGAGCATTTATGTAAGAGGAGCTTTTGTTTGTATCAGTTTCATAAGCAGAGTTGAACTACATATCGTCTGTATGAGTAGGAAACACAGTTCTTTTTTTCAGGGCATGCTCATGGTTCTTGCTGTATTTTAGACTCTGGAAAGAAGAGCTTGCTTCGTGCGTTATAACAGAGTGTGTTTCAGGGATGAGAATTCTGGTCTGAATTTCCCTTCTGAAACGGAGTTAAACCCAGCATCTGTGTCTTCCTATAAGCAAGTGTTCATTTCTGGTAAACCAAGAGAATTTTCTGCTCAAATGACTTTAGACAGTTCTAGAACCCAACGCGATTATCACTTTTAACTAAAGAGCAATTATGTAAGAGGAGCTGCGGTCTGTATCATTTCATAAGCAGACTTGAACTACATACGGTTCGTATGAGTAGGAAACACAGTTCTTTTTCTGGGCATGATCATGGTTCTTGCCTTAAAACAGAGTGTTTTTCAGGGTTGAGAATTTTGGTCTGAATTTGCCTTCATTAACGGCGTTAAACCCCAGGATCTGTGTCTTACTTCAAGCAAGAGTACAGTTCTGGTAAACTCAGTGATTTTGGCTCAAATGATTTTTCGCAGTTCAGGAACCCAACGCTATTCTCACAATAAACTAAAGAGCATTTATGTAAGTGCAGGTGTGGTCTGTAACAGTTTCATAAGCAGAGTTGAACAACATATCGTACGTATTAATAGGAAACAGAGTTCTTTTTCTCAGGGCATGCTCATGGTTCTTGCTGTATTTTAGACTCTGGAAAGAAGAGCTTGCTTCCTGTGGTAAAACTGATTGTGTTTCATGGATGAGAACACTGGTCTGAATTTCCCTTCAGAAACGGAGTTAAACCCCAGGATCTGTGTCTTACTTCAAGCAAGAGTGCAGTTCTGGTAAACTCAGTGATTTTGGCTCAAATGATTTTTCGCAGTTCAGGAACCCAACGTTATTCTCACAATTAACTAAAGAGCATTTATGTAAGTGCAGGTGTGGTCTGTATCAGTTTCACAAGCAGAGTTGAACAACATATGGTACGTATTAATAGGAAACAGAGTTCTTTTTCTCAGGGCATGCTCATGGTTCTTGCTGTATTTTAGACTCTGGAAAGAAGAGCTTGCTTCCTGTGGTAAAACTGATTGTGTTTCATGGATGAGAACACTGGTCTGAATTTCCCTTCAGAAACGGAGTTAAACCCCAGGATCTGTGTCTTCCTACAAGCAAGTGTTCATTCCTGGTAAACAAAGTGAATTTTGGGCTCAAATGATTTTTCGCAGTTCAGCAAAGAAAACTGATTCTCACTATTAACTAAAGAGCATTAATGTAACAGGAGCAGTGATTTGTATCAGTTTCATAAGTAGAGTTGAACTACATATGGTCCGTATGAGTGGGAAACACAGTTCTTTCTTTCTGGGCATGCTTATATTTCTTACTATATTGGAGACGCTGGAAAAAAGAGGATGATTCTTGGCATAAAACAGAGTGTTTTTCAGGGATGAGAACTCTGGTCTGAATTTGCCTTCAGAAACGGAGTTAAACCCCAGGATCTGTGTCTTCCTACAAGCAAGTGTTCAGTTCTGGTAAACCCAGTGATTTTTTGGCCCAAATGATTTTTCGCAGTTCAAGAACCCAACATGATTCTCACTATTATCTAAAGAGCATTTATGTAAGAGGAGCTGTGGTTTGTATCAGTTTCATAAGCAGAGTTGAACTACATGTGGTCCTATGAGTCACAAACCCAGTTCTTTTTTCAGGGCATGCTCATGTTTCTTGCTTTATTTTAGACTCTAGAAAGAAGAGCTTGCTTCTTGCGTTAAAACAGAGTGTGTTTCAGGGATGAGAACTCTGGTTGAATTTGAATTCAGAAACGGTGTTAAACCACAGGATCTGTGTCTTCCTACAAGCAAGAGTTCATTTCTGGTTAACCCAGTGAATTTTGGGTTCCAATGATTTTTCGCAGTTCTCGAACCCACCATTATTCTCACTATTAACTAAAGAGCATTTATGTAAGAGGAGCCGAAGTTTGTATCAGTTTCATAAGCAGAGTTGAACTACATATGGTCCTTATGAGTAGGAAACACAGTTCATTTTTTCAGGGCATGCTCATGGTTCTAGCTCTATTTTAGACTCTGGAAAGAAGAGCTTGCTTCTTGGGTTATAACATAGTGTGTTTTAGGGATTAAAACTCTGGTCTGAATTTCCCTTCAGAAATGGAGTTAAACGCCAGGATCTGTTTCTTCCTACAAGCAAGTGTTCATTTCTGGTAAACCAAGAGAATTTTCCGCTCAAATGACTTTAGACAGTTCTAGAACCCAACGCGATTATCACTTTTAAGTAAAGAGCATTTATGTAAGAGGAGCTGCGGTCTGTATCATTTCATAAGCAGAGTTTAACTACATATGGTCCGTATGAGTAGGAAACATAGTTCTTCTTTTCTGGGCATGCTCATGGTTCTTACTGTATTGGAGACGCTGGAAAGAAGAGGATGATTCTTGCCTTAAAACAGAGTGTTTTTCAAGGATGAGAACTCTGGTCTGAATTTGCCTTCAGAAACGGAGTTGAACCCCAGGATCAGTGACTTCCTACAACCAAGTGTTCATTTCTGGTAAAACAAGAGAATTTCCGCTCAAATAACTTTAGACAGTTCTAGAACACAACGAGATTATCACTTTTAACTAAAGAGCATTTATGTAAGAGGAGCCGTGGTTTGTATCAGTTTCATAACCAGAGTTGAAATACATATGGTCCTTATGAGTAGGAAACACATTTCTTTTTTTCTGGACATGCTCATGTTTCTTACTATATTGGAGACGCTGGAAAGAAGAGGATGATTCTTGCCTTACAACATAGTGTTTTTCAGGGTTGAGTATTCCGGACCCAATTTGCCGTCAGAAACGGAGTTAAACCCCAGGATCTGTGTCTTACTACAAGCAAGAGTTCAGTTCTGGTAAACCCAGTGAAGTTTGGGCTCAAATGATTTTTCGCAGTTCAGGAACCCAACGCTATTCTCACAATTAACTAAAGAGCATTTATTTAAGTGAAGATGTGGTCTGTATCAGTTTCATAAGCAGAGTTGAACAACATATGGTAGGTATGAATAGGAAACACAGTTCTTTTTTTCATGGCATGCTCATGGTTCTTGCTGGATTTTAGACTCTGGAAAGAAGAGCTTGCTTCTTGTGTTATAACAGAGTGTGTTTCAGGGAAGAGAACTCTTGTCTGAATTTCCCTTCAGAAATGGAGTTAATCCCCAGGATCTGTGTCTTCCTAGAAGCAAGTGTTCATTTCTTGTAAACCCAGGGATTTTTGGACTTAAATGATTTTTCGAAGTTCAGCAACCCAAACTGATTCTCACTATTAACTAAAGAGCATTAATGTAAGAGGAGCTGTGGTTTGTATCAGTTTCATAAGCAGAGCTGAACTACATATGGTCCGTATGAGTAGGAAACCCAGTTCTTTTTTTCTGGGCATGCTCATGGTTCTTACTGTATTGGAGATGCTGGAAAGAAGAGGATGATGCTTGCCTTAAAACAGAGTGTTTTTCAGGGATGAGAATCTGGTCTGAATGGCCTTTAGAAACGAAGTTAAAACCCAGGATCTGTGTCTTCCTACAAGCAAGAGTTCATTTCTGGTAAACCCAGGGATTTTTTGGCCCAAATGATTTTTCGCAGTTGAAGAACCCAACATGATTCTCACTATTAAATAAAGGGCATTTATGTAAGAGGAGCTGTGGTTTGTATCAGTTTCAAAAGCAGAGTTGAACTACATATGGTGTATCTGAGTAGGAAACACAGTTCTTTTTTTCAGGGCATGCTCACGGTTCTTGCTGTAATTTACACTCTAGAAAGAAGAGCTTGCTTCTTGCGTTAAAACAGAGTGTGTTTCAGAGATGAGACTCTGGTCTGAATTTCCCTTCTGAAACGGAGTTAAACCCCAGGATCTGTGTCTTCCTACAAGCAAGTGTTCATTTCTGGTAAACCAAGAGATTTTTCCGCTAAAATGACTTTAGACAGATCTAGAACACAACGCGATTATCACTTTTAACTAAAGAGCATTTATGTAAGAGGTGCTGTGGTTTGTATCAGTTTCATAACCAGAGTTGAACTACATATGGTCCGTCTGAATAGGAAACACAGTTCTTTTTTCTGGACATGCTCGTGTCTCTTACTATATTGGAGACACTGGAAAGAAGAGGATGATTCTTGCTTTAAAACAGAGTGTTTTTCAGGGTTGAGTATTCTGGTCCTAATTTGCTGTCAGAAACGGAGTTAAAACCCCAGGATCTTTGTCTTCCTACAAGCAAGAGTTCAGTTCTGGTAAAACAAGTGAATTTTGTGCTCAAATGATTTTTCGCAGTTCAGTAACCCAACGCTAATCTTACTATTATCTAAAGATCATTTATGTAAGAGGAGCTGTGGTTTGTATCAGTTTCATTCAAAGAGTTGAACTACATATGGTCCGTATGAGTCGGAAACACAGTTCTTTTTTTCAGGGCATGCTCATGGTTCTTGCTGTATTGGTGATGCTGGAAAGAAGAGCTTGCTTCTTGCATTAAAACAGGGTGTGTTTCATGGATGAGAACTCTGGTGTGAATTTCCCTTCACAAACGGAGTTAACACCATGATCTTTGTCTTCCTACCAGCAAGAGTTCATTTCTGGTAAAAAAGTGAATTTTCGGCTGAAAAGATTTTTCGCAGTTCACGAACCCTATGCTATTCTCACTATTAACTAATGAGAATTTATGTAAGAGGAGCTGCGGTCTGTATCATTTCATAAGCAGAGTTGAACTACATATGATCCGTATTAGTAGGAAACACAGTTCTTTTTTTCTGGGCATGCTCACGGTTCTTACTGTATTGGAAACACTGGAAGGAAGAGGATGATTCTTGTCTTAAAACAGAGTGTTTTTCAGGGTTGAAAAGTCTGGTCTGAATTTGAGTTCATAAACGGAGTTAAACCCCATGATCTGTGTCTTACTACAAGCAAGAGTTCAGTTCTGGTAAACACAGTGAATTTTGGGCTCAAATGATTTTTCGCATTTCAGGAACCCAACGCTACTTTCTCTATTAACAAAAGAGCATTTCTGTAAGAGGAGCTGTGTTTTGTATCAGTTTCATAAGCAGAGTTGAACTACATATGGTCCGTCTGAGTAGGAAACGCAGTTCTTTTTTTCAGGGCATGCTCATGGTTCTTGCTGTATTTTAGAATCTGGAATGAAGAGCTTGCTTCTTGCGGTGTAACAGAGTTCGTTTCATGGATGAGAACACTGATCCAAATTTCCCTTCAGATACGGAGTTAAACCCCAGGATCTGTGTATTCCTACAAGCAAGTTCATTTCTGGTAAACACAGTGAATTTTGGGTTCAAATGATTTTTCGCAGTTCACGAACCCAACATGATTCTCATTATTAACTAAAGAGCATTTATTTAAGAGGAGCTGCGGTCTGTATCATTTCATAAGCAGAGTTGAACTACATATGGTCCTTTTGAGTAGGAAACACAGTTCATTTTTTTGGGGCATGCTCATGGTTCTTGCTGTATTTTAGACTCTAGAAAGAAGAGCTTGCTTCTTGCGTTTAAACAGAGTGTCTTTCAGGGATGAGAACTCTGGTCTGAATTTCCCTTCAGAAACGGAGTTAAACCCCAGGACCTGTGTCTTCCTACAAGCAAGAGTTCATTTCTGGTTAACCCTGTGATTTTTGGCTCAAATGATTTTTTGCAGTTCACGAACCCAACGCGATTCTCAGTATTAACTAAAGTGCATTTATGTAAGAGGTGCTGTGATTTGTATCAGTTTCATAAGCAGAGTTGAACTACATATGGTCCGTATGAGTAGGAAACACAGTTCATTTTTTCAGGGCATGCTCATTGTTCTTGCTGTATTTAGAATCTGGAAAGAAGAGCTTACTTCTTGCGTTATAACAGAGTGTGTTTCAGGGATGAGAACTCTGGTCTGAATTTCCCTTCAAAAATGGAGTTAAACCCCAGGATCTGTGTCTTCCTACAAGCAAGTGTTCATTTCTGGTAAACCAAGAGTATTTTCCAGTCAAATAAATTTAGACAGTTCTAGAACCCAACGCGATTCTCACTATTAACTAAAGAGCATTTATGTAAGAGGTGCCGTGGTTTGTGTCAGTTTCATAAGCAGAGTTGAACTACATATGGTCTTTATGAGTAGGAAACACAGTTCTTTCTTCAGGGCATTCTCATGATTCTTGCTCTATTTTAGACTCTGGAAAGAAGTGCTTGCTTCTTGCGTTATAACATAGTGTGTTTTAGGGATGAGAACTCTGGTCTTAATTTCCCTTGAGAAAGGGAGTTAAACCCCAGTATCTGTGTCTTCCTACAAGGAAGAGTTCATTTCTGGTTAACCCAGTGAATTTTCGGCTCAAATGATTTTTCGCAGTTCACGAACCCATCGCGATTCTCAGTATTAACTAAAAAGCATTTATGTAAGAGGAGCTGTGGTTTGTAACAGTTTCATAAGCAGAGTTGAACTACATATGGTCCTTATGAGTAGGAAACACAGTTCATTTTTTCAGGGCATACTCATTGTTCTTGCTGTGTTTTAGACTATGGAAAGAAGAGCTTGCTTCTTGCGTTATAACAGAGTGTGTTTCAGGGAAGAGAACTCTGGTCTGAATTTCCCTTCAGAAACGGAGTTAAACCCCAGGATCTGTGTCTTCCTACAAGCAATTGTTCATTTCAGGTAAACAAAGTGAATTTTGGGCTCAAATGATTTTTCGCAGTTCAGCAACCCAAACTGATTCTCACTATTACCTAAAGAGCATTAATGTAAGAGGAGCTGTGGTTTTATCAGTTTCATAAGCAGAGCTGAACTACATATGGTCCGTATGAGTAGGAAACCCAGTTCTTTTTTTCTGGGCATGCTCATGGTTCTTACTGTATTGGAGATGCTGGAAAGAAGAGGATGATGCTTGCCTTAAAACAGAGTGTTTTTCAGGGATGAGAATCTGGTCTGAATTGGCCTTTAGAAACGAAGTTAAACCCCAGGATCTGTGTCTTCCTACAAGCAAGAGTTCATTTCTGGTAAACCCAGGGATTTTTTGGCCCAAATGATTTTTCGCAGTTGAAGAACCCAACATGATTCTCACTATTAACTAAAGAGCATTTATGTAAGAGGAGCTGTGGTTTGTATCAGTTTCAAAAGCAGAGTTGAACTACATATGGTTTATCTGAGTAGGAAACACAGTTCTTTTTTTCAGGGCATGCTCACGGTTCTTGGTGTAATTTACACTCTAGAAAGAAGAGCTTGCTTCTTGCGTTGAAACAGAGTGTGTTTCAGGGATGAGACTCTGGTCTGAATTTCCCTTCTGAAACGGAGTTAAACCCCAGGATCTGTGTCTTCCTACAAGCAAGTGTTCATTTCTGGTAAACCAAGAGATTATTCCGCTAAAATGACTTTAGACAGATCTAGAACACAACGCGATTATCACTTTTAACTAAAGAGCATTTATGTAAGAGGTGCTGTGGTTTGTATCAGTTTCATAACCAGAGTTGAACTACATATGGTCCGTCTGAATAGGAAACACAGTTCTTTTTTCTGGACATGATCGTGTCTCTTACTATATTGGAGACACTGGAAAGAAGAGGATGATTCTTGCTTTAAAACAGAGTGTTTTTCAGGGTTGAGTATTCTGGTCCTAATTTGCTGTCAGAAACGGAGTTAAACCCCAGGATCTTTGTCTTCCTACAATCAAGAGTTCAGTTCTGGTAAAACCAGTGAATTTTGTGCTCAAATGATTTTTCGCAGTTCAGTAACCCAACGCTAATCTTACTATTATCTAAAGATCATTTATGTAAGAGGAGCTGTGGTTTGTATCAGTTTCATATGAAGAGTTGAACTACATATGGTCCGTATTAGTCGGAAACACAGTTCTTTTTTTCAGGGCATGCTCATGGTTCTTGCTGTATTGGTGAAGCTGGAAAGATGAGCTTGCTTCTTGCATTAAAACAGGGTGTGTTTCATGGATGAGAACTCTGGTGTGAATTTCCCTTCACAAACGGAGTTAACACCATGATCTTTGTCTTCCTACCAGCAAGAGTTCATTTCTGGTAAACCAAGTGAATTTTCGGCTGAAAAGATTTTTCGCAGTTCACGAACCCTACGCTATTCTCACTATTAACTAATGAGAATTTATGTAAGAGGAGCTGCGGTCTGTATCATTTCATAAGCAGAGTTGAACTACATATGGTCCGTATTAGTAGGAAACACAGTTCTTTTTCTGGGCATGCTCACGGTTCTTACTGTATTGGAAACACTGGAAAGAAGAGGATGATTCTTGTCTTAAAACAGAGTGTTTTTCAGGGTTGAAAAGTCTGGTCTGAATTTGAGTTCATAAACGGAGTTAAACCCCATGATCTGTGTCTTACTACAAGCAAGAGTTCAGTTCTGGTAAACACAGTGAATTTTGGGCTCAAATGATTTTTCGCATTTCAGGAACCCAACGCTACTTTCTCTATTAACTAAAGAGCATTTCTGTAAGAGGAGCTGTGTTTTGTATCAGTTTCATAAGCAGAGTTGAACTACATATGGTCCGTCTGAGTAGGAAACGCAGTTCTTTTTTTCAGGGCATGCTCATGGTTCTTGCTGTATTTTAGAATCTGGAATGAAGAGCTTGCTTCTTGCGGTGTAACAGAGTTCGTTTCATGGATGAGAACACTGATCCAAATTTCCCTTCAGATACGGAGTTAAACCCCAGGATCTGTGTATTCCTACAAGCAAGTTCATTTCTGGTAAACACAGTGAATTTTGGGTTCAAATGATTTTTCGCAGTTCACGAACCCAACATGATTCTCATTATTAACTAAAGAGCATTTATTTAAGAGGAGCTGCGGTCTGTATCATTTCATAAGCAGAGTTGAACTACATATGGTCCTTATGAGTAGGAAACACAGTTCATTTTTGGGGGGCATGCTCATGGTTCTTGCTGTATTTTAGACTCTAGAAAGAAGAGCTTGCTTCTTGCGTTTAAACAGAGTGTGTTTCAGGGATGAGAACTCTGGTCTGAATTTCCCTTCAGAAACGGAGTTAAACCCCAGGACCTATGTCTTCCTACAAGCAAGAGTTCATTTCTGGTTAACCCTGTGATTTTTGGCTCAAATTATTTTTCGCAGTTCACGAACCCAACGCGATTCTCAGTATTAACTAAAGTGCATTTATTTAAGAGGTGCTGTGGTTTGTATCATTTTCATAAGCAGAGTTGAACTACATATGGTCCGTATGAGTAGGAAACACAGTTCATTTTTTCAGGGCATGCTCATTGTTCTTGCTGTATTTAGAATCTGGAAAGAAGAGCTTACTTCTTGTGTTATAACAGAGTGTGTTTCAGGGATGAGAACTCTGGTCTGAATTTCCCTTCAAAAATGGAGTTAAACCCCATGATCTGTGTCTTCCTACAAGCAAGTGTTCATTTCTGGTAAACCAAGAGAATTTTCCAGTCAAATAAATTTAGACAGTTCTAGAACCCAACGCGATTCTCACTATTAACTAAAGAGCATTTATGTAAGAAGTGCCGTGGTTTGTGTCAGTTTCATAAGCAGAGTTGAACTACATATGGTCTTTCTGAGTAGGAAACACAGTTCTTTCTTCAGGGCATTCTCATGATTCTTGCTCTATTTTAGACTCTGGAAAGAAGTGCTTGCTTCTTGCGTTATAACATAGTGTGTTTTAGGGATGAGAACTCTGGTCTCAATTTCCCTTGAGAAACAGAGTTAAACCCCAGTATCTGTGTCTTCCTACAAGCAAGAGTTCATTTCTGGTTAACCCAGTGAATTTTCGGCTCAAATGATTTTTCGCAGTTCACGAACCCATCGCGATTCTCAGTATTAACTAAAGAGCATTTATGTAAGAGGAGCTGTGGTTTGTATCAGTTTCATAAGCAGAGTTGAACTACATATGGTCCTTATGAGTAGGAAACACAGTTCATTTTTTCAGGGCATACTCATTGTTCTTGCTGTGTTTTAGACTATGGAAAGAAGAGCTTGCTTCTTGCGTTATAACAGAGTGTGTTTCAGGGAAGAGAACTCTGGTCTGAATTTCCCTTCAGAAACGGAGTTAAACCCCAGGATCTGTGTCTTCCTACAAGCAATTGTTCATTTCTGGTAAACAAAGTGAATTTTGGGCTCAAATGATTTTTCGCAGTTCAGCAACCCAAACTGATTCTCACTATTACCTAAAGAGCATTAATGTAAGAGGAGCTGTGGTTTGTATCAGTTTCATAAGCAGAGTTGAACTACATATGGTCCGTATGAGTAGGAAACCCAGTTCTTTTTTTCTGGGCATGCTCATGGTTCTTACTGTATTGGAGACGCTGGAAAGAAGAGGATGATTCTTGCCGTAAAACAGAGTGTTTGTCAGGGTTGAAAAATCTGGTCTGAATTTGAGTTCATAAACGGTGTTAAACCCCAGGATCTGTGTCTTCCTACAAGCAAGTGTTCATTTCTGGTAAACCAAGAGAATTTTCCACTCAAATGACTTTAGACAGTTCTAGAACCAACGCGATTATCACTTTTATCTAAAGAGCATTAATGTAAGAGGAGCTGCGGTCTGTATCATTTCATAAGCCTAGTTGAACTACATATGGTCCATATGAGTAGGAAACACAGTTCATTTTTTTGGGGCATGCTCAAGGTTCTAACTGTATTGGAGACGCTGGAAAGAAGAGGATGATTCTTGCCTTAAAACAGAGTTTTTTTCACGGTTGAGAATTCTGATTTGAATTTGCCTTCATAAAAGGAGTTAAAACCCAGGATCTGAGTCTTACTACAAGCAAGAGTTCAGTTCTGGTAAACCTAGTGAATTTTGGGATCAATTGATATTTCGCAGCTCAGGAACCCAACGCTATTCTTACTATTAACTAAAGAGCATTTATTTAAGAAGAGCTGCGGTCTGTATCATTTCATAAGCAGAGTTGAACTACATATTTTCTGTATGAGTCGGAAACACAGTTCTTTTATTCTGGGCATGCTCATGTTTCTAACTATATTGGAAACGCTGGAAAGAATAGCTTCCTGCTTGCCTTAAAACAGAATGTTTTTCAGGGATGAGAACTCAGGTCTGAATTTTCCTTCAGAAACTGAGTGAAAACCCAGGATCAGTGTCTTCCTACAACCAACAGTTCATTTCTGGTAAACCCAGTGATTTTTTGGCCCAAATGGTTTTTCTCAGTTAAAGAACCCAACATGATTCTCACTATTAACTAAAGAGCATTTATGTAAGAGGAGCTGTGGTTTGTATCAGTTTAATAAGCAGAGTTGAACTACATAGGGTCTGTCTGAGTAGGAAACACAGTTCTTTTTTTCAGGGCATGCTCATGGTTCTTGCTGTATTTTAGACTCTAGAAAGAAGAGCTTGCTCCTTGCGTTAAAACATAGTGTGTTTCAGGGATGAGAACTCTGGTCTGAATTTCCCTACAGAAACGGAATTTAAACCCCCGGATCTGTGTCTTCCTACAAGCAAGTGTTCATTTCTGGTTAACCCTGTGATTTTTGGCTCAAATGATTTTTCGCAGTTCACGAACCCAACGCGATTCTCAGTATTAACTAAAGAGCATTTATGTAAGAGGTGCTGTGGTTTGTACCAGTTTCATAAGCAGAGATGAACTACATATGGTCTGTAAGAGTAGGAAACACAGTTCATTTTTTCAGTGCATGCTCATTGTTCTTGCTGTATTTTAGAAACTGGAAAGAAGAGCTTACTACTTGCGATATAACAGAATGTGTTTCAGGGATGAGAACTCTGGTCTGAATTTCCCTTCAAAAATGGAGTTAAACCCCAGGATCTGTGTCTTCCGACAAGCAGGTGTTCATTTCTGGTAAACAAAGTGAATTTTGGGCTCAAATGATTTTTCACAGTTCAGCAACCCAAACCGATTCTCACTATTAACTAAAGAGCATTAATGAAAGAGGAGCTGTGGTTTGTATCAGTTTCATAAGCAGAGTTGAACTACATATGGTCTGTATGAGTAGGACTCCTAGTTCTTTTTTTCTGGGCATGCTCATGGTTCTTACTGTATTGGAGACGCTGGAAAGCAGAGGATGTTTCTTGCCTTAAAACAGAGTTTTTTTCAGGGATGAGAATCTGGTCTGAATTTCCCTTCAGAAATGGAGTTAAACCCCAGGATCTGTGTCTTCCTACAAGCAAGTGTTCATTTCTGGTAAAACAAGACAATTTACTGCTCAAATGACTTCAGAAAGTTCTAGAACCCAACATGATTATCACTTTTAACTGAAGAGCATTTATGTAAGGGGAGCCGTGGTTTGTATGAGTTTCAAAAGCAGAGTTGAACTACATATGGTCCGTCTGAGTAGGAAACACAGTTCTTTTTTTCACGGCATGCTCATGGTTCTTGCTGTATTTTAGACTCTGGAAAGAAGAGCTTGCTTCTTGTGTTATAACAGAGTTTGTTTCAGGGAAGAGAACTCTGGTCTGAATTTCCCTTCAGAAACGGAGTTAAACCCCAGGATCTGTGTCTTCCTACAAGCAAATGTTCATTTCTGGTAAACAAAGTGAATTTTGGGCTCAAATGATTTTTCGCAGTTCAGCAAACCAAACTGATTCTCACTATTAACTAAAGAGCATTAATGTAAGAGGAGCTGTGGTTTGTATCAGTTTCATAAGAGGAGTTGAACTACATATGGAACGTATGAGTAGAAAACACAGTTCTTTTTTCTGGACATGCTCATGTTTCTTGCTATATTGGAGACACTGGAAAGAAGAGGATGATTCTTGCCTTAACACAGAGTGTTTTTCAGGGTTGAGTACTCTGGTCCTAATTTGCTGTCAGAAACAGAGTTAAACCCCAGGATCTGTGTCTTTCTACAAGCAAGAGTTCAGTTCTGGTAAAAGCAGTGAATTTTGGGCTCAAATGACTTTCGCAGTTCAGTAACCCAACGCTAATCTTACTATTAACTAAAGATCATTTATGTAAGAGGAGCTGTGGTTTGTATCAGTTTCATAAGAAGAGTTGAACTACATATGGTCCGTATGAGTCGGAAACACAGTTCTTTTTTTCAGGGCATGCTCATGGTTCTTGCTGTATTGGTGAAGCTGGAAAGAAGAGCTTGCTTCTTGAATTAAAACTGGGTGTGTTTCATGGATGAGAACTCTGGTGTGAATTTCCCTTCACAAACGGAGTTAAACACCATGATCTTTGTCTTCCTACCAGCAAGAGTTCATTTCTGGTAAACCAAGTGAATTTTCGGCTCAAAAGATTTTTCGCAGTTCACGAACCCTACGCTATTCTCACTATTAACTAATGAGAATTTATGTAAGAGGAGCTGGGGTCTGTATCATTTCATAAGCAGAGTTGAACTACGTATGGTCAGTATTAGTAGGAAACACAGTTCTTTTTTTCTGGGCATGCTCACTGTTATTACTGTATTGGAGACCTTGGAAAGAAGAGGATTATTCTTGTCTTAAAACAGAGTGTTTTTCAGGGTTGAAAAATCTGGTCTGAATTTGAGTTCATAAACGGTGTTAAACCCCAGGATCTGTGTCTTCCTACAAGCAAGTGTTCATTTCTGGTAAACCAAGAGAATTTTCCGCTCAAATGACTTTAGACAGTTCTAGAACCCAACGCGATTATCACTTTTAGCTAAAGAGCATTAATGTAAGAGGAGCTGCGGTCTGTATCAGTTCATAAGCCTAGTTGAACTACATATGGTCCGTATGAGTAGGAAACACAGTTCATTTTTTTTGGGGCATGCTCATGGTTCTTACTGTATTGGAGACGCTGGAAAGAAGAGGATGATTCTTGCCTTAAAACAGAGTTTTTTTCACGGTTGAGAATTCTGATCTGAATTTGCCTTCATAAACGGAGTTAAACCCCAGGATCTGAGTCTTACTACAAGCAAGAGTTCAGTTCTGGTAAACCCAGTGAATTTTGGGATCAATTGATATTTCGCAGTTCAGGAACCCAACGCCACTCTTACTATTAACTAAAGAGCATTTATTTAAGAGGAGCTGCGGTCTGTATCATTTCATAAGCAGAGTTGAACTACATATTTTCTGTATGAGTCGGAAACACAGTTCTTTTATTCTGGGCATGCTCATGTTTCTTACTATATTGGAAACGCTGGAAAGAATAGCTTCCTGCTTGCCTTAAAACAGAGTGTTTTTCAGGGATGAGAACTCAGGTCTGAATTTTCCTTCAGAAACGGAGTGAAAACCCAGGCTCAGTGTCTTCCTACAACCCAGAGTTCATTTCTGGTAAACCCAGTGATTTTTTGGCCCAAATGATTTTTCGCAGTTAAAGAACCCAACATGATTCTCACTATTAACTAAAGAGCATTTATGTAAGAGGTGCTGTGGTTTGTACCAGTTTCATAAGCAGAGTTGAACTACATATGGTCTGTAAGAGTAGGAAACACAGTTCATTTTTTCAGGGCATGCTCATTGTTCTTGCTGTATTTTAGAAACTGGAAAGAAGAGCTTACTACTTGCGTTATAACAGAATGTGTTTCAGGGATGAGAACTTTGGTCTGAATTTCCCTTCAAAAATGGAGTTAAACCCCAGGATCTGTGTCTTCCGACAAGCAAGTGTTCATTTCTGGGAAACAAAGTGAATTTGGGCTCAAATGATTTTTCACAGTTCAGCAACCCAAACCGGTTCTCACTATTAACTAAAGAGCATTAATGAAAGAGGAGCTGTGGTTTGTATCAGTTTCATAAGCAGAGTTGAACTACATATGGTCTGTATGAGTAGGACACCCAGTTCTTTTTTTCTGGGCATGCTCATGGTTCTTACTGTATTGGAGACGCTGGAAAGCAGAGGATGATTCTTGCCTTAAAACAGAGTTTTTTTCAGGGATGAGAATCTGGTCTGAATTTCCTTCAGAAATGGAGTTAAACCCCAGGATCTGTGTCTTCCTACAAGCAAGTGTTCACTTCTGGTAAAACAAGAGAATTTACTGCTCAAATGACTTTAGAAAGTTCTAGAACCCAACACGATTATCACTTTTAACTGAAGAGCATTTATGTAAGGGGAGCCGTGGTTTGTATCAGTTTCATAAGCAGAGTTGAACTACATATGGTCCTTATGAGTAGGAAACACAGTTCTTTTTTTCACGGCATGCTCATGGTTCTTGCTGTATTTTAAACTCTGGAAAGAAGAGCTTGCTTCTTGTGTTATAACAGAGTGTGTTTCAGGGAAGAGAACTCTGGTCTGAATTTCCCTTCAGAAACGGAGTTAAACCCCAGGATCTGTGTCTTCCTACAAGCAAGTGTTCATTTCTGGTAAACAAAGTGAATTTTGGGTTCAAATGATTTTTCGCAGTTCAGCAACCCAAACTGATTCTCACTATTAACTAAAGAGCATTAATGTAAGAGGAGCTGTGGTTTGTATCAGTTTCATAAGAGGAGTTGAACTACATATGGAACGTATGAGTAGAAAACACAGTTCTTTTTTCTGGACATGCTCATGTTTCTTACTATATTGGAGACACTGGAAAGAAGAGGATGATTCTTGCCTTAACACAGAGTGTTTTTCAGGGTTGAGTACTCTGGTCCTAATTTGCTGTCAGAAACAGAGTTAAACCCCAGGATCTGTGTCTTCCTACAAGTAAGAGTTCAAATCTGGTAAAAGCAGTGAATTTTGGGCTCAAATGACTTTCGCAGTTCAGTAACCCAACGCTAATCTTACTATTAACTAAAGATCATTTATGTAAGAGGAGCTGTGGTTTGTATCAGTTTCATAAGAAGAGTTGAACTACATATGGTCCGTATGTGTCGGAAACACAGTTCTTTTTTTGAGGGCATGCTCATGGTTCTTGCTGTATTGGTGAAGCTGGAAAGAAGAGCTTGCTTCTTGAAATAAAACTGGGTGTGTTTCATTGATGAGAACTCTGGTGTGAATTTCCCTTCACAAACATAGTTAAACACCATGATCTTTGTCTTCCTACCAGCAAGAGTTCATTTCTGGTAAACCAAGTGTATTTTCGGCTCAAAAGATTTTTCGCAGTTCACGAACCCTATGCTATTCTCACTATTAACTAATGAGAATTTATGTAAGAGGAGCTGGGGTCTGTATCATTTCATAAGCAGAGTTGAACTACATATGGTCCGTATTAGTAGGAAACACAGTTCTTTTTTTCTGGGCATGCTCACTGTTATTACTGTATTGGAGTCCTTGGAAAGAAGAGGATGATTCTAGTCTTAAAACAGAGTGTTTGTCAGGGTTGAAAAATCTGGTCTGAATTTGAGTTAATAAATGGTGTTAAAGCCCAGGATCTGTGTCTTCCTACAAGCAAGTGTTCATTTCTGGTAAACCAAGAGATTTTTCCCGCTCAAATGACTATAGACAGTTCTAGAACCCAACGCGATTATCACTTTTAACTAAAGAGCATTAATGTAAGAGGAGCTGCGGTCTGTATCATTTCATAAGCCTAGTTGAACTACATATGGTCCGTATGAGTAGGAACACAGTTCATTTTTTTTGGGCATGCTCATGGTTCTTACTGTATTGGAGACGCTGGAAAGCAGAGGATGTTTCTTGCCTTAAAACAGAGTTTTTTTCAGGGATGAGAATCTGGTCTGAATTTCCCTTCAGAAATGGAGTTAAACCCCATGATCTGTGCCTTCCTACCAGCAAGAGTTCATTTCTGGTAAACCAAGTGAATTTTGGGCACAAATGACTTTACACAGTTCTAGAAGCCAACACGATTATCACTATTAACTAAAGAGCGTTTATGTAAGAGGAGCTGTGGTCTGTATCATTTCATAAGCAGAGTTGAACCACATATGTTCCGTATGAGTAGGAAACGAGTTCTTTTTTTCACGCTATGCTCATGGATCTTGCATTATTTTAGACTCTAGAAAGAAGAGCTTGCTTCTTGCGTTAAAACAGAGTGTGTTTAGGAATGAGAACTCTGGTCTGAATTTCCCTTCAGAATCGGTGTTAAACCCCATGATCCGTGTCTTCCTACAAGCAAGAGTTCATTTCTGGTAAACCTAGTGAATTTTTGGCTCAAATGATTTTTCGCAGTTCACAAACCCAAACCGATTCTCACTATTAACTAAAGAGGATTTATGTAAGAGGAGCTGTGGTATGTATCAGTTTCATAAGCAGAGTTGAACTACATATGGTCCCTATGAGTAAGAAACGAGTTCTTTTTTTCACGGTATGCTCATGGTACTTGCTGTATTTTAGACTCTACAAAGAAGAGCTTGCTTCTAGCGTTAAAACAGAGTGTATTTCAGGGATGAGAACTCTGGTCTGAATTTCCCTTCATAAACGGAGTTAAACCCCAGAATCTGTGTCTTCCTACAAGCAAGAGTTCAATTCTGGTTAACCCAGTGAAGGGCTCAAATGATTTTTCACAGTTCACGAACCCAACGCTATTCTCACTATTAACTAAAGAGCATTTATGTAAGAGGTGCTGTGGTATGTATCATTTTCATAAGCAGAGTTGAAATACTTATGGTCCGTCTGAGTAGGAAACACAGTTCTTTTTTTCAGGTCATGCTCATGGTTCTTGCTGTATTGGTGACACTGGAAAGAAATGCTTGCTTCTTGAATTAAAACAGGTTGTGTTTCATGGATGAGAATTCTGGTTTGAATTTCCCTTCAGAAATGGAGTTAATCCCCATGATCTGTGTCTTCCTACAAGCAAGAGTTCATTTCTGGTATACCTAGTGAATTTTTGCCTCAAATGATTATTAGCAGTTCACCAAACCAAACTGATTCTCACTATTAACTAAAGAGCATTAATGTAAGAGGAGCTGTGGTTTGTATCAGTTTCATAAGCAGAGTTGAACTACATATGGTCCGTATGAGTAGGAAACGAGATCTTTTTTTCAGGGCATGCTCATGGTTCTTTCTGTATTTTAGACACTGGAAAGAAGAGCTTACTTCTTGCGTTAAAACAGAGTATGTTTCAGGGATGAAAACTCTGGTCTGAATTTGTCTTCAGAAACGGAGTTAAACCCTAGCATCAGTGTCTTCCTACAAGCAAGAGTTCATTTCTGGTTAACTCAGTGATTTTTGGGCTCAAATGATTTTTCGCAGTTCATGAAACCAACATGAATCTCACTATTAACTAAAGAGCATTTATGTAAGAGGAGCTGTGGTTTGTATCAGTTTCATAAGCAGAGTTGAACTACATATGGTCCATATGAGTAGGAAACACAGTTCTTTTTTTTCAGGGCGTGCTCATGGTTCTTGCTATATTGGTTTTTTTGGAAAGAAGTGCTTGCTTCTTGAATTAAAACAGGGTGTGTTTCATTGATGTGAATTATGGTCTGAATTTCCCTTCACAAACGGAGTTAAACCCCATGATCTGTGCCTTCCTACCAGCAAGAGTTCATTTCTGGTAAACCAAGTGCATTTTGAGCACAAATGACTTTACACAGTTCTAGAACCCAACGCGATTATCATTATTAACTAAAGAGCGTTTATGTAAGAGGAGCTGTGGTCTGTATCATTTCATAAGCAGAGTTGAACTACATATGGTCTGTATGAGTAGGAAACAAAGATCTTTTTTCTGGGCATTCTCATATTTCTTAATATATTGGATACGCTGGAAAGAAGATGATGATTCTTGCCTAAAAACAGAGTGTTTTTCAGGGATGAGAACTCTGGTCAGAATTTGCCTTCAGAAACGGAGTTAAACCCCAGGATCAGTGTCTTCCTACAACCAAGAGTTCATTTCTGGTAAACCCAGTAAATTTTGGGCTCAAATGATTTTTTGCAGTTCACGAACCCAACATGATCCTCACTATTAACTAAAGAGCATTTATGTAAGACGAGCCGTGGTTTGTATCAGTTTTATTAGCAGAGTTGAACTACATATGGTCCTTATGAGTAGGAAACACAGTTCTTTTTTTCAGGGCATGCTCATGGTTCTTGCTGTATTTTAGACTCTGGAAAGAAGAGCTTGCTTCTTGCGTTATAACAGAGTGTGTTTCAGGGATGAGAACTCTGGTCTCCATTCCCCTACAGAGACGGAGATAAACCCCAGGATCTGTGTCTTCCTACATGCAAGAGTTCATTTCTGGTAAACCCAGTGAATTTTGGGCTCAAATGATTTTTTGCAGTTCACGAACCCAACATGATTCTCACTATTAACTAAAGAGCAATTATGTAAGAGGAGGTGTGGTCTGTATCAGTTTTATAAGCAGAGTTGAACTAATTATGGTCCATATGAATAGTAAACACAGTTACTTTTTTCAGGCCATTCTCAGGGTTGTTGCTGTATTTTAGACTACGGAAAGAAGAGCTTGCTTCTTGTGTTATAACAGGGTGTGTTTAAGGAATGAGAACTCTGGTCTGAATTTTCCTTCAGAAACGGAGTTAAACACCAGGATCTGTGTCTCCCTAAAAGCAAGAGTTCAGTTCTGGTAAACCCAGTGAATTTTGGGCTCAAATGATTTTTCGCAATTCAGGAACCCATCGCTATTCTCACTATGAAATAAAGAGCAATTATGTAAGAGGAGGTGTGGTCTGTATCAGTTTCGAAAGCAGAGTTGATCTAAATATGGTCCGTATGAATAGGAAACACAGTTCTTTTTTTCAGGCCATGCTCATGGTTCTTGCTGTATTTTAGACTCTGGAAAGAAGAGCTTGCTTCTTCGTTTTAACAGAGTGTGTTTCAGGGATGAAAACTCTGGTCTGAATTTTCCTTCAGAAACGGAGGTAAACCCCAGGATCTGTGTCTCCCTAAAAGCAAGAGTTCAGTTCTGGTAAACACAGTGAATTTTGGGCTCAAATGATTTTTTGCAATTCAGGAAGCCATCGCTATTCTCACTATGAAATAAAGAGCAATTATGTAAGAGGAGGTGTGG
This sequence comes from Onychomys leucogaster, assembly GCA_949786385.1. Taxonomy (NCBI): domain Eukaryota; kingdom Metazoa; phylum Chordata; class Mammalia; order Rodentia; family Cricetidae; genus Onychomys; species Onychomys leucogaster. Next base: position 99,540 of record CATKUP010000218.1, on the reverse strand, counting down.
TCTGTATCAGTTTAGAAAGCAGAGTTGATCTAAATATGGTCCGTATGAATAGGAAACACATTTCTTTTTTTCAGGCCATGCTCATGGTTCTTGATGTATTTTAGACTCTGGAAAGAAGAGCTTGCTTCTCCGTTTAAACAGAGTGTGTTTCAGGGATGAGAACTCTGGTCTGAATTTCCCTGAAGAAACGGAGTTAAATGCCAGGATCTGTGTCTTCCTACAAGCAAGAGTTCATTTCTGGTTAACCCAGTGAATTTTGGGCTCAAATGATTTTTCGTAGTTCAACACCCAAAACAATTCTCACTATTAACTAAAGAGCATTTATTTGAGATGAGCTGTGGTTTGTATCAGTTTCATAAGCACAGTTGAACTACATATGGTCTGTATGAGTCTGAAACACAGTTCTTTTTTTCTGGGCATGCTCATGTTTCTTTCTATATTGGAGATGGTGGAAAGAAGAGGATGATTCTTGCCTTAAAACAGAGTGTTTTTCAGGAATGCGAACTCTGGTCTGCATTTGCCTTCAGAAACAGAGTTAAACCCAGGATCAGTGTCTTCCTAAAAGCAAGAGTTCAGTTCTGGTAACCCAGTGAATTTTGGGCTCAAATGATATATCGCAATTCAGGAACCCATCGCTATTCTCACTATGAAATAAAGAGCAATTATGTAAGAGGAGGTGTGGTCTGTATCAGTTTCGAAAGCAGAGTTGATCTAAATATGGTCCGTATGAATAGGAAACACAGTTCTTTTTTTCAGGCCATGCTCATGGTTCTTGCTGTATTTTAGACTCTGGAAAGAAGAGCTTGCTTCTTCGTTTAAACAGAGTGTGTTTCAGGGATGAGAACTCTGGTCTCAATTTCCCTGCAGAAACGGATTTAATCCCCAGGATATGTGTCTTCCTACAAGCAAGAGTTCATTTCTGGTAAACCCAGTGATTTTTGGGCTCAAATGATTTTTCGCTGTTCACGAACCCAACATGATTCTCACTATTAACTAAAGTGGATTTATGTAAGAGGAGCTGTGGTTTGTATCAGTTTCATAAGCAGAGTTGAACCACATATGGTCTGTATGAGTTGGAAACACAGTTATTTTTTTCAGGGCATGCTCATGGTTCTTGCTGTATTTTAGACTCTGAAAAGAAGAGCTTCCTTCTTGCGTTATGACAGACTGTGTTTCAGGGATGAGAACTCTGGTCTCAATTCCCCTTCAGAGACGGAGATAAACCCCAGGATCTGTGTCTTCCTACAAGCAAGAGTTCATTTCTGGTAAAGCTAGTGAATTTTTCGGCTCAAATGATTTTTCGAAATTCAGGAAACCAACGCTATTTTCACTATTAAATAAAGAATAATTATGTAAGAGGAGGTGTGGTGTGTATCAGTTTCATAAGCAGAATTGAACTAATTATGGTCCGTATGAATAGTAAACACAGTTCCTTTTTCTGGCCATTCTCTTGGTTGTTGCTGTATTTCAGACTCCGGAAAGAAGAGCTTGCATCTTCGTTAAAACAGGGTGTTTTTCAGGGATGATAACTCTGGTCTGAATTTCCCTGCAGAAACGGAGTTAAACCCCAGGATCTGTGTCTTCCTACAAGCAAGAGTTCATTTCGGGTAAACCCAGTGAATTTTGGGCTCAAATGATTTTTCGTAGTTCGCGAACCCTACGCTATTCTCACGATTATTGAAAGAGGATTTATGTAAGAGGAGCTGTGGTTTGTATCAGTTTCATAAGCAGAGTTGAACTACATATGGTCTGTATGAGTAGGAAACAAAGATCTTTTTTCTGGGCATTCTCATATTTCTTAATATATTGGATACGCTGGAAAGAAGATGATGATTCTTGCCTAAAAACAGAGTGTTTTTCAGGGATGAGAACTCTGGTCAGAATTTGCCTTCAGAAACGGAGTTAAACCCCAGGATCAGTGTCTTCCTACAACCAAGAGTTCATTTCAGGTAAACCCAGTAAATTTTGGGCTCAAATGATTTTTTGCAGTTCACGAACCCAACATGATTCTCACTATTAACTAAAGAGCATTTATGTAAGACGAGCCGTGGTTTGTATCAGTTTTATTAGCAGAGTTGAACTACATATGGTCCTTATGAGTAGGAAACACAGTTCTTTTTTTCAGGGCATGCTCATGGTTCTTGCTGTATTTTAGACTCTGGAAAGAAGAGCTTGCTTCTTGCGTTATAACAGAGTGTGTTTCAGGGATGAGAACTCTGGTCTCCATTCCCCTACAGAGACGGAGATAAACCCCAGGATCTGTGTCTTCCTACATGCAAGAGTTCATTTCTGGTAAACCCAGTGAATTTTGGGCTCAAATGATTTTTTGCAGTTCACGAACCCAACATGATTCTCACTATTAACTAAAGAGCAATTATGTAAGAGGAGGTGTGGTCTGTATCAGTTTTATAAGCAGAGTTGAACTAATTATGGTCCATATGAATAGTAAACACAGTTACTTTTTTCAGGCCATTCTCAGGGTTGTTGCTGTATTTTAGACTACGGAAAGAAGAGCTTGCTTCTTGTGTTATAACAGGGTGTGTTTAAGGAATGAGAACTCTGGTCTGAATTTTCCTTCAGAAACGGAGTTAAACACCAGGATCTGTGTCTCCCTAAAGCAAGAGTTCAGTTCTGGTAAACCCAGTGAATTTTGGGCTCAAATGATTTTTCGCAATTCAGGAACCCATCGCTATTCTCACTATGAAATAAAGAGCAATTATGTAAGAGGAGGTGTGGTCTGTATCAGTTTCGAAAGCAGAGTTGATCTAAATATGGTCCGTATGAATAGGAAACACAGTTCTTTTTTTCAGGCCATGCTCATGGTTCTTGCTGTATTTTAGACTCTGGAAAGAAGAGCTTGCTTCTTCGTTTTAACAGAGTGTGTTTCAGGGATGAAAACTCTGGTCTGAATTTTCCTTCAGAAACGGAGGTAAACCCCAGGATCTGTGTCTCCCTAAAAGCAAGAGTTCAGTTCTGGTAAACACAGTGAATTTTGGGCTCAAATGATTTTTTGCAATTCAGGAAGCCATCGCTATTCTCACTATGAAATAAAGAGCAATTATGTAAGAGGAGGTGTGGTCTGTATCAGTTTAGAAAGCAGAGTTGATCTAAATATGGTCCGTATGAATAGGAAACACATTTCTTTTTTTCAGGCCATGCTCATGGTTCTTGATGTATTTTAGACTCTGGAAAGAAGAGCTTGCTTCTCCGTTTAAACAGAGTGTGTTTCAGGGATGAGAACTCTGGTCTGAATTTCCCTGAAGAAACGGAGTTAAATGCCAGCATCTGTGTCTTCCTACAAGCAAGAGTTCATTTCTGGTTAACCCAGGGATTTTTGGGCTCAAATGATTTTTCGTAGTTCAACACCCAAAACAATTCTCACTATTAACTAAAGAGCATTTATTTGAGATGAGCTGTGGTTTGTATCAGTTTCATAAGCACAGTTGAACTACATATGGTCTGTATGAGTCTGAAACACAGTTCTTTTTTTCTGGGCATGCTCATGTTTCTTTCTATATTGGAGATGGTGGAAAGAAGAGGATGATTCTTGCCTTAAAACAGAGTGTTTTTCAGGAATGCGAACTCTGGTCTGCTTTTGCCTTCAGAAACAGAGTTAAACCCAGGATCAGTGTCTTCCTAAAAGCAAGAGTTCAGTTCTGGTAACCCAGTGAATTTTGGGCTCAAATGATATTTCGCAATTCAGGAACCCATCGCTATTCTCACTATGAAATAAAGAGCAATTATGTAAGAGGAGGTGTGGTCTGTATCAGTTTCGAAAGCAGAGTTGATCTAAATATGGTCCGTATGAATAGGAAACACAGTTCTTTTTTTCAGGCCATGCTCATGGTTCTTGCTGTATTTTGGACTCTGGAAAGAAGAGCTTGCTTCTTCGTTTAAACAGAGTGTGTTTCAGGGATGAGAACTCTGGTCTCAATTTCCCTGCAGAAACGGATTTAATCCCCAGGATATGTGTCTTCCTACAAGCAAGAGTTCATTTCTGGTAAACCCAGTGATTTTTGGGCTCAAATGATTTTTCGCTGTTCACGAACCCAACATGATTCTCACTATTAACTAAAGTGGATTTATGTAAGAGGAGCTGTGGTTTGTATCAGTTTCATAAGCAGAGTTGAACCACATATGGTCTGTATGAGTTGGAAACACAGTTATTTTTTTCAGGGCATGCTCATGGTTCTTGCTGTATTTTAGACTCTGAAAAGAAGAGCTTCCTTCTTGCGTTATGACAGACTGTGTTTCAGGGATGAGAACTCTGGTCTCAATTCCCCTTCAGAGACGGAGATAAACCCCAGGATCTGTGTCTTCCTACAAGCAAGAGTTCATTTCTGGTAAAGCTAGTGAATTTTTTGGCTCAAATGATTTTTCGAAATTCAGGAAACCAACGCTATTTTCACTATTAAATAAAGAATAATTATGTAAGAGGAGGTGTGGTCTGTATCAGTTTCATAAGCAGAATTGAACTAATTATGGTCCGTATGAATAGTAAACACAGTTCCTTTTTCAGGCCATTCTCTTGGTTGTTGCTGTATTTCAGACTCCGGAAAGAAGAGCTTGCATCTTCGTTAAAACAGGGTGTGTTTCAGGGATGATAACTCTGGTCTGAATTTCCCTGCAGAAACGGAGTTAAACCCCAGGATCTGTGTCTTCCTACAAGCAAGAGTTCATTTCGGGTAAACCCAGTGAATTTTGGGCTCAAATGATTTTTCGTAGTTCGCGAACCCTACGCTATTCTCACGATTATTGAAAGAGGATTTATGTAAGAGGAGCTGTGGTTTGTATCAGTTTCATAAGCAGAGTTGAACTACATATGGTCTGTATGAGTAGGAAACAAAGATCTTTTTTCTGGGCATTCTCATATTTCTTAATATATTGGATACGCTGGAAAGAAGATGATGATTCTTGCCTAAAAACAGAGTGTTTTTCAGGGATGAGAACTCTGGTCAGAATTTGCCTTCAGAAACGGAGTTAAACCCCAGGATCAGTGTCTTCCTACAACCAAGAGTTCATTTCTGGTAAACCCAGTAAATTTTGGGCTCAAATGATTTTTTGCAGTTCACGAACCCAACATGATTCTCACTATTAACTAAAGAGCATTTATGTAAGACGAGCCGTGGTTTGTATCAGTTTTATTAGCAGAGTTGAACTACATATGGTCCTTATGAGTAGGAAACACAGTTCTTTTTTTCAGGGCATGCTCATGGTTCTTGCTGTATTTTAGACTCTGGAAAGAAGAGCTTGCTTCTTGCGTTATAACAGAGTGTGTTTCAGGGATGAGAACTCTGGTCTCCATTCCCCTACAGAGACGGAGATAAACCCCAGGATCTGTGTCTTCCTACATGCAAGAGTTCATTTCTGGTAAACCCAGTGAATTTTGGGCTCAAATGTTTTTTTGCAGTTCACGAACCCAACATGATTCTCACTATTAACTAAAGAGCAATTATGTAAGAGGAGGTGTGGTCTGTATCAGTTTTATAAGCAGATTTTAACTAATTATGGTCCATATGAATAGTAAACACAGTTACTTTTTTCAGGCCATTCTCAGGGTTGTTGCTGTATTTTAGACTACGGAAAGAAGAGCTTGCTTCTTGTGTTATAACAGGGTGTGTTTAAGGAATGAGAACTCTGGTCTGAATTTTCCTTCAGAAACGGAGTTAAACACCAGGATCTGTGTCTCCCTAAAAGCAAGAGTTCAGTTCTGGTAAACCCAGTGAATTTTGGGCTCAAATGATTTTTCGCAATTCAGGAACCCATCGCTATTCTCACTATGAAATAAAGAGCAATTATGTAAGAGGAGGTGTGGTCTGTATCAGTTTCGAATGCAGAGTTGATCTAAATATGGTCCGTATGAATAGGAAACACAGTTCTTTTTTTCAGGCCATGCTCATGGTTCTTGCTGTATTTTAGACTCTGGAAAGAAGAGCTTGCTTCTTCGTTTTAACAGAGTGTGTTTCAGGGATGAAAACTCTGGTCTGAATTTTCCTTCAGAAACGGAGGTAAACCCCAGGATCTGTGTCTCCCTAAAAGCAAGAGTTCAGTTCTGGTAAACACAGTGAATTTTGGGCTCAAATGATTTTTCGTAGTTCAACACCCAAAACAATTCTCACTATTAACTAAAGAGCATTTATTTGAGATGAGCTGTGGTTTGTATCAGTTTCATAAGCACAGTTGAACTACATATGGTCTGTATGAGTCTGAAACACAGTTCTTTTTTTCTGGGCATGCTCATGTTTCTTTCTATATTGGAGATGGTGGAAAGAAGAGGATGATTCTTGCCTTAAAACAGAGTGTTTTTCAGGAATGCGAACTCTGGTCTGCATTTGCCTTCAGAAACAGAGTTAAACCCAGGATCAGTGTCTTCCTAAAAGCAAGAGTTCAGTTCTGGTAACCCAGTGAATTTTGGGCTCAAATGATATTTCGCAATTCAGGAACCCATCGCTATTCTCACTATGAAATAAAGAGCAATTATGTAAGAGGAGGTGTGGTCTGTATCAGTTTCGAAAGCAGAGTTGATCTAAATATGGTCCGTATGAATAGGAAACACAGTTCTTTTTTTCAGGCCATGCTCATGGTTCTTGCTGTATTTTGGACTCTGGAAAGAAGAGCTTGCTTCTTCGTTTAAACAGAGTGTGTTTCAGGGATGAGAACTCTGGTCTCAATTTCCCTGCAGAAACGGATTTAATCCCCAGGATATGTGTCTTCCTACAAGCAAGAGTTCATTTCTGGTAAACCCAGTGATTTTTGGGCTCAAATGATTTTTCGCTGTTCACGAACCCAACATGATTCTCACTATTAACTAAAGTGGATTTATGTAAGAGGAGCTGTGGTTTGTATCAGTTTCATAAGCAGAGTTGAACCACATATGGTCTGTATGAGTTGGAAACACAGTTATTTTTTTCAGGGCATGCTCATGGTTCTTGCTGTATTTTAGACTCTGAAAAGAAGAGCTTCCTTCTTGCGTTATGACAGACTGTGTTTCAGGGATGAGAACTCTGGTCTCAATTCCCCTTCAGAGACGGAGATAAACCCCAGGATCTGTGTCTTCCTACAAGCAAGAGTTCATTTCTGGTAAAGCTAGTGAATTTTTTGGCTCAAATGATTTTTCGAAATTCAGGAAACCAACGCTATTTTCACTATTAAATAAAGAATAATTATGTAAGAGGAGGTGTGGTCTGTATCAGTTTCATAAGCAGAATTGAACTAATTATGGTCCGTATGAATAGTAAACACAGTTCCTTTTTCAGGCCATTCTCTTGGTTGTTGCTGTATTTCAGACTCCGGAAAGAAGAGCTTGCATCTTCGTTAAAACAGGGTGTGTTTCAGGGATGATAACTCTGGTCTGAATTTCCCTGCAGAAACGGAGTTAAACCCCAGGATCTGTGTCTTCCTACAAGCAAGAGTTCATTTCGGGTAAACCCAGTGAATTTTGGGCTCAAATGATTTTTCGTAGTTCGCGAACCCTACGCTATTCTCACGATTATTGAAAGAGGATTTATGTAAGAGGAGCTGTGGTTTGTATCAGTTTCATAAGCAGAGTTGAACTACATATGGTCTGTATGAGTAGGAAACAAAGATCTTTTTTCTGGGCATTCTCATATTTCTTAATATATTGGATACGCTGGAAAGAAGATGATGATTCTTGCCTAAAAACAGAGTGTTTTTCAGGGATGAGAACTCTGGTCAGAATTTGCCTTCAGAAACGGAGTTAAACCCCAGGATCAGTGTCTTCCTACAACCAAGAGTTCATTTCTGGTAAACCCAGTAAATTTTGGGCTCAAATGATTTTTTGCAGTTCACGAACCCAACATGATTCTCACTATTAACTAAAGAGCATTTATGTAAGACGAGCCGTGGTTTGTATCAGTTTTATTAGCAGAGTTGAACTACATATGGTCCTTATGAGTAGGAAACACAGTTCTTTTTTTCAGGGCATGCTCATGGTTCTTGCTGTATTTTAGACTCTGGAAAGAAGAGCTTGCTTCTTGCGTTATAACAGAGTGTGTTTCAGGGATGAGAACTCTGGTCTCCATTCCCCTACAGAGACGGAGATAAACCCCAGGATCTGTGTCTTCCTACATGCAAGAGTTCATTTCTGGTAAACCCAGTGAATTTTGGGCTCAAATGATTTTTTGCAGTTCACGAACCCAACATGATTCTCACTATTAACTAAAGAGCAATTATGTAAGAGGAGGTGTGGTCTGTATCAGTTTTATAAGCAGAGTTGAACTAATTATGGTCCATATGAATAGTAAACACAGTTACTTTTTTCAGGCCATTCTCAGGGTTGTTGCTGTATTTTAGACTACGGAAAGAAGAGCTTGCTTCTTGTGTTATAACAGGGTGTGTTTAAGGAATGAGAACTCTGGTCTGAATTTTCCTTCAGAAACGGAGTTAAACACCAGGATCTGTGTCTCCCTAAAAGCAAGAGTTCAGTTCTGGTAAACCCAGTGAATTTTGGGCTCAAATGATTTTTCGCAATTCAGGAACCCATCGCTATTCTCACTATGAAATAAAGAGCAATTATGTAAGAGGAGGTGTGGTCTGTATCAGTTTCGAAAGCAGAGTTGATCTAAATATGGTCCGTATGAATAGGAAACACAGTTCTTTTTTTCAGGCCATGCTCATGGTTCTTGCTGTATTTTAGACTCTGGAAAGAAGAGCTTGCTTCTTCGTTTTAACAGAGTGTGTTTCAGGGATGAAAACTCTGGTCTGAATTTTCCTTCAGAAACGGAGGTAAACCCCAGGATCTGTGTCTCCCTAAAAGCAAGAGTTCAGTTCTGGTAAACACAGTGAATTTTGGGCTCAAATGATTTTTCGTAGTTCAACACCCAAAACAATTCTCACTATTAACTAAAGAGCATTTATTTGAGATGAGCTGTGGTTTGTATCAGTTTCATAAGCACAGTTGAACTACATATGGTCTGTATGAGTCTGAAACACAGTTCTTTTTTTCTGGGCATGCTCATGTTTTTTCTATATTGGAGATGGTGGAAAGAAGAGGATGATTCTTGCCTTAAAACAGAGTGTTTTTCAGGAATGCGAACTCTGGTCTGCATTTGCCTTCAGAAACAGAGTTAAACCCAGGATCAGTGTCTTCCTAAAAGCAAGAGTTCAGTTCTGGTAACCCAGTGAATTTTGGGCTCAAATGATATTTCGCAATTCAGGAACCCATCGCTATTCTCACTATGAAATAAAGAGCAATTATGTAAGAGGAGGTGTGGTCTGTATCAGTTTCGAAAGCAGAGTTGATCTAAATATGGTCCGTATGAATAGGAAACACAGTTCTTTTTTTCAGGCCATGCTCATGGTTCTTGCTGTATTTTGGACTCTGGAAAGAAGAGCTTGCTTCTTCGTTTAAACAGAGTGTGTTTCAGGGATGAGAACTCTGGTCTCAATTTCCCTGCAGAAACGGATTTAATCCCCAGGATATGTGTCTTCCTACAAGCAAGAGTTCATTTCTGGTAAACCCAGTGATTTTTGGGCTCAAATGATTTTTCGCTGTTCACGAACCCAACATGATTCTCACTATTAACTAAAGTGGATTTATGTAAGAGGAGCTGTGGTTTGTATCAGTTTCATAAGCAGAGTTGAACCACATATGGTCTGTATGAGTTGGAAACACAGTTATTTTTTTCAGGGCATGCTCATGGTTCTTGCTGTATTTTAGACTCTGAAAAGAAGAGCTTCCTTCTTGCGTTATGACAGACTGTGTTTCAGGGATGAGAACTCTGGTCTCAATTCCCCTTCAGAGACGGAGATAAACCCCAGGATCTGTGTCTTCCTACAAGCAAGAGTTCATTTCTGGTAAAGCTAGTGAATTTTTCGGCTCAAATGATTTTTCGAAATTCAGGAAACCAACGCTATTTTCACTATTAAATAAAGAATAATTATGTAAGAGTTGGTGTGGTCTGTATCAGTTTCATAAGCAGAATTGAACTAATTATGGTCCGTATGAATAGTAAACACAGTTCCTTTTTCAGGCCATTCTCTTGGTTGTTGCTGTATTTCAGACTCCGGAAAGAAGAGCTTGCATCTTCGTTAAAACAGGGTGTGTTTCAGGGATGATAACTCTGGTCTGAATTTCCCTGCAGAAACGGAGTTAAACCCCAGGATCTGTGTCTTCCTACAAGCAAGAGTTCATTTCGGGTAAACCCAGTGAATTTTGGGCTCAAATGATTTTTCGTAGTTCGCGAACCCTACGCTATTCTCACGATTATTGAAAGAGGATTTATGTAAGAGGAGCTGTGGTTTGTATCAGTTTCATAAGCAGAGTTGAACTACATATGGTCTGTATGAGTAGGAAACAAAGATCTTTTTTCTGGGCATTCTCATATTTCTTAATATATTGGATACGCTGGAAAGAAGATGATGATTCTTGCCTAAAAACAGAGTGTTTTTCAGGGATGAGAACTCTGGTCAGAATTTGCCTTCAGAAACGGAGTTAAACCCCAGGATCAGTGTCTTCCTACAACCAAGAGTTCATTTCTGGTAAACCCAGTAAATTTTGGGCTCAAATGATTTTTTGCAGTTCACGAACCCAACATGATTCTCACTATTAACTAAAGAGCATTTATGTAAGACGAGCCGTGGTTTGTATCAGTTTTATTAGCAGAGTTGAACTACATATGGTCCTTATGAGTAGGAAACACAGTTCTTTTTTTCAGGGCATGCTCATGGTTCTTGCTGTATTTTAGACTCTGGAAAGAAGAGCTTGCTTCTTGCGTTATAACAGAGTGTGTTTCAGGGATGAGAACTCTGGTCTCCATTCCCCTACAGAGACGGAGATAAACCCCAGGATCTGTGTCTTCCTACATGCAAGAGTTCATTTCTGGTAAACCCAGTGAATTTTGGGCTCAAATGATTTTTTGCAGTTCACGAACCCAACATGATTCTCACTATTAACTAAAGAGCAATTATGTAAGAGGAGGTGTGGTCTGTATCAGTTTTATAAGCAGAGTTGAACTAATTATGGTCCATATGAATAGTAAACACAGTTACTTTTTTCAGGCCATTCTCAGGGTTGTTGCTGTATTTTAGACTACGGAAAGAAGAGCTTGCTTCTTGTGTTATAACAGGGTGTGTTTAAGGAATGAGAACTCTGGTCTGAATTTTCCTTCAGAAACGGAGTTAAACACCAGGATCTGTGTCTCCCTAAAAGCAAGAGTTCAGTTCTGGTAAACCCAGTGAATTTTGGGCTCAAATGATTTTTCGCAATTCAGGAACCCATCGCTATTCTCACTATGAAATAAAGAGCAATTATGTAAGAGGAGGTGTGGTCTGTATCAGTTTAGAAAGCAGAGTTGATCTAAATATGGTCCGTATGAATAGGAAACACAGTTCTTTTTTTCAGGCCATGCTCATGGTTCTTGATGTATTTTAGACTCTGGAAAGAAGAGCTTGCTTCTTCGTTTAAACAGAGTGTGTTTCAGGGATGAGAACTCTGGTCTGAATTTCCCTGAAGAAACGGAGTTAAATGCCAGGATCTGTGTCTTCCTACAAGCAAGAGTTCATTTCTGGTTAACCCAGTGAATTTTGGGCTCAAATGATTTTTCGTAGTTCAACACCCAAAACAATTCTCACTATTAACTAAAGAGCATTTATTTGAGATGAGCTGTGGTTTGTATCAGTTTCATAAGCACAGTTGAACTACATATGGTCTGTATGAGTCTGAAACACAGTTCTTTTTTTCTGGGCATGCTCATGTTTCTTTCTATATTGGAGATGGTGGAAAGAAGAGGATGATTCTTGCCTTAAAACAGAGTGTTTTTCAGGAATGCGAACTCTGGTCTGCATTTGCCTTCAGAAACAGAGTTAAACCCAGGATCAGTGTCTTCCTAAAAGCAAGAGTTCAGTTCTGGTAACCCAGTGAATTTTGGGCTCAAATGATATTTCGCAATTCAGGAACCCATCGCTATTCTCACTATGAAATAAAGAGCAATTATGTAAGAGGAGGTGTGGTCTGTATCAGTTTCGAAAGCAGAGTTGATCTAAATATGGTCCGTATGAATAGGAAACACAGTTCTTTTTTTCAGGCCATGCTCATGGTTCTTGCTGTACTTTGGACTCTGGAAAGAAGAGCTTGCTTCTTCGTTTAAACAGAGTGTGTTTCAGGGATGAGAACTCTGGTCTCAATTTCCCTGCAGAAACGGATTTAATCCCCAGGATATGTGTCTTCCTACAAGCAAGAGTTCATTTCTGGTAAACCCAGTGATTTTTGGGCTCAAATGATTTTTCGCTGTTCACGAACCCAACATGATTCTCACTATTAACTAAAGTGGATTTATGAAAGAGGAGCTGTGGTTTGTATCAGTTTCATAAGCAGAGTTGAAACACATATGGTCGGTATGAGTAGGAAAAGAGTTCTTTTTTTCATGCCATGCTCATGGTTCTTGCTGTATTTTAGACTCTAGAAAGAAGAGCTTGCTTCTTGCGTTAAAACAGACTGTGTTTCAGGGATGAGAACTCTGGTCTGAATTTCCCTTCAGAAACAGAGTTGAACCCCATGATCTGTGTCTTCCTACAAGCAAGAGTTCATTTCTGGTAAACCTGGTGAATTTTCGGCTCAAATGATTTTTCGCAGTTCACCAACCCAAACCGATTCTCACTATTAACTAAAGAGGATTTATGTAAGAGGAGCTGTGGTATGTATCAGTTTCATAAGCAGAGTTGAACTACATATGGTCCGTATGAGTAGGAAACGAGTTCTTTTTTTCAGGGTATGTTCATTGTACTTGCTGTATTTTAGACTCTACAAAGAAGAGCTTGCTTCTAGCGTTAAAAGAGAGTGTGGTTCAGGGATGAGAACTCTACTCTGAATTTCCCTTCAGAATCAGAGTTAAACCCCAGGATCAGTGTCTTCCTACAAGCAAGAGTTCATTTCTGGTAAACTCAGTGATTTTGGGGCTCAAATGATTTTTCGCAGTTCATGAAACCAACATGATTCTCACTATTAACTAAAGAGCATTTATGTAAGAGGAGCTGTGGTTTGTATCAGTTTCATAAGCAGAGTTGAACTACATATTTTCTGTATGAGTCAGAAACACGTTTTTTTTTTTTTTTCTGGACATGCTCATGGTTCTTGCTGTATTTTAGACTCTGGAAAGAAGAGCTTGCTTCTTTCGTTATAACAGAGTGTATTTCAGGGATGAGAACTCTGCTCTGAATTTCCCTTAATAAACGGAGTTAAACCCCAGGATCTGTGTCTTCCTACATGCAAGAGTTCATTTCTGGTAAACCCAGTAAATTTTGGGCTCAAATGATTTTTTGCAGTTCACGAACCCAACATGATTCTCACTATTAACTAAAGAGCATTTATGTAAGACGAGCCGTGGTTTGTATCAGTTTTATTAGCAGAGTTGAACTACATATGGTCCTTATGAGTAGGAAACACAGTTCTTTTTTTCAGGGCATGCTCATGGTTCTTGCTGTATTTTAGACTCTGGAAAGAAGAGCTTGCTTCTTGCGTTATAACAGAGTGTGTTTCAGGGATGAGAACTCTGGTCTCCATTCCCCTACAGAGACGGAGATAAACCCCAGGATCTGTGTCTTCCTACATGCAAGAGTTCATTTCTGGTAAACCCAGTGAATTTTGGGCTCAAATGATTTTTTGCAGTTCACGAACCCAACATGATTCTCACTATTAACTAAAGAGCAATTATGTAAGAGGAGGTGTGGTCTGTATCAGTTTTATAAGCAGAGTTGAACTAATTATGGTCCATATGAATAGTAAACACAGTTACTTTTTTCAGGCCATTCTCAGGGTTGTTGCTGTATTTTAGACTACGGAAAGAAGAGCTTGCTTCTTGTGTTATAACAGGGTGTGTTTAAGGAATGAGAACTCTGGTCTGAATTTTCCTTCAGAAACGGAGTTAAACACCAGGATCTGTGTCTCCCTAAAAGCAAGAGTTCAGTTCTGGTAAACCCAGTGAATTTTGGGCTCAAATGATTTTTCGCAATTCAGGAACCCATCGCTATTCTCACTATGAAATAAAGAGCAATTATGTAAGAGGAGGTGTGGTCTGTATCAGTTTCGAAAGCAGAGTTGATCTAAATATGGTCCGTATGAATAGGAAACACAGTTCTTTTTTTCAGGCCATGCTCATGGTTCTTGCTGTATTTTAGACTCTGGAAAGAAGAGCTTGCTTCTTCGTTTTAACAGAGTGTGTTTCAGGGATGAAAACTCTGGTCTGAATTTTCCTTCAGAAACGGAGGTAAACCCCAGGATCTGTGTCTCCCTAAAAGCAAGAGTTCAGTTCTGGTAAACACAGTGAATTTTGGGCTCATATGATTTTTTGCAATTCAGGAAGCCATCGCTATTCTCACTATGAAATAAAGAGCAATTATGTAAGAGGAGGTGTGGTCTGTATCAGTTTAGAAAGCAGAGTTGATCTAAATATGGTCCGTATGAATAGGAAACACATTTCTTTTTTTCAGGCCATGCTCATGGTTCTTGATGTATTTTAGACTCTGGAAAGAAGAGCTTGCTTCTCCGTTTAAACAGAGTGTGTTTCAGGGATGAGAACTCTGGTCTGAATTTCCCTGAAGAAACGGAGTTAAATGCCAGGATCTGTGTCTTCCTACAAGCAAGAGTTCATTTCTGGTTAACCCAGTGAATTTTGGGCTCAAATGATTTTTCGTAGTTCAACACCCAAAACAATTCTCACTATTAACTAAAGAGCATTTATTTGAGATGAGCTGTGGTTTGTATCAGTTTCATAAGCACAGTTGAACTACATATGGTCTGTATGAGTCTGAAACACAGTTCTTTTTTTCTGGGCATGCTCATGTTTCTTTCTATATTGGAGATGGTGGAAAGAAGAGGATGATTCTTGCCTTAAAACAGAGTGTTTTTCAGGAATGCGAACTCTGGTCTGCATTTGCCTTCAGAAACAGAGTTAAACCCAGGATCAGTGTCTTCCTAAAAGCAAGAGTTCAGTTCTGGTAACCCAGTGAATTTTGGGCTCAAATGATATTTCGCAATTCAGGAACCCATCGCTATTCTCACTATGAAATAAAGAGCAATTATGTAAGAGGAGGTGTGGTCTGTATCAGTTTCGAAAGCAGAGTTGATCTAAATATGGTCCGTATGAATAGGAAACACAGTTCTTTTTTTCAGGCCATGCTCATGGTTCTTGCTGTATTTTAGACTCTGGAAAGAAGAGCTTGCTTCTTCGTTTAAACAGAGTGTGTTTCAGGGATGAGAACTCTGGTCTCAATTTCCCTGCAGAAACGGATTTAATCCCCAGGATATGTGTCTTCCTACAAGCAAGAGTTCATTTCTGGTAAACCCAGTGATTTTTGGGCTCAAATGATTTTTCGCTGTTCACGAACCCAACAAGATTCTCACTATTAACTAAAGTGGATTTATGTAAGAGGAGCTGTGGTTTGTATCAGTTTCATAAGCAGAGTTGAACCACATATGGTCTGTATGAGTTGGAAACACAGTTATTTTTTTCAGGGCATGCTCATGGTTCTTGCTGTATTTTAGACTCTGAAAAGAAGAGCTTCCTTCTTGCGTTATGACAGACTGTGTTTCAGGGATGAGAACTCTGGTCTCAATTCCCCTTCAGAGACGGAGATAAACCCCAGGATCTGTGTCTTCCTACAAGCAAGAGTTCATTTCTGGTAAAGCTAGTGAATTTTTTGGCTCAAATGATTTTTCGAAATTCAGGAAACCAACGCTATTTTCACTATTAAATAAAGAATAATTATGTAAGAGGAGGTGTGGTCTGTATCAGTTTCATAAGCAGAATTGAACTAATTATGGTCCGTATGAATAGTAAACACAGTTCCTTTTTCAGGCCATTCTCTTGGTTGTTGCTGTATTTCAGACTCCGGAAAGAAGAGCTTGCATCTTCGTTAAAACGGGGTGTGTTTCAGGGATGATAACTCTGGTCTGAATTTCCCTGCAGAAACGGAGTTAAACCCCAGGATCTGTGTCTTCCTACAAGCAAGAGTTCATTTCGGGTAAACCCAGTGAATTTTGGGCTCAAATGATTTTTCGTAGTTCGCGAACCCTACGCTATTCTCACGATTATTGAAAGAGGATTTATGTAAGAGGAGCTGTGGTTTGTATCAGTTTCATAAGCAGAGTTGAACTACATATGGTCTGTATGAGTAGGAAACAAAGATCTTTTTTCTGGGCATTCTCATATTTCTTAATATATTGGATACGCTGGAAAGAAGATGATGATTCTTGCCTAAAAACAGAGTGTTTTTCAGGGATGAGAACTCTGGTCAGAATTTGCCTTCAGAAACGGAGTTAAACCCCAGGATCAGTGTCTTCCTACAACCAAGAGTTCATTTCTGGTAAACCCAGTAAATTTTGGGCTCAAATGATTTTTTGCAGTTCACGAACCCAACATGATTCTCACTATTAACTAAAGAGCATTTATGTAAGACGAGCCGTGGTTTGTATCAGTTTTATTAGCAGAGTTGAACTACATATGGTCCTTATGAGTAGGAAACACAGTTCTTTTTTTCAGGGCATGCTCATGGTTCTTGCTGTATTTTAGACTCTGGAAAGAAGAGCTTGCTTCTTGCGTTATAACAGAGTGTGTTTCAGGGATGAGAACTCTGGTCTCCATTCCCCTACAGAGACGGAGATAAACCCCAGGATCTGTGTCTTCCTACATGCAAGAGTTCATTTCTGGTAAACCCAGTGAATTTTGGGCTCAAATGATTTTTTGCAGTTCACGAACCCAACATGATTCTCACTATTAACTAAAGAGCAATTATGTAAGAGGAGGTGTGGTCTGTATCAGTTTTATAAGCAGAGTTGAACTAATTATGGTCCATATGAATAGTAAACACAGTTACTTTTTTCAGGCCATTCTCAGGGTTGTTGCTGTATTTTAGACTACGGAAAGAAGAGCTTGCTTCTTGTGTTATAACAGGGTGTGTTTAAGGAATGAGAACTCTGGTCTGAATTTTCCTTCAGAAACGGAGTTAAACACCAGGATCTGTGTCTCCCTAAAAGCAAGAGTTCAGTTCTGGTAACCCAGTGAATTTTGGGCTCAAATGATATTTCGCAATTCAGGAACCCATCGCTATTCTCACTATGAAATAAAGAGCAATTATGTAAGAGGAGGTGTGGTCTGTATCAGTTTCGAAAGCAGAGTTGATCTAAATATGGTCCGTATGAATAGGAAACACAGTTCTTTTTTTCAGGCCATGCTCATGGTTCTTGCTGTATTTTAGACTCTGGAAAGAAGAGCTTGCTTCTTCGTTTTAACAGAGTGTGTTTCAGGGATGAAAACTCTGGTCTGAATTTTCCTTCAGAAACGGAGGTAAACCCCAGGATCTGTGTCTCCCTAAAAGCAAGAGTTCAGTTCTGGTAAACACAGTGAATTTTGGGCTCAAATGATTTTTTGCAATTCAGGAAGCCATCGCTATTCTCACTATGAAATAAAGAGCAATTATGTAAGAGGAGTTGTGGTCTGTATCAGTTTAGAAAGCAGAGTTGATCTAAATATGGTCCGTATGAATAGGAAACACATTTCTTTTTTTCAGGCCATGCTCATGGTTCTTGATGTATTTTAGACTCTGGAAAGAAGAGCTTGCTTCTTCGTTTAAACAGAGTGTGTTTCAGGGATGAGAACTCTGGTCTGAATTTCCCTGAAGAAACGGAGTTAAATGCCAGGATCTGTGTCTTCCTACAAGGAAGAGTTCATTTCTGGTTAACCCAGTGAATTTTGGGCTCAAATGATTTTTCGTAGTTCAACACCCAAAACAATTCTCACTATTAACTAAAGAGCATTTATTTGAGATGAGCTGTGGTTTGTATCAGTTTCATAAGCACAGTTGAACTACATATGGTCTGTATGAGTCTGAAACACAGTTCTTTTTTTCTGGGCATGCTCATGTTTCTTTCTATATTGGAGATGGTGGAAAGAAGAGGATGATTCTTGCCTTAAAACAGAGTGTTTTTCAGGAATGCGAACTCTGGTCTGCATTTGCCTTCAGAAACAGAGTTAAACCCAGGATCAGTGTCTTCCTAAAAGCAAGAGTTCAGTTCTGGTAACCCAGTGAATTTTGGGCTCAAATGATATTTCGCAATTCAGGAACCCATCGCTATTCTCACTATGAAATAAAGAGCAATTATGTAAGAGGAGGTGTGGTCTGTATCAGTTTCGAAAGCAGAGTTGATCTAAATATGGTCCGTATGAATAGGAAACACAGTTCTTTTTTTCAGGCCATGCTCATGGTTCTTGCTGTATTTTGGACTCTGGAAAGAAGAGCTTGCTTCTTCGTTTAAACAGAGTGTGTTTCAGGGATGAGAACTCTGGTCTCAATTTCCCTGCAGAAACGGATTTAATCCCCAGGATATGTGTCTTCCTACAAGCAAGAGTTCATTTCTGGTAAACCCAGTGATTTTTGGGCTCAAATGATTTTTCGCTGTTCACGAACCCAACATGATTCTCACTATTAACTAAAGTGGATTTATGTAAGAGGAGCTGTGGTTTGTATCAGTTTCATAAGCAGAGTTGAACCACATATGATCTGTATGAGTTGGAAACACAGTTATTTTTTTCAGGGCATGCTCATGGTTCTTGCTGTATTTTAGACTCTGAAAAGAAGAGCTTCCTTCTTGCGTTATGACAGACTGTGTTTCAGGGATGAGAACTCTGGTCTCAATTCCCCTTCAGAGACGGAGATAAACCCCAGGATCTGTGTCTTCCTACAAGCAAGAGTTCATTTCTGGTAAAGCTAGTGAATTTTTCGGCTCAAATGATTTTTCGAAATTCAGGAAACCAACGCTATTTTCACTATTAAATAAAGAATAATTATGTAAGAGGAGGTGTGGTCTGTATCAGTTTCATAAGCAGAATTGAACTAATTATGGTCCGTATGAATAGTAAACACAGTTCCTTTTTCAGGCCATTCTCTTGGTTGTTGCTGTATTTTAGACTCCGGAAAGAAGAGCTTGCATCTTCGTTAAAACAGGGTGTGTTTCAGGGATGATAACTCTGGTCTGAATTTCCCTGCAGAAACGGAGTTAAACCCCAGGATCTGTGTCTTCCTACAAGCAAGAGTTCATTTCGGGTAAACCCAGTGAATTTTGGGCTCAAATGATTTTTCGTAGTTCGCGAACCCTACGCTATTCTCACGATTATTGAAAGAGGATTTATGTAAGAGGAGCTGTGGTTTGTATCAGTTTCATAAGCAGAGTTGAACTACATATGGTCTGTATGAGTAGGAAACAAAGATCTTTTTTCTGGGCATTCTCATATTTCTTAATATATTGGATACGCTGGAAAGAAGATGATGATTCTTGCCTAAAAACAGAGTGTTTTTCAGGGATGAGAACTCTGGTCAGAATTTGCCTTCAGAAACGGAGTTAAACCCCAGGATCAGTGTCTTCCTACAACCAAGAGTTCATTTCTGGTAAACCCAGTAAATTTTGGGCTCAAATGATTTTTTGCAGTTCACGAACCCAACATGATTCTCACTATTAACTAAAGAGCATTTATGTAAGACGAGCCGTGGTTTGTATCAGTTTTATTAGCAGAGTTGAACTACATATGGTCCTTATGAGTAGGAAACACAGTTCTTTTTTTCAGGGCATGCTCATGGTTCTTGCTGTATTTTAGACTCTGGAAAGAAGAGCTTGCTTCTTGCGTTATAACAGAGTGTGTTTCAGGGATGAGAACTCTGGTCTCCATTCCCCTACAGAGACGGAGATAAACCCCAGGATCTGTGTCTTCCTACATGCAAGAGTTCATTTCTGGTAAACCCAGTGAATTTTGGGCTCAAATGATTTTTTGCAGTTCACGAACCCAACATGATTCTCACTATTAACTAAAGAGCAATTATGTAAGAGGAGGTGTGGTCTGTATCAGTTTTATAAGCAGAGTTGAACTAATTATGGTCCATATGAATAGTAAACACAGTTACTTTTTTCAGGCCATTCTCAGGGTTGTTGCTGTATTTTAGACTACGGAAAGAAGAGCTTGCTTCTTGTGTTATAACAGGGTGTGTTTAAGGAATGAGAACTCTGGTCTGAATTTTCCTTCAGAAACGGAGTTAAACACCAGGATCTGTGTCTCCCTAAAAGCAAGAGTTCAGTTCTGGTAAACCCAGTGAATTTTGGGCTCAAATGATTTTTTGCAATTCAGGAACCCATCGCTATTCTCACTATGAAATAAAGAGCAATTATGTAAGAGGAGGTGTGGTCTGTATCAGTTTCGAAAGCAGAGTTGATCTAAATATGGTCCGTATGAATAGGAAACACAGTTCTTTTTTTCAGGCCATGCTCATGGTTCTTGCTGTATTTTAGACTCTGGAAAGAAGAGCTTGCTTCTTCGTTTTAACAGAGTGTGTTTCAGGGATGAAAACTCTGGTCTGAATTTTCCTTCAGAAACGGAGGTAAACCCCAGGATCTGTGTCTCCCTAAAAGCAAGAGTTCAGTTCTGGTAAACACAGTGAATTTTGGGCTCAAATGATTTTTTGCAATTCAGGAAGCCATCGCTATTCTCACTATGAAATAAAGAGCAATTATGTAAGAGGAGTTGTGGTCTGTATCAGTTTAGAAAGCAGAGTTGATCTAAATATGGTCCGTATGAATAGGAAACACATTTCTTTTTTTCAGGCCATGCTCATGGTTCTTGATGTATTTTAGACTCTGGAAAGAAGAGCTTGCTTCTTCGTTTAAACAGAGTGTGTTTCAGGGATGAGAACTCTGGTCTGAATTTCCCTGAAGAAACGGAGTTAAATGCCAGGATCTGTGTCTTCCTACAAGGAAGAGTTCATTTCTGGTTAACCCAGTGAATTTTGGGCTCAAATGATTTTTCGTAGTTCAACACCCAAAACAATTCTCACTATTAACTAAAGAGCATTTATTTGAGATGAGCTGTGGTTTGTATCAGTTTCATAAGCACAGTTGAACTACATATGGTCTGTATGAGTCTGAAACACAGTTCTTTTTTTCTGGGCATGCTCATGTTTCTTTCTATATTGGAGATGGTGGAAAGAAGAGGATGATTCTTGCCTTAAAACAGAGTGTTTTTCAGGAATGCGAACTCTGGTCTGCATTTGCCTTCAGAAACAGAGTTAAACCCAGGATCAGTGTCTTCCTAAAAGCAAGAGTTCAGTTCTGGTAACCCAGTGAATTTTGGGCTCAAATGATATTTCGCAATTCAGGAACCCATCGCTATTCTCACTATGAAATAAAGAGCAATTATGTAAGAGGAGGTGTGGTCTGTATCAGTTTCGAAAGCAGAGTTGATCTAAATATGGTCCGTATGAATAGGAAACACAGTTCTTTTTTTCAGGCCATGCTCATGGTTCTTGCTGTATTTTGGACTCTGGAAAGAAGAGCTTGCTTCTTCGTTTAAACAGAGTGTGTTTCAGGGATGAGAACTCTGGTCTCAATTTCCCTGCAGAAACGGATTTAATCCCCAGGATATGTGTCTTCCTACAAGCAAGAGTTCATTTCTGGTAAACCCAGTGATTTTTGGGCTCAAATGATTTTTCGCTGTTCACGAACCCAACATGATTCTCACTATTAACTAAAGTGGATTTATGTAAGAGGAGCTGTGGTTTGTATCAGTTTCATAAGCAGAGTTGAACCACATATGATCTGTATGAGTTGGAAACACAGTTATTTTTTTCAGGGCATGCTCATGGTTCTTGCTGTATTTTAGACTCTGAAAAGAAGAGCTTCCTTCTTGCGTTATGACAGACTGTGTTTCAGGGATGAGAACTCTGGTCTCAATTCCCCTTCAGAGACGGAGATAAACCCCAGGATCTGTGTCTTCCTACAAGCAAGAGTTCATTTCTGGTAAAGCTAGTGAATTTTTCGGCTCAAATGATTTTTCGAAATTCAGGAAACCAACGCTATTTTCACTATTAAATAAAGAATAATTATGTAAGAGGAGGTGTGGTCTGTATCAGTTTCATAAGCAGAATTGAACTAATTATGGTCCGTATGAATAGTAAACACAGTTCCTTTTTCAGGCCATTCTCTTGGTTGTTGCTGTATTTCAGACTCCGGAAAGAAGAGCTTGCATCTTCGTTAAAACAGGGTGTGTTTCAGGGATGATAACTCTGGTCTGAATTTCCCTGCAGAAACGGAGTTAAACCCCAGGATCTGTGTCTTCCTACAAGCAAGAGTTCATTTCGGGTAAACCCAGTGAATTTTGGGCTCAAATGATTTTTCGTAGTTCGCGAACCCTACGCTATTCTCACGATTATTGAAAGAGGATTTATGTAAGAGGAGCTGTGGTTTGTATCAGTTTCATAAGCAGAGTTGAACTACATATGGTCTGTATGAGTAGGAAACAAAGATCTTTTTTCTGGGCATTCTCATATTTCTTAATATATTGGATACGCTGGAAAGAAGATGATGATTCTTGCCTAAAAACAGAGTGTTTTTCAGGGATGAGAACTCTGGTCAGAATTTGCCTTCAGAAACGGAGTTAAACCCCAGGATCAGTGTCTTCCTACAACCAAGAGTTCATTTCTGGTAAACCCAGTAAATTTTGGGCTCAAATGATTTTTTGCAGTTCACGAACCCAACATGATTCTCACTATTAACTAAAGAGCATTTATGTAAGACGAGCCGTGGTTTGTATCAGTTTTATTAGCAGAGTTGAACTACATATGGTCCTTATGAGTAGGAAACACAGTTCTTTTTTTCAGGGCATGCTCATGGTTCTTGCTGTATTTTAGACTCTGGAAAGAAGAGCTTGCTTCTTGCGTTATAACAGAGTGTGTTTCAGGGATGAGAACTCTGGTCTCCATTCCCCTACAGAGACGGAGATAAACCCCAGGATCTGTGTCTTCCTACATGCAAGAGTTCATTTCTGGTAAACCCAGTGAATTTTGGGCTCAAATGATTTTTTGCAGTTCACGAACCCAACATGATTCTCACTATTAACTAAAGAGCAATTATGTAAGAGGAGGTGTGGTCTGTATCAGTTTTATAAGCAGAGTTGAACTAATTATGGTCCATATGAATAGTAAACACAGTTACTTTTTTCAGGCCATTCTCAGGGTTGTTGCTGTATTTTAGACTACGGAAAGAAGAGCTTGCTTCTTGTGTTATAACAGGGTGTGTTTAAGGAATGAGAACTCTGGTCTGAATTTTCCTTCAGAAACGGAGTTAAACACCAGGATCTGTGTCTCCCTAAAAGCAAGAGTTCAGTTCTGGTAAACCCAGTGAATTTTGGGCTCAAATGATTTTTCGCAATTCAGGAACCCATCGCTATTCTCACTATGAAATAAAGAGCAATTATGTAAGAGGAGGTGTGGTCTGTATCAGTTTCGAAAGCAGAGTTGATCTAAATATGGTCCGTATGAATAGGAAACACAGTTCTTTTTTTCAGGCCATGCTCATGGTTCTTGATGTATTTTAGACTCTGGAAAGAAGAGCTTGCTTCTTCGTTTAAACAGAGTGTGTTTCAGGGATGAGAACTCTGGTCTGAATTTCCCTGAAGAAACGGAGTTAAATGCCAGGATCTGTGTCTTCCTACAAGCAAGAGTTCATTTCTGGTTAACCCAGTGAATTTTGGGCTCAAATGATTTTTCGTAGTTCAACACCCAAAACAATTCTCACTATTAACTAAAGAGCATTTATTTGAGATGAGCTGTGGTTTGTATCAGTTTCATAAGCACAGTTGAACTACATATGGTCTGTATGAGTCTGAAACACAGTTCTTTTTTTCTGGGCATGCTCATGTTTCTTTCTATATTGGAGATGGTGGAAAGAAGAGGATGATTCTTGCCTTAAAACAGAGTGTTTTTCAGGAATGCGAACTCTGGTCTGCATTTGCCTTCAGAAACAGAGTTAAACCCAGGATCAGTGTCTTCCTAAAAGCAAGAGTTCAGTTCTGGTAACCCAGTGAATTTTGGGCTCAAATGATATTTCGCAATTCAGGAACCCATCGCTATTCTCACTATGAAATAAAGAGCAATTATGTAAGAGGAGGTGTGGTCTGTATCAGTTTCGAAAGCAGAGTTGATCTAAATATGGTCCGTATGAATAGGAAACACAGTTCTTTTTTTCAGGCCATGCTCATGGTTCTTGCTGTACTTTGGACTCTGGAAAGAAGAGCTTGCTTCTTCGTTTAAACAGAGTGTGTTTCAGGGATGAGAACTCTGGTCTCAATTTCCCTGCAGAAACGGATTTAATCCCCAGGATATGTGTCTTCCTACAAGCAAGAGTTCATTTCTGGTAAACCCAGTGATTTTTGGGCTCAAATGATTTTTCGCTGTTCACGAACCCAACATGATTCTCACTATTAACTAAAGTGGATTTATGAAAGAGGAGCTGTGGTTTGTATCAGTTTCATAAGCAGAGTTGAAACACATATGGTCGGTATGAGTAGGAAACGAGTTCTTTTTTTCATGCCATGCTCATGGTTCTTGCTGTATTTTAGACTCTAGAAAGAAGAGCTTGCTTCTTGCGTTAAAACAGACTGTGTTTCAGGGATGAGAACTCTGGTCTGAATTTCCCTTCAGAAACAGAGTTGAACCCCATGATCTGTGTCTTCCTACAAGCAAGAGTTCATTTCTGGTAAACCTAGTGAATTTTCGGCTCAAATGATTTTTCGCAGTTCACCAACCCAAACCGATTCTCACTATTAACTAAAGAGGATTTATGTAAGAGGAGCTGTGGTATGTATCAGTTTCATAAGCAGAGTTGAACTACATATGGTCCGTATGAGTAGGAAACGAGTTCTTTTTTTCAGGGTATGTTCATTGTACTTGCTGTATTTTAGACTCTACAAAGAAGAGCTTGCTTCTAGCGTTAAAAGAGAGTGTGGTTCAGGGATGAGAACTCTACTCTGAATTTCCCTTCAGAATCAGAGTTAAACCCCAGGATCAGTGTCTTCCTACAAGCAAGAGTTCATTTCTGGTAAACTCAGTGATTTTTGGGGCTCAAATGATTTTTCGCAGTTCATGAAACCAACATGATTCTCACTATTAACTAAAGAGCATTTATGTAAGAGGAGCTGTGGTTTGTATCAGTTTCATAAGCAGAGTTGAACTACATATTTTCTGTATGAGTCAGAAACACGTTTTTTTTTTTTTTTTTCTGGACATGCTCATGGTTCTTGCTGTATTTTAGACTCTGGAAAGAAGAGCTTGATTCTTTCGTTATAACAGAGTGTATTTCAGGGATGAGAACTCTGCTCTGAATTTCCCTTCATAAACGGAGTTAAACCCCAGGATCTGTGTCTTCCTACATGCAAGAGTTCATTTCTGGTAAACCCAGTAAATTTTGGGCTCAAATGATTTTTTGCAGTTCACGAACCCAACATGATTCTCACTATTAACTAAAGAGCATTTATGTAAGACGAGCCGTGGTTTGTATCAGTTTTATTAGCAGAGTTGAACTACATATGGTCCTTATGAGTAGGAAACACAGTTCTTTTTTTCAGGGCATGCTCATGGTTCTTGCTGTATTTTAGACTCTGGAAAGAAGAGCTTGCTTCTTGCGTTATAACAGAGTGTGTTTCAGGGATGAGAACTCTGGTCTCCATTCCCCTACAGAGACGGAGATAAACCCCAGGATCTGTGTCTTCCTACATGCAAGAGTTCATTTCTGGTAAACCCAGTGAATTTTGGGCTCAAATGATTTTTTGCAGTTCACGAACCCAACATGATTCTCACTATTAACTAAAGAGCAATTATGTAAGAGGAGGTGTGGTCTGTATCAGTTTTATAAGCAGAGTTGAACTAATTATGGTCCATATGAATAGTAAACACAGTTACTTTTTTCAGGCCATTCTCAGGGTTGTTGCTGTATTTTAGACTACGGAAAGAAGAGCTTGCTTCTTGTGTTATAACAGGGTGTGTTTAAGGAATGAGAACTCTGGTCTGAATTTTCCTTCAGAAACGGAGTTAAACACCAGGATCTGTGTCTCCCTAAAAGCAAGAGTTCAGTTCTGGTAAACCCAGTGAATTTTGGGCTCAAATGATTTTTCGCAATTCAGGAACCCATCGCTATTCTCACTATGAAATAAAGAGCAATTATGTAAGAGGAGGTGTGGTCTGTATCAGTTTCGAAAGCAGAGTTGATCTAAATATGGTCCGTATGAATAGGAAACACAGTTCTTTTTTTCAGGCCATGCTCATGGTTCTTGCTGTATTTTAGACTCTGGAAAGAAGAGCTTGCTTCTTCGTTTTAACAGAGTGTGTTTCAGGGATGAAAACTCTGGTCTGAATTTTCCTTCAGAAACGGAGGTAAACCCCAGGATCTGTGTCTCCCTAAAAGCAAGAGTTCAGTTCTGGTAAACACAGTGAATTTTGGGCTCAAATGATTTTTTGCAATTCAGGAAGCCATCGCTATTCTCACTATGAAATAAAGAGCAATTATGTAAGAGGAGGTGTGGTCTGTATCAGTTTAGAAAGCAGAGTTGATCTAAATATGGTCCGTATGAATAGGAAACACATTTCTTTTTTTCAGGCCATGCTCATGGTTCTTGATGTATTTTAGACTCTGGAAAGAAGAGCTTGCTTCTCCGTTTAAACAGAGTGTGTTTCAGGGATGAGAACTCTGGTCTGAATTTCCCTGAAGAAACGGAGTTAAATGCCAGGATCTGTGTCTTCCTACAAGGAAGAGTTCATTTCTGGTTAACCCAGTGAATTTTGGGCTCAAATGATTTTTCGTAGTTCAACACCCAAAACAATTCTCACTATTAACTAAAGAGCATTTATTTGAGATGAGCTGTGGTTTGTATCAGTTTCATAAGCACAGTTGAACTACATATGGTCTGTATGAGTCTGAAACACAGTTCTTTTTTTCTGGTCATGCTCATGTTTCTTTCTATATTGGAGATGGTGGAAAGAAGAGGATGATTCTTGCCTTAAAACAGAGTGTTTTTCAGGAATGCGAACTCTGGTCTGCATTTGCCTTCAGAAACAGAGTTAAACCCAGGATCAGTGTCTTCCTAAAAGCAAGAGTTCAGTTCTGGTAACCCAGTGAATTTTGGGCTCAAATGATATTTCGCAATTCAGGAACCCATCGCTATTATCACTATGAAATAAAGAGCAATTATGTAAGAGGAGGTGTGGTCTGTATCAGTTTCGAAAGCAGAGTTGATCTAAATATGGTCCGTATGAATAGGAAACACAGTTCTTTTTTTCAGGCCATGCTCATGGTTCTTGCTGTATTTTGGACTCTGGAAAGAAGAGCTTGCTTCTTCGTTTAAACAGAGTGTGTTTCAGGGATGAGAACTCTGGTCTCAATTTCCCTGCAGAAACGGATTTAATCCCCAGGATATGTGTCTTCCTACAAGCAAGAGTTCATTTCTGGTAAACCCAGTGATTTTTGGGCTCAAATGATTTTTCGCTGTTCACGAACCCAACATGATTCTCACTATTAACTAAAGTGGATTTATGTAAGAGGAGCTGTGGTTTGTATCAGTTTCATAAGCAGAGTTGAACCACATATGGTCTGTATGAGTTGGAAACACAGTTATTTTTTTCAGGGCATGCTCATGGTTCTTGCTGTATTTTAGACTCTGAAAAGAAGAGCTTCCTTCTTGCGTTATGACAGACTGTGTTTCAGGGATGAGAACTCTGGTCTCAATTCCCCTTCAGAGACGGAGATAAACCCCAGGATCTGTGTCTTCCTACAAGCAAGAGTTCATTTCTGGTAAAGCTAGTGAATTTTTCGGCTCAAATGATTTTTCGAAATTCAGGAAACCAACGCTATTTTCACTATTAAATAAAGAATAATTATGTAAGAGGAGGTGTGGTCTGTATCAGTTTCATAAGCAGAATTGAACTAATTATGGTCCGTATGAATAGTAAACACAGTTCCTTTTTCAGGCCATTCTCTTGGTTGTTGCTGTATTTCAGACTCCGGAAAGAAGAGCTTGCATCTTCGTTAAAACGGGGTGTGTTTCAGGGATGATAACTCTGGTCTGAATTTCCCTGCAGAAACGGAGTTAAACCCCAGGATCTGTGTCTTCCTACAAGCAAGAGTTCATTTCGGGTAAACCCAGTGAATTTTGGGCTCAAATGATTTTTCGTAGTTCGCGAACCCTACGCTATTCTCACGATTATTGAAAGAGGATTTATGTAAGAGGAGCTGTGGTTTGTATCAGTTTCATAAGCAGAGTTGAACTACATATGGTCTGTATGAGTAGGAAACAAAGATCTTTTTTCTGGGCATTCTCATATTTCTTAATATATTGGATACGCTGGAAAGAAGATGATGATTCTTGCCTAAAAACAGAGTGTTTTTCAGGGATGATAACTCTGGTCAGAATTTGCCTTCAGAAACGGAGTTAAACCCCAGGATCAGTGTCTTCCTACAACCAAGAGTTCATTTCAGGTAAACCCAGTAAATTTTGGGCTCAAATGATTTTTTGCAGTTCACGAACCCAACATGATTCTCACTATTAACTAAAGAGCATTTATGTAATACGAGCCGTGGTTTGTATCAGTTTTATTAGCAGAGTTGAACTACATATGGTCCTTATGAGTAGGAAACACAGTTCTTTTTTTCAGGGCATGCTCATGGTTCTTGCTGTATTTTAGACTCTGGAAAGAAGAGCTTGCTTCTTGCGTTATAACAGAGTGTGTTTCAGGGATGAGAACTCTGGTCTCCATTCCCCTACAGAGACGGAGATAAACCCCAGGATCTGTGTCTTCCTACATGCAAGAGTTCATTTCTGGTAAACCCAGTGAATTTTGGGCTCAAATGATTTTTTGCAGTTCACGAACCCAACATGATTCTCACTATTAACTAAAGAGCAATTATGTAAGAAGAGGTGTGGTCTGTATCAGTTTTATAAGCAGAGTTGAACTAATTATGGTCCATATGAATAGGAAACACAGTTCTTTTTTTCAGGCCATGCTCATGGTTCTTGCTGTATTTTAGACTCTGGAAAGAAGAGCTTGCTTCTTCGTTTTAACAGAGTGTGTTTCAGGGATGAAAACTCTGGTCTGAATTTTCCTTCAGAAACGGAGGTAAACCCCAGGATCTGTGTCTCCCTAAAAGCAAGAGTTCAGTTCTGGTAAACACAGTGAATTTTGGGCTCAAATGATTTTTTGCAATTCAGGAAGCCATCGCTATTCTCACTATGAAATAAAGAGCAATTATGTAAGAGGAGGTGTGGTCTGTATCAGTTTAGAAAGCAGAGTTGATCTAAATATGGTCCGTATGAATAGGAAACACAGTTCTTTTTTTCAGGCCATGCTCATGGTTCTTGATGTATTTTAGACTCTGGAAAGAAGAGCTTGCTTCTCCGTTTAAACAGAGTGTGTTTCAGGGATGAGAACTCTGGTCTGAATTTCCCTGAAGAAACGGAGTTAAATGCCAGGATCTGTGTCTTCCTACAAGCAAGAGTTCATTTCTGGTTAACCCAGTGAATTTTGGGCTCAAATGATTTTTCGTGTTTCAACACCCAAAACAATTCTCACTATTAACTAAAGAGCATTTATTTGAGATGAGCTGTGGTTTGTATCAGTTTCATAAGCACAGTTGAACTACATATGGTCTGTATGAGTCTGAAACACAGTTCTTTTTTTCTGGGCATGCTCATGTTTCTTTCTATATTGGAGATGGTGGAAAGAAGAGGATGATTCTTGCCTTAAAACAGAGTGTTTTTCAGGAATGCGAATTCTGGTCTGCATTTGCCTTCAGAAACAGAGTTAAACCCAGGATCAGTGTCTTCCTAAAAGCAAGAGTTCAGTTCTGGTAACCCAGTGAATTTTGGGCTCAAATGATATTTCGCAATTCAGGAACCCATCGCTATTCTCACTATGAAATAAAGAGCAATTATGTAAGAGGAGGTGTGGTCTGTATCAGTTTCGAAAGCAGAGTTGATCTAAATATCGTCCGTATGAATAGGAAACACAGTTCTTTTTTTCAGGCCATGCTCATGGTTCTTGCTGTATTTTGGACTCTGGAAAGAAGAGCTTGCTTCTTCGTTTAAACAGAGTGTGTTTCAGGGATGAGAACTCTGGTCTCAATTTCCCTGCAGAAACGGATTTAATCCCCAGGATATGTGTCTTCCTACAAGCAAGAGTTCATTTCTGGTAAACCCAGTGATTTTTGGGCTCAAATGATTTTTCGCTGTTCACGAACCCAACATGATTCTCACTATTAACTAAAGTGGATTTATGTAAGAGGAGCTGTGGTTTGTATCAGTTTCATAAGCAGAGTTGAACCACATATGGTCTGTATGAGTTGGAAACACAGTTATTTTTTTCAGGGCATGCTCATGGTTCTTGCTGTATTTTAGACTCTGAAAAGAAGAGCTTCCTTCTTGCGTTATGACAGACTGTGTTTCAGGGATGAGAACTCTGGTCTCAATTCCCCTTCAGAGACGGAGATAAACCCCAGGATCTGTGTCTTCCTACAAGCAAGAGTTCATTTCTGGTAAAGCTAGTGAATTTTTCGGCTCAAATGATTTTTCGAAATTCAGGAAACCAACGCTATTTTCACTATTAAATAAAGAATAATTATGTAAGAGGAGGTGTGGTCTGTATCAGTTTCATAAGCAGAATTGAACTAATTATGGTCCGTATGAATAGTAAACACAGTTCCTTTTTCAGGCCATTCTCTTGGTTGTTGCTGTATTTCAGACTCCGGAAAGAAGAGCTTGCATCTTCGTTAAAACAGGGTGTGTTTCAGGGATGATAACTCTGGTCTGAATTTCCCTGCAGAAACGGAGTTCAACCCCAGGATCTGTGTCTTCCTACAAGCAAGAGTTCATTTCGGGTAAACCCAGTGAATTTTGGGCTCAAATGATTTTTCGTAGTTCGCGAACCCTACGCTATTCTCACGATTATTGAAAGAGGATTTATGTAAGAGGAGCTGTGGTTTGTATCAGTTTCATAAGCAGAGTTGAACTACATATGGTCTGTATGAGTAGGAAACAAAGATCTTTTTTCTGGGCATTCTAATATTTCTTAATATATTGGATACGCTGGAAAGAAGATGATGATTCTTGCCTAAAAACAGAGTGTTTTTCAGGGATGAGAACTCTGGTCAGAATTTGCCTTCAGAAACGGAGTTAAACCCCAGGATCAGTGTCTTCCTACAACCAAGAGTTCATTTCTGGTAAACCCAGTAAATTTTGGGCTCAAATGATTTTTTGCAGTTCACGAACCCAACATGATTCTCACTATTAACTAAAGAGCATTTATGTAAGACGAGCCGTGGTTTGTATCAGTTTTATTAGCAGAGTTGAACTACATATGGTCCTTATGAGTAGGAAACACAGTTCTTTTTTTCAGGGCATGCTCATGGTTCTTGCTGTATTTTAGACTCTGGAAAGAAGAGCTTGCTTCTTGCGTTATAACAGAGTGTGTTTCAGGGATGAGAACTCTGGTCTCCATTCCCCTACAGAGACGGAGATAAACCCCAGGATCTGTGTCTTCCTACATGCAAGAGTTCATTTCTGGTAAACCCAGTGAATTTTGGGCTCAAATGATTTTTTGCAGTTCACGAACCCAACATGATTCTCACTATTAACTAAAGAGCAATTATGTAAGAGGAGGTGTGGTCTGTATCAGTTTTATAAGCAGAGTTGAACTAATTATGGTCCATATGAATAGTAAACACAGTTACTTTTTTCAGGCCATTCTCAGGGTTGTTGCTGTATTTTAGACTACGGAAAGAAGAGCTTGCTTCTTGTGTTATAACAGGGTGTGTTTAAGGAATGAGAACTCTGGTCTGAATTTTCCTTCAGAAACGGAGTTAAACACCAGGATCTGTGTCTCCCTAAAAGCAAGAGTTCAGTTCTGGTAAACCCAGTGAATTTTGGGCTCAAATGATTTTTCGCAATTCAGGAACCCATCGCTATTCTCACTATGAAATAAAGAGCAATTATGTAAGAGGAGGTGTGGTCTGTATCAGTTTAGAAAGCAGAGTTGATCTAAATATGGTCCGTATGAATAGGAAACACAGTTCTTTTTTTCAGGCCATGCTCATGGTTCTTGATGTATTTTAGACTCTGGAAAGAAGAGCTTGCTTCTCCGTTTAAACAGAGTGTGTTTCAGGGATGAGAACTCTGGTCTGAATTTCCCTGAAGAAACGGAGTTAAATGCCAGGATCTGTGTCTTCCTACAAGCAAGAGTTCATTTCTGGTTAACCCAGTGAATTTTGGGCTCAAATGATTTTTCGTAGTTCAACACCCAAAACAATTCTCACTATTAACTAAAGAGCATTTATTTGAGATGAGCTGTGGTTTGTATCAGTTTCATAAGCACAGTTGAACTACATATGGTCTGTATGAGTCTGAAACACAGTTCTTTTTTTCTGGGCATGCTCATGTTTCTTTCTATATTGGAGATGGTGGAAAGAAGAGGATGATTCTTGCCTTAAAACAGAGTGTTTTTCAGGAATGCGAACTCTGGTCTGCATTTGCCTTCAGAAACAGAGTTAAACCCAGGATCAGTGTCTTCCTAAAAGCAAGAGTTCAGTTCTGGTAACCCAGTGAATTTTGGGCTCAAATGATATTTCGCAATTCAGGAACCCATCGCTATTCTCACTATGAAATAAAGAGCAATTATGTAAGAGGAGGTGTGGTCTGTATCAGTTTCGAAAGCAGAGTTGATCTAAATATGGTCCGTATGAATAGGAAACACAGTTCTTTTTTTCAGGCCATGCTCATGGTTCTTGCTGTATTTTGGACTCTGGAAAGAAGAGCTTGCTTCTTCGTTTAAACAGAGTGTGTTTCAGGGATGAGAACTCTGGTCTCAATTTCCCTGCAGAAACGGATTTAATCCCCAGGATATGTGTCTTCCTACAAGCAAGAGTTCATTTCTGGTAAACCCAGTGATTTTTGGGCTCAAATGATTTTTCGCTGTTCACGAACCCAACATGATTCTCACTATTAACTAAAGTGGATTTATGAAAGAGGAGCTGTGGTTTGTATCAGTTTCATAAGCAGAGTTGAACCACATATGGTCTGTATGAGTTGGAAACACAGTTATTTTTTTCAGGGCATGCTCATGGTTCTTGCTGTATTTTAGACTCTGAAAAGAAGAGCTTCCTTCTTGCGTTATGACAGACTGTGTTTCAGGGATGAGAACTCTGGTCTCAATTCCCCTTCAGAGACGGAGATAAACCCCAGGATCTGTGTCTTCCTACAAGCAAGAGTTCATTTCTGGTAAAGCTAGTGAATTTTTCGGCTCAAATGATTTTTCGAAATTCAGGAAACCAACGCTATTTTCACTATTAAATAAAGAATAATTATGTAAGAGGAGGTGTGGTCTGTATCAGTTTCATAAGCAGAATTGAACTAATTATGGTCCGTATGAATAGTAAACACAGTTCCTTTTTCAGGCCATTCTCTTGGTTGTTGCTGTATTTCAGACTCCGGAAAGAAGAGCTTGCATCTTCGTTAAAACAGGGTGTGTTTCAGGGATGATAACTCTGGTCTGAATTTCCCTGCAGAAACGGAGTTCAACCCCAGGATCTGTGTCTTCCTACAAGCAAGAGTTCATTTCGGGTAAACCCAGTGAATTTTGGGCTCAAATGATTTTTCGTAGTTCGCGAACCCTACGCTATTCTCACGATTATTGAAAGAGGATTTATGTAAGAGGAGCTGTGGTTTGTATCAGTTTCATAAGCAGAGTTGAACTACATATGGTCTGTATGAGTAGGAAACAAAGATCTTTTTTCTGGGCATTCTAATATTTCTTAATATATTGGATACGCTGGAAAGAAGATGATGATTCTTGCCTAAAAACAGAGTGTTTTTCAGGGATGAGAACTCTGGTCAGAATTTGCCTTCAGAAACGGAGTTAAACCCCAGGATCAGTGTCTTCCTACAACCAAGAGTTCATTTCTGGTAAACCCAGTAAATTTTGGGCTCAAATGATTTTTTGCAGTTCACGAACCCAACATGATTCTCACTATTAACTAAAGAGCATTTATGTAAGACGAGCCGTGGTTTGTATCAGTTTTATTAGCAGAGTTGAACTACATATGGTCCTTATGAGTAGGAAACACAGTTCTTTTTTTCAGGGCATGCTCATGGTTCTTGCTGTATTTTAGACTCTGGAAAGAAGAGCTTGCTTCTTGCGTTATAACAGAGTGTGTTTCAGGGATGAGAACTCTGGTCTCCATTCCCCTACAGAGACGGAGATAAACCCCAGGATCTGTGTCTTCCTACATGCAAGAGTTCATTTCTGGTAAACCCAGTGAATTTTGGGCTCAAATGATTTTTTGCAGTTCACGAACCCAACATGATTCTCACTATTAACTAAAGAGCAATTATGTAAGAGGAGGTGTGGTCTGTATCAGTTTTATAAGCAGAGTTGAACTAATTATGGTCCATATGAATAGTAAACACAGTTACTTTTTTCAGGCCATTCTCAGGGTTGTTGCTGTATTTTAGACTACGGAAAGAAGAGCTTGCTTCTTGTGTTATAACAGGGTGTGTTTAAGGAATGAGAACTCTGGTCTGAATTTTCCTTCAGAAACGGAGTTAAACACCAGGATCTGTGTCTCCCTAAAAGCAAGAGTTCAGTTCTGGTAAACCCAGTGAATTTTGGGCTCAAATGATTTTTCGCAATTCAGGAACCCATCGCTATTCTCACTATGAAATAAAGAGCAATTATGTAAGAGGAGGTGTGGTCTGTATCAGTTTAGAAAGCAGAGTTGATCTAAATATGGTCCGTATGAATAGGAAACACAGTTCTTTTTTTCAGGCCATGCTCATGGTTCTTGATGTATTTTAGACTCTGGAAAGAAGAGCTTGCTTCTCCGTTTAAACAGAGTGTGTTTCAGGGATGAGAACTCTGGTCTGAATTTCCCTGCAGAAACGGAGTTAAATGCCAGGATCTGTGTCTTCCTACAAGCAAGAGTTCATTTCTGGTTAACCCAGTGAATTTTGGGCTCAAATGATTTTTCGTAGTTCGCGAACCCTACGCTATTCTCACGATTATTGAAAGAGGATTTATGTAAGAGGAGCTGTGGTTTGTATCAGTTTCATAAGCAGAGTTGAACTACATATGGTCTGTATGAGTAGGAAACAAAGATCTTTTTTCTGGGCATTCTAATATTTCTTAATATATTGGATACGCTGGAAAGAAGATGATGATTCTTGCCTAAAAACAGAGTGTTTTTCAGGGATGAGAACTCTGGTCAGAATTTGCCTTCAGAAACGGAGTTAAACCCCAGGATCAGTGTCTTCCTACAACCAAGAGTTCATTTCTGGTAAACCCAGTAAATTTTGGGCTCAAATGATTTTTTGCAGTTCACGAACCCAACATGATTCTCACTATTAACTAAAGAGCATTTATGTAAGACGAGCCGTGGTTTGTATCAGTTTTATTAGCAGAGTTGAACTACATATGGTCCTTATGAGTAGGAAACACAGTTCTTTTTTTCAGGGCATGCTCATGGTTCTTGCTGTATTTTAGACTCTGGAAAGAAGAGCTTGCTTCTTGCGTTATAACAGAGTGTGTTTCAGGGATGAGAACTCTGGTCTCCATTCCCCTACAGAGACGGAGATAAACCCCAGGATCTGTGTCTTCCTACATGCAAGAGTTCATTTCTGGTAAACCCAGTGAATTTTGGGCTCAAATGATTTTTTGCAGTTCACGAACCCAACATGATTCTCACTATTAACTAAAGAGCAATTATGTAAGAGGAGGTGTGGTCTGTATCAGTTTTATAAGCAGAGTTGAACTAATTATGGTCCATATGAATAGTAAACACAGTTACTTTTTTCAGGCCATTCTCAGGGTTGTTGCTGTATTTTAGACTACGGAAAGAAGAGCTTGCTTCTTGTGTTATAACAGGGTGTGTTTAAGGAATGAGAACTCTGGTCTGAATTTTCCTTCAGAAACGGAGTTAAACACCAGGATCTGTGTCTCCCTAAAAGCAAGAGTTCAGTTCTGGTAAACCCAGTGAATTTTGGGCTCAAATGATTTTTCGCAATTCAGGAACCCATCGCTATTCTCACTATGAAATAAAGAGCAATTATGTAAGAGGAGGTGTGGTCTGTATCAGTTTAGAAAGCAGAGTTGATCTAAATATGGTCCGTATGAATAGGAAACACAGTTCTTTTTTTCAGGCCATGCTCATGGTTCTTGATGTATTTTAGACTCTGGAAAGAAGAGCTTGCTTCTTCGTTTAAACAGAGTGTGTTTCAGGGATGAGAACTCTGGTCTGAATTTCCCTGAAGAAACGGAGTTAAATGCCAGGATCTGTGTCTTCCTACAAGCAAGAGTTCATTTCTGGTTAACCCAGTGAATTTTGGGCTCAAATGATTTTTCGTAGTTCAACACCCAAAACAATTCTCAGTATTAACTAAAGAGCATTTATTTGAGATGAGCTGTGGTTTGTATCAGTTTCATAAGCACAGTTGAACTACATATGGTCTGTATGAGTCTGAAACACAGTTCTTTTTTTCTGGGCATGCTCATGTTTCTTTCTATATTGGAGATGGTGGAAAGAAGAGGATGATTCTTGCCTTAAAACAGAGTGTTTTTCAGGAATGCGAACTCTGGTCTGCATTTGCCTTCAGAAACAGAGTTAAACCCAGGATCAGTGTCTTCCTAAAAGCAAGAGTTCAGTTCTGGTAACCCAGTGAATTTTGGGCTCAAATGATATTTCGCAATTCAGGAACCCATCGCTATTCTCACTATGAAATAAAGAGCAATTATGTAAGAGGAGGTGTGGTCTGTATCAGTTTCGAAAGCAGAGTTGATCTAAATATGGTCCGTATGAATATGAAACACAGTTCTTTTTTTCAGGCCATGCTCATGGTTCTTGCTGTATTTTGGACTCTGGAAAGAAGAGCTTGCTTCTTCGTTTAAACAGAGTGTGTTTCAGGGATGAGAACTCTGGTCTCAATTTCCCTGCAGAAACGGATTTAATCCCCAGGATATGTGTCTTCCTACAAGCAAGAGTTCATTTCTGGTAAACCCAGTGATTTTTGGGCTCAAATGATTTTTCGCTGTTCACGAACCCAACATGATTCTCACTATTAACTAAAGTGGATTTATGAAAGAGGAGCTGTGGTTTGTATCAGTTTCATAAGCAGAGTTGAACCACATATGGTCTGTATGAGTTGGAAACACAGTTATTTTTTTCAGGGCATGCTCATGGTTCTTGCTGTATTTTAGACTCTGAAAAGAAGAGCTTCCTTCTTGCGTTATGACAGACTGTGTTTCAGGGATGAGAACTCTGGTCTCAATTCCCCTTCAGAGACGGAGATAAACCCCAGGATCTGTGTCTTCCTACAAGCAAGAGTTCATTTCTGGTAAAGCTAGTGAATTTTTCGGCTCAAATGATTTTTCGAAATTCAGGAAACCAACGCTATTTTCACTATTAAATAAAGAATAATTATGTAAGAGGAGGTGTGGTCTGTATCAGTTTCATAAGCAGAATTGAACTAATTATGGTCCGTATGAATAGTAAACACAGTTCCTTTTTCAGGCCATTCTCTTGGTTGTTGCTGTATTTCAGACTCCGGAAAGAAGAGCTTGCATCTTCGTTAAAACAGGGTGTGTTTCAGGGATGATAACTCTGGTCTGAATTTCCCTGCAGAAACGGAGTTAAACCCCAGGATCTGTGTCTTCCTACAAGCAAGAGTTCATTTCGGGTAAACCCAGTGAATTTTGGGCTCAAATGATTTTTCGTAGTTCGCGAACCCTACGCTATTCTCACGATTATTGAAAGAGGATTTATGTAAGAGGAGCTGTGGTTTGTATCAGTATCATAAGCAGAGTTGAACTACATATGGTCTGTATGAGTAGGAAACAAAGATCTTTTTTCTGGGCATTCTAATATTTCTTAATATATTGGATACGCTGGAAAGAAGATGATGATTCTTGCCTAAAAACAGAGTGTTTTTCAGGGATGAGAACTCTGGTCAGAATTTGCCTTCAGAAACGGAGTTAAACCCCAGGATCAGTGTCTTCCTACAACCAAGAGTTCATTTCTGGTAAACCCAGTAAATTTTGGGCTCAAATGATTTTTTGCAGTTCACGAACCCAACATGATTCTCACTATTAACTAAAGAGCATTTATGTAAGACGAGCCGTGGTTTGTATCAGTTTTATTAGCAGAGTTGAACTACATATGGTCCTTATGAGTAGGAAACACAGTTCTTTTTTTCAGGGCATGCTCATGGTTCTTGCTGTATTTTAGACTCTGGAAAGAAGAGCTTGCTTCTTGCGTTATAACAGAGTGTGTTTCAGGGATGAGAACTCTGGTCTCCATTCCCCTACAGAGACGGAGATAAACCCCAGGATCTGTGTCTTCCTACATGCAAGAGTTCATTTCTGGTAAACCCAGTGAATTTTGGGCTCAAATGATTTTTTGCAGTTCACGAACCCAACATGATTCTCACTATTAACTAAAGAGCAATTATGTAAGAGGAGGTGTGGTCTGTATCAGTTTTATAAGCAGAGTTGAACTAATTATGGTCCATATGAATAGTAAACACAGTTACTTTTTTCAGGCCATTCTCAGGGTTGTTGCTGTATTTTAGACTACGGAAAGAAGAGCTTGCTTCTTGTGTTATAACAGGGTGTGTTTAAGGAATGAGAACTCTGGTCTGAATTTTCCTTCAGAAACGGAGTTAAACACCAGGATCTGTGTCTCCCTAAAAGCAAGAGTTCAGTTCTGGTAAACCCAGTGAATTTTGGGCTCAAATGATTTTTCGCAATTCAGGAACCCATCGCTATTCTCACTATGAAATAAAGAGCAATTATGTAAGAGGAGGTGTGGTCTGTATCAGTTTCGAAAGCAGAGTTGATCTAAATATGGTCCGTATGAATAGGAAACACAGTTCTTTTTTTCAGGCCATGCTCATGGTTCTTGCTGTATTTTAGACTCTGGAAAGAAGAGCTTGCTTCTTCGTTTTAACAGAGTGTGTTTCAGGGATGAAAACTCTGGTCTGAATTTTCCTTCAGAAACGGAGGTAAACCCCAGGATCTGTGTCTCCCTAAAAGCAAGAGTTCAGTTCTGGTAAACACAGTGAATTTTGGGCTCAAATGATTTTTTGCAATTCAGGAAGCCATCGCTATTCTCACTATGAAATAAAGAGCAATTATGTAAGAGGAGTTGTGGTCTGTATCAGTTTAGAAAGCAGAGTTGATCTAAATATGGTCCGTATGAATAGGAAACACATTTCTTTTTTTCAGGCCATGCTCATGGTTCTTGATGTATTTTAGACTCTGGAAAGAAGAGCTTGCTTCTTTGTTTAAACAGAGTGTGTTTCAGGGATGAGAACTCTGGTCTGAATTTCCCTGAAGAAATGGAGTTAAATGCCAGGATCTGTGCCTTCCTACAAGCAAGAGTTCATTTCTGGTTAACCCAGTGAATTTTGGGCTCAAATGATTTTTCGTAGTTCAACACCCAAAACAATTCTCACTATTAACTAAAGAGCATTTATTTGAGATGAGCTGTGGTTTGTATCAGTTTCATAAGCACAGTTGAACTACATATGGTCTGTATGAGTCTGAAACACAGTTCTTTTTTTCTGGGCATGCTCATGTTTCTTTCTATATTGGAGATGGTGGAAAGAAGAGGATGATTCTTGCCTTAAAACAGAGTGTTTTTCAGGAATGCGAACTCTGGTCTGCATTTGCCTTCAGAAACAGAGTTAAACCCAGGATCAGTGTCTTCCTAAAAGCAAGAGTTCAGTTCTGGTAACCCAGTGAATTTTGGGCTCAAATGATATTTCGCAATTCAGGAACCCATCGCTATTCTCACTATGAAATAAAGAGCAATTATGTAAGAGGAGGTGTGGTCTGTATCAGTTTCGAAAGCAGAGTTGATCTAAATATGGTCCGTATGAATAGGAAACACAGTTCTTTTTTTCAGGCCATGCTCATGGTTCTTGCTGTATTTTGGACTCTGGAAAGAAGAGCTTGCTTCTTCGTTTAAACAGAGTGTGTTTCAGGGATGAGAACTCTGGTCTCAATTTCCCTGCAGAAACGGATTTAATCCCCAGGATATGTGTCTTCCTACAAGCAAGAGTTCATTTCTGGTAAACCCAGTGATTTTTGGGCTCAAATGATTTTTCGCTGTTCACGAACCCAACATGATTCTCACTATTAACTAAAGTGGATTTATGTAAGAGGAGCTGTGGTTTGTATCAGTTTCATAAGCAGAGTTGAACCACATATGGTCTGTATGAGTTGGAAACACAGTTATTTTTTTCAGGGCATGCTCATGGTTCTTGCTGTATTTTAGACTCTGAAAAGAAGAGCTTCCTTCTTGCGTTATGACAGACTGTGTTTCAGGGATGAGAACTCTGGTCTCAATTCCCCTTCAGAGACGGAGATAAACCCCAGGATCTGTGTCTTCCTACAAGCAAGAGTTCAATTCTGGTAAAGCTAGTGAATTTTTTGG
The DNA here is from genome assembly GCA_949786385.1 of Onychomys leucogaster. Taxonomy (NCBI): domain Eukaryota; kingdom Metazoa; phylum Chordata; class Mammalia; order Rodentia; family Cricetidae; genus Onychomys; species Onychomys leucogaster. Next base: position 59,243 of record CATKUP010000218.1, on the reverse strand, counting down.
CTCAAATGATTTTTCGAAATTCAGGAAACCAACGCTATTTTCACTATTAAATAAAGAATAATTATGTAAGAGGAGGTGTGGTCTGTATCAGTTTCATAAGCAGAATTGAACTAATTATGGTCCGTATGAATAGTAAACACAGTTCCTTTTTCAGGCCATTCTCTTGGTTGTTGCTGTATTTCAGACTCCGGAAAGAAGAGCTTGCATCTTCGTTAAAACAGGGTGTGTTTCAGGGATGATAACTCTGGTCTGAATTTCCCTGCAGAAACGGAGTTAAACCCCAGGATCTGTGTCTTCCTACAAGCAAGAGTTCATTTCGGGTAAACCCAGTGAATTTTGGGCTCAAATGATTTTTCGTAGTTCGCGAACCCTACGCTATTCTCACGATTATTGAAAGAGGATTTATGTAAGAGGAGCTGTGGTTTGTATCAGTTTCATAAGCAGAGTTGAACTACATATGGTCTGTATGAGTAGGAAACAAAGATCTTTTTTCTGGGCATTCTCATATTTCTTAATATATTGGATACGCTGGAAAGAAGATGATGATTCTTGCCTAAAAACAGAGTGTTTTTCAGGGATGAGAACTCTGGTCAGAATTTGCCTTCAGAAACGGAGTTAAACCCCAGGATCAGTGTCTTCCTACAACCAAGAGTTCATTTCTGGTAAACCCAGTAAATTTTGGGCTCAAATGATTTTTTGCAGTTCACGAACCCAACATGATTCTCACTATTAACTAAAGAGCAATTATGTAAGAGGAGGTGTGGTCTGTATCAGTTTTATAAGCAGAGTTGAACTAATTATGGTCCATATGAATAGTAAACACAGTTACTTTTTTCAGGCCATTCTCAGGGTTGTTGCTGTATTTTAGACTACGGAAAGAAGAGCTTGCTTCTTGTGTTATAACAGGGTGTGTTTAAGGAATGAGAACTCTGGTCTGAATTTTCCTTCAGAAACGGAGTTAAACACCAGGATCTGTGTCTCCCTAAAAGCAAGAGTTCAGTTCTGGTAAACCCAGTGAATTTTGGGCTCAAATGATTTTTCGCAATTCAGGAACCCATCGCTATTCTCACTATGAAATAAAGAGCAATTATGTAAGAGGAGGTGTGGTCTGTATCAGTTTCGAAAGCAGAGTTGATCTAAATATGGTCCGTATGAATAGGAAACACAGTTCTTTTTTTCAGGCCATGCTCATGGTTCTTGCTGTATTTTAGACTCTGGAAAGAAGAGCTTGCCTCTTCGTTTTAACAGAGTGTGTTTCAGGGATGAAAACTCTGGTCTGAATTTTCCTTCAGAAACGGAGGTAAACCCCAGGATCTGTGTCTCCCTAAAAGCAAGAGTTCAGTTCTGGTAAACACAGTGAATTTTGGGCTCAAATGATTTTTTGCAATTCAGGAAGCCATCGCTATTCTCACTATGAAATAAAGAGCAATTATGTAAGAGGAGTTGTGGTCTGTATCAGTTTAGAAAGCAGAGTTGATCTAAATATGGTCCGTATGAATAGGAAACACATTTCTTTTTTTCAGGCCATGCTCATGGTTCTTGATGTATTTTAGACTCTGGAAAGAAGAGCTTGCTTCTTTGTTTAAACAGAGTGTGTTTCAGGGATGAGAACTCTGGTCTGAATTTCCCTGAAGAAATGGAGTTAAATGCCAGGATCTGTGCCTTCCTACAAGCAAGAGTTCATTTCTGGTTAACCCAGTGAATTTTGGGCTCAAATGATTTTTCGTAGTTCAACACCCAAAACAATTCTCACTATTAACTAAAGAGCATTTATTTGAGATGAGCTGTGGTTTGTATCAGTTTCATAAGCACAGTTGAACTACATATGGTCTGTATGAGTCTGAAACACAGTTCTTTTTTTCTGGGCATGCTCATGTTTCTTTCTATATTGGAGATGGTGGAAAGAAGAGGATGATTCTTGCCTTAAAACAGAGTGTTTTTCAGGAATGCGAACTCTGGTCTGCATTTGCCTTCAGAAACAGAGTTAAACCCAGGATCAGTGTCTTCCTAAAAGCAAGAGTTCAGTTCTGGTAACCCAGTGAATTTTGGGCTCAAATGATATTTCGCAATTCAGGAACCCATCGCTATTCTCACTATGAAATAAAGAGCAATTATGTAAGAGGAGGTGTGGTCTGTATCAGTTTCGAAAGCAGAGTTGATCTAAATATGGTCCGTATGAATAGGAAACACAGTTCTTTTTTTCAGGCCATGCTCATGGTTCTTGCTGTATTTTGGACTCTGGAAAGAAGAGCTTGCTTCTTCGTTTAAACAGAGTGTGTTTCAGGGATGAGAACTCTGGTCTCAATTTCCCTGCAGAAACGGATTTAATCCCCAGGATATGTGTCTTCCTACAAGCAAGAGTTCATTTCTGGTAAACCCAGTGATTTTTGGGCTCAAATGATTTTTCGCTGTTCACGAACCCAACATGATTCTCACTATTAACTAAAGTGGATTTATGTAAGAGGAGCTGTGGTTTGTATCAGTTTCATAAGCAGAGTTGAACCACATATGGTCTGTATGAGTTGGAAACACAGTTATTTTTTTCAGGGCATGCTCATGGTTCTTGCTGTATTTTAGACTCTGAAAAGAAGAGCTTCCTTCTTGCGTTATGACAGACTGTGTTTCAGGGATGAGAACTCTGGTCTCAATTCCCCTTCAGAGACGGAGATAAACCCCAGGATCTGTGTCTTCCTACAAGCAAGAGTTCATTTCTGGTAAAGCTAGTGAATTTTTCGGCTCAAATGATTTTTCGAAATTCAGGAAACCAACGCTATTTTCACTATTAAATAAAGAATAATTATGTAAGAGGAGGTGTGGTCTGTATCAGTTTCATAAGCAGAATTGAACTAATTATGGTCCGTATGAATAGTAAACACAGTTCCTTTTTCAGGCCATTCTCTTGGTTGTTGCTGTATTTCAGACTCCGGAAAGAAGAGCTTGCATCTTCGTTAAAACAGGGTGTGTTTCAGGGATGATAACTCTGGTCTGAATTTCCCTGCAGAAACGGAGTTAAACCCCAGGATCTGTGTCTTCCTACAAGCAAGAGTTCATTTCGGGTAAACCCAGTGAATTTTGGGCTCAAATGATTTTTCGTAGTTCGCGAACCCTACGCTATTTTCACGATTATTGAAAGAGGATTTATGTAAGAGGAGCTGTGGTTTGTATCAGTTTCATAAGCAGAGTTGAACTACATATGGTCTGTATGAGTAGGAAACAAAGATCTTTTTTCTGGGCATTCTCATATTTCTTAATATATTGGATACGCTGGAAAGAAGATGATGATTCTTGCCTAAAAACAGAGTGTTTTTCAGGGATGAGAACTCTGGTCAGAATTTGCCTTCAGAAACGGAGTTAAACCCCAGGATCAGTGTCTTCCTACAACCAAGAGTTCATTTCTGGTAAACCCAGTAAATTTTGGGCTCAAATGATTTTTTGCAGTTCACGAACCCAACATGATTCTCACTATTAACTAAAGAGCATTTATGTAAGACGAGCCGTGGTTTGTATCAGTTTTATTAGCAGAGTTGAACTACATATGGTCCTTATGAGTAGGAAACACAGTTCTTTTTTTCAGGGCATGCTCATGGTTCTTGCTGTATTTTAGACTCTGGAAAGAAGAGCTTGCTTCTTGCGTTATAACAGAGTGTGTTTCAGGGATGAGAACTCTGGTCTCCATTCCCCTACAGAGACGGAGATAAACCCCAGGATCTGTGTCTTCCTACATGCAAGAGTTCATTTCTGGTAAACCCAGTGAATTTTGGGCTCAAATGATTTTTTGCAGTTCACGAACCCAACATGATTCTCACTATTAACTAAAGAGCAATTATGTAAGAGGAGGTGTGGTCTGTATCAGTTTTATAAGCAGAGTTGAACTAATTATGGTCCATATGAATAGTAAACACAGTTACTTTTTTCAGGCCATTCTCAGGGTTGTTGCTGTATTTTAGACTACGGAAAGAAGAGCTTGCTTCTTGTGTTATAACAGGGTGTGTTTAAGGAATGAGAACTCTGGTCTGAATTTTCCTTCAGAAACGGAGTTAAACACCAGGATCTGTGTCTCCCTAAAAGCAAGAGTTCAGTTCTGGTAAACCCAGTGAATTTTGGGCTCAAATGATTTTTCGCAATTCAGGAACCCATCGCTATTCTCACTATGAAATAAAGAGCAATTATGTAAGAGGAGGTGTGGTCTGTATCAGTTTCGAAAGCAGAGTTGATCTAAATATGGTCCGTATGAATAGGAAACACAGTTCTTTTTTTCAGGCCATGCTCATGGTTCTTGCTGTATTTTAGACTCTGGAAAGAAGAGCTTGCTTCTTCGTTTTAACAGAGTGTGTTTCAGGGATGAAAACTCTGGTCTGAATTTTCCTTCAGAAACGGAGGTAAACCCCAGGATCTGTGTCTCCCTAAAAGCAAGAGTTCAGTTCTGGTAAACACAGTGAATTTTGGGCTCAAATGATTTTTTGCAATTCAGGAAGCCATCGCTATTCTCACTATGAAATAAAGAGCAATTATGTAAGAGGAGGTGTGGTCTGTATCAGTTTAGAAAGCAGAGTTGATCTAAATATGGTCCGTATGAATAGGAAACACAGTTCTTTTTTTCAGGCCATGCTCATGGTTCTTGATGTATTTTAGACTCTGGAAAGAAGAGCTTGCTTCTCCGTTTAAACAGAGTGTGTTTCAGGGATGAGAACTCTGGTCTGAATTTCCCTGAAGAAACGGAGTTAAATGCCAGGATCTGTGTCTTCCTACAAGCAAGAGTTCATTTCTGGTTAACCCAGTGAATTTTGGGCTCAAATGATTTTTCGTAGTTCAACACCCAAAACAATTCTCACTATTAACTAAAGAGCATTTATTTGAGATGAGCTGTGGTTTGTATCAGTTTCATAAGCACAGTTGAACTACATATGGTCTGTATGAGTCTGAAACACAGTTCTTTTTTTCTGGTCATGCTCATGTTTCTTTCTATATTGGAGATGGTGGAAAGAAGAGGATGATTCTTGCCTTAAAACAGAGTGTTTTTCAGGAATGCGAACTCTGGTCTGCATTTGCCTTCAGAAACAGAGTTAAACCCAGGATCAGTGTCTTCCTAAAAGCAAGAGTTCAGTTCTGGTAACCCAGTGAATTTTGGGCTCAAATGATATTTCGCAATTCAGGAACCCATCGCTATTCTCACTATGAAATAAAGAGCAATTATGTAAGAGGAGGTGTGGTCTGTATCAGTTTCGAAAGCAGAGTTGATCTAAATATGGTCCGTATGAATAGGAAACACAGTTCTTTTTTTCAGGCCATGCTCATGGTTCTTGCTGTATTTTAGACTCTGGAAAGAAGAGCTTGCTTCTTCGTTTAAACAGAGTGTGTTTCAGGGATGAGAACTCTGGTCTCAATTTCCCTGCAGAAACGGATTTAATCCCCAGGATATGTGTCTTCCTACAAGCAAGAGTTCATTTCTGGTAAACCCAGTGATTTTTGGGCTCAAATGATTTTTCGCTGTTCACGAACCCAACATGATTCTCACTATTAACTAAAGTGGATTTATGTAAGAGGAGCTGTGGTTTGTATCAGTTTCATAAGCAGAGTTGAACCACATATGGTCTGTATGAGTTGGAAACACAGTTATTTTTTTCAGGGCATGCTCATGGTTCTTGCTGTATTTTAGACTCTGAAAAGAAGAGCTTCCTTCTTGCGTTATGACAGACTGTGTTTCAGGGATGAGAACTCTGGTCTCAATTCCCCTTCAGAGACGGAGATAAACCCCAGGATCTGTGTCTTCCTACAAGCAAGAGTTCATTTCTGGTAAAGCTAGTGAATTTTTCGGCTCAAATGATTTTTCGAAATTCAGGAAACCAACGCTATTTTCACTATTAAATAAAGAATAATTATGTAAGAGGAGGTGTGGTCTGTATCAGTTTCATAAGCAGAATTGAACTAATTATGGTCCGTATGAATAGTAAACACAGTTCCTTTTTCAGGCCATTCTCTTGGTTGTTGCTGTATTTCAGACTCCGGAAAGAAGAGCTTGCATCTTCGTTAAAACAGGGTGTGTTTCAGGGATGATAACTCTGGTCTGAATTTCCCTGCAGAAACGGAGTTAAACCCCAGGATCTGTGTCTTCCTACAAGCAAGAGTTCATTTTGGGTAAACCCAGGGAATTTTGGGCTCAAATGATTTTTCGTAGTTCGCGAACCCTACGCTATTCTCACGATTATTGAAAGAGGATTTATGTAAGAGGAGCTGTGGTTTGTATCAGTTTCATAAGCAGAGTTGAACTACATATGGTCTGTATGAGTAGGAAACAAAGATCTTTTTTCTGGGCATTCTCATATTTCTTAATATATTGGATACGCTGGAAAGAAGATGATGATTCTTGCCTAAAAACAGAGTGTTTTTCAGGGATGAGAACTCTGGTCAGAATTTGCCTTCAGAAACGGAGTTAAACCCCAGGATCAGTGTCTTCCTACAACCAAGAGTTCATTTCTGGTAAACCCAGTAAATTTTGGGCTCAAATGATTTTTTGCAGTTCACGAACCCAACATGATTCTCACTATTAACTAAAGAGCATTTATGTAAGACGAGCCGTGGTTTGTATCAGTTTTATTAGCAGAGTTGAACTACATATGGTCCTTATGAGTAGGAAACACAGTTCTTTTTTTCAGGGCATGCTCATGGTTCTTGCTGTATTTTAGACTCTGGAAAGAAGAGCTTGCTTCTTGCGTTATAACAGAGTGTGTTTCAGGGATGAGAACTCTGGTCTCCATTCCCCTACAGAGACGGAGATAAACCCCAGGATCTGTGTCTTCCTACATGCAAGAGTTCATTTCTGGTAAACCCAGTGAATTTTGGGCTCAAATGATTATTTTCAGTTCAGGAACCCAACGCTATTCTCACTATTAACTAAAGAGCATTTATGTAAGAGGAGGTGTTGTCTGTATCAGTTTCATAAGCAGAGTTGAACTACATATTGTCTGTATGAATAGGAAACACAGTTCTTTTTTTCAGGCCATGCTCATGGTTCTTGCTCTATTTTAGACTCTGGAAGGAAGAGCTTACTTCATGTGTTAAAACAGAGTGTGTTTCAAGGATGAGAACTCTGGTCTGAATTTCCTGAAGAAACGGAGTTAAACCCCAGGATCTGTGTCTTCCTACAAGCAAGAGTTCATTTCTGTTAAACCCAGTGAATTTTGGTCTCAAATGATTTTTCGCAATTCAGGAACCAATCGCTATTCTCGCTATGAAATAAAGAGCAATTAAGTAAGAGGAGGTGTGGTCTGTATCAGTTTCGAAAGCAGAGTTGATCTAAATATGTTCTGTATGAGTAGGAAACACATATATTTTTTCTGGGAATGCTCATATTTCTTAATATATTTTAGACGCTGGAAAGAAGAGGATGATTCTTGCCTTAAAACAGAGTGTTTATCAGGGATGAGAACTCTGGTCTGAATTTGCCTTCAGAAACGGAGTTAAACCCCAGGATCAGTGTCTTCCTACAAGGAAGAGTTCATTTCTGGTAAACCCAGTGAATTTTGGGCTCAAATGATTTATTGCAGTTCACGAACCCAACATGATTCTCACTATTAACTAAAAAGCATTTATGTAAGAGGAGCAATGGTTTGTATCAGTTTCATTAGCAGAGTTGAACTACATATGGTCCTTATGAGTAGGAAACACAGTTCTTTTTTTCAGGGCATGCTCATGGTTCTTGCTGTATTTTAGATTCTGGAAAGAAGAGCTTGCTCCTTCGTTTAAACAAAGTGTCTTTCATTGATGAGAACTCTGGTCTGAATTTCCCTGAAGAAACTTACTTAAAACCCAGGGAATGTGTCTTCCTACAAGCAAGAGTTCATTTCTGGTAAACACAGTGAATTTTGGGCCCAAATGATTATTCGCAGTTCAGGAACAGTACGCTATTCACAATATAAACTAAAGCGGATTTATTTAAGTGGAGTTGTGGTTTGTATCAGTTTCAAAAGCAGAGTAGAACTATATATGGTCTGTATGATTCAGAAACACAGTTCTTTTTTTCTGGGCATGCTCATGTTTCTTTCTATATTGGAGATGCTGGAAAGGAGAGGATGATTCTTGCCTTAAAAGAGAGTGTTTTTCAGGGATGAGAACTCTGGTCTGAATTTGCCTTAAGAAACGGAGCAAAACCCCAGGATCAGTGTCTTCCTACAAGCTATTGTTCATTTCTGGTAAACCCAGTGAATTTTAGGCTGAAATGATTTTTTTCAGTTCACGAACCCACCATGATTCTCACTATTAACTATAGAGCATTTATGTAGGAGGAGCCGTGGTTTGTATCAGTTTCATAAGCAGAGTTGAACTACATATGGTCCGTATGAGTAGGAAACACAGTTCTTTTTTTCTGGGCATGCTCATGGTTCTTGCTGTATTTTAGACTCTGGAAAGAAGAGCTTGATTCTTGTTTTACAACAGAGTGTGTTTCAGGGATGAGAATTCTGGTCTGAATTTTCCTTCAGAAACGGAATTAAACCCCAGGATCTGTGTTTCCCTAAAAGCAAGAGTTCAGTTCTGGTAAACCCAGTGAATTTTGGGCTCAAATGAGTTTTCACAATTCTGGAACCCATCGCTATTCTAACTATGAAATAAAGAGCAATTATGTAAGAGGAGGTGTGGTCTGTATCAGTTTTGTGAGCAGAGTTGATCTAAATATGGTCCTTATGAATAGGAAACACATTTCTTTTTTTCAGGCCATGCTCATGGTTCTTGCTGTATTTTAGACTCTGGAAAAAAGAGCTTCCTTCTTCATTAAAAAAGAGTGTGTTTCAGGGATGAGAACTCTGGTCTGTATTTCCCTTCAGAAACGGAGTTAAATCCCAGGATCTGTGTCTTCCTACAAGCAAGAGTTCATTTCTGGTTAACCGATTTAATGTTGGGCTCAAATGATTTTCCGCAGTTCACGAACCCAATGCGATTCTCACTATTAACTAAAGAGCATTTATGTAAGAGGAGCTGTGGTTTGTATCAGTTTCATAAGCAGAGTTGAACTACATATGGTCCGTATGAGTAGAAACACAGTTCTTTTTTTTTATGGTATGCTCATGGTTCTTGCTGTATTTTAGACTCTGGAAAGAAGAGCTTGCTTCTTGTTTTACAACAGAGTGGGTTTCAGGGATGAGAACTCTGGTCTGAATTTTCCTTCAGAAACGGAGTTAAACCCCAGGATCTGTGTCTCCCTAAAATCAAGAGTTCAGTTCTGGTAAACCCAGTGAATTTTGGACTGAAATGATTTTTCGCAATTCAGGAACCCATCGCTATTCTGACTATGAAATAAAGAGCAATTATGTAAGAGGAGGTGTGGTCTGTATCAGTTTTGAAAGCAGATTTGATCTAAATATTTTCCGTATGAATAGGAAACAGAGTTCTTTTTTTCAGGCCATGCTCATGGTTCTTGCTGTATTTTAGACTGTGGAAAGCAGAGCTTGCTTCTTGCGTTATAACAGAGTGTGTTTCAGGGATGAGAACTCTGGTCTCAATTCCCCTTCAGAAACTGAGATAAACCCCAGGATCTGTGTCTTCCTACAAGCAGGAATTCATTTTTTGTAAACCCTGTGAATTTTGGGCTCAAATGATTTTTCGCAGTTCACGAACCCAACGCGATACTCACTATTAACTAAAGAGCATTTATGTAACAGGAGCTGTGGTTTGTATCAGTTTCATAAGCAGAGTTGAACTACATATGGTCTGTATTAGTTGGAAACACAGTTCTTTTTTTTTGGGCATGCTCATGTTTCTTACTATATTGGAGATGCTTTAAAGAAGAGCATGATTCTTGCCTTAAAACAGAGTGTTTTTCAGGGATGAGAACACTGGTCTGAATTTGCCTTCAGAAACGGAGTTAAACCCCAGGATCTGTGTGTTCCTATAAGCAAGAGTTCATTTCTGGTAAACCCAGTGAATTTTGGGCTCAAATGATTTTTCGCAGTTCACGAACCCAACATGATTCTCACTATTAACTAAAGAGGATTTATGAAAGAGGAGCTGTGGTTTGTATCAGTTTCATAAGCAGAGTTGAACTACATATGGTCTGTATGAGTAGGAAACACAGTTCTTTTTTTCAGACAATGCTCACGGTTCTTGTTGTATTTTAGACACTGGAAAGAAGAGCTTGCTTATTCATTTAAACCGAGTGTGTTTCAGGGATGAGAACTCTGGTCTGAATTTCCCTGCAGAAACGTAGTTAAACCCCAGGATCTGTGTCTTCCTACAAACAAGTGTTCATTTCTGGTAAACCAAGAGAATTTTCCGCTCAAATGACTTTAGACAGTTCTAGAACCTAACGCGATTATCACATTTAACTAAAGAGCATTTATGTAAGAGGAGCTGTGGTCTGTATCATTTCATAAGCAGAGTTGAACTACATATGGTCCGGATTAGTAGGAAACACAGTTCTTATTTCAGGGCATGCTCATCGTTCTTGCTGTATTGGAGAAGGTGGAAAGAAGAACTTGCTTCTTGCCTTAAAACCGAGTGTTTTTTAGGGATGAGAACTCTGGTCTGAATTTGCCTTCAGAAACAGAGTTAAATGCCAGGATCAGTGTCTTCCTACAAGCAAGAGTTCATTTCTGCTAAATCCAGGGAATTTTGGCCTAAATGATTTTTTGCAGTTCACGAACCCAACATGATTCTCACTATTAACTAAAGAGCATTTATGTAAGACGAGCTGTGGTTTGTATCAGTTCCATAAGCAGAGTTGAACTGCATATAGTCCTTATGAGTAGGAAACACAGTTCTTTTTTTCAGGGCATGCTCATGGTTCTTGCTCTATTTTAGAGTCTGGAAAGAAGAGCTTGCTTCTTGCGTTATAACAGAGTGTGTTTTAGGGACGAAAACTCTGGTCCGAATTTGACTTCAGAAAAGGAGTTAAAGCCCAGAATCTGTGTCTTCCTACAAGCAAGAGTTCAGTTCTGGTAATCCCAATGATTTTTTGGCCCAAATGATTTTTCTCAGTTCAAGAACCCAACATGATTCTCACTATTAACTAAAGAGCATTTATGTAAGAGGAGCTTTTGTTTGTATCAGTTTCATAAGCAGAGTTGAACTACATATCGTCTGTATGAGTAGGAAACACAGTTCTTTTTTTCAGGGCATGCTCATGGTTCTTGCTGTATTTTACACTCTAGAAAGAAGAGCTTGCTTCGTGCGTTATAACAGAGTGTGTTTCAGGGATGAGAATTCTGGTCTGAATTTCCCTTCTGAAACGGAGTTAAACCCAGCATCTGTGTCTTCCTATAAGCAAGTGTTCATTTCTGGTAAACCAAGAGAATTTTCTGCTCAAATGACTTTAGACAGTTCTAGAACCCAACGCGATTATCACTTTTAACTAAAGAGCAATTATGTAAGAGGAGCTGCGGTCTGTATCATTTCATAAGCAGACTTGAACTACATACGGTTCGTATGAGTAGGAAACACAGTTGTTTTTCTGGGCATGATCATGGTTCTTGCCTTAAAACAGAGTGTTTTTCAGGGTTGAGAATTTTGGTCTGAATTTGCCTTCATTAACGGCGTTAAACCCCAGGATCTGTGTCTTACTTCAAGCAAGAGTACAGTTCTGGTAAACTCAGTGATTTTGGCTCAAATGATTTTTCACAGTTCAGGAACCCAACGCTATTCTCACAATTAACTAAAGAGCATTTATGTAAGTGCAGGTGTGGTCTGTATCAGTTTCATAAGCAGAGTTGAACAACATATCGTACGTATTAATAGGAAACAGAGTTCTTTTTCTCAGGGCATGCTCATGGTTCTTGCTGTATTTTAGACTCTGGAAAGAAGAGCTTGCTTCCTGTGGTAAAACTGATTGTGTTTCATGGATGAGAACACTGGTCTGAATTTCCCTTCAGAAACGGAGTTAAACCCCAGGATCTGTGTCTTACTTCAAGCAAGAGTGCAGTTCTGGTAAACTCAGTGATTTTGGCTCAAATGATTTTTCGCAGTTCAGGAACCCAACGTTATTCTCACAATTAACTAAAGAGCATTTATGTAAGTGCAGGTGTGGTCTGTATCAGTTTCATAAGCAGAGTTGAACAACATATGGTACGTATTAATAGGAAACAGAGTTCTTTTTCTCAGGGCATGCTCATGGTTCTTGCTGTATTTTAGACTCTGGAAAGAAGAGCTTGCTTCCTGTGGTAAAACTGATTGTGTTTCATGGATGAGAACACTGGTCTGAATTTCCCTTCAGAAACGGAGTTAAACCCCAGGATCTGTGTCTTCCTACAAGCAAGTGTTCATTCCTGGTAAACAAAGTGAATTTTGGGCTCAAATGATTTTTCGCAGTTCAGCAAAGAAAACTGATTCTCACTATTAACTAAAGAGCATTAATGTAACAGGAGCAGTGATTTGTATCAGTTTCATAAGTAGAGTTGAACTACATATGGTCCGTATGAGTGGGAAACACAGTTCTTTCTTTCTGGGCATGCTTATATTTCTTACTATATTGGAGACGCTGGAAAAAAGAGGATGATTCTTGGCATAAAACAGAGTGTTTTTCAGGGATGAGAACTCTGGTCTGAATTTGCCTTCAGAAACGGAGTTAAACCCCAGGATCTGTGTCTTCCTACAAGCAAGTGTTCAGTTCTGGTAAACCCAGTGATTTTTTGGCCCAAATGATTTTTCGCAGTTCAAGAACCCAACATGATTCTCACTATTATCTAAAGAGCATTTATGTAAGAGGAGCTGTGGTTTGTATCAGTTTCATAAGCAGAGTTGAACTACATGTGGTCCTATGAGTCACAAACCCAGTTCTTTTTTCAGGGCATGCTCATGTTTCTTGCTTTATTTTAGACTCTAGAAAGAAGAGCTTGCTTCTTGCGTTAAAACAGAGTGTGTTTCAGGGATGAGAACTCTGGTTGAATTTGAATTCAGAAACGGTGTTAAACCACAGGATCTGTGTCTTCCTACAAGCAAGAGTTCATTTCTGGTTAACCCAGTGAATTTTGGGTTCCAATGATTTTTCGCAGTTCTCGAACCCACCATTATTCTCACTATTAACTAAAGAGCATTTATGTAAGAGGAGCCGAAGTTTGTATCAGTTTCATAAGCAGAGTTGAACTACATATGGTCCTTATGAGTAGGAAACACAGTTCATTTTTTCAGGGCATGCTCATGGTTCTAGCTCTATTTTAGACTCTGGAAAGAGGAGCTTGCTTCTTGGGTTATAACATAGTGTGTTTTAGGGATTAAAACTCTGGTCTGAATTTCCCTTCAGAAATGGAGTTAAACGCCAGGATCTGTTTCTTCCTACAAGCAAGTGTTCATTTCTGGTAAACCAAGAGAATTTTCCGCTCAAATGACTTTAGACAGTTCTAGAACCCAACGCGATTATCACTTTTAAGTAAAGAGCATTTATGTAAGAGGAGCTGCGGTCTGTATCATTTCATAAGCAGAGTTTAACTACATATGGTCCGTATGAGTAGGAAACATAGTTCTTCTTTTCTGGGCATGCTCATGGTTCTTACTGTATTGGAGACGCTGGAAAGAAGAGGATGATTCTTGCCTTAAAACAGAGTGTTTTTCAAGGATGAGAACTCTGGTCTGAATTTGCCTTCAGAAACGGAGTTGAACCCCAGGATCAGTGACTTCCTACAACCAAGTGTTCATTTCTGGTAAAACAAGAGAATTTCCGCTCAAATAACTTTAGACAGTTCTAGAACACAACGAGATTATCACTTTTAACTAAAGAGCATTTATGTAAGAGGAGCCGTGGTTTGTATCAGTTTCATAACCAGAGTTGAAATACATATGGTCCTTATGAGTAGGAAACACATTTCTTTTTTTCTGGACATGCTCATGTTTCTTACTATATTGGAGACGCTGGAAAGAAGAGGATGATTCTTGCCTTACAACATAGTGTTTTTCAGGGTTGAGTATTCCGGACCCAATTTGCCGTCAGAAACGGAGTTAAACCCCAGGATCTGTGTCTTACTACAAGCAAGAGTTCAGTTCTGGTAAACCCAGTGAAGTTTGGGCTCAAATGATTTTTCGCAGTTCAGGAACCCAACGCTATTCTCACAATTAACTAAAGAGCATTTATTTAAGTGAAGATGTGGTCTGTATCAGTTTCATAAGCAGAGTTGAACAACATATGGTAGGTATGAATAGGAAACACAGTTCTTTTTTTCATGGCATGCTCATGGTTCTTGCTGGATTTTAGACTCTGGAAAGAAGAGCTTGCTTCTTGTGTTATAACAGAGTGTGTTTCAGGGAAGAGAACTCTTGTCTGAATTTCCCTTCAGAAATGGAGTTAATCCCCAGGATCTGTGTCTTCCTAGAAGCAAGTGTTCATTTCTTGTAAACCCAGGGATTTTTGGACTTAAATGATTTTTCGAAGTTCAGCAACCCAAACTGATTCTCACTATTAACTAAAGAGCATTAATGTAAGAGGAGCTGTGGTTTGTATCAGTTTCATAAGCAGAGCTGAACTACATATGGTCCGTATGAGTAGGAAACCCAGTTCTTTTTTTCTGGGCATGCTCATGGTTCTTACTGTATTGGAGATGCTGGAAAGAAGAGGATGATGCTTGCCTTAAAACAGAGTGTTTTTCAGGGATGAGAATCTGGTCTGAATTGGCCTTTAGAAACGAAGTTAAAACCCAGGATCTGTGTCTTCCTACAAGCAAGAGTTCATTTCTGGTAAACCCAGGGATTTTTTGGCCCAAATGATTTTTCGCAGTTGAAGAACCCAACATGATTCCCACTATTAAATAAAGGGCATTTATGTAAGAGGAGCTGTGGTTTGTATCAGTTTCAAAAGCAGAGTTGAACTACATATGGTGTATCTGAGTAGGAAACACAGTTCTTTTTTTCAGGGCATGCTCACGGTTCTTGGTGTAATTTACACTCTAGAAAGAAGAGCTTGCTTCTTGCGTTAAAACAGAGTGTGTTTCAGGGATGAGACTCTGGTCTGAATTTCCCTTCTGTAACGGAGTTAAACCCCAGGATCTGTGTCTTCCTACAAGCAAGTGTTCATTTCTGGTAAACCAAGAGATTTTTCCGCTAAAATGACTTTAGACAGATCTAGAACACAACGCGATTATCACTTTTAACTAAAGAGCATTTATGTAAGAGGTGCTGTGGTTTGTATCAGTTTCATAACCAGAGTTGAACTACATATGGTCCGTCTGAATAGGAAACACAGTTCTTTTTTCTGGACATGCTCGTGTCTCTTACTATATTGGAGACACTGGAAAGAAGAGGATGATTCTTGCTTTAAAACAGAGTGTTTTTCAGGGTTGAGTATTCTGGTCCTAATTTGCTGTCAGAAACGGAGTTAAAACCCCAGGATCTTTGTCTTCCTACAAGCAAGAGTTCAGTTCTGGTAAAACAAGTGAATTTTGTGCTCAAATGATTTTTCGCAGTTCAGTAACCCAACGCTAATCTTACTATTATCTAAAGATCATTTATGTAAGAGGAGCTGTGGTTTGTATCAGTTTCATACGAAGAGTTGAACTACATATGGTCCGTATGAGTCGGAAACACAGTTCTTTTTTTCAGGGCATGCTCATGGTTCTTGCTGTATTGGTGATGCTGGAAAGAAGAGCTTGCTTCTTGCATTAAAACAGGGTGTGTTTCATGGATGAGAACTCTGGTGTGAATTTCCCTTCACAAACGGAGTTAACACCATGATCTTTGTCTTCCTACCAGCAAGAGTTCATTTCTGGTAAAAAAGTGAATTTTCGGCTGAAAAGATTTTTCGCAGTTCACGAACCCTATGCTATTCTCACTATTAACTAATGAGAATTTATGTAAGAGGAGCTGCGGTCTGTATCATTTCATAAGCAGAGTTGAACTACATATGATCCGTATTAGTAGGAAACACAGTTCTTTTTTTCTGGGCATGCTCACGGTTCTTACTGTATTGGAAACACTGGAAAGAAGAGGATGATTCTTGTCTTAAAACAGAGTGTTTTTCAGGGTTGAAAAGTCTGGTCTGAATTTGAGTTCATAAACGGAGTTAAACCCCATGATCTGTGTCTTACTACAAGCAAGAGTTCAGTTCTGGTAAACACAGTGAATTTTGGGCTCAAATGATTTTTCGCATTTCAGGAACCCAACGCTACTTTCTCTATTAACTAAAGAGCATTTCTGTAAGAGGAGCTGTGTTTTGTATCAGTTTCATAAGCAGAGTTGAACTACATATGGTCCGTCTGAGTAGGAAACGCAGTTCTGTTTTTCAGGGCATGCTCATGGTTCTTGCTGTATTTTAGAATCTGGAATGAAGAGCTTGCTTCTTGCGGTGTAACAGAGTTCGTTTCATGGATGAGAACACTGATCCAAATTTCCCTTCAGATACGGAGTTAAACCCCAGGATCTGTGTATTCCTACAAGCAAGTTCATTTCTGGTAAACACAGTGAATTTTGGGTTCAAATGATTTTTCGCAGTTCACGAACCCAACATGATTCTCATTATTAACTAAAGAGCATTTATTTAAGAGGAGCTGCGGTCTGTATCATTTCATAAGCAGAATTGAACTACATATGGTCCTTATGAGTAGGAAACACAGTTCATTTTTTGGGGGCATGCTCATGGTTCTTGCTGTATTTTAGACTCTAGAAAGAAGAGCTTGCTTCTTGCGTTTAAACAGAGTGTGTTTCAGGGATGAGAACTCTGGTCTGAATTTCCCTTCAGAAACGGAGTTAAACCCCAGGACCTATGTCTTCCTACAAGCAAGAGTTCATTTCTGGTTAACCCTGTGATTTTTGGCTCAAATTATTTTTCGCAGTTCACGAACCCAACCCGATTCTCAGTATTAACTAAAGTGCATTTATGTAAGAGGTGCTGTGGTTTGTATCATTTTCATAAGCAGAGTTGAACTACATATGGTCCGTATGAGTAGGAAACACAGTTCATTTTTTCAGGGCATGCTCATTGTTCTTGCTGTATTTAGAATCTGGAAAGAAGAGCTTACTTCTTGCGTTATAACAGAGTGTGTTTCAGGGATGAGAACTCTGGTCTGAATTTCCCTTCAAAAATGGAGTTAAACCCCATGATCTGTGTCTTCCTACAAGCAAGTGTTCATTTCTGGTAAACCAAGAGAATTTTCCAGTCAAATAAATTTAGACAGTTCTAGAACCCAACGCGATTCTCACTATTAACTAAAGAGCATTTATGTAAGAGGTGCCGTGGTTTGTGTCAGTTTCATAAGCAGAGTTGAACTACATATGGTCTTTATGAGTAGGAAACACAGTTCTTTCTTCAGGGCATTCTCATGATTCTTGCTCTATTTTAGACTCTGGAAAGAAGTGCTTGCTTCTTGCGTTATAACATAGTGTGTTTTAGGGATGAGAACTCTGGTCTCAATTTCCCTTGAGAAACAGAGTTAAACCCCAGTATCTGTGTCTTCCTACAAGCAAGAGTTCATTTCTGGTTAACCCAGTGAATTTTCGGCTCAAATGATTTTTCGCAGTTCCGGAACCCATCGCGATTCTCAGTATTAACTAAAGAGCATTTATGTAAGAGTAGCTGTGGTTTGTATCAGTTTCATAAGCAGAGTTGAACTACATATGGTCCTTATGAGTAGGAAACACAGTTCATTTTTTCAGGGCATACTCATTGTTCTTGCTGTGTTTTAGACTATGGAAAGAAGAGCTTGCTTCTTGCGTTATAACAGAGTGTGTTTCAGGGAAGAGAACTCTGGTCTGAATTTCCCTTCAGAAACGGAGTTAAACCCCAGGATCTGTGTCTTCCTACAAGCAATTGTTCATTTCTGGTAAACAAAGTGAATTTTGGGCTCAAATGATTTTTCGCAGTTCAGCAACCCAAACTGATTCTCACTATTACCTAAAGAGCATTAATGTAAGAGGAGCTGTGGTTTGTATCAGTTTCATAAGCAGAGTTGAACTACATATGGTCCGTATGAGTAGGAAACCCAGTTCTTTTTTTCTGGGCATGCTCATGGTTCTTACTGTATTGGAGACGCTGGAAAGAAGAGGATGATTCTTGCCGTAAAACAGAGTGTTTGTCAGGGTTGAAAAATCTGGTCTGAATTTGAGTTCATAAACGGTGTTAAACCCCAGGATCTGTGTCTTCCTACAAGCAAGTGTTCATTTCTGGTAAACCAAGAGAATTTTCCACTCAAATGACTTTAGACAGTTCTAGAACCAACGCGATTATCACTTTTATCTAAAGAGCATTAATGTAAGAGGAGCTGCGGTCTGTATCATTTCATAAGCCTAGTTGAACTACATATGGTCCATATGAGTAGGAAACACAGTTCATTTTTTTGGTGCATGCTCAAGGTTCTAACTGTATTGGAGACGCTGGAAAGAAGAGGATGATTCTTGCCTTAAAACAGAGTTTTTTTCACGGTTGAGAATTCTGATTTGAATTTGCCTTCATAAAAGGAGTTAAAACCCAGGATCTGAGTCTTACTACAAGCAAGAGTTCAGTTCTGGTAAACCTAGTGAATTTTGGGATCAATTGATATTTCGCAGCTCAGGAACCCAACGCTATTCTTACTATTAACTAAAGAGCATTTATTTAAGAAGAGCTGCGGTCTGTATCATTTCATAAGCAGAGTTGAACTACATATTTTCTGTATGAGTCGGAAACACAGTTCTTTTATTCTGGGCATGCTCATGTTTCTAACTATATTGGAAACGCTGGAAAGAATAGCTTCCTGCTTGCCTTAAAACAGAATGTTTTTCAGGGATGAGAACTCAGGTCTGAATTTTCCTTCAGAAACTGAGTGAAAACCCAGGATCAGTGTCTTCCTACAACCAACAGTTCATTTCTGGTAAACCCAGTGATATTTTGGCCCAAATGATTTTTCTCAGTTAAAGAACCCAACATGATTCTCACTATTAACTAAAGAGCATTTATGTAAGAGGAGCTGTGGTTTGTATCAGTTAAATAAGCAGAGTTGAACTACATAGGGTCTGTCTGAGTAGGAAACACAGTTCTTTTTTTCAGGGCATGCTCATGGTTCTTGCTGTATTTTAGACTCTAGAAAGAAGAGCTTGCTCCTTGCGTTAAAACATAGTGTGTTTCAGGGATGAGAACTCTGGTCTGAATTTCCCTACAGAAACGGAATTTAAACCCCAGGATCTGTGTCTTCCTACAAGCAAGTGTTCATTTCTGGTTAACCCTGTGATTTTTGGCTCAAATGATTTTTCGCAGTTCACGAACCCAACGCGATTCTCAGTATTAACTAAAGAGCATTTATGTAAGAGGTGCTGTGGTTTGTACCAGTTTCATAAGCAGAGATGAACTACATATGGTCTGTAAGAGTAGGAAACACAGTTCATTTTTTCAGTGCATGCTCATTGTTCTTGCTGTATTTTAGAAACTGGAAAGAAGAGCTTACTACTTGCGTTATAACAGAATGTGTTTCAGGGATGAGAACTCTGGTCTGAATTTCCCTTCAAAAATGGAGTTAAACCCCAGGATCTGTGTCTTCCGACAAGCAGGTGTTCATTTCTGGTAAACAAAGTGAATTTTGGGCTCAAATGATTTTTCACAGTTCAGCAACCCAAACCGATTCTCACTATTAACTAAAGAGCATTAATGAAAGAGGAGCTGTGGTTTGTATCAGTTTCATAAGCAGAGTTGAACTACATATGGTCCGTATGAGTAGGACTCCCAGTTCTTTTTTTCTGGGCATGCTCATGGTTCCTACTGTATTGGAGACGCTGGAAAGCAGAGGATGTTTCTTGCCTTAAAACAGAGTTTTTTTCAGGGATGAGAATCTGGTCTGAATTTCCCTTCAGAAATGGAGTTAAACCCCAGGATCTGTGTCTTCCTACAAGCAAGTGTTCATTTCTGGTAAAACAAGACAATTTACTGCTCAAATGACTTCAGAAAGTTCTAGAACCCAACATGATTATCACTTTTAACTGAAGAGCATTTATGTAAGGGGAGCCGTGGTTTGTATGAGTTTCAAAAGCAGAGTTGAACTACATATGGTCCGTCTGAGTAGGAAACACAGTTCTTTTTTTCACGGCATGCTCATGGTTCTTGCTGTATTTTAGACTCTGGAAAGAAGAGCTTGCTTCTTGTGTTATAACAGAGTGTGTTTCAGGGAAGAGAACTCTGGTCTGAATTTCCCTTCAGAAACGGAGTTAAACCCCAGGATCTGTGTCTTCCTACAAGCAAATGTTCATTTCTGGTAAACAAAGTGAATTTTGGGCTCAAATGATTTTTCGCAGTTCAGCAACCCAAACTGATTCTCACTATTAACTAAAGAGCATTAATGTAAGAGGAGCTGTGGTTTGTATCAGTTTCATAAGAGGAGTTGAACTACATATGGAACGTATGAGTAGAAAACACAGTTCTTTTTTCTGGACATGCTCATGTTTCTTACTATATTGGAGACACTGGAAAGAAGAGGATGATTCTTGCCTTAACACAGAGTGTTTTTCAGGGTTGAGTACTCTGGTCCTAATTTGCTGTCAGAAACAGAGTTAAACCCCAGGATCTGTGTCTTCCTACAAGCAAGAGTTCAGTTCTGGTAAAAGCAGTGAATTTTGGGCTCAAATGACTTTCGCAGTTCAGTAACCCAACGCTAATCTTACTATTAACTAAAGATCATTTATGTAAGAGGAGCTGTGGTTTGTATCAGTTTCATAAGAAGAGTTGAACTACATATGGTCCGTATGAGTCGGAAACACAGTTCTTTTTTTCAGGGCATGCTCATGGTTCTTGCTGTATTGGTGAAGCTGGAAAGAAGAGCTTGCTTCTTGAATTAAAACTGGGTGTGTTTCATGGATGAGAACTCTGGTGTGAATTTCCCTTCACAAACGGAGTTAAACACCATGATCTTTGTCTTCCTACCAGCAAGAGTTCATTTCTGGTAAACCAAGTGAATTTTCGGCTCAAAAGATTTTTCGCAGTTCACGAACCCTACGCTATTCTCACTATTAACTAATGAGAATTTATGTAAGAGGAGCTGTGGTCTGTATCATTTCATAAGCAGAGTTTAACTACATATGGTCAGTATTAGTAGGAAACACAGTTCTTTTTTTCTGGGCATGCTCACTGTTATTACTGTATTGGAGACCTTGGAAAGAAGAGGATGATTCTTGTCTTAAAACAGAGTGTTTTTCAGGGTTGAAAAATCTGGTCTGAATTTGAGTTCATAAACGGTGTTAAACCCCAGGATCTGTGTCTTCCTACAAGCAAGTGTTCATTTCTGGTAAACCAAGAGAATTTTCCGCTCAAATGACTTTAGACAGTTCTAGAACCCAACGCGATTATCACTTTTAGCTAAAGAGCATTAATGTAAGAGGAGCTGCGGTCTGTATCATTTCATAAGCCTAGTTGAACTACATATGGTCCGTATGAGTAGGAAACACAGTTCATTTTTTTTTGGGCATGCTCATGGTTCTTACTGTATTGGAGACGCTGGAAAGAAGAGGATGATTCTTGCCTTAAAACAGAGTTTTTTTCACGGTTGAGAATTCTGATCTGAATTTGCCTTCATAAATGGAGTTAAACCCCAGGATCTGAGTCTTACTACAAGCAAGAGTTCAGTTCTGGTAAACCCAGTGAATTTTGGGATCAATTGATATTTCGCAGTTCAGGAACCCAACGCCATTCTTACTATTAACTAAAGAGCATTTATTTAAGAGGAGCTGCGGTCTGTATCATTTCATAAGCAGAGTTGAACTACATATTTTCTGTATGAGTCGGAAACACAGTTCTTTTATTCTGGGCATGCTCATGTTTCTTACTATATTGGAAACGCTGGAAAGAATAGCTTCCTGCTTGCCTTAAAACAGAGTGTTTTTCAGGGATGAGAACTCAGGTCTGAATTTTCCTTCAGAAACGGAGTGAAAACCCAGGCTCAGTGTCTTCCTACAACCCAGAGTTCATTTCTGGTAAACCCAGTGATTTTTTGGCCCAAATGATTTTTCGCAGTTAAAGAACCCAACATGATTCTCACTATTAACTAAAGAGCATTTATGTAAGAGGTGCTGTGGTTTGTACCAGTTTCATAAGCAGAGTTGAACTACATATGGTCTGTAAGAGTAGGAAACACAGTTCATTTTTTCAGGGCATGCTCATTGTTCTTGCTGTATTTTAGAAACTGGAAAGAAGAGCTTACTACTTGCGTTATAACAGAATGTGTTTCAGGGATGAGAACTTTGGTCTGAATTTCCCTTCAAAAATGGAGTTAAACCCCAGGATCTGTGTCTTCCGACA
Source organism: Onychomys leucogaster (assembly GCA_949786385.1). Taxonomy (NCBI): domain Eukaryota; kingdom Metazoa; phylum Chordata; class Mammalia; order Rodentia; family Cricetidae; genus Onychomys; species Onychomys leucogaster. The sequence goes on along the minus strand of CATKUP010000218.1, from coordinate 37,084 downwards.
AGCAAGTGTTCATTTCTGGTAAACAAAGTGAATTTTGGGCTCAAATGATTTTTCACAGTTCAGCAACCCAAACCGGTTCTCACTATTAACTAAAGAGCATTAATGAAAGAGGAGCTGTGGTTTGTATCAGTTTCATAAGCAGAGTTGAACTACATATGGTCCGTATGAGTAGGACACCCAGTTCTTTTTTTCTGGGCATGCTCATGGTTCTTACTGTATTGGAGACGCTGGAAAGCAGAGGATGATTCTTGCCTTAAAACAGAGTTTTTTTCAGGGATGAGAATCTGGTCTGAATTTCCCTTCAGAAATGGAGTTAAACCCCAGGATCTGTGTCTTCCTACAAGCAAGTGTTCACTTCTTGGAAAACAAGAGAATTACTGCTCAAATGACTTTAGAAAGTTCTAGAACCCAACACGATTATCACTTTTAACTGAAGAGCATTTATGTAAGGGGAGCCGTGGTTTGTATCAGTTTCATAAGCAGAGTTGAACTACATATGGTCCGTCTGAGTAGGAAACACAGTTCTTTTTTTCACGGCATGCTCATGGTTCTTGCTGTATTTTAAACTCTGGAAAGAAGAGCTTGCTTCTTGTGTTATAACAGAGTGTGTTTCAGGGAAGAGAACTCTGGTCTGAATTTCCCTTCAGAAACGGAGTTAAACCCCAGGATCTGTGTCTTCCTACAAGCAAGTGTTCATTTCTGGTAAACAAAGTGAATTTTGGGTTCAAATGATTTTTCGCAGTTCAGCAACCCAAACTGATTCTCACTATTAACTAAAGAGCATTAATGTAAGAGGAGCTGTGGTTTGTATCAGTTTCTTAAGAGGAGTTGAACTACATATGGAACGTATGAGTAGAAAACACAGTTCTTTTTTCTGGACATGCTCATGTTTCTTACTATATTGGAGACACTGGAAAGAAGAGGATGATTCTTGCCTTAACACAGAGTGTTTTTCAGGGTTGAGTACTCTGGTCCTAATTTGCTGTCAGAAACAGAGTTAAACCCCAGGATCTGTGTCTTCCTACAAGCAAGAGTTCACTTCTGGTAAAAGCAGTGAATTTTGGGCTCAAATGACTTTCGCAGTTCAGTAACCCAACGCTAATCTTACTATTAACTAAAGATCATTTATGTAAGAGGAGCTGTGGTTCGTATCAGTTTCAAAGAAGAGTTGAACTACATATGGTCCGTATGTGTCGGAAACACAGTTCTTTTTTTCAGGGCATGCTCATGGTTCTTGCTGTATTGGTGAAGCTGGAAAGAAGAGCTTGCTTCTTGAATTAAAACTGGGTGTGTTTCATGGATGAGAACTCTGGTGTGAATTTCCCTTCACAAACAGAGTTAAACACGATGATGTTTGTCTTCCTACCAGCAAGAGTTCATTTCTGGTAAACCAAGTGAATTTTCGGCTCAAAAGATTTTTTGCAGTTCACGAACCCTACGCTATTCTCACTATTAACTAATGAGAATTTATGTAAGAGGAGCTGGGGTCTATATCATTTCATAAGCAGAGTTGAACTCCATATGGTCCATATTAGTAGGAAACACAGTTCTTTTTTTCTGGGCATGCTCACTGTTATTACTGTATTGGAGTCCTTGGAAAGAAGAGGATGATTCTTGTCTTAAAACAGAGTGTTTGTCAGGGTTGAAAAATCTGGTCTGAATTTGAGTTAATAAATGGTGTTAAACCCCAGGATCTGTGTCTTCCTACAAGCAAATGTTCATTTCTGGTAAACCAAGACAATTTTCCGCTCAAATGACATTAGACAGTTCTAGAACCCAACGCGATTATCACTTTTAACTAAAGAGCATTAATGCAAGAGGAGCTTCGGTCTGTATCATTTCATAAGCCTAGTTGAACTACATATGGTCCATATGAGTAGGAAACACAGTTCATTTTTTTTGGGCATGCTCATGGTTCTTACTGTATTGGAGACGCTGGAAAGAAGAGGATGATTCTTGCCTTAAAACAGAGTGTTTTTCAGGGATGAGAACTCTGGTCTGAATTTCCCTCAGAAACGGAGTTAAACCCCAGGATCTGTTTCTTCCTACAAGCAAGTGTTCATTTCTGGTAAACCAAGTGAATTTTCGGCTCAAATGAGTTTACACAGTTCTAGAACCCAACGCGATTATCACTATTAACTAAAGAGCATTTATGTAAGAGGAGCTGTGGTTTGTATCAGTTTCATAAGCAGAGTTGAACTACATATGGTCCGTCTGAGTAGGAAACATGGTTATTTTTTTTCAGGGAGTGCTCATATTTCTTGCTGTTTTTTAGAATCTGGAAAGAAGAGCTTGCTTCTTGTGTTAAAATAGAGTGTGTTTCCAGGATGAGAACACTGGTCTGAATTTCCCTTCAGAAACGGAGTTAAACCCCAGGATCTGTGTCTTCCTACAAGCAAGAGTTCATTTCTGGTAAACTTAGAGAATTTTCGGCTCAAATGATTTTACACAGTTCTAGAACACAACACGATTATCACTATTAACTAAAGAGCATTTATGTAAGAGGAGCTGTGGTGTGTATCAGTTTCATAAGCAGAGTTGAACTACATATGGTCTGCATCACTTGGAAACACAGTTCTTTATTTCTGGGCATGCTCGTGTTTGTTACTATATTGGAGACGCTGGAAAGAAGAGGATGATTCTTGCCTAAAACAGAGTGTTTTTAAGGGATGAGAACTCTGTTCTGAATTTGCCTTCAGAAACGGAGTTAAACCCCAGAATCAGTGTCTTCCTACAAGCAAGAGTTCATTGCTGGTAAACCCAGTGAATTTTGGGCTCAAATGATTTTTCACAGTTTACGAACCCAAGATGATTCTCACTATTAACTAAAGAGCATTTATGTAAGAGGAGCTTCGGTCTGTATCATTTCATAGGCAGAGATGAACTACATATGGTCCATATGAGTAGGAAACACAGTTCTTTTTTTCTGGGCATGCTCACGGTTCTTACTGTATTGTAGACGCTGGAAAGAAGAGGATGATTCTTGCCTTAAAACAGAGTGATTTTCAGGGTTGATAATTATGGTCTGAATTTGGCTTCATAAACGGAATTAAACCCCAGGATATGTGTCTTACTACAAGCAAGAGTTCAGTTCTGGTAAACCCAATGAATTTTGGGCTCAAAAATTATTTGTAGTTCAGGAACCAAACGCTATTTTCACTATTAACTAATGGGCATTTATGTAAGAGGAGCTGGGGTTTGTAGCAGTTTAATAAGCAGAGTTGACCTACATATGGTCCGTCTGAGTAGGAAACACAGTTCTTTTTTTATGGGCATGCTCATGTTTCTTACTATATTGGAGACGCTGGAAAGAAGAGGATGATTCTTGCCTTAAAACTGAGTGTGTTTCAGGGATGAGAACTCTGGTCTGAATTTGTCTTCAGAAAAGGAGTTAAACCCCAGGATAAGTGTATTCCTACAAGCAAGAGTTCAGTTCTGGTAATCCCAGTGATTTTTGGGCTCAAATATTTTTCCGCAGTTCAGAAACCCTATGCTATACTCAGTACTAACTAAAGAGCATTTATGTAAGAGGAGCTGTGGTCTGTACTGTTTCATAAATAGAGTTCAACTACATATGGCCCGTATGAATAGGAAACACAGTTCTTTTTTCAGGGCATGCTCATGGTTCTTGCTGTATTTTAGACTCTAGAAAGAAGAGCTTGCTTCTTGCGTTAAAACAGAGTGTGTTTCAGGGATGAGAACTCTGGTCTGAATTTGCCTTCAGAAATGGAGTTAAACCCCAGGATAAGTGTCTTCCTACAAGCAAGAGTTCAGTTCTGGTAATCCCAGTGATTTTTGGGCTCAAATGAAGTTTTCGCAGTGCAGGACCCCTATGCAATTCTCACTATTAACTAAAGAGCATTTAAGTAATAGGAGCTGCGGTCTGTATCATTTCATAAGCAGACTTGAACTACATATGGTCCGTAGGGGTAGGAAACACAGTTCTTTTTTTCTGGGCATGCTCACGGTTCTTACTGTATTGTAGACGCTGGAAAGAAGAGGATGATTCTTGCCTTAAAACAGAGTGTTTTTCAGGGTTGAGAATTCTGGTCTGAATTTGTCTTCATAAACGGAGTTAAACCACAGGGTCTGTGTCTTACTACAAGCAAGAGTTCAGTTCTGGTAAACCCAGTGAATTTTGGGCTCAAATGATTATTTGTAGTTCAGGAACCAAACGCTATTTTCACTATTAACTAAAGAGCATTTATGTAAGAGGAGCTGTGGTTTTTATCCGTTTCATAAGTAGAGTCGAACTACATATGGTCCGTCTGAGTAGGAAACACAGTTATTTTTTTCAGGGCATGCTCATGGTTCTTGCTGTATTATAGACTCTGGAAAGAAGAGCTTGCTTCTTGCGTTAAAACAGAGTGTGTTTCATGGATGAGAACATGGGTCTGAATTTCCCTTCAGAAACGGAGTTAATCCCCGGGATCTGTGTCTTCCTACAAGCAAGAGTTCATTTATGGTAAACCCAGTGAATTTTGGGCTCAAATGATTTTTCACAGTTCACGAACCCAAGATGATTCTCACTATTAACTAAAGAGCATTTATGTAAGAGGAGACGTGATTTTTATCAGTTTCATAAACAGAGTTGAAGTACATATTGTCCTTATGAGTAGGAAACACAGTTAATTTTTTTAGGGCATGCTAATGGTTCTTGCTGTATTTTAGATTCTGGAAAGAAGAGCTTGCTTCTTGCGTTATAACAGAGTGTGTTTTAGGGATGAGAACAATGGTCTGACTTTGTCTTCATAAACGGAGTTAAACCCCAGGATCTGTGTCTTCCTACAAGCGAGAGTTCATTTCTGTTAAACCCAGTGAATTTTGGGCTCAAATGAGTTTGCACAGTTCTAGAATCCAACGCGATTATCACTATTAACTAAAGAGCATTTATGTAAGAGGAGCTTCGGTCTGTATCATTTCATCAGCAGAGTTGAACTCCATATGATCCGTATGAGTAGGAAACACAGTTCTTTTTTTCTGGGCATGCTCATGCTTCTTGCTGTATTTTAGACTCTGGAAAGAAGAGCTTGCTTCTTGGGTTAAAACAGAGTGTGTTTCATGGATGAGAACACGGGTCTGAATTTCCCTTCAGAAATGGACTTAAACCACAGGATAAGTGTCTTCCTACAAGCAAGAGTTCAGTTCTGGGAATCCCAGTGATTTTGGGCTCAAATGATGTTTTCGCAGTTCAGGAACCCAACGCTATTCTCATTATTAACTAAAGAGCATTTATGTAAGAGGAGCTGTGGTTTGTATCAGTTTCATAAGCAGGGATGAACTATATATGGTCTGCATTACTCGGAAACACAGTTCATTATTTCTGGGCATGCTCATGTTTGTTACTATATGGGAGACCCTGGAAAGAAGAGGATGATTCTTGCCTTAAAACAGAGTGTTTTTCAGGTATGAGAACTCTGGTCTGAATTTGCCTTCAGAATTGGAGATAAACCCCAGAATCAGTGTCTTCCTTCAAGCTAGAGTTCATTTCTGGAAAACCCAGTGAATTTTGGGCTCAAATGATTTTTCGCAGTTCAGGTACCCAACGCGATTCTCAATATTAACTAAAGAGCATTTATGTAAGAGGAGCCGTGGTTTTTATCAGTTTCATAAACAGAGTTGAAGTACATATGGTCCTTATGAGTAGGAAACACAGTTATTATTTTCAGGGCATGCTCATGTTTCTTGCTGTATTTTAGATTCTGGAAAGAAGAGCTTGCTTCTTCCGTTATAACAGAGTGTGTTTCAGGGATGAGAACACTGGTCTGACTTTGTCTTCATAAACGGAGTTAAACCCCAGGATCTGTGTCTTCCTACAAGCTAGAGTTAAATTCTGGTAAACCCAGTGAATTTGGGGCTCAAATGATTTTCACAGTTCAGGAACCCAACGCTATTCTCACTATTAAATAAAGAGCATTTATGTAAGAGGAAGTGTGGTCTGTATCAGTTTCATAAGTAGAGTTGAACTACATATGGTCCTTATGAATAGGAAACACAATTCTTTTTTATGGGCATGCTCATGTTTGTTTCTATATTGGAGACGCTGGATAGAAGAGGACGATTCTTGCCTTAAAACAGAGTGTTTTTCAGGGATGAGAACTCTGGTCTGAATTTGCCTTCAGAAACGGAGTTAAACCCCAGGATAAGTGTCTTCCTACAAGCAAGAGTTCAGTTCTGGTAATCCCAGTGATTTTTGGGCTCAAATGATGTTTTCGCAGTGTAGGACCCCTATGCAATTCTCACTATTAACTAAAGAGCATTTAAGTAATAGGAGCTGCGGTCTGTATCATTTCATAAGCAGAGTTGAACTACATATGGTCCGTAGGGGTAGGAAACACAGTTCTTTTTTTCTGGGCATGCTCACGGTTCTTACAGAATTGGAGACGCTCGAAAGAAGAGGATGATTCTTGCCTTAAAACAGAGTGTTTTTCAGGGTTGAGAATTCTGGTCTGAATTTGTCTTCATAAACGGAGTTAAACCACAGGGTCTGTGTCTTACTACAAGCAAGAGTTCAGTTCTGGTAAACCCTGTGAATTTTGGGCTCAAATGATTATTTGTAGTTCAGGAACCAAACGCTATTTTCACTATTAACTAAAGAGCATTTATGTAAGAGGAGCTGTGGTTTGTATCAGTTTCATAAGCAGAGTTGAAATACATATGGTCCGTCTGAGTAGGAAACAAAGTTCTTTTTTTCAGGGCATGCTCATGGTTCTTGCTGTATTTTAGACTCTGGAAAGAAGAGCTTGCTTCTTGCGTTAAAACAGAGTGTGTTTCATGGATGAGAACATGGGTCTGAATTTCCCTTCAGAAACGGAGTTAATCCCCGGGATCTGTGTCTTCCTACAAGCAAGAGTTCATTTATGGTAAACCCAGTGAATTTTGGGCTCAAATGATTTTTCACAGTTCACGAACCCAAGATGATTCTCACTATTAACTAAAGAGCATTTATATAAGAGGAGATGTGGTTTTTATCAGTTTCACAAACAGAGTTGAACTACATATGGTCCGTATGAGTAGGAAACACAGTGCTTTTTTTATGGGCATGCTCATGTTTCTTACTATATTGGAGACGCTGGAAAGAAGAGGATGATTCTTGCCTTAAAACAGAGTGTGTTTCAGGGATGAGAACTCTAGTCTGAATTTGTCTTCAGAAAAGCAGTTAAACCCCAGGATAAGTGTCTTCCTACAAGCAAGAGTTCAGTTCTGGTAATCCCAGTGGTTTTTGGGCTCAAATGGTTTTTCGCAGTTCAGAAACCCTATGCTATTCTCAGTATTAACAAAGATCATTTATGTAAGAGGACCTGTGGTCTGTATCAGTTTCATAATCAGAGTTGAACTACATATGGTCTGTATGAATAGGAAACACAGTTCTTTTTTCAGGGCATGCTCATGGTTCTTGCTGTATTTTAGACTCTAGAAAGAAGAGCTTGCTTCTTGCATTAAAACTGAATGTGTTTCAGGGATGAGAACTCTGGTCTGAATTTCCCTTCAGAAACGGAGTTAAACCCCAGGATCTGTGTTTTCCTACATGCAAGTGTTCATTTCTGGTAAACCAAGTGAATTTTCACTCAAATGAGTTTACACAGTTCTAGAACCCAACGCGATTATCACTATTAACTAAAGAGCATTTATGTAAGAGGAGCTTCGGTCTGTATCATTTCATAAGCAGAGTTGAACTACATATGGTCCGTATGAGTAGGAAACACAGTTCTTTTTTTCTGGGCATGCTCACGGTTCTTACTGTATTGGAGACGCTGGAAAGAAGAGGATGATTCTTGCCTTAAAACAGAGTGTTTTTCAGGGTTGAGAATTCTGGTCGGAATTTGCCTTCAGAAACGGAGTTATACCCCAGGATAAGTGTCTTCCTACAAGCAAGAGTTCAGTTCTGGGAATCCCAGAGATTTTGAGCTCAAATGATGTTTTCGCAGTTCAGGAACCCAACGCTATTCTCACTATTAACTAAAGAGCATTTATGTAAGAGGAGTTGTTGTTTGTATCAGTTTCATAAGCAGAGTTGAACTACATATGGTCCGTCTGATTAGGAAACAAAGTTCTTTTTTTCAGGGCATGCTCATGTTTCTTGCTGTATTTTAGACTCTGGAAAGAAGAGCTTGCTTCTTGCGTTAAAACAGAGTGTGTTTTTGGATGAGAACACGGGTCTGAATTTCCCTTCAGAAATGGAGTTAATCCCCAGGATCTGTGTCTTCCTACAAGCAAGAGTTCATTTCTGGTAAACCCAGTGAATTTTGGGCTCAAATGATTTTTCGCAGTTCATGAACCCTGCGCTATTCTCACTATAACTAAAGAGCATTTACGTAAGAGGAGCTGTGGTTTGTATCAGTTTCATAAGTAGAGTTGAACTACATATGGTCTGCATCACTCAGAAACACAGTTCTTTATTTCTGGGCATGCTCATGTTTGTTACTATATTGGAGACGCCAGAAAGAAGAGGATGATTCTTGCCTAAAACAGAGTGTTTTTCAGGGATGAGAACTCTGGTCTGAATTTGCCTTCAGAAACGGAGTTAAACCCCAGAATCAGTGTCTTCCTACAAGCAAGAGTTCATTTCTGGTAAACCCAGTGAATTTTGGGCTCAAATGATTTTTCACAGTTTACGAACCCAAGATGATTCTCACTATCAACTAAAGAGCATTTATGTAAGAGGAGCAGTGGTTTTTATCAGTTTCATAAACACAGTTGAAGTACATGTGGTCCTTATGAGTAGGAAACACAGGTATTTTTTTTACGGCATGCTCATGGTTCTTGCTGTATTTTAGATTCTGGAAAGAAGAGCTTGCTTCTTGCATTATAACAGAGTGTGATTTAGGGATGAGAACAATGGTCTGACTTTGTCTTCATAAACGGAGTTAAACCCCAGGATCTGTGTCTTCCTACAAGCGAGAGTTCATTTCTGGTAAACCCAGTGAATTTTGGGCTCAAATGAGTTTACACAGTTCTAGAACCCAACGCGATTATCACTATTAATTAAAGAGCATTTATGTAAGAGGAGCTTCGGTCTGTATCATTTCATAAGCAGAGTTGAACTACATATGGTCCGTATGAGTAGGAAACACAGTTCTTTTTTTCTGGGCATGCTCATGGTTCTTACTGTATTGGAGACGCTGGAAAGAAGAGGATCATTCTTGCCTTAAAACAGAGTGTTTTTCAGGGTTGAGAATTCTGGTCTGAATTTGTCTTCATAAACGGAGTTAAACCCCAGGATCTGCGTCTCACTACAAGCAAGAGTTCAGTTCTAGAAAACCCAGTGAATTTTGGGCACAAATGATTGTTCGTAGTTCAGGAACCCAACGCTATTCTCACTATTAACTAAAGAGCATTTATGTAAGAGGAGCTGTGGTTTGTATCAGTTTCATAAGTAGAGTTGAACTACATATGGTCTGCATCACTCAGAAACACAGTTCTTTATTTCTGGGAATGCTCATGTTTGTTACTATATTGGAGACGCTGGAAAGAAGAGGATGATTCTTGCCTAAAACAGAGTGTTTTTCAGGGATGAGAACTCTGGTCTGAATTTGCCTTCAGAAACGGAGTTAAACCCCAGAATAAGTGTCTTCCTACAAGCAAGAGTTCATTTCTGGTAAACCCAGTGAATTTTGGGCTCAAATGATTTTTCACAGTTTACGAACCCAAGATGATTCTCACTATCAACTAAAGAGCATTTATGTAAGAGGAGCAGTGGTTTTTATCAGTTTCATAAACACAGTTGAAGTACATGTGGTCTTTATGAGTAGGAAACACAGGTATTTTTTTTACGGCATGCTCATGGTTCTTGCTGTATTTTAGATTCTGGACAGAAGAGCTTGCTTCTTGCGTTATAACAGAGTGTGATTTAGGGATGAGAACAATGGTCTGACTTTGTCTTCATAAACGGAGTTAAACCCCAGGATCTGTGTCTTCCTACAAGCGAGAGTTCATTTCTGGTAAACCCAGTGAATTTTGGGCTCAAATGAGTTTACACAGTTCTAGAACCCAACGCGATTATCACTATTAATTAAAGAGCATTTATGTAAGAGGAGCTTCGGTCTGTATCATTTCATAAGCAGAGTTGAACTACATATGGTCCGTATGAGTAGGAAACACAGTTCTTTTTTCTGGGCATGCTCACGGTTCTTACTGTATTGGAGACGCTGGAAAGAAGAGGATAATTCTTGCCTTAAAACAGAGTGTTTTTCAGGGTTGAGAATTCTGGTCTGAATTTGTCTTCATAAACGGAGTTAAACCCCAGGATCTGCGTCTCACTACAAGCAAGAGTTCAGTTCTAGAAAACCCAGTGAATTTTGGGCACAAATGATTATTCATAGTTCAGGAACCCAACGCTATTTTCACTATTAACTTAAGAGCATTTATGTAAGAGGAGCTATGGTTTGTATCAGTTTCATAAGCAGAGTTGAACTAAATATGGTCTGTCTGAGTAGGAAACACAGTTCTTTTTTTTCACGGCATGCTCATGGTTCTTGCTGTATTTTAGCCTCTGGAAAGAAAGCTTGCATCTTGCGTTAAAACAGAGTGTGTTTCATGGATGAGAACACGGGTCTGAATTTCCCTTCAGAAATGGAGTTAATCCCCAGGATTTGTGTCTTCATACAAGCAAGAGTTCATTTCTGGTAAAACCAGTGAATTTTGGGCTCAAATGATTTTTGGCAGTTCACGAACCCTACGCTATTCTCACTATTCACTAAAGAGCATTTATTTAGGAGGAGCTGTAGTTTGTATCAGTTTCATAAGCAGAGTTGAACTATATATGGTCTGCATTACTCGGAAACACAGTTCATTATTTCTGGGCATGCTCATGTTTGTTACTATATGGGAGACCCTGGAAAGAAGAGGATGATTCTTGCCTTAAAACAGAGTGTTTTTCAGGGATGAGAACTCTGGTCTGAATTTGCCTTCAGAATCGGAGATAAACCCCAGAATCAGTGTCTTCCTTCAAGCTAGAGTTCATTTCTGGAAAACCCAGTGAGTTTTAGGCTCAAATGATTTTTCGCAGTTCAGGTACCCAACGCGATTCTCAATATTAACTAAAGAGCATTTATGTAAGAGGAAGTGTGGTCTGTATCAGTTTCATAAGTAGAGTTGAACTACATATGGTCCGTAGGGGTAGGAAACACAGTTCTTTTTTATGGGCATGCTCATGTTTGTTTCTATATTGGAGACGCTGGATAGAAGAGGATGATTCTTGCCTTAAAACAGATTGTTTTTCAGGGATGAGAACTCTGGTCTGAATTTGCCTTCAGAAACGGAGTTAAAGCCCAGGATAAGGTCTTCCTACAAGCAAGAGTTCTGTTCTGGTAATCCCAGTGATTTTTGGGCTCAAATGATGTTTTCGCAGTTCAGGACCCCTATGCTATTCTCACTATTAACTAAAGAGCATTTATGTAAAAGGAGCTGCGGTCTGTATCATTTCATAAGCAGAGTTGAACTACATATGGTCCGTAGGGGTAGGAAACACAGTTCTTTTTTTCTGGGCATGCTCACGGTTCTTACTGTATTGGAGACGCTGGAAAGAAGAGGATGATTCTTGCCTTAACACAGAGTGTTTTTCAGGGTTGAGTATTCCGGTCTGAATTTGTCTTCATAAACGGAGTTAAACCACAGGATCTGTGTCTTACTACAAGCAAGAGTTCAGTTCTGGTAAACCCAGTGAATTTTGGGCTCAAATGATTATTTGTAGTTCAGGAACCAAACGCGATTCTCACTAATAACTATAGAGCATATATGTAAGAGGAGCTGTGGTCTGTATCAGTTTCATAAGCAGAGTTGAACTACATATGGTCCGTATGAATAGGAAACACAGTTCTTTTTTCAGGGCATGCTCATGGTTCTTGCTGTATTTTAGACTCTAGAAAGAAGAGCTTGCTTCTTGCGTTAAAACTGAGTGTGTTTAAGGGATGAGAACTCTGGTCTGAATTTCCCTTCAGAAATGGAGTTAAACGACAGGATCTGTATCTTCCTACAAGCAAGTGTTCATTTCTGGTAAACCAAGTGAATTTTCTGCTCAAATGAGTTTACACAGTTCTAGAACCCAACGCAATTATCACTATTAATTAAAGAGCATTTATATAAGAGGAGCTGTGGTTTTTATCAGTTTCATAAACACAGTTGAAGTACATATGGTCGTTATGAGTAGGAAACACAGGTATTTTTTTTAGGGCATGCTCATGGTTCTTGCTGTATTTTAGATTCTGGAAAGAAGAGCTTGCTTCTTGCGTTATAACAGAGTGTGATTTAGGGATGAGAACAATGGTCTGACTTTGTCTTCATAAACGGAGTTAAACCCCAGGATCTGTGTCTTCCTACAAGCGAGAGTTCATTTCTGGTAAACCCAGTGAATTTTGGGCTCAAATGAGTTTACACAGTTCTAGAACCCAACGCGATTATCACTATTAACTAAAGAGCATTTATGTAAGAGGAGCTTCGGTCTGTATCATTTCATAATCAGAGTTGAACTACATATGGTCCGTATGAGTAGGAAACACAGTTCTTTTTTTCTGGGCATGCTCATGGTTCTTACTGTATTGGAGACGCTGGAAAGAAGAGGATAATTCTTGCCTTAAAACAGAGTGATTTTCAGGGTTGAGAATTCTGGTCTGGATTTGTCTTCATAAACGGGGTTAAACCCCAGGATCTGCGTCTTACTACAAGCAAGAGTTCAGTTCTCGAAAACCGAGTGTATTTTGGCACAAATGATTATTCGCAGTTCAGGAACCCAACGCTATTTTCACTATTAACTTAAGAGCATTTTTGTAAGAGGAGCTATGGTTTGTATCAGTTTCATAAGCAGAGTTGAACTAAATATGGTCTGTCTGAGTAGGAAACACAGTTCTTTTTTTTCACGGCATGCTCATGGTTCTTGCTGTATTTTAGCCTCTGGAAAGAAAGCTTGCATCTTGCGTTAAAACAGAGTGTGTTTCATGGATGAGAACACGGGTCTGAATCTCCCTTCAGAAACGGAGTAAATCCCCAGGATCTGTGTCTTCCTACAAGCAAGAGTTCATTTCTGGTAAACCCAGTGAATTTTGGGCTCAAATGATTTTTCGCATTTCACGAACCCTACACTATTCTCACTAATAGCTAAAGAGCATTTATGTAAGAGGACCTGTGGTTTGTATCAGTTTCATAAGCAGAGTTGAACTACATATGGTCTGTATTACTCGGAAACACAGTTCTTTTTGTCTGGGCATGCTCATGTTTGTTTCTATATTGGAGACGCTGGATAGAAGAGGATGATTCTTGCCTTAAAACAGATTGTTTTTCAGGGATGAGAACTCTGGTCTGAATTTGCCTTCAGAAACGGAGTTAAAGCCCAGGATAAGGTCTTCCTACAAGCAAGAGTTCTGTTCTGGTAATCCCAGTGATTTTTGGGCTCAAATGATGTTTTCGCAGTTCAGGACCCCTATGCTATTCTCACTATTAACTAAAGAGCATTTATGTAAAAGGAGCTGCGGTCTGTATCATTTCATAAGCAGAGTTGAACTACATATGGTCCGTAGGGGTAGGAAACACAGTTCTTTTTTTCTGGGCATGCTCACGGTTCTTACTGTATTGGAGACGCTGGAAAGAAGAGGATGATTCTTGCCTTAACACAGAGTGTTTTTCAGGGTTGAGTATTCCGGTCTGAATTTGTCTTCATAAACGGAGTTAAACCACAGGATCTGTGTCTTACTACAAGCAAGAGTTCAGTTCTGGTAAACCCAGTGAATTTTGGGCTCAAATGATTATTTGTAGTTCAGGAACCAAACGCGATTCTCACTAATAACTATAGAGCATATATGTAAGAGGAGCTGTGGTCTGTATCAGTTTCATAAGCAGAGTTGAACTACATATGGTCCGTATGAATAGGAAACACAGTTCTTTTTTCAGGGCATGCTCATGGTTCTTGCTGTATTTTAGACTCTAGAAAGAAGAGCTTGCTTCTTGCGTTAAAACTGAGTGTGTTTAAGGGATGAGAACTCTGGTCTGAATTTCCCTTCAGAAATGGAGTTAAACGACAGGATCTGTATCTTCCTACAAGCAAGTGTTCATTTCTGGTAAACCAAGTGAATTTTCTGCTCAAATGAGTTTACACAGTTCTAGAACCCAACGCAATTATCACTATTAACTAAAGAGCATTTATATAAGAGGAGCTGTGGTTTTTATCAGTTTCATAAACACAGTTGAAGTACATATGGTCCTTATGAGTAGGAAACACAGGTATTTTTTTAGGGCATGCTCATGGTTCTTGCTGTATTTTAGATTCTGGAAAGAAGAGCTTGCTTCTTGCGTTATAACAGAGTGTGATTTAGGGATGAGAACAATGGTCTGACTTTGTCTTCATAAACGGAGTTAAACCCCAGGATCTGTGTCTTCCTACAAGCGAGAGTTCATTTCTGGTAAACCCAGTGAATTTTGGGCTCAAATGAGTTTACACAGTTCTAGAACCCAACGCGATTATCACTATTAACTAAAGAGCATTTATGTAAGAGGAGCTTCGGTCTGTATCATTTCATAAGCAGAGTTGAACTACATATGGTCCGTATGAGTAGGAAACACAGTTCTTTTTTTCTGGGCATGCTCATGGTTCTTACTGTATTGGAGACGCTGGAAAGAAGAGGATAATTCTTGCCTTAAAACAGAGTGATTTTCAGGGTTGAGAATTCTGGTCTGGATTTGTCTTCATAAACGGGGTTAAACCCCAGGATCTGCGTCTTACTACAAGCAAGAGTTCAGTTCTCGAAAACCGAGTGTATTTTGGCACAAATGATTATTCGCAGTTCAGGAACCCAACGCTATTTTCACTATTAACTAAAGAGCATTTATGTAAGAGGAGCTATGGTTTGTATCAGTTTCATAAGCAGAGTTAAACTAAATATGGTCTGTCTGAGTAGGAAACACAGTTCTTTATTTTCAGGGCATGCTCATGGTTCTTGCTGTATTTTAGCCTCTGGAAAGAAAGCTTGCTTCTTGCGTTAAAACAGAGTGTGTTTCATGGATGAGAACACGGGTCTGAATTTCCCTTCAGAAATGGAGTTAATCCCCAGGATCTGTGTCTTCCTACAAGCAAGAGTTAAGTTCTGGGAATCCCAGTGATTTTGGGCTCAAATGATGTTTTCGCAGTTCAGGAACCCAACGCTATTCTCATTATTAACTAAAGAGCATTTATGTAAGAGGAGCTGTGGTTTGTATCAGTTTCATAAGCAGAGTTGAACTACATATGGTCTGCATCACTCAGAAACACAGTTCTTTATTTCTGGGCATGCTCATGTTTGTTACAATATTGGAGACGCTGGAAAGAAGAGGATGATTCTTGCCAAAAACAGAGTGTTTTTCAGGGATGAGAAGTCTGGTCTGAATTTGCCTTCAGAAACGGAGTTAAACCCCAGAATCAGTGTCTTCCTACAAGCAAGAGTTCATTTCTGGTAAACCCAGTGAATTTTGGGCTCAAATGATTTTTCACAGTTTACGAACCCAAGTAGATTCTCACTATTAACTAAAGAGCATTTATGAAAGAGGAGCCGTGGTTCTTATCAGTTTCATAAACACAGGTGAAGTACATATGGTCCTTATGAGTAGGAAACACAGGTATTTTTTTTAGGGCATGCTCATGGTTCTTGCTGTATTTTAGATTCTGGAAAGAAGAGCTTGCTTCTTGCGTTATAACAGAGTGTGTTTTAGGGATGAGAACAATGGTCTGAATTTGTCTTCATAAAAGGAGTTAAACCCCAGGATCTGTGTCTTCCTAAAAGCAAGTGTTCATTTCTGGTAAACCAAGTGAATTGTCAGCTCAAATGAGTTTACACAATTCTAGAACCCAACACGATTATCACTATTAAATAAAGAGCATTTATGTAAGAAGAGCTGTGGTCTGTATCATTTCATAAGCAGAGTTGAACTAAATATGGTCCGTATGAGTAGGAAACACAGTTCTTTTTCTCTGGGCATGCTCACAGTTCTTACTGTATTGGAGACACTGGAAAGAAGAGGATGATTCTTGCCTAAAAACAGAGTATTTTTTAGGATTGAGAATTCTGGTCTGAATTTGTCTTCATAAACGGAGTTAAACCCCAGGATCTGTGTCATACTACAAGCAAGAGTTCAGTTCTGGTAAACCCAGTGAATTTTGAGCTCAAATGATTATTCGCATATCAGGACCCCAGCGCTATTTTCACTGTTAACATAAAGAGCATTTATGTAAGAGGATCTGTGGTTTGTATCAGTTTCATAAGCAGAGTTGAACTACATATGGTCCGTCTGAGGAGGAAACACAGTTCTTTTTTTCAGGGCATGCTCATGGTTCTTGCTTTATTTTAGACTATGGAAAGAAGAGCTTGCTTCTTGTGTTATAACAGAGTGTGTTTTAGGGATGAGAACTCTGGTCTGAATTCCCTTCAGAAAAAGAGTTAAACCCCTGGATCTGTGTCTTCCTACAAGCAAGAGTTGATTTCTGGTTAACCCAGTGAATTTTGGGCTCAAATGATTTTTCGCAGTTCACGAACCCAACGCGATTCTCACTATTAACTGAAGAGCATTTATGTAAGAGGAGCTGTGGTTTGTATCAGTTTCATAAGCAGAGTTGAACTTCATATGGTCCGTATGAGTAGGAAACACAGATCCTTTTTTCAGGGCATGTTCATGGTTCTTGCTGTATTTTAGACTCTGGAAAGAAGAGCTTGCTTCTTGCGTTAAAACAGAGTGTGTTTCAGCAATGAGAACTCTGGTCTGAATTGTCTTCAGAAAAGGAGTTAAACGCCAGGGTAAGTGTCTTCCTACAAGCAAGAGTTCAGTTCTGTTAATCCCAGTGTTTTTGGGCTCAAATGGTTTTTCGCAGTTCAGAAACCCTAAGCTATTCTCACTAGTAACTAAAGAGCATTTATGTAAGAGGACCTGTGGTCTGTATCAGTTTCATAAGCAGAGTTGAACTACATATGGTCTGTATGAATAGAAAACACAGTTCTTTTTTCAGGGCATGCTCATGGTTCTTGCTGTATTTTAGACTCTAGAAAGAAGAGCTTGCTTCTTACGTTAAAACAGAGTGTGTTTCAGGGATGAGAACTCTGGTGTGAATTTCCATTCAGAAACGGAGTTAAACCCCAGGATCTGTGTCTTCCTACAAGCGAGAGTTCATTTCTGGTAAACCCAGTGAATTTTGGGCTCAAATGAGTTTACACAGTTCTACAACCCAACCCGATTATCACTATTAACTAAAGAGCATTTATGTAAGAGGAGCTTTGGTCTGTATCATTTCATAAGCAGAGTTGAACTACATATGGTCCGTATGAGTAGGAAACACAGTTCTTTTTTTCTGGGCATGCTCATGGTTCTTACTGTATTGGAGACGCTGGAAAGAAGAGGATAATTCTTGCCTTAAAACAGAGTGTTTTTCCGGGTTGAGAATTCTGGTCTGAATTTGTCTTCATAAACGGAGTTAAACCCCAGGATCTGCGTCTTACTACAAGCAAGAGTTCAGTTCTAGAAAACCGAGTGAATTTTGGGCACAAATGATTATTAGCAGTTCAGGAACCCAACGCTATTTTCACTATTAACTAAAGAGCATTTATGTAAGAGGAGCTATGGTTTGTATCAGTTTCATAAGCAGAGTTGAACTAAATATGGTCTGTCTGAGTAGGAAACACAGTTCTTTTTTTCTGGGCATGCTCATGTTTGTTTCTATATTGGAGACGCTGGATAGAAGAGGATGATTCTTGCCTTAAAACAGAGTGTTTTTCTGGGATGAGAACTCTGGTCTGAATTTGCCTTCAGAAACGGAGTTAAACCCCAGGATAAGTGTCTTCCTACAAGCAAGAGTTGAGTTCTTGTAATCCCAGTGATTTTTGTGCTCAAATGATGTTTTCGCAGTTCAGGACCCCTATGCTATTCTCACTATTAACTAAAGAGCATTTATGTAAATGAGCTGCGGTCTGTATCATTTCATAAGCAGAGTTGAACTACATAAGGTCCGTAGGGGTAGGAAACACAGTTCTATTTTTCTGGGCATGCTCAGGGTTCTTACTGTATTGGAGACGCTGGAAAGAAGAGGATGATTCTTGCCTTAAAACAGAGTATTTTTCAGGGTTGAGAATTCCAGTCTGAATTTGGCTTCATAAATGGAGTTAAACCACAGTATCTGTGTCTTACTACAAGCAAGAGTTCAGTTCTGGTAAACCCAGTGAATTTTGGGCTCAAATGATTATTTGTAGTTCAGGAACAAAACGCGATTTTCACTATTAACTATAGAGCATATATGTAAGAGGAGCTGTGGTCTGTATCAGTTTCATAAGCAGAGTTGAACTAAATATGGTCTGTCTGAGTAGGAAACACAGTTCTTTTTTTCTGGGCATGCTCATGTTTGTTTCTATATTGGAGACGTTGGATAGAAGAGGATGATTCTTGCCTTAAAACAGAGTGTTTTTCAGGGATGAGAACTCTGGTCTGAATTTGCCTTCAGAAACGGAGTTAAACCCCAGGATAAGTGTCTTCCTACAAGCAAGAGTTGAGTTCTTGTAATCCCAGTGATTTTTGTTCTCAAATGATGTTTTCGCAGTTCAGGACCCCTATGCTATTCTCACTATTAACTAAAGAGCATTTATGTAAATGAGCTGCGGTCTGTATCATTTCATAAGCAGAGTTGAACTACATAAGGTCCGTAGGGGTAGGAAACACAGTTCTATTTTTCTGGGCATGCTCACGGTTCTTACTGTATTGGAGACGCTGGAAAGAAGAGGATGATTCTTGCCTTAAAACAGAGCGTTTTTCAGGGTTGAGAATTCCAGTCTGAATTTGGCTTCATAAACGGAGTTAAACCACAGGATCTGTGTCTTACTACAAGCAAGAGTTCAGTTCTGGTAAACCCAGTGAATTTTGGGCTCAAATGATTATTTGTAGTTCAGGAACCAAACGCGATTCTCACTATTAACTATAGAGCATATATGTATGAGGAGCTGTGGTCTGTATCAGTTTCATAAGCAGAGTTGAACTACATATGGTCCGTATGAATAGGAAACACAGTTCTTTTTTCAGGGCAGGCTCATGGTTCTTGCTGTATTTTAGACTCTAGAAAGAAGAGCTTGCTTCTTGCATTAAAACTGAGTGTGTTTCAGGGATGAGAACTCTGGTCTGAATTTCCATTCAGAAACGGAGTTAAACGCCAGGATCTGTATCTTCCTACAAGCAAGTGTTCATTTCTGGTAAACCAAGTGAATTTTCGGCTCAAATGAGTTTACACAGTTCTAGAACCCAACGCGATTATCACTATTAACTAAAGAGCATTTATGTAAGAGGAGCTGTGGTTTGTATCATTTTCATAAGCAGAGTTGAACTACATATGGTCCGTCTGAGTAGGAAACAAAGTTCTTTTTTCAGGGCATGCTCATGGTTCTTGCTGTATTTTAGACTCTGGAAAGAAGAGCTTGCTTCTTGGGTTAAAACAGAATGTGTTTCATGGATGAGAACACGGGTCTGAATTTCCCTTCAGAAATGGACTTAAACTACAGGATAAGTGTCTTCCTACAAGCAAGAGTTCAGTTCTGGGAATCCCAGTGATTTTGGGCTCAAATGATGTTTTTGCAGTTCAGGAACCCAACGCTATTCTCATTATTAACTAAAGAGCATTTATGTAAGAGGAGCTGTGGTTTGTATCAGTTTCATAAGCAGGGATGAACTACATATGGTCTGCATTACTCGGAAACACAGTTCATTATTTCTGGGCATGCTCATGTTTGTTACTATATTGGGGATGCTGGAAAGAAGAGGATGATTCTTGCCTTAAAACAGAGTGTTTTTCAGGGATGAGAACTCTGGTCTGAATTTGCCTTCGGAATCGGAGATAAACCCCAGAATCAGTGTCTTCCTTCATGCAAGAGTTCATTTCTGGAAAACCTAGTGAATTTTGGGCTCAAATGATTTTTCACAGTTTACGAACCCAAGATAATTCTCACTATTAACTAAAGAGCATTTATGTAAGAGGAGCCGTGGTTTTTATCAGTTTCATAAGCAGAGTTGAAGTACATATGGTCCTTATAAGTAGGAAACACAGTTATTTTTTTCAGGGCATGCTCATGGTTCTTGATGTATTTTAGATTCTGGAAAGAAGAGCTTGCTTCTTGCGTTATAAGAGAGTGTGTTTCAGGGATGAGAACACTGGTCTGACTTTGTCTTCATAAACGGAGTTAAACCCCAGGATCTGTGTCTTCCTACAAGCGAGAGTTCATTTCTGGTAAACCCAGTGAATTTTGGGCTCAAATGATTTTTCGCAGTTCAGGAACCCAACGCTATTCTCACTATTAACTAAAGAGCATTTATGTAAGAGGAAGTGTGCTCTGTATCAGTTTCATAAGCAGAGTTGAACTACATATGGTCTGTATGAATAGGAAACACAGTTCTTTTTTATGGGCATGCTCATTTTTCTTACTATATTGGAGACGCTGGAAAGAAGAGGATGATTCTTGCCTTAAAAGAGAGTGTTTTTCAAGGATGAGAACTCTAGTCTGAATTTGTCTTCAGAAACGGAGTTAAACCCCAGGATCTGTGTCTTCCTACAAGCAAATGTTCATTTCTGGTAAACCAGGTGAATTTTCGGCTCAAATGAGTTTACACAGTTCTAGAACCCAACGCGATTATCACTATTAACTAAAGAGCATTTATGTAAGAGGAGATGTGGTTTGTATCAGTTTCATGAGCAGAGTTGAACTACATATGGTCCGTATGAGTAGGAAACACAGTTCTTTTTTTCAGGGCGTGCTCATGGTTCTTGCTATATTGGTTTTTTTGGAAAGAAGTGCTTGCTTCTTGAATTAAAACAGGGTGTGTTTCATTGATGAGAATTCTGGTCTGAATTTCCCTTCACAAACGGAGTTAAACCCCATGATCTGTGCCTTCCTACCAGCAAGAGTTCATTTCTGGAAAACCAAGTGAATTTTGGGCACAAATGACTTTACACAGTTCTAGAACCCAACGCGATTATCACTATTAACTAAAGAGCGTTTATGTAAGAGGAGCTGTGGTCTGTATCATTTCATAAGCAGAGTTGAACCACATATGGTCCGTATGAGTAGGAAACGAGTTCTTTTTTTCACGCCATGCTCATGGTTCTTGCTGTATTTTAGACTCTAGAAAGCAGAGCTTGCTTCTTGCGTTAAAACAGAGTGTGTTTCAGGGATGAGAACTCTGGTCTGAATTTCCCTTCAGAATCGTAGTTAATCCCCATGATCTGTGTCTTCCTACAAGCAAGAGTTCATTTCGGGAAACCCTAGTGTGTTTTAGGCTCAAATGATTTTTCGCAGTTCACCAACCCAAACCGATTCTCACTATTAACTAAAGAGCATTAATGTAAGAGGAGCTGTGGTTTTTTTCAGTTTCATATGCAGAGTTGAACTACATATCCTCCGTTTGAGAAGGAAACACAGTTCTTTTGTTCTGTGCTTGATCATGTTTCTTACTATATTGGAGACGCTGGAAAGAACAGGATGATTCTTACCTGAAAACAGAGTGTTTTTCAGGGATGAAAACTCTGCTCTGAATTTCCCTTCATAAACGGAGTTAAACCCCAGGATCTGTGTCTTCCTACAAGCAAGAGTTCATTTCTGGTAAACCCAGTGATGTTTGGGCTCAAATGATTTGTCGCAGTTCATGAAACCACCATGATTCTCACTATTAACTAAAGAGCATTTATGTAAGAGGAGCTGTGGTTTGTATCAGTTTCATAAGTAGAGTTGAGCTACATTTGGTCTGTATGAGTCGGAAACACAGTTCTTTTTTTCTGGGCATGCTCATGTTTCTTAATATATTGGAGATGCTGGAAAGAAGAGGATGATTCTTGCCTTAACACAGAGTGTTTTTCAGGAGTGAGAACTCTGGTCTGAATTTGCCTTCAGAAACGGAGTTAAACCTCAGGATCAGTGTCTTCCTACAAGCAAGAGTTTGTTTCTTGTAAACCCAGTGAATTTTGGGATCAAATGATTTTTCGCAGTCCACGAACCTAACATGATTCTCACTATTAACTAAAGAGCATTTATGTAAGAGGAGCTATGGTTTGTATCAGTTTCATAAGCAGAGTTGAACTATATATTTTCTGTATGAGTCAGAAACACGGTTTTTTTTTTTTCTTGGCATGCTCATGGTTCTTGCTGTATTTTAGACTCTAGAAAGAACAGCTTGCTTCTTGCCTTAAAACAGATTGTGTTTCAGGGATGAGAACTCTGGTCTAAATTTCCCTTCAGAAACGGAGTTAAACCCCATGAACTGTGTCTTCCTACAAGCAAGAGTTCATATCTTGTAAACCTAGTGAACTTTCGCCTCAAATGATTATTAGCAGTTCACCAAACCAAACTGATTCTCACTATTAACTAAAGAGCATTAATGTAAGAGGAGCTGTGGTTTATATTAGTTTCATAAGCAGAGTTGAACCACATATGGTCCGTATGAGTAGGAAACGAGATCTTTTTTTCAGGGCATGCTCATGGTTCTTGCTGTATTTTAGACAATGGAAAGAAGAGCTTGCTTCTTGCGTTAAAACAGAGTGTGTTTCAGGGATGAAAACTCTGGTCTGAATTTGTCTTCAGAAACGGAGTTAAACCCTAGCATCAGTGTCTTCCTACATGCAAGAGTTCATTTCTGGTAAACCCAGTGATTTTTGGGCTCAAATGCTTTTTCGCAGTTCATGAAACCAACATGATTCTCACTATTAACTAAAGAGCATTTATGTAAGAGGAGCTGTGGTTTGTATCAGTTTCATAAGCAGAGTTGAACTACATATTTTCTGTATGAGTCAGAAAAACTTTTTTTTAATTTTCTGGCCATGCTCATGGTTCTTGCTGTATTTTAGACTCTGGAAAGAAGAGCTTGCTTCTTGCGTTATAACAGAGTGTATTTCAGGGATGAGAACTCTGCTCTGAATTTCCCTTCATAAACGGAGTTAAACCCCAGGATCTGTGTCTTCCTACAAGCAAGAGTTCATTTCTGGTTAACCCAGTGAATTTTGGGCTCAAATGATTTTTCACAGTTCACGAACCCAACGCGATTCTCACTATTAACTAAAGAGCATTTATGTAAGAGGAGATGTGGTTTGTATCAGTTTCATAAGCAGAGTTGAACTACATATGGTCCGTATGAGTAGGAAACACAGTTCTTTTTTTCAGGGCGTGCTCATGGTTCTTGCTATATTGGTTTTTTTGGAAAGAAGTGCTTGCTTCTTGAATTAAAACAGGGTGTGTTTCATTGATGAGAATTCTGGTCTGAATTTCCCTTCACAAACGGAGTTAAACCCCATGATCTGTGCCTTCCTACCAGCAAGAGTTCATTTCTGGTAAACCAAGTGAATTTTGGGCACAAATGACTTTACACAGTTCTAGAAGCCAACACGATTATCACTATTAACTAAAGAGCCTTTATGTAAGAGGAGCTGTGGTCTGTATCATTTCATAAGCAGAGTTGAACCACATATGTTCCGTATGAGTAGGAAACGAGTTCTTTTTTTCACGCTATGCTCATGGATCTTGCATTATTTTAGACTCTAGAAAGAAGAGCTTGCTTCTTGCGTTAAAACAGAGTGTGTTTAGGAATGAGAACTCTGGTCTGAATTTCCGTTCAGAATCGGTGTTAAACCCCATGATCCGTGTCTTCCTGCAAGCAAGAGTTCATTTCTGGTAAACCTAGTGAATTTTTGGCTCAAATGATTTTTCGCAGTTCACAAACCCAAACCGATTTTCACTATTAACTAAAGAGGATTTATGTAAGAGGAGCTGTGGTATGTATCAGTTTCAAAAGCATAGTTGAACTACATATGGTCCCTATGAGTAAGAAACGAGTTCTTTTTTTCACGGTATGCTCATGGTACTTGCTGTATTTTAGACTCTACAAAGAAGAGCTTGCTTCTAGCGTTAAAACAGAGTGTATTTCAGGGATGAGAACTCTGGTCTGAATTTCCCTTCATAAACGGAGTTAAACCCCAGAATCTGTGTCTTCCTACAAGCAAGAGTTCAATTCTGGTTAACCCAGTGAAGGGCTCAAATGATTTTTCACAGTTCACGAACCCAACGCTATTCTCACTATTAACTAAAGAGCATTTATGTAAATGAGCTGCGGTCTGTATCATTTCATAAGCAGAGTTGAACTACATAAGGTCGGTAGGGGTAGGAAACACAGTTCTATTTTTCTGGGCATGCTCACGGTTCTTACTGTATTGGAGACGCTGGAAAGAAGAGGATGATTCTTGCCTTAAAACAGAGCGTTTTTCAGGGTTGAGAATTCCAGTCTGAATTTGGCTTCATAAACGGAGTTAAACCACAGGATCTGTGTCTTACTACAAGCAAGAGTTCAGTTCTGGTAAACCCAGTGAATTTTGGGCTCAAATGATTATTTGTAGTTCAGGAACCAAACGCGATTCTCACTATTAACTATAGAGCATATATGTAAGAGGAGCTGTGGTCTGTATCAGTTTCATAAGCAGAGTTGAACTACATATGGTCCGTATGAATAGGAAACACAGTTCTTTTTTCAGGGCAGGCTCATGGTTCTTGCTGTATTTTAGACTCTAGAAAGAAGAGCTTGCTTCTTGCATTAAAACTGAGTGTGTTTCAGGGATGAGAACTCTGGTCTGAATTTCCATTCAGAAACGGAGTTAAACGCCAGGATCTGTATCTTCCTACAAGCAAGTGTTCATTTCTGGTAAACCAAGTGAATTTTCGGCTCAAATGAGTTTACACAGTTCTAGAACCCAACGCGATTATCACTATTAACTAAAGAGCATTTATGTAAGAGGAGCTGTGGTTTGTATCATTTTCATAAGCAGAGTTGAACTACATATGGTCCGTCTGAGTAGGAAACAAAGTTCTTTTTTCAGGGCATGCTCATGGTTCTTGCTGTATTTTAGACTCTGGAAAGAAGAGCTTGCTTCTTGGGTTAAAACAGAATGTGTTTCATGGATGAGAACACGGGTCTGAATTTCCCTTCAGAAATGGACTTAAACTACAGGATAAGTGTCTTCCTACAAGCAAGAGTTCAGTTCTGGGAATCCCAGTGATTTTGGGCTCAAATGATGTTTTTGCAGTTCAGGAACCCAACGCTATTCTCATTATTAACTAAAGAGCATTTATGTAAGAGGAGCTGTGGTTTGTATCAGTTTCATAAGCAGGGATGAACTACATATGGTCTGCATTACTCGGAAACACAGTTCATTATTTCTGGGCATGCTCATGTTTGTTACTATATTGGGGATGCTGGAAAGAAGAGGATGATTCTTGCCTTAAAACAGAGTGTTTTTCAGGGATGAGAACTCTGGTCTGAATTTGCCTTCGGAATCGGAGATAAACCCCAGAATCAGTGTCTTCCTTCATGCAAGAGTTCATTTCTGGAAAACCTAGTGAATTTTGGGCTCAAATGATTTTTCACAGTTTACGAACCCAAGATAATTCTCACTATTAACTAAAGAGCATTTATGTAAGAGGAGCCGTGGTTTTTATCAGTTTCATAAGCAGAGTTGAAGTACATATGGTCCTTATAAGTAGGAAACACAGTTATTTTTTTCAGGGCATGCTCATGGTTCTTGATGTATTTTAGATTCTGGAAAGAAGAGCTTGCTTCTTGCGTTATAAGAGAGTGTGTTTCAGGGATGAGAACACTGGTCTGACTTTGTCTTCATAAACGGAGTTAAACCCCAGGATCTGTGTCTTCCTACAAGCGAGAGTTCATTTCTGGTAAACCCAGTGAATTTTGGGCTCAAATGATTTTTCGCAGTTCAGGAACCCAACGCTATTCTCACTATTAACTAAAGAGCATTTATGTAAGAGGAAGTGTGCTCTGTATCAGTTTCATAAGCAGAGTTGAACTACATATGGTCTGTATGAATAGGAAACACAGTTCTTTTTTATGGGCATGCTCATTTTTCTTACTATATTGGAGACGCTGGAAAGAAGAGGATGATTCTTGCCTTAAAAGAGAGTGTTTTTCAAGGATGAGAACTCTAGTCTGAATTTGTCTTCAGAAACGGAGTTAAACCCCAGGATCTGTGTCTTCCTACAAGCAAATGTTCATTTCTGGTAAACCAGGTGAATTTTCGGCTCAAATGAGTTTACACAGTTCTAGAACCCAACGCGATTATCACTATTAACTAAAGAGCATTTATGTAAGAGGAGATGTGGTTTGTATCAGTTTCATGAGCAGAGTTGAACTACATATGGTCCGTATGAGTAGGAAACACAGTTCTTTTTTTCAGGGCGTGCTCATGGTTCTTGCTATATTGGTTTTTTTGGAAAGAAGTGCTTGCTTCTTGAATTAAAACAGGGTGTGTTTCATTGATGAGAATTCTGGTCTGAATTTCCCTTCACAAACGGAGTTAAACCCCATGATCTGTGCCTTCCTACCAGCAAGAGTTCATTTCTGGAAAACCAAGTGAATTTTGGGCACAAATGACTTTACACAGTTCTAGAACCCAACGCGATTATCACTATTAACTAAAGAGCGTTTATGTAAGAGGAGCTGTGGTCTGTATCATTTCATAAGCAGAGTTGAACCACATATGGTCCGTATGAGTAGGAAACGAGTTCTTTTTTTCACGCCATGCTCATGGTTCTTGCTGTATTTTAGACTCTAGAAAGCAGAGCTTGCTTCTTGCGTTAAAACAGAGTGTGTTTCAGGGATGAGAACTCTGGTCTGAATTTCCCTTCAGAATCGTAGTTAATCCCCATGATCTGTGTCTTCCTACAAGCAAGAGTTCATTTCGGGAAACCCTAGTGTGTTTTAGGCTCAAATGATTTTTCGCAGTTCACCAACCCAAACCGATTCTCACTATTAACTAAAGAGCATTAATGTAAGAGGAGCTGTGGTTTTTTTCAGTTTCATATGCAGAGTTGAACTACATATCCTCCGTTTGAGAAGGAAACACAGTTCTTTTGTTCTGTGCTTGATCATGTTTCTTACTATATTGGAGACGCTGGAAAGAACAGGATGATTCTTACCTGAAAACAGAGTGTTTTTCAGGGATGAAAACTCTGCTCTGAATTTCCCTTCATAAACGGAGTTAAACCCCAGGATCTGTGTCTTCCTACAAGCAAGAGTTCATTTCTGGTAAACCCAGTGATGTTTGGGCTCAAATGATTTGTCGCAGTTCATGAAACCACCATGATTCTCACTATTAACTAAAGAGCATTTATGTAAGAGGAGCTGTGGTTTGTATCAGTTTCATAAGTAGAGTTGAGCTACATTTGGTCTGTATGAGTCGGAAACACAGTTCTTTTTTTCTGGGCATGCTCATGTTTCTTAATATATTGGAGATGCTGGAAAGAAGAGGATGATTCTTGCCTTAACACAGAGTGTTTTTCAGGAGTGAGAACTCTGGTCTGAATTTGCCTTCAGAAACGGAGTTAAACCTCAGGATCAGTGTCTTCCTACAAGCAAGAGTTTGTTTCTTGTAAACCCAGTGAATTTTGGGATCAAATGATTTTTCGCAGTCCACGAACCTAACATGATTCTCACTATTAACTAA
The DNA here is from genome assembly GCA_949786385.1 of Onychomys leucogaster. Taxonomy (NCBI): domain Eukaryota; kingdom Metazoa; phylum Chordata; class Mammalia; order Rodentia; family Cricetidae; genus Onychomys; species Onychomys leucogaster. The sequence continues at coordinate 9,612 of CATKUP010000218.1, read as the reverse complement.
AGAGCATTTATGTAAGAGGAGCTATGGTTTGTATCAGTTTCATAAGCAGAGTTGAACTATATATTTTCTGTATGAGTCAGAAACACGGTTTTTTTTTTTTCTTGGCATGCTCATGGTTCTTGCTGTATTTTAGACTCTAGAAAGAACAGCTTGCTTCTTGCCTTAAAACAGATTGTGTTTCAGGGATGAGAACTCTGGTCTAAATTTCCCTTCAGAAACGGAGTTAAACCCCATGAACTGTGTCTTCCTACAAGCAAGAGTTCATATCTTGTAAACCTAGTGAACTTTCGCCTCAAATGATTATTAGCAGTTCACCAAACCAAACTGATTCTCACTATTAACTAAAGAGCATTAATGTAAGAGGAGCTGTGGTTTATATTAGTTTCATAAGCAGAGTTGAACCACATATGGTCCGTATGAGTAGGAAACGAGATCTTTTTTTCAGGGCATGCTCATGGTTCTTGCTGTATTTTAGACAATGGAAAGAAGAGCTTGCTTCTTGCGTTAAAACAGAGTGTGTTTCAGGGATGAAAACTCTGGTCTGAATTTGTCTTCAGAAACGGAGTTAAACCCTAGCATCAGTGTCTTCCTACATGCAAGAGTTCATTTCTGGTAAACCCAGTGATTTTTGGGCTCAAATGCTTTTTCGCAGTTCATGAAACCAACATGATTCTCACTATTAACTAAAGAGCATTTATGTAAGAGGAGCTGTGGTTTGTATCAGTTTCATAAGCAGAGTTGAACTACATATTTTCTGTATGAGTCAGAAAAACTTTTTTTTAATTTTCTGGCCATGCTCATGGTTCTTGCTGTATTTTAGACTCTGGAAAGAAGAGCTTGCTTCTTGCGTTATAACAGAGTGTATTTCAGGGATGAGAACTCTGCTCTGAATTTCCCTTCATAAACGGAGTTAAACCCCAGGATCTGTGTCTTCCTACAAGCAAGAGTTCATTTCTGGTTAACCCAGTGAATTTTGGGCTCAAATGATTTTTCACAGTTCACGAACCCAACGCGATTCTCACTATTAACTAAAGAGCATTTATGTAAGAGGAGATGTGGTTTGTATCAGTTTCATAAGCAGAGTTGAACTACATATGGTCCGTATGAGTAGGAAACACAGTTCTTTTTTTCAGGGCGTGCTCATGGTTCTTGCTATATTGGTTTTTTTGGAAAGAAGTGCTTGCTTCTTGAATTAAAACAGGGTGTGTTTCATTGATGAGAATTCTGGTCTGAATTTCCCTTCACAAACGGAGTTAAACCCCATGATCTGTGCCTTCCTACCAGCAAGAGTTCATTTCTGGTAAACCAAGTGAATTTTGGGCACAAATGACTTTACACAGTTCTAGAAGCCAACACGATTATCACTATTAACTAAAGAGCCTTTATGTAAGAGGAGCTGTGGTCTGTATCATTTCATAAGCAGAGTTGAACCACATATGTTCCGTATGAGTAGGAAACGAGTTCTTTTTTTCACGCTATGCTCATGGATCTTGCATTATTTTAGACTCTAGAAAGAAGAGCTTGCTTCTTGCGTTAAAACAGAGTGTGTTTAGGAATGAGAACTCTGGTCTGAATTTCCGTTCAGAATCGGTGTTAAACCCCATGATCCGTGTCTTCCTGCAAGCAAGAGTTCATTTCTGGTAAACCTAGTGAATTTTTGGCTCAAATGATTTTTCGCAGTTCACAAACCCAAACCGATTTTCACTATTAACTAAAGAGGATTTATGTAAGAGGAGCTGTGGTATGTATCAGTTTCAAAAGCATAGTTGAACTACATATGGTCCCTATGAGTAAGAAACGAGTTCTTTTTTTCACGGTATGCTCATGGTACTTGCTGTATTTTAGACTCTACAAAGAAGAGCTTGCTTCTAGCGTTAAAACAGAGTGTATTTCAGGGATGAGAACTCTGGTCTGAATTTCCCTTCATAAACGGAGTTAAACCCCAGAATCTGTGTCTTCCTACAAGCAAGAGTTCAATTCTGGTTAACCCAGTGAAGGGCTCAAATGATTTTTCACAGTTCACGAACCCAACGCTATTCTCACTATTAACTAAAGAGCATTTATGTAAATGAGCTGCGGTCTGTATCATTTCATAAGCAGAGTTGAACTACATAAGGTCCGTAGGGGTAGGAAACACAGTTCTATTTTTCTGGGCATGCTCACGGTTCTTACTGTATTGGAGACGCTGGAAAGAAGAGGATGATTCTTGCCTTAAAACAGAGCGTTTTTCAGGGTTGAGAATTCCAGTCTGAATTTGGCTTCATAAACGGAGTTAAACCACAGGATCTGTGTCTTACTACAAGCAAGAGTTCAGTTCTGGTAAACCCAGTGAATTTTGGGCTCAAATGATTATTTGTAGTTCAGGAACCAAACGCGATTCTCACTATTAACTATAGAGCATATATGTAAGAGGAGCTGTGGTCTGTATCAGTTTCATAAGCAGAGTTGAACTACATATGGTCCGTATGAATAGGAAACACAGTTCTTTTTTCAGGGCAGGCTCATGGTTCTTGCTGTATTTTAGACTCTAGAAAGAAGAGCTTGCTTCTTGCATTAAAACTGAGTGTGTTTCAGGGATGAGAACTCTGGTCTGAATTTCCATTCAGAAACGGAGTTAAACGCCAGGATCTGTATCTTCCTACAAGCAAGTGTTCATTTCTGGTAAACCAAGTGAATTTTCGGCTCAAATGAGTTTACACAGTTCTAGAACCCAACGCGATTATCACTATTAACTAAAGAGCATTTATGTAAGAGGAGCTGTGGTTTGTATCATTTTCATAAGCAGAGTTGAACTACATATGGTCCGTCTGAGTAGGAAACAAAGTTCTTTTTTCAGGGCATGCTCATGGTTCTTGCTGTATTTTAGACTCTGGAAAGAAGAGCTTGCTTCTTGGGTTAAAACAGAATGTGTTTCATGGATGAGAACACGGGTCTGAATTTCCCTTCAGAAATGGACTTAAACTACAGGATAAGTGTCTTCCTACAAGCAAGAGTTCAGTTCTGGGAATCCCAGTGATTTTGGGCTCAAATGATGTTTTTGCAGTTCAGGAACCCAACGCTATTCTCATTATTAACTAAAGAGCATTTATGTAAGAGGAGCTGTGGTTTGTATCAGTTTCATAAGCAGGGATGAACTACATATGGTCTGCATTACTCGGAAACACAGTTCATTATTTCTGGGCATGCTCATGTTTGTTACTATATTGGAGATGCTGGAAAGAAGAGGATGATTCTTGCCTTAAAACAGAGTGTTTTTCAGGGATGAGAACTCTGGTCTGAATTTGCCTTCGGAATCGGAGATAAACCCCAGAATCAGTGTCTTCCTTCATGCAAGAGTTCATTTCTGGAAAACCTAGTGAATTTTGGGCTCAAATGATTTTTCACAGTTTACGAACCCAAGATAATTCTCACTATTAACTAAAGAGCATTTATGTAAGAGGAGCCGTGGTTTTTATCAGTTTCATAAGCAGAGTTGAAGTACATATGGTCCTTATAAGTAGGAAACACAGTTATTTTTTTCAGGGCATGCTCATGGTTCTTGATGTATTTTAGATTCTGGAAAGAAGAGCTTGCTTCTTGCGTTATAAGAGAGTGTGTTTCAGGGATGAGAACACTGGTCTGACTTTGTCTTCATAAACGGAGTTAAACCCCAGGATCTGTGTCTTCCTACAAGCGAGAGTTCATTTCTGGTAAACCCAGTGAATTTTGGGCTCAAATGATTTTTCGCAGTTCAGGAACCCAACGCTATTCTCACTATTAACTAAAGAGCATTTATGTAAGAGGAAGTGTGCTCTGTATCAGTTTCATAAGCAGAGTTGAACTACATATGGTCTGTATGAATAGGAAACACAGTTCTTTTTTATGGGCATGCTCATTTTTCTTACTATATTGGAGACGCTGGAAAGAAGAGGATGATTCTTGCCTTAAAAGAGAGTGTTTTTCAAGGATGAGAACTCTAGTCTGAATTTGTCTTCAGAAACGGAGTTAAACCCCAGGATCTGTGTCTTCCTACAAGCAAATGTTCATTTCTGGTAAACCAGGTGAATTTTCGGCTCAAATGAGTTTACACAGTTCTAGAACCCAACGCGATTATCACTATTAACTAAAGAGCATTTATGTAAGAGGAGATGTGGTTTGTATCAGTTTCATGAGCAGAGTTGAACTACATATGGTCCGTATGAGTAGGAAACACAGTTCTTTTTTTCAGGGCGTGCTCATGGTTCTTGCTATATTGGTTTTTTTGGAAAGAAGTGCTTGCTTCTTGAATTAAAACAGGGTGTGTTTCATTGATGAGAATTCTGGTCTGAATTTCCCTTCACAAACGGAGTTAAACCCCATGATCTGTGCCTTCCTACCAGCAAGAGTTCATTTCTGGAAAACCAAGTGAATTTTGGGCACAAATGACTTTACACAGTTCTAGAACCCAACGCGATTATCACTATTAACTAAAGAGCGTTTATGTAAGAGGAGCTGTGGTCTGTATCATTTCATAAGCAGAGTTGAACCACATATGGTCCGTATGAGTAGGAAACGAGTTCTTTTTTTCACGCCATGCTCATGGTTCTTGCTGTATTTTAGACTCTAGAAAGCAGAGCTTGCTTCTTGCGTTAAAACAGAGTGTGTTTCAGGGATGAGAACTCTGGTCTGAATTTCCCTTCAGAATCGTAGTTAATCCCCATGATCTGTGTCTTCCTACAAGCAAGAGTTCATTTCGGGAAACCCTAGTGTGTTTTAGGCTCAAATGATTTTTCGCAGTTCACCAACCCAAACCGATTCTCACTATTAACTAAAGAGCATTAATGTAAGAGGAGCTGTGGTTTTTTTCAGTTTCATATGCAGAGTTGAACTACATATCCTCCGTTTGAGAAGGAAACACAGTTCTTTTGTTCTGTGCTTGATCATGTTTCTTACTATATTGGAGACGCTGGAAAGAACAGGATGATTCTTACCTGAAAACAGAGTGTTTTTCAGGGATGAAAACTCTGCTCTGAATTTCCCTTCATAAACGGAGTTAAACCCCAGGATCTGTGTCTTCCTACAAGCAAGAGTTCATTTCTGGTAAACCCAGTGATGTTTGGGCTCAAATGATTTGTCGCAGTTCATGAAACCACCATGATTCTCACTATTAACTAAAGAGCATTTATGTAAGAGGAGCTGTGGTTTGTATCAGTTTCATAAGTAGAGTTGAGCTACATTTGGTCTGTATGAGTCGGAAACACAGTTCTTTTTTTCTGGGCATGCTCATGTTTCTTAATATATTGGAGATGCTGGAAAGAAGAGGATGATTCTTGCCTTAACACAGAGTGTTTTTCAGGAGTGAGAACTCTGGTCTGAATTTGCCTTCAGAAACGGAGTTAAACCTCAGGATCAGTGTCTTCCTACAAGCAAGAGTTTGTTTCTTGTAAACCCAGTGAATTTTGGGATCAAATGATTTTTCGCAGTCCACGAACCTAACATGATTCTCACTATTAACTAAAGAGCATTTATGTAAGAGGAGCTATGGTTTGTATCAGTTTCATAAGCAGAGTTGAACTATATATTTTCTGTATGAGTCAGAAACACGGTTTTTTTTTTTTTCTTGGCATGCTCATGGTTCTTGCTGTATTTTAGACTCTAGAAAGAACAGCTTGCTTCTTGCCTTAAAACAGATTGTGTTTCAGGGATGAGAACTCTGGTCTAAATTTCCCTTCAGAAACGGAGTTAAACCCCATGAACTGTGTCTTCCTACAAGCAAGAGTTCATATCTTGTAAACCTAGTGAACTTTCGCCTCAAATGATTATTAGCAGTTCACCAAACCAAACTGATTCTCACTATTAACTAAAGAGCATTAATGTAAGAGGAGCTGTGGTTTATATTAGTTTCATAAGCAGAGTTGAACCACATATGGTCCGTATGAGTAGGAAACGAGATCTTTTTTTCAGGGCATGCTCATGGTTCTTGCTGTATTTTAGACAATGGAAAGAAGAGCTTGCTTCTTGCGTTAAAACAGAGTGTGTTTCAGGGATGAAAACTCTGGTCTGAATTTGTCTTCAGAAACGGAGTTAAACCCTAGCATCAGTGTCTTCCTACATGCAAGAGTTCATTTCTGGTAAACCCAGTGATTTTTGGGCTCAAATGCTTTTTCGCAGTTCATGAAACCAACATGATTCTCACTATTAACTAAAGAGCATTTATGTAAGAGGAGCTGTGGTTTGTATCAGTTTCATAAGCAGAGTTGAACTACATATTTTCTGTATGAGTCAGAAAAACTTTTTTTTAATTTTCTGGCCATGCTCATGGTTCTTGCTGTATTTTAGACTCTGGAAAGAAGAGCTTGCTTCTTGCGTTATAACAGAGTGTATTTCAGGGATGAGAACTCTGCTCTGAATTTCCCTTCATAAACGGAGTTAAACCCCAGGATCTGTGTCTTCCTACAAGCAAGAGTTCATTTCTGGTTAACCCAGTGAATTTTGGGCTCAAATGATTTTTCACAGTTCACGAACCCAACGCGATTCTCACTATTAACTAAAGAGCATTTATGTAAGAGGAGATGTGGTTTGTATCAGTTTCATAAGCAGAGTTGAACTACATATGGTCCGTATGAGTAGGAAACACAGTTCTTTTTTTCAGGGCGTGCTCATGGTTCTTGCTATATTGGTTTTTTTGGAAAGAAGTGCTTGCTTCTTGAATTAAAACAGGGTGTGTTTCATTGATGAGAATTCTGGTCTGAATTTCCCTTCACAAACGGAGTTAAACCCCATGATCTGTGCCTTCCTACCAGCAAGAGTTCATTTCTGGTAAACCAAGTGAATTTTGGGCACAAATGACTTTACACAGTTCTAGAAGCCAACACGATTATCACTATTAACTAAAGAGCCTTTATGTAAGAGGAGCTGTGGTCTGTATCATTTCATAAGCAGAGTTGAACCACATATGTTCCGTATGAGTAGGAAACGAGTTCTTTTTTTCACGCTATGCTCATGGATCTTGCATTATTTTAGACTCTAGAAAGAAGAGCTTGCTTCTTGCGTTAAAACAGAGTGTGTTTAGGAATGAGAACTCTGGTCTGAATTTCCGTTCAGAATCGGTGTTAAACCCCATGATCCGTGTCTTCCTGCAAGCAAGAGTTCATTTCTGGTAAACCTAGTGAATTTTTGGCTCAAATGATTTTTCGCAGTTCACAAACCCAAACCGATTTTCACTATTAACTAAAGAGGATTTATGTAAGAGGAGCTGTGGTATGTATCAGTTTCAAAAGCATAGTTGAACTACATATGGTCCCTATGAGTAAGAAACGAGTTCTTTTTTTCACGGTATGCTCATGGTACTTGCTGTATTTTAGACTCTACAAAGAAGAGCTTGCTTCTAGCGTTAAAACAGAGTGTATTTCAGGGATGAGAACTCTGGTCTGAATTTCCCTTCATAAACGGAGTTAAACCCCAGGATCTGTGTCTTCCTACAAGCAAGAGTTCAATTCTGGTTAACCCAGTGAAGGGCTCAAATGATTTTTCACAGTTCACGAACCCAACGCTATTCTCACTATTAACTAAAGAGCATTTATGTAAGAGGTGTTGTGGTATGTATCATTTTCATAAGCAGAGTTGAAATACTTATGGTCCGTCTGAGTAGGAAACACAGTTCTTTTTTTCAGGTCATGCTCATGGTTCTTGCTGTATTGGTGACACTGGAAAGAAATGCTTGCTTCTTGAATTAAAACAGGTTGTGTTTCATGGATGAGAATTCTGGTCTGAATTTCTCTTCAGAAACGGAGTTAATCCCCATGATCTGTGTCTTCCTACAAGCAAGAGTTCATTTCTGTTAAACCTAGTGAATTTTCGCCTCAAATGATTATTAGCAGTTCACCAAACCAAACTGATTCTCACTATTAACTAAAGAGCATTTATGTAAGAGGAGCTGTGGTTTGTATCAGTTTCATAAGCAGAGTTGAACTACATATGGTGTGTATGAGTAGGAAACGAGATCTTTTTTTCAGGGCATGCTCATGGATCTTGCTGTATTTTAGACTCGGGAAAGAAGAGCTTGCTTCTTGTGTTACAATAGAGTGTATTTCAGGGATGAGAACTCTGCTCTGAATTTCCCTTAATAAACGGAGTTAAACCCCAGGATCTGTGTCTTCCTACAAGCAAGAGTTCATTTCTGGTAAACCCAGTGATGTTTGGGCTCAAATGATTTGTCGCAGTTCATGAAACCAACATGATTCTCACTATAAACTAAATAGCATTTATGTAAGAGGAGCTGTGGTTTGTATCAGTTTCATAAATAGAGTTGAGCTACATTTGGTCTGTATGAGTCGGAAACACAGTTCTTTTTTTCTGGGCATGCTCATGTTTCTTAATATATTGGAGACGCTGGAAAGAAGAGGATGATTCTTGCCTTAACACAGAGTGTTTTTCAGGAGTGAGAACTCTGGTCTGAATTTGCCTTCAGAAACGGAGTTAAACCCCAGGATAAGTGTCTTCCTACAAGCAAGAGTTCGTTTCTTGTAAACCCAGTGAATTTTGCGATCAAATGATTTTTCGCAGTCCACGAACCTAACATGATTCTCACTATTAACTAAAGAGCATTTATGTAAGAGGAGCTATGGTTTGTATCAGTTTCATAAGCAGAGTTGAACTATATATTTTCTGTATGAGTCAGAAACACGGTTTTTTTTTTTTTTTCTGGGCATGCTCATGGATCTTGCTGTATTTTAGACCATAGAAAGAAGAGCTTGCTTCTTGCGTAAAAACAGAGTGTGTTTAGGAATGAGAACTCTGGTCTGAATTTCCCTTCAGAATCGGTGTTAAACTCCATGATCTGTGTCTTCCTACAAGCAAGAGTTCATTTCTGGTAAACCTAGTGAATTTTCGGCTCAAATGATTTTTCCCAGTTCACCAACCCAAACCGATTCTCACTATTAACTAAAGAGGATTTATATAAGAGGAGCTGTGGTATGTATCAGTTTCATAAGCAGAGTTGAACTACATATGGTCAGTATGAGTAGGAAACGAGTTCTTTTTTTCAGGGTATGCTCATGGTACTTGCTGTGTTTTAAACTCTACAAAGAAGAGCTTGCTTCTAGCGTTAAAACAGAGTGTGTTTAGGCGATGAGAACTCTGGTCTGAATTTCCCTTCAAAAAAGGAGTTAAACCCCAGGATCTCTGTCTTCCTACAAGCAAGAGTTCAATTCTGGTTAACCCAGTGAATTTTGGTCTCAAATGATTTTTCACAGTTCACGAACCCAACGCTATTCTCACTATTAACTAAAGAGCATTTATGTAAGAGGTGCTGTGGTATGTATCATTTTCATAAGCAGAGTTGAAATACTTATGGTCCGTCTGAGTAGGAAACACAGTTCTTTTTTTCAGGTCATGCTCATGGTTCTTGCTGTATTGGTGACACTGGAAAGAAATGCTTGCTTCTTGAATTAAAACAGGTTGTGTTTCATGGATGAGAATTCTGGTCTGAATTTCTCTTCAGAAACGGAGTTAATCCCCATGATCTGTGTCTTCCTACAAGCAAGAGTTCATTTCTGTTAAACCTAGTGAATTTTCGCCTCAAATGATTATTAGCAGTTCACCAAACCAAACTGATTCTCACTATTAACTAAAGAGCATTTATGTAAGAGGAGC